>CM057478.1:62230800-63430800 GCA_030035585.1 Dugong dugon | reverse complement strand
AGGGGGGTTGGTTCATCATTTTATCCTGGCTCCTACTCCAATTGGCTGGCACAGAAGAGAAGCTCAAAGAAAATTTGTTGAAAAGCCTCTCAGAAAAATACATCAGCACTATTTAGCAGTGTTGCCCAGATAATAAATGTGGGTATGATTTTTTATCTCAAACTAAAAGAATTAATTTCTATAATAAATGTTCATTAAGCAAAATACACCCTCTCCTCACTTATCGACATGGTTAGGCTCCAAAGACCAGGTCACTGTGTGAAACCGATGTTATGTAGAAATGGAAGATGACCACATTAGATCACGAAATAGAGGATGATTACATCATTACTTAACTGCCAAACCACTGCGAATCACGGCCCAGCCAAGCTGACACATTATCTTAACCATCACAGCCAGTGTTACTCTTGTCTTGCACCTCTGCGTTTGTTACTGCCATACGTACGTCATTAACGCGTAAAATAGTCAGATAGTAGATTTTTTACTATTGTCGTTAATGTGAAATGTCAGATAACGAGATAGTCGATAAGTGAGGAGAAGGTGTATAGACATCCCTCCCCAATACAGGTTTTAAAACCCCTTACCTATAGTCTAGAGGTCATGGGTGGTTCAGTGGTAGAATTCTCACCTTCCATGCAGGAGACCTGAGTTCGATTTCTAGCCAGAATACATTAGGCACAGCCACCCGTCAGTGAAGGTTCACTACACAGGTTTCATCAGATATTCCAGACTAATACAGACGAGAAAGAAAGGTCTGGTGGCCTACTTCTGAAAATCAGTCAATGAAAAGCGTTTGGATCACAATTAGTCAGATCCCACTGTGCATGGTGTTGCCCTGAGCCAGGGCTGACCCAACCGCACCTAACAATGACAACCTGTCGTCTACCCAGTCAGAGACAACCAATGATGTGAGTTTTTTCTAGCTTTTTAGCATTCATGATTTGGGGCTAGGGTTTTTGAGAAAATTTTTACTTTTTTTTAGATTTCCTTGTTGTGACCATAGGCTATGTATACACAGTATTTTTCATTTAATATTATGACATAAGCGTTTTGCATCATTGAAATGGCTGCACGAGACCATCATTTACTTAAATAGTCTCTTGTTATTGTATTTTTGCTTTGTTACAAATTTTGTGCCGTTGTAAAAATCACTGTGATGGACATCTTTGGGTTTTAATATCTTAAAAATGTACATTTTCTTTTTCCTTAGAAGTCATTCCCAGGGGACATAGAATTCCTGAGTCAACAGCACATAACTCTAATTTGTAAAATGCTTTTTAAAACCATAAAACGCGATGCAAATGTAAGGACTTGTTGCAGACCTCATGTATCAAGTTCTTCCTGCGGCAGGCTCAGAACGGTACTGGGTGTCGGGGGAATAATTCACAGAGCAGGCGGAAGCCCTGTGTCAACCCTAAAGACACTAGTCAGTTAACAGGGATGGCAGAGATAAAATCAGCAGAAAGCTAGCGTTCAAAGAGCTCTCCCTATCAAAAGGAAGCCGTCTCCATAAATAACATAACCAGAGCAAGCCTCTGCCCAACCCTTTACAAGCTGTGAGACCTTGGGCAGACCTACTTCATCTCTTGGGGCCTATGTTCCCCACCTGAAAATGAAGACCTGAGACCAGAGGATCTTTTAAGTCCCTCCAGTTCTGGAAGTTCTCTGATTCCACCCCGAATTCTTGTTTCTGTCTTCTGGCAGCGGTTCGAAATAGCTTTATGCCATACAGTGAGACTGCTCACAGCTGGAGGTATGTAAGACAGTACTGATCGCGCAGTGCGCAGAGCAGGCCAGTGGCCCAGCTGCATCCTCTGGACTTCAGACAAACCACCACAGACTTGAGGGGAGCTGAGGGGGTTGCCTGGTGAGGACACACTTGGCCTTCAGACCCTTGGCCCAAGGTCTTTCTCTATCAAAGTAGGGCTCAGTACTTGGGGGAGACAAGTGTCTCTTTCTTCATGAACATGGTGCTTCTTTTTCTGGCTCTGGAGGGGTGAATCCTTCCAAATTGAAGTTGACCTTAGTTCATCAATGAAAGGAAAAGGAAACACTACCAAAATACTACCGAGATCTAAAATGAACAGTTTGCACTCGACTGCTAACTTAAAAGTTGGCAGTTCAAACCCACCCAGCAGGGCCAAAGAAGAAAGGCCTGGTGATCTGCTTTCATAAAGATTGCAGCCAAGAAAACCCTATGGAGCAGTTCTTCTCTGCTTCACACATGGGGGCACCATGAGTTGTACTGGGTGGTTTTTAAGTGCCAACAAAACTAGAATATTTTATTCTAGTGAGCAAAATATCATGGATCCCCGAAATAGCATGATATAAATGACTTCACTAATATTTGTGCTTTAAAAATATTCGAAAGCAGTACAAAGCAGTCTCTGAAATTATTAGCTTAAATGTAAGTTTATGCTTCATGTGGTAACATCTAATTTCAGTTACAATCGAGGAGTGAATCCAATATATCTCTATAGTAACTTCTTGAAACATTTTTATTGTGCTGCTCTTTTAACTCAAATCAGACATCTCGTTCTCTACAGAGTTGAATAGCTCCCTTGTTTTCTTGAAAAAACACTGCAGGAAAACCTCACTGATTCTGATCTCACTGACCTTGTAGAATGGGAACTTCCTAGACGGGAGTCCGAAGACCTGGGTCTGGTCCACACTCTGCCACCTTGACCAGGAAAGACATTTTCTCTCCTTGGACTTCTGTTTCCTCATGCGTGAAACAAGATATTTGGCATAGATATTTAGTAACTTAGATACTTAGTCACTAAAATATACTTCATTTCTATAGTTCAATGTTCTTGCTATTGAAATGGGGTTGGATTGAGTTCTCAGTTCACTGTATTTAAGAAGACGAAACAAGTAACTGATGAAGTTAACCAAAAAATCAAAAACAGTTGCCGTGGAGTGAATTCCAACTCATGGCCACCCCATGCATGTCAGAGTAGACTTATGGGCCATAGAGTTTTCAATGGAGGCTTTCTTCTGTGGTGCCTCTAGGTGGACTCAAACCTCCAGCCTTTCAGTTAGCAGCCAGGGACTTCAACCAATGAAATTACAGGGAGGGACGACTCCTGTACATAAAAAGAGGAAGGGAGAGACTGCACTATTGGCCCTAATGCATCACCTTCCCTGTGCCCTCTCCCTTTGTCATGTATTTGCAGTCTCTTTCTCTAAAGGAGAAGTATATTTCACTGCCCCTTGACTTTGGGCTCAGTCACAAAAACTGCTCTGGCCAACGGAATGTTAGCAGTCATGATGCAAGCAGAAGCTTGAAATACACTTGTATAGCTGTGCTTGCAAAGGTGGGCTTGCTCTTTTGCTTCTTTGCCATCACTCTAAGAAGAACATATCCTGATTCTTCTGCTGGACTCAGGAGGAGGGTGAGAGACATTGGGGCCCAGCCATCCCAGCTGCTGCAGCGTGAAGCAGTGTCTTCTGTGCTGACCCCCAGAGAAGTGAGCAATAATAAATTATCGTTGTCTTAAGCCACTGAACTTTAGCATGGCTGTTATGCAGCATTGTCATGACAATAACTAACCAATACAGACAGCAGGCTCTTTCTGGTACTCTGAGAGCACAGATTTGCTGAGAAACAAAATACCAGATATAAATAAGCTGTATTTGTTATAAAATAAGCACATGAAGGCCTCTTACGTTACCGTTAGCCTGAATTGGATTGTCACCTGTATGGTTTTGGATGAGTTAACTTCTCTTGGCCTCAGTGTCCACATCTGTAAAGTGGGATACCTATATAATTAGATTTACTGTGAAGATTAAATGTGAGAGCTCATGACAAGCACTTAGCACAGTACCTGGCACATAACAAGCATACAATAGATAGAAGCTGTTAATTGTTGTTGCTATCAGATGCCATCGAGTTGGCCCCTGACTCATGCCCATGTCATGTGCAGTGGAATGAGGCACTGCCCAGTCTTGCACCATCCCCATGAACGGTTGCAGATCAGACTGTTGTGATCCACAGAGTTTTCACTGACTGATTTTCAGAAGTAGATATTCAGGCCTTTCTTTCTAGTCCTTCTTAGTCTGGAAGATCTGCTGAAACTTGTTCGGCATCATAGCAACATACAAACCCCACAGGCAGAAAGGTGGTGGCTGCGCCTGAGTTGCATTGGCTGAGAATCGAACCTAGGTCTCCTGTGTTCCATGAAAAAAAAAAAGCAAAAATTTTACCACTGAACCACCAATGTCTCCACAGCTGTTAGTAAGCCTACTGCTTTTTAAAATCCCACTGGTGGCACAGTGGCTAAGAGCTCGGCTGCTAACCAAAAGGTAGGCAGTTCGAGTTCACCAGCCACTCCCTGGAAATCCTGTGGGGCAGTTCTACTCTGCCCTATAAGGTCGCTATGAGTCAGAATCAAATCGTCTGGAGGGCAACGGCTTTAGAGTATAGAATGCGTACTACACGATTAAGCACACAGTTAGGAAAATAATACGGGTATATATTATTGATTCTGATGAGCAGGTATTTTCTCACCCAACACAGACATAAGCACCTTGAGGGTAAGGCTAGTTTCTGGCTCCAGCCCATTGAGACCTGGCCACTCTGAGCACCTCCAATAGTGCCGACTCCCATGGGATCGGGGACGGACTACCCGATAAGCAAGGTACGCATGGCCTTACTGGTGCTTACTTACACATTATATGCTGAAACCCTTGTGAAGTTGTGCACTACAGATTGGTAAGCAAGCACGAGTAAGCCCGTGTGTACCTTGCTTACTGTAAAGCGGTGCATATGTGCTTCCTGGTTAATCCACCCCTGCATGGGAGAAATTTGGTCCTTTTTACACAGCTCTTTAAATCCTTCTGATTATCAAAGAGATATTCTCCACTGCTGCCGGTATATCTTTACCACCTTTCTGCACACAATAATCTCCTTTTTTAATGAAGAAAGAGAAAGCCTGGGCCTCAGAGAGCCTTAAGCTAGCAATAGTTATTTGGATAGTTAACTTTATATTGATGGTAAGAGACGCTGGTTTTTTTCCACTTATAGAATTGATAATAAAGTTCTTTTTAAAACAAATTTATCTAATTATGAAAAAACATAAAATTTGTTTGAATGGAAAAATAGGCAAACTAGGGTACAGGAGCCCTGGTGGCGCAGCAGTTAAGTGCTCAGCTTCCAGGTAAAAAGTTGGTGACTTAAATTCATCCAGCAACTCAGCAGGAAAAAGACCTGGCAATCTGTTCCCATAAAGATTACAGCCTAGAAAACCCTATGGGGCAGTTGTACTGTGTTACATGGGGTCACTATGAGTCGAAACCCACTCGACAGCACGTAACAGCATAGTATAGGTGGTACTTGAGCTTGGCAAAAAATCATAAAGGTGGTACTCAAATGAGTGATGTTTGGAACTCACTGACTTAATCAATAGTTAGCTGATTAAAGCAGCAGTTCTGTTTACAAGCAGAAATCAGAAATTATATCTACTCTGCTAAAGCCTTTGCTAATTCAGACATGGTACCCATACTGATTGGTTCCACTCTTTCTCTCCTGAAGTTATCCCAAATAACTGAGTTTGACAGTGTTACTGGTCTATAAGTGTAAGAAACACTTCTAAAAAACCAGCATAACATTTCTCATTTCAACACTCAGGGCACTGACAACCAGCTCCTTTCAATAATCTGAAGAAAAAAAAAAAATACAGAGTTTCTGTTTTCCAATTTTATTGAAGGCGGTGGGAACCATCTGCACACATACCAACATGCCGGGTGACACCCCTGACTCCAAATAGGCTGGCAAATTAGGCCAAGTGGATCTTTGTGTCTACAATTATCAATTTCAAACCCTGGAAAGACGTCTATAGAACAGAATCAGAGGGAAACGGGTCTCTCACTCCAGCTTTCAGTGCAAACAGCCATTGTTCGAGACCAATTAGCATCACTGGTGGTCCTTCATCCCGAGGCTTACACTTCTAGGCTGGCAGCATCTGCTGCACATTTTTTCATTTCTTTCCCATTTTGAACAATTTGGTTCCTAAGCTCCATTTCCTTGTGGCTTCCTGGATCTCTGATGACAAGCCACCACACTTTGTTCCTGTCCTTTAAGGCCCTGAAGGGCACTGGAGAACGTCAAAATTTGTTTCTAATTTTGCATCTGCCAAAACCTTCCTGGGGCAACAATACAAGCCTAGAAAAATAGGATGCGCCAGCCCTCTAATTCCACAAAATAAACAAATCCAAAAGGAAATCAAACACAGTCCTCGAAAAGGCAGCAGAAATATTTTTGCACCCGCTCCTTCTTTCCTTAGCTGGTGAAAACTTGCTCCCGCATTTTGATTTGCAATTGCAGATTTCTCCTTTTAGTTTTACAACAAATAATCATGACATAAGCGAATGAAAAAAACACTGGGCCTTTCTTCTTCTTGGTTTCTTGTTTTGTAAAATGAATGTCCCTAAAGACAGTTGAAGAGGATGTGGATGTGGAATCCAATTTCCTCACTTGTGTTAGGAGTTTTATTTTTAACTCATCTCCTCAAAATCATTCGCCATGTTCCTTTATCTGCAGTTGGAGTCCGCATAGACACAAAGCAGAATCATCTTCCCGTTTTAGTTTTTAGATAGTTCAGGGTAACTTAGAGTTCTGAATTCCTGACACTTGGCCAAGGTGATGTCATTAAATCTATAATGAAAACAGTGTCACTTAAAGAATTAATTCATTATGGTGGAATTAAGTTAAATCCTTTATGATGTGCTGTTAAGTGCCCGTCCTAACTAGCTTGCATCAACCTGAGCAAAGCATGTTCAAATACAAGAAAAGAAAAACAAGCTCCAACCTCAAACCTCACAGAATACTGGGTAACGTTCAAAGTTAAGTTAATTTAACTATTAAAAATATTTATAAATCTCACGGTATTTAAGCATCTTAAGGTTTCTTAGATGTTGCCGTGGCCAAATACCTTGCCTCAGGGAGTATAGCTTACTGTATAAATCACTATAATGTATTTTATAAATGTTTTTGCCTTGTTCCTCTGTTCCTTCTACAGTCAAAAAGCACAAGAATTGCCCCAACATTTCATTAATCCCCCAAATATTATTATACCGAGTCCAGATATGATGAAATGACGTTGCCAGAGTTTGCAGTAACTTGGTTAAGATTGTAAGGGAATTTCTAATCCTCAAACTTCCCACGTAATGACCAAATTACGGATTTTGTCAGGACCAGTAGGGAGAAATAAACAAATGGAATCAATTCTCTGCCTTCTAAGAGTTTACAGTTCAGTCAGAGCCGTAATGTATTCGAGTAAAAATCTCTCCCCTAGAACCTGAACAGCAAAGGAAGCGCTACGTAACTATTAGTCAAACACTTACAAGGGGCTATTTCTGCTTCTGACACCAAATTTCTGCTGAGTCCAGGGAAATTTCCTACTTCCTCTCTCTATCCTGGCTCACAGCATACTTATCAAGGATAATGACTGCTTATGAAAGGGGTTAGGTTTCTCAGAGAAAAATATTACGATGGTATTCAGTAAGAAAACTTGGATATTAATAGACTTTTGTTTTTTAAAGAAAGGTTACTGCTTCAAAAATTAGGTCACTTCTTACTGGTGAAAGAACATACATTCTCAGAAGACGACTGAAAAATCCCAATTCATGTTCAAAGCATCTTGCTTCTGACACATGGCTGTTAAGTGACAAAGGGAAATTTCCTGAGCTCGGTAAAATGACTTGACAGTAGGCAGCGTATAGTTTCTACCAAAGCTGGCTGTCAAAAACAAGTTGTAGCAATCATGCTCAATCATTAATAATGACCAGCCAAGCTCTTTGTCTGCAAAGACCGTGGACCAAATCCTATCATAGCCCGTTGCTGGTTGTGTCAGCCTTTTCTGGTGCTGCTTTGCAAAAAAGAAAATTTATTTTTACAGATTGGCACTCGTTATAACAAATATCACCAAAAACCTCTGGAATAACAGAAAGAATTCTGAGGCCTAGCCAATGACCTGCTTACTTTATACATTATTGATGCAACACCCCCCTGGGCAACAAAGCAATTCTGATAGTGCCTTGGTTGGTTCTCTTTGTAACAGGATTTGGCCAGGATCAGGAAAAGCATGTATTTCTTTTTTATTTATTTAAAATGTATAGCCTGCCTGCTTCTCAGAAAAAGTAGTATAAATACAAAAATAACTTTTTTTTCTTTTTTTTTTTAGAAAAGGAAAAAATTGATTACATTACTAGGCTAGGCAAATACAGCTCCTATAATTGAGCCTTAAGTGAACTTAGGTGTAGCATTTCCTGTTCAAGAAACGAGCAGGACACAAACTCAGCGGGTACCCCAGTAAGGTCTACCAGTTAGTTGTTTGGTTTTCACCTGGCATCCATTCCAACTGGTTTATGTTTATGTTGTATTTGTTGTTAAAAATTCTTACTATCACCTCAAGGTCCAGGCAGAGAGTAAGCACTCAATAAACAGTGGCAGTTTTCAATATTTGTGTCCTACTTTCCCTGTGGCCATGTCACCTGCATCATTCAGTTACTATCTATTTGAAATACACACAAAATGTACTCATGTTTTGCCCTTAAGCAGCTGCCCAAGAAGTGCCCTCTGCCAGCAAGGACGCAAGGAGTTGCTTTCTCTTCGGGCTCTGTTTTCCTCAAGAGGAGAAATGAGGACAAGAGGCTCAACTGACATTTATCAAAACTTTGATTCTTGTTCCTAATGTGGACATTGCAACCACGTGTTAAGTAACTTGAATACCACCGTGGGGTACCCCAATTCTGGTCTATTGCAGATACTATCTGGGTTTCTCTCCAGTTTGCAAAAACTAAAAGCAAAAATCCAAGGGCGCATTTCTCTCCTCTTCTCAGATGGTCTTTATACTTAAGTCTTGCCACCTTTAGAAGAGTTGGTGAATCTAATTGTGCATTTTCCCTTGTGTGAATAAAGGACAAGACGTCTGCTTTCACTTCAAATTGCTTGGCCCTCAATCAACATCACCATAAATGTGACATATGAATATTAAATCCAAATATTTTATTGGTGCAGATAAATATGATTTGTAAAAAGCGTCAAATTAACAATCCATTACACACTAATGGGCTCTAATCAATAAGTTTAATTTGACTAAAACGACAGGGGCGGGGGAGGAAAAAGGCTCAATTATCCCCAAATGGTGCAATTTAAAATTATAAAGGTGACTGACTTCTACAACTTTTTGAGCTCTGTTCTAACTCCGGGCTTATGGTCCCAAGACCTGAGCTATGTTCAAAGTGGGCTTCTGTCTGTAGTTTGCACACTCATATTTCACATTATTTTTCTTTAAAAACATTAACGTGGAAAAATACAGAGAATAATAAAAACAAGTACCCACAACCCAGAAAAAAAAATTTTTTTAAATGTCATATTTCCTTCAGATTATTTTTAATAAAAATAAAACAATGCACACAAAACTAAAGTTATCTTTGGTCCCCCTCTCTAGCCCATTCTTCTTCTTCCATCCTTCCTTCTCCAGGGGTTGGACTGAACGTTGTGTGTTTCCTTCTTGCCCTTGTTTCTATAGTTTTTCTACATTATAGGGATCTATAAGCCATAAAGCGCCCTGGTGGCACAGTGGTTAAGAGCTCGGCTGCTATTTGAAAAGGTGGGCAGCTCAAATCCACCAGCCACTCCTTAGAAACTCTATGGGGCAGTTCACTCTGCCCTATAGGGTCGCCATGAGTCAGAATTGGCTTGACACTAATGGGTTTATAAGCCATATATACAGGAGCTCTGATGGCACAAAGGTTAAGTGCTTGGCTGCTAACTGAAAATTTGACTGTTTGGACCCCCCCAGCAGCTATTCGGGAGTGGCAATCTGCTCCTGTAAAGATTATAGCCTAGAAAACACTATGGCAGAAGTTCTACTCTGTCACATGGGGTCACTAAGAGTCATAAATCTACTTGACAGCATCTAACAACAATGTACGCTCATGTGTTTGTAAAATTCTATAGCTTGCTTTCTCCACTTGACAATATGGAGAACTACCTGGGTTGACACAGTCAGTGAAACCAGTTGCTGTCGAATCCATGCGTGTCAGATAGAACTCTACTCCAAGGAGTTTTCAATGGCTGATTTTTTGGAAGAAGATTACCAGACCTTTCTTCCAAGCTTCCTCTGAGTGAATTTGAACCTCCAACCTTTCAAGTAGCAGTGAGCACGTTAATCGTTTGCAACACCCCATAAAAACCAAAACCCATTGCCACTGAGTCTATTCCAACTCATAGCAACCCTATAGAACAGAGTAGAACTGCCCCATAGGGTTTCCAAGGCTGTAATCTTTATAGAAGCAGACTGTCAACATCTTTCTCCTGCGGAATGACTGGTAGGTTCGAACCGCCGACCTTTTATTTAGCAGCTCAGTGCTTAGCCACTGCACCACCAGGGCTCACCACACCCCATACAGGGATCTAATTTATCCCTTTTAAGTTCAGTGTAATATTCCACCATATGATTCTGCCCCACCCCCCTCCACCTACTGATGAGCAATTAGGACGAGCCAATTCCTACGGTTATTCTGACATCAATTAGGAAAAAGGGGCCCAGGCCCCTTGATAACTGAAGTAGACTTCAGGTCCTCCACAGGCCACAGCATTACCTATGGAAAGATCTACATGCCCTCCTCCCCTGATCAATCATGGGAGAAAACCCAAACCGGTTGCTATGGAGTTGATTCTGACTCATAGTGGCCCCATATGTGTCAGAGTAAAAACTGCTCCATAGGGTTTTCAGTAGCTGATTTGTTGGAAGTAGAACACCAGGCCTTTCTTCAGAGGCACCTCTAGGTGGACCTGAACCTCCAACCTTTCAGTTAACAGCCCAACATGTTAACCATTTGCACCACTATGGGCGAATCAAGGTAGCTTGCCGCCGTTCTTACAGTTTCTATGGGTTCTCTGCTCCTCCTGGCTATTTGGCTTAAACTGGCAGGGTTCTTTGAGCGTAAAATGTATCCTTCTTTCATCTGCTTACTTCGCCCCCTTTTTCTCTCCCACCCTTGTGGCAATATACAGAGCCTCAATAAAAAAGGAAACAGACAACACCTCCATTCACGGGGGATGCTGCCTCTTCAGACGAGTGTCTGCAGCACGTCGGTAATCCTTGTGTCAGCCTGCTCCCTAGTGTCGCCGGCCCAGTCCAGCATCTGACAGCAGCGAATCCGCAGCCGCCGGCAGCTCATTCCTAAGCAGCGGCTCCCAGCTCCAGCTGCCCTCACGCAGAAGAGAAACAAAGCCCAGCGGACTATCTCACTATCTTCTGGGTGGCAAGGAAATCTCAATTATACACCCAAGGGATGTGGTTTATGAAAAACTAGAAAGAATGCTCAAATTGTATATGTAAATTGTTTTGTTTTACAAGCTGGGGTAAATCAGCACATTTGCAGCCCATATTTATCTGATCCACTCCATAAGACTCCTTTTGAATGCATGCCATTGATGTGGGGTGGATGCCTATGCAAAACATAACCAACCAAGCCCCTAAATTCAATTAGGGCATTAGGGGGCAAAATGGAAATTCAGCTTTGGGGTTAATCATGACTGCCGAGAACTTCTCAGAATGGTTCCTTAGCTGTAGCTGAAGATTGAAATCAAACGATAAAATTCCCAACGGATGCCGCATAGTCAGAACATTGGCTGGGACTAGCCCTTTTAAGCAAAAGATAGCAAATGAAATGCCCTTCTTTAATCTCATTGCTAGCTCCCATATTATTATTTTAAAACAATTCCTTTGCGTCACCCGCAACATGGCATACTCCACAAACATTGGTTGGACTGGCCATAGGTTTAATTAACGTTCTCTATCCTGATGATTATGGGTCAGAATTGACTCGACGACAACGGGTTTGGTTTGTTTTGGCATCCCAATGATAATAAAGAAGAAAGATGGAAATACATAATTCCATGGGACACACCATAAATTGGAAAAAATACCCCAAGAAAAAAGAATTGAAAACAGTGTTTTATTTTTATGCCGCTCTTAGCAGCAGAGTATACCCAAGGGATGTGGTGGATGAAAAGTAGAAAGAGTGTTTAAATTGTATACATAAACTGTTTTGTTTTACAAGCTAGGCTAAATCATAGCTAGAGGTCACGGCAATGAGAAAAGTTTGAGGTGGTTTGGGAGCCTAAGAAGGAATAATCTCCTGGCTTTGACCGTGGGCTGCTGAACCCTAATTGCTGATAACAGCCATCAAGCAGTGGCAGAGCTCCACTTCATATCGATGTGGCATTTCCTCCTCCAGAAAGTCCCCCACTCCGGCTGACACTTATGGCAAGATAATTAATAGTCCCCTGAGTTATAGATTCCGAGCTAAAGGTAACAGTACATAATGGAAGTCAAGGTCACCCATAATACAGTGGCTTCTATAACAAAGGGGATTATTACTGCAATTACCGTCCTGTTGGAAAGATTTTATAAGTTTTCATCATTTTAATTCTTAAATCTTCCTCCTGCTGGTGAAGTTTAAACTGTCCGATTTATGATGGAGGAATAAAAGCCTCTCCCATACCACCACAAAAGCTTTCTCCTCAGTGCATTCTAGTCCACTTCTAACCCGGTCAAGAGATGACAGAATGGAGACCCCGTTTCCAACAAAATCCTAGAAAATCTTCACAAGCTAGACATGCCTCCTTTGTTTTGCCCCTTCTCGGCTGCTCACCAAAAGGTTGGCAGTTTGAATCCACCAGCCGCTCCTTGCAAACGCTATGGAGGGCAGCTCTACTCTGTCTTACAGGTCCCTGTGAGTCAGAATCGACTCGACGGCAATGGGTTTATGCCATATCAGGAGCCCTGAAGAGTTCTGATATTGCAATGGTTAAATACTTGGCTGCTAACTGAAAGGTCGGTGGTTCGAACCCACTAGTGGCTCCTCAGGAAAAAAGACCTGGCAATCTGCTTCCGCAAAGATTAACCAAAAAACCAAGCCAATTGCCTTCACATCAATTCCAACTCATAGTGACCCTGTAAGAGAGTAGAATTGCTACATTTTTTTCCCACAGAGCAGCTGGTGGGTTCGAACCACCAACTTTTCAGTTAGCAGCCAAGCATTTAACCACGCCACCAGGGCTCTCATCCCATAAATGGTCATATAGGGTCCCTGTGAGTCAGAACCAACTCAACAGCACACAACAACATGCCGTGTCAAACATACTAAAATCCACTCATATCCCGCAATAAAAGTTTTTTTTTTTTTTTTTTTTTTGGCTGTGAAAAACGGGAAAGGGTTTTTATGGTCTTGTTTTTAAAATATTACTCATTTTCAATTGATAGTGTTCTTTCCTCCTTTTGCAGTCAATAACTAGCCCCCCACCCCCACCCCCCGCCAAGCCCCCACCCCCAGATCTCAGACATTTTCAAAGGGCCTTGAAAAGTTTTAGCCTCTGGCCCTTCGCCTGTTGTGCTCAATGAAGACAAAAGCTCTGTTTGCCAAGGCTTCAACCCGGGCTAAACGCAAGTGCACGTTCCCCACCCAAGCTATTTAGTGTCTAAATTTGTTCCTGGCTGGAAAAACTCCTGTTCCTGTCATAAAAACAAAACAAAACAAAAACCTGGTTTAAAAGAGTTTCTAAATAAAAGATTCAGGTCTAAAAATTGTAATTAATTTAATAAGACTTCCTGCCCGGAGCAGATCAGAGGCTGTGTGGGCTGTTGGGGTGAGCCGGTGAGCATGGCGACAGACAGCATCACTCTGAGTCCTTTCCAAAAGGGTTTCTAAATAACGCGGCGCTCATTTTGATGACCTGGAGAGTCTGGCCGTCTTTCTCCTCTGCACAAAAGAGCCAGCAGACACAATCATCTTTTGAGAATGATGGCATCGTCATTGTCTGCATAGCAGGACTGTAATTAAGCACCAGAAATAGGACAGCTGAGAATGGACAAAGAGAGGGAGGGGAGGGACAGGGAGACAGAGTTGTGGTGAGAGGCCTGAGCAAAGATAGTAGCTGAAATCAAGTTTATGCATGGATGAGGTCATGCCAGGAAAGAGTATGTAGGGATGGAAAAAATGTGAAGCCAACCAAAGGAAGGGAGGCCCAGGGAGCTGCTTAAAGTCCAGGGCCCAGCTCACATGCCCCCTCCTCTGGGCAGACCTCAGGGATGCCTCCTGGTGGAATTACTCGTGTATCAAATATTTCCTACCATGTGCTAGTGGCGGTGGCGTCAACTCTGATCCATGGCAATCCCGGGTGTGTCGGAGTAAAACCGTTCTCCGTAAGGTTTACATTGAATGATTTTTTGCAAGGAGATTGTCAGACCTTCCTTTCAAGGCGCCTCTAGGGGGAACTCAAACCTCCTGGGTAGTGCAAACAGCTAATGTACTAGGCTGCTAACTGAAAGGCTGGAGGTTTGGGTACTCCCAGAAGTGTGCCAGAAGAAAGGCCTGGCGATCTACTTTGGAAAAATCAATTACATTTCATTGATTGCATTGTATAGTGAAACTTCACATGGGTTTATTCATTTTGAACTGCCTGGTTGAGGCCTTTTGAAGACCTGGTGGCACAGTGGTTAAGTGTTCTGCTGCCAACCAAACAGTTGGCAGTTTGAATCCACCGGCCGCTCCTTGGAAACTCTATGAAGGAGTTCTATTCTGTCCTGTAGGGTCCCTATGAGCCGGAATCGACTCGATGGCAACGGGTTTGGTTTGGTTATGGTTAGTTGATGGCTTTAACCCAATCTTCTACTGAGGTATTTGTCTTAACTGAGCTAAAATGTCTTAGTAGAATGAATCTGTAAGAGAATATTGTATAATTCGGAGGCTAATGCTTTGTCATGTGTTTACTGATATATTTCCCCCAGTTTTGCTTTTCACCTTTTAGTATTTTAATCAAAACGTTTGAAGGCCACCAAAGGTCTAGATGTTCATCTGGCTCTGACGTTTGGCACATTGATGATGAAACAACCTTCACAATTCATTCCTGTTTCCAAAATTGTTTTCCCTTTGGTGCAAAAGCCATTCCAGTAAGACTTCAATTTTCTGACCATTTGGGTTTTTTCTACTTCCAATCAGAGCACCTCCTGGAATGCCAGTACGAGCCACCTTCTGACCAGGACGCACATTAGGGCCTGTAGGTACGCCACTTGGAGTCCCCACTTCCTATCCTCATTGATCTAGACTTCGCATCCAAAAGCTCTAGCAGGTCCCAGAGAGGGACTATTGTCTTGAACAAAATAGTCAGGGTGGGGGAGGAGAAGAGAAGAAAAAATAGCCAGTTTTTTTTTTTTTTTAAGCAACGTAATTTAAGTGTAAAAATCAACTTTCCTTCTGAACAATGTGGCAACAACCCGAAAGCTGTGAATGATGGTGCTAAAGCTAGAGAACTTGTGAGGAAAAGCTTTTATCAAAACCCAAGAGGGAAGTTGACCATCTATGTGCTTACAAAGGACGTTCCTGAGCTGTACCAATAACCCACCACAGCTATTCTTTAAACTCTTCAAGAATCTTTTAACTGTCCCCATTGGAGACCCCTGAACAGGAGCCAAATATCTCTGGTATGTCCATCCCCGTAACCTCAGCTTCCATTCTCCCTTCTTCTAGCAACCAAACCAGTTGCCACTGAGTTAACTCTGACTCATGGCAACCCCATGTGTGCCACAGTAGAACTGTACTCTATAGGGTTTTCAATGGCTGATTTTTCAGAAGTAGAATGGCAGGACTTTCTTCTGAGCCGCCTCTTTCATGGGCTCAAATCGCCAACCTTTCTGTTAGTAGTCAAGTGCACTAACTATTTGCACCACCCAGGGCCTCCTTTTCTAGGAATAGGACTCCTATTTTCCTCTGGCAGATACCATTCTTGGTTCATGTGTTTTGGAAGAAGCTGAGTCTACCACTAGCTCCAAAACAAACAAACAAACAAACTCATTGCTGTCAAGTCCGTTCCAACTCATCGTGACCCTACAGGATGGAGTAGAATTGCCCCATAGGGTTTCCAAGGAGCAGTTGGTGGATTCATACTGCTGACCTTTGGTTAACAGCCATAGCTCTTAACCACTGTGCCACCAGGGCTCCAAGCACCAGCTCCAGGGGTGGGGATTTGCCTCAAACCAGTCCAGCCAAAACTCCACAACACTGTGACCTACTGGTGCAGAGAGAGGCATATTATCTGATTCAGGCCAGTAAGAGCCAGGCCCTGAGCTTTGGTTCAAATCAGGAGGGAGAAGAAGCCCTCTTCAGCTAGGCTCAGAGCTGGGAGAGTGTACACCTGGAGCCGCTGGCAGCCATCTTGCCACCCTGGGAGTCAACAGAGAGAAGCAGAATGGAGAGATGGAGATAACACAACTGAGTCCTCAGGACGTTATTTGAGCAAACTAATCAGCCACCCTGAGACCCACTGCTGGACTTTTCAGTGACATGAGCCAATAAACTCCCTATTTGGGCATAAACTCTTTTGAGCTGGGTTTCTGTCACTTACTATGGGAGGAAAACCAAACCAAACCCACTGCCTTCAAGTCAATTCCAACTCAGAGCAACACTATAGGACAGAGTAGAATTGCCCCATCAGGTTTCCAAGGCTGTCATCTTTTTTTTTTTTTTAAATTGTACTTTAGATGAAGGTTTGCAGAACAGACTAGTTTCTCATTCAACAGTTCGTACACATATTGTTTTTTGACACTGGTTAACAACCCCACAACATGTCAACACTCTCCCTTCTCGACCTTGGGTTCCCTATTATCAGCTTTTCTGTCCCCTCCTGCCTTCTAGTCCTTGTCCCTGGGCTGTTGTGTCCCTTTAGTCTCGCTCTGCTTTATGGACCTGTCTAATCTTTGGCTTAGATTGAATAATATCATTAATATCGCATGCAAGTAAAATTTTGCTGAAGATCATTCAAAAGTGGCTGCAGCAGTATATTGACAGGGAACTGCCAGAAATTAAGGCAAGATTCAGAAGAGGAGGTGGAAACAGGGATATCATTGCTAAGGTCAGACGGATCTTGGCCAAAAGCAGAGAATACCAGAAAGATGTTTACCTGTGTTTTATTGACTATGCAAAGACATGTGACTGTGTGGATCATAACAAATCATGGATAACATTGTGAAAAATGGGAATTCCAGAACACTTAATTGTGCTCATGAGGAACCTGTACACATATCAAGAGGCAGTCGTTCAAACAGAACAACGGGATACTGTGTGGTTTAAAGTCTGGAAAGGTATGTGTCAGGGTTGTATCCTCTCACCATACCTATTCAATCTGTACGGTGAGCAAATACTCTGAGAAGCTGGACTCTATAAAGAAGAACGGGGCGTCAAGATTGGAGGAAGATGTATTAACAACCTATGTTATGCAGATGACACAACCTTCTTGCTGAAAGTGAAGAGGACTTGAAGTACTTACTGATGAAGATCAAAGACCACAGCCTTCAGTATGGATTACACCTCAACATAAAGAAAACAAAAATCCTCACAACTGGACCAATAAGCAACATTATGACAAATGGAAAAAAGATTGAAGTTGTCAAGGATTTCATTTTACTTGGATCCACAATCAACACCCATGGAAGCAGCAGTCAAGAAATCAAAAGACCCACTGCATTGGACAAATGTGCTGCAAAAGACCTCTTTAAAGTGTTGAAAAGTAAAGGTGTCACTTTGAAGACTAAGGTTTGCCTTACCCAAGCCATGGTGTTTTCAATTGCCTCATAAGCATGTGAAAGTTAGACAGTGAATAAGGAAGACGGAAGAAGAATTGACGCCTTTGAATTATGGCGTTGGCAAAGAATATGGAATATACCATGGACTGCCAAAAGAACAAACAAATCTGTCTTGAAAGAAGTACAACCAGAATGCTCCTTAGAAAAAAGGATGGGGAGACTATGTCTTACATACTTTGGACATGTTATCAGGAGCGGTCAGTCCCTGGAGAAGGACATCATGCTTGGTAAAGTAGAGGCTCATTGAAAAAGAGGAAGACCCTCAATGAGATGGATTGACACAGTGGCTGCTACAATGGGCTCAAGCATAACAATGATTGTGAGGATGGCACAGGACCAGGCAGTGTTTCATTCTGTAGTACATAGGGTCGCTATGAGTTGGAACCAATTCGACAGCACCTAACAACAACAGCAGTCTTTGGCTAAAGGGTGTACCTCGGGAGTGACTTCATTACTGAGTTAAAAGGGTATCCGGGGGCCATACGCTTGGGGTTTCTCCAGTCTCTGTTAGGCCAGTAAGTCTGGTCTTTTTTTGTGAGTTAGAATTTTGTTCTACATTTTTTTCCAGCTCTGTCCGGACCCTCTATTGTGATCCCTGTCAGAGAAGTTGGTGGTGGTAGCCAGGCACCATCTAGTTGTGCTGGACTCAGTCTGGTGGAGGCCATGGTAGATGTGGTTTATTAGTCCTCTGGACTAATCTTTCCCTTGTATCTTGTTTTCTTCATCCTCTCTTGCTCCCAAAGGGGTGAGACAAGTGGAGTATCTTAGATGGCCACTCACAGGCTTTTAAGTCCCCAGACAGACTCACCAATGTACTCACAGGCTTTTAAGTCCCCAGACGCTACTCACCAAAGTAGAATGGAGAACATTTTCTTTATAAACTATGTTATGCCTATTGAGCTAGATGTTCCCCAAGACCATGGTCCCCACAGCCCTCAGTCCAGCAATTGGGTCCCTCAGGGAGTTTGGATGTGTCTATGGAGCTTCCATGACCTTGCAAGGCTGTAATCTTTATGGAAGCAGATGCCATGTCTTTCTCCTGTGGAGTGGTGGTTGAGTTTGAACTATCAACCTTTCAGTTAGCAGCCAAGTGCTTAACCATTGCGCCACCAGGGCTCCTTTACTACGGGAGCAGTCCTGATTAATACAGTCTATACCATAAATTCCACTACTCATTTGTCAGTTTGTTGTACTGCGGTGGCTTATGTGTTGCTATGATGCTGGAAGCAACGTCACTGGTATTTCAAATACCAGTAGGGTCACCCATGGTGGATAGATTTCAGCAGAGCTTCCAGACTAAGATAGACTAGGAAGAAAGGCATTCTGAAAATCAGCTAATGAAACCCCTAAGGATCAAAACAGAATATTGTCTAATATGGTGCTGGCAGATGAGTCCCACAGGTTGGAAGGCACTACATAATAGCTGCAACAATGGACTCAAATAGACCAACTATAATGAAGATGGTGCAGGACAGGGCAACATTTCATTCTGTTATGTGTAAGGTCACCATGAGTTGGAGCCAACTCGATGGCAACTAACAACAACATACCATAAATTGGATCTCTGTCTTGAAAAACTGAATTGTACAAAACCCATTAACCCAAACCTTGACAAGACTCAGGACCTCACAACTAAGGGGGCATTGGTAGCCTGCTATAAGCTCGTAGGAAAGGGACCTAGAAATGGACATGTGAGGAATAGTGGAAGGAACTGAGAGAGGACTCCAGGGACATGTGACAGCCTGTTGTCATGGAGACACCACAGTGTAGATCATTGGGTGAAGGATTTTTGGAGATGAAGAATTTTAACTCCGTTTGAGGAAAAGTTACGGCCTCTCCAATGTGAGAAGGTTGTGAGTTCTCCTTCCCTGCAGGTGTATACAAGGAAAGTGCCTCAGAGGATGTCATTCAGAAAAGCCAAGTATCAGGTTGGGCTAGACGTCCTTCACGTTCCTCCAAATCTGAGTCATGAAGGATCTGTTTTCACGATGAAGATGTTAGTGTTTGAATCAGGTCTTTCTCACCTGGGACCCAGCTTTTCCAACAGGGAAATGATTATGAAGGTAGAGTTGCTATGGAGATGATTAAAATTACAGCTCCAATGCTTAAAGCAAAGAAACAGAGAGATTGACTTTTAGAGTATACGCCCTGTACCCTCACTCCAAATCTCCCTTCTTTTGTTTTTGTTGTTCCGTGCCAGCCCCCATGATCGGTTGTGGTCGGACCATTGTGCTCCATAGGGTTTTCACTGGCTGATTTTCAGAAGCAGATCACCAGGCCTTCTTCCTAGTCTGTGTTCGTCTGGAAGATATGCTGAAGCATGTTCGGCATATTAGTAATATGCAAGCCTCCTCTGACGAACAGGTGGTGGCTGCCCATGAAGTGCATTGGCTAGAGATCGAAACTGGTTTTCCCACATGGAAGGCGAGGATTCTACCGCTGAACCACCACTGCCCACCCTGTTCCCCATAACTTATGTAGGTATTGGGGGTTCCTCTAAAAGCAACTTGACTCCCAGAGCTCCAGAGTTGCAGGCTGGATGTGGCAGAGAGCAGGGTTGTTATTTGTCATTGCCTCAAAGTTTGCTGTCTGTGAGCAGGTATCAAGAGGCCCTGGCTGGGGGTTCTAGTTAAAGGCTCTTTTTTTGGTTCATTCCTACTAAATACAGAATTCTTGATTCTGCTCCTGGTCTCTCCTTTCCTCCTTTTAACCCAGAATCACCTGTTCACTTTTAAAGCAGAAGCTGAGTCATTCAGTCTCCCATTTTCATACCAGAAATGCATTTGCTGTGTTTCTTTTAGGCTTTTGTTACCATTTTTTTGCTGTTTTCGAAATGTTAAAAATCACCATTGTACTTTGCATTTCTATTCCAGGCATTATTTTGAGAATCATTTAATGTTAAAAAATATTTTTCCAATTAATGGTGGTTTTCCATTTTGGTGCTTTAAAAATATGTGTGTGTGTGTGCTTTGTTGTGGTTAAAGTTCAGTTAAAGTTTATAGAAAAACTGTTCAAATTACAGATTAGCCTTTTATAGGCTTAACAAAAAACAAGAAAAAAAATCTATCTATTTTGCCCAGAGGCCCCTCAAAACAAAGGACTGGTGATGATCTACTTCTGAAAGATCACAGCCTTGAGAACCCTACGGAGCAGTTCTCCTCTGCACACATGGGGTTGCCATGAGTTGGAATCCGATTCTTATCTGTTTTGCCATGTCAGTCACACCAGCACTATAGGTATTTTATAGCATTTTGTAGGTGCAATAGTGCCATTGAGAGGAAACTGTGTTCTTATGAAACTTCCTTTAGAATAGAAATTAGAAGCTTCCCCCTTATGCCTTTCAAAACTCAATTATTTTCTGCTTTATATTTTTTGTGGCAACCACGTGTTTTCAGTAGTGACATGCAGGCTGAGTCACTGAGTGTGTTTTAATTTTTGGTTGGTAATATAGAAGTTAAGAAATATTATGTGAAAATATACAATTTGTGGGAGCCTGTTTGGCCCACTGTTCTTGGGTAGCAGGCTTTATTGTGGGGTGCCTTCCATTTGGGTACATGAGGCACCTCTGGTTTTGCCTAATATCCCACCTATTTTGCTTCAACAAATGTTTCTTTCACCTTTCACTATTACACAAGTCCCCATTGGAGGGAAGCAAATACACTCAGTGGGAAAAGTATACTCCCAAAGAACTCCAGAGGCATAAGAACTGGGTGGGATGCCATATGTTCCACGAGTCACCAAATGGTTAACTCAGCATCTTCTACCTCTCCTTTCCCTGTGAGTGACTTTTCCCCTCTCCCCTCACTTGGGTAAACATTTATGATGCCTGGGACTCTTGTGATCCATACTTCACCAAAATCAAAATGTGCAGATGTTTTTTAAATGGACCAAAATAGACACTTTTAACATTACACTCCCTGGAGTATTTTATTGTTGATTTTTATTTTTGGAGAAAGGATGTATCATCCCTTTTGGCAATGAAACCAAAGCTATTGCCTGTCTTTAAAAGCAATGTCCTGGTAACACTGATATGCACACGTATTTAGGAAGCTTTTCCTAAAACAAAATGCCCAATTATTAACAATGTTATCTCTGGGGTAAGAGAAATATGACTAATTTTTATTTTCATTTTTACTCTTTTCTATGGCTTCCAGATTATCTACAGTGATGGTGTGCTAGTTTAAAATACTTTTCATTACACAACAAATATGTGGCTACATATTCCTAGAGAACATTACACACTACAGATAAGGTTGGATTCCTTGGGAGGTGCAAACCTTTAGCATGCTTGGCTGCTAACCAAAAGGTTGCAGGTTTGAGTCCACCCAGAGGCACCTCGGAAGAAAGGTCTGGTGATCTACTTCTGAAAAATCAGCTACTGAAAAGCCTTTGGAGCACAGTTCAACTCTGACACACATGGGGTCTCCATGAGTCGGAGCTGACTCCACACCAGCTGTTTTTTTGTTTTGTTTTGTTTTTACAGATAAGGCTGAAGTTCCCTTTGACCTCACCCCTCGCATCCTGGCTTCTTTGGTAGAGGCAATCACTATTATCAATTGTGTCTCTCTATCCTTTCAGACTTTTATTAATTTACACACACACACACACACACACACACACACACACACACACACACACAAGCACAACACACACTTGCATGAATGCTTTCATGTATTTCTTTAAAAACCAGGGGTAAAAATGAACAATGAATTTGGTGCAAATGTAGTCTAGGGTACTTACACATGTTAGAATAAAAACGAGTTTTAAAGGCTTTCTAGTCCAACTCCCTCATTTAACAAATGTGGTCCCCAGTCCTCCATGGAGCCCCTCTCTTCCCACAAACCACACTGATGAGAGCCACATTTTGATCTGTGGGCCTTCAGATGAGCAGGCAGATGTGTAAATGCTCGTCTCTCAGGCCCGAGTATGATTTTTAATAATCGAATAAGGAGTTCGAGTCAACATTTTATTCAGGCACTAAATTTAAAAGTGGAGTCAAAAGACCTTAAAAAATTTATGCTTCCACAAATGCCGGGAATTTCCCCCATGATCTCTATCTCAGAACTAAGATCGTGCAACAGACTCTCTGTGGCTTGGCTCTTTTTTTCCCAGCTCCAGCTCCGGGTGTTCTTGGGTCTTGAGCGAGCTGCCCAGGCTGGGGTCCTTTCTGGCGGCTTGGGGGTGGGGGTGCCTCGTGCCCACTCCTACTTCACTTCATCCCTGCCCCAGGCCCAAGGAGGCACCTGGAGCCATTTGGCTCCAAACCCCCCCCCCACCCCCCCACCCCCCCACTCCCCCACCCCCCCACCCCCCGCCTTCCGTAAGACCCTCAGCGAGCGCCTGAGTGCCCTGTGATAAAGATAGTGTTTCGACTTGAAAGAGTAATTGCTGACATACATTACTGCTTCCCTGGAGGAACTCAGTCCAGACAAATCCTCTACAAAGCTAGGACAGCGAGCTCAGCAGTTTATGATGGGAGCCTCCGTGGCTTTTGGCTTCCCGTGTGAAGTAGTTCTGTCTCCTTTTTAGGACACGTGTCAAAACGCCTGCCATGCCAACACCCTCCACCCTTTCCCTCAGGCCGCCCTGAGCCTGGTGCGCGGCCACAGACGCTGATGGCTGGCATAGCCCGGGCCCGCCTTCCAGGCCCATTGCCGGGATCCTGATGACAAAGGCATGGGTGAAGCTTGGCTCTCCCTCCACACCCCTTGGAGACTTTGGGAATACAGCAAACCTCTCCTATGAGAGGCAAAGGACTGGGGCCCTTGAATGTCCGTCCACCCCAGAAAGAAGAGACCCCTTTGACTTAGTTATTTAGTGCTGCTGTAACACAAATAACACAAGCAGGTGGCTTTAAAGAACAGAAATTTATTTTCTCACAGTTCTGGAGGCTAAGTCCAAATTAGGGTTACCGCCATGTTGATTCCTTCCTTGTCTCTACCTTGCCTATTGGATAATCTGCCCCTGGTTAAGACTTTTGGGGATACTGAGATGGGGTGAATGTGTTTTGCATGTGAGAAGGACATGAATTTTGGGGGCCAGAGGGTGGATTGTTATGGACTGAATTTTGTCCCCGCAGAAGATATTTTGAAGTCCTAATCCCTGGTACCTGTGAATGTGACCTTATTTGAAAATAGGGTCTTTGAAGATGTTATCAGTCAACATGAGGTCATACTGGAGCAGTCTGGGCCTAGTCCATTCTGAATGGTGTTCTTATAAAAGAGGAAAACAGACACAGATAGACACACAGAGGGAAGACGGTCATGTGGTGGGAGGCAGAGGTGGAGTTAGGCTGCAGCTATAAGCCAGGGAGAAACAAGAAGGACTCTTCCCCCACAACCTTCAAAGAGAACATGGCTCTGATGACACCCTACTAATAACTTGGACTACTAGCCTCCAGAACTTCTGAGACAATAAATTTCTGTTGTAATAAGCTACCCCGTTTGTGTATTTTGTTAAGGCTTGCCTAGGTAACCAATAAAGTGTCAAACACTGCTGATAAATTGATTAACATTAAGTCTGACACTTGACCACGGGATTTAGCAATGTGGCCGTCATCAGAGACCATGGCAAGAGCTTTCTCCATGGAGAGGAGTCTGACTGCAGTGGGTTCAGCAGAGAATGGGGAAAGTAGAAGTGAAAATAGTGAGAAGAAACAATTATTTTGAGGAGCTTTACTGTGACATTCCATCAGCTCAAATCTTAGTGTGGCACAAAGTCACCCAATGCCTGCATGGACTTCCACACAAGTGCAAGAACCAGTTGCTCATCACATTACTACATGCCTATGTTTGAGAATTTGCCAAGTATTACAAGTATTAAAAAAAGGAAAATAGGAAGGGCATTTCTATAAAAATCAACATCTCTACTGCCTTCTTTTCTTTCCAGTAGAAAAATTCCCATTACACAAATAAACTAACCATTTAGCTGTTCAGTGAATGGTCTTTGCCCAACATATTTCTCATTGTTTGGGTTTAGAGGATTCTGTAATTACTGCTTAAACTTTTAGAGACTATTGAATGATCTGACTTTTTTCCAAATCAGTATGAAAGGAAAAATATCTAGTCTTCAACAATTAATCTAAATGAAAAGACTCACAGTCCAGGTGTGATAACCGTCATTTGCTAAATGGTTTAAAGGCTACAAAGCATTGTATGTTGACATGCATTATCTTGCTTGATCTTCATGGCCTTATATGATGGGCAGGAATGATTATCTCCATTTTATAGATGAAGAAACTGAGATTTACAGAGAGAATAATGACTCACTCAAAGTTATTCAGCTAGTACATGACGACCTTTGAGGTAGCACAACCTCTGGCTCCAAATCCTGAGAGGATTCCACTATTTCACAACCCATACCTGTTATGGGATGATGCACCCAGTGCCGAGTATAAGACAAGGGGCCAAAGAATTGATGACTGGACGTTTATCCTCACCCCAGAAATTTTTCCAAATCTTGCCTTTGCCCAAATCTGTACTGGGAGTCCCTGCGTAGCAGAAACAGTTAAGCGCTGGACTATTAACCGAAAGGTTGGAGGTTCGAACCCACCCAGAGGCACTTTGAAAAAAAGGCCTACATCTGCTTCTGAATGGTCACAACCTTGAAAACCCTGTGGAGCAGTTCTATTTTGCACACATGGGGCCATGTGGGGTCGCTATGGGTCTGAATTGACTCAAGAGCAATGAGTTTGTTTTTTGGTACTGTGGGCCAGATGCTGGGTTAGCATGGAGATTACCGTGGAAGACCATCTCTAAATGTCTCTGAAAGGTTCTAAGAAACAAGGGAAGACGTCCTATAATATTAGCATTTCACCTGACAACTTGTTTGCCATTGCCTTTTATAAATGTTCAATGAGATGGTTGCCAAGACTTCCCACCAACCATTTGGAGAATAAGTCAAATGACAAATTAGCAAACAATGTTTTCCATCAAAGCCTTCATATATCACTGCAATATTCCGATGAATGGCTGCCCAGGCACACAAAATCCTAATGGTAATGGGTACATGTTGTCTTTAACCTTATATCCAAAGTTATCGCTTTTGAATATTATTAATGTTCAGGTATTGGGTATTGACTTATTTCAACAACAGCAATTGTACTATTGAAAGACAAGT
This sequence comes from Dugong dugon, assembly GCA_030035585.1. NCBI lineage: Eukaryota > Metazoa > Chordata > Mammalia > Sirenia > Dugongidae > Dugong > Dugong dugon. The sequence continues at coordinate 63,405,028 of CM057478.1, read as the reverse complement.
AGGCAGACAGCCACAAATTAAGGGAAAGTTCAGAAACAAACTCAAATTAACATATTCATTTGTTTGATAAATGAAGTATTTCCAATAAGTAAGGAAGTTAATAATGATTTGATGAAATTGTGCTGAGGAAATTGATTAACTTTTTAGAAAATACAAGGTTAGGGCCTCACCTTACACTCTATGTCCAAATAAATTCCAGCCCAATTACTTAAATGTAAAATAAAAAAATAAGAGAAATACATCAGACTATAGGGAGCTTTTTATCTGACCTTGAACTGGGGAAGATCTATGTAAACATCCAGAGGAGGGGAATTGTATATGAAAATATTAAGGGCTTGACAACTTAAAATAGTTTTGCTTTTTTATTAAAATGGAGCCCTTGGTCTTTTCCCATCTTTATTGCTAAAACTCCTTTTCCACTCCTCTCTATAGTTCCTAAGGCCCTCAGACATCCAAGGAGGATTATTGGAAACTACTTGCTCATCTTGAGAAAGGGAAACCAGAGGCCCAGAGAAGGGAAGCTGTTTATCTAAGAATAACTCTTCGGTGACTCAATTATTTTCTTCTTTGAATTTTTTGTTGACACCATGTGCTTTCACTAATGGAAGGCATGCTCATTAAAGGAACAACTTAGAATTTTCGTTATGAATTACAGATTTTGATACCCATTATCTAGGATCACATATATCCCAGCAGACCCTGGACGCAGTAAATCCTACCTTTATGAGTAAATGATAAAATCATTTTTTTGTTTGTTTGTTTTAATTTTTTAAATTTTATTTCTCGAAAATTTGCAAAACATGAAGACATCTGACAATGACTGCACATACGTTTTATTCTGGTCTCCTTCTTCTTAGACTGTTTATTATTTTTCATGAAACTTTTCAAACATGATACAATGCATTCTCACTTACTGCAAAAGCAGTACTTACAGCCCAAATAAATAAAGCCAAGAGAGTTTTTTTAATCTCAGGAAAATTACCACTGCAATGCATTCTACATTACTGCAAAAGTAGTAATGAAAGGCCAAATAAATAAAATTAAAGGAATCTGAATCTCAGGAAAATTACTACTACTATGTATTCTTTATATCAAAAGCAGTACTAACAGCTAAGAAGCTGAAACAGCGGCCCTGGAATACTGCAGAACTGCTCACAGTGGTGCCTTCTACCTGCTACACATGGAAGCAAAGATTGGGCCCTAACATTGAATGCAAAGTAAGAATAACTTATAGGAGTTCGAGCCACTTGAAAAGCACCACTGCAATGCATTATTCCTTATTGCAAACGTATTATTTACTGTTCAGAAGGTAGAAAAGCAGGGAGCCAGTAACACCTGGAAACAATGAATGGCATCAAGAAGAAAACAGACACTATGACTGAATAAAGACCGGGAATAGCTTATTCTCACAATAAGAACGTAGTAACTGGGAAACATAGTGAGGAGGCTTGTCTCACAGAAATAAAGGCAAACATGTCAAAAGTTTAGAAAATTCACACATCCAGGAGGTATTACCTAAGACAATGCTGAATCTGCACAGAAATGAGGCTCCAACTCTGGGTTCTTGAGTTTCATGCATTTCAAAAGGCTCCCATCTTGAGGCTAAATGCGTTAAAATTAGGCTACCTCCTTCCCAAAGAACTCCAGAGGCATAAAAATTGGTTGAGATACCTACTGTATGTTCTGTGGATCACCAAAGGGATAAACAGCTTGAGAGTGGCAAAGAGCTAGACTGCTGGGTTCAAATCGCACTTCTGCCACTTACTAGCTGTGTGACCTTGGGCAATCACCTCCCATCTCTAAGCCTCAGTTTCCTCTGTAAATGAGGAGAAAACTAATACCCTGTCTGTCTCCGTGGCTTGTTAAAAAAGCAAACAAACCCGATGCCATTGAGTGGATTCTGATTCACTGTGACCCTATAGATCAGAGTATAACTGTCCCATAGGATTTCCAAGGCTATAAATCTTTACAGAAGCAGACTGCTACATTTTTCTCCCGTGGAGCGGCTGGTAAGTTCAAACCACCAATCTTTTGGCTGGCAGCCCAGTGGGTAATCACTGTGCCACCAAGGGCTCCTTAGAGTGGCTTGTTATGAAGATTAAAAGAATTAATTAACCTGTAAAGTACTGGGAGCCCTGGTGGAGCAGTGGTTAAGAGCTTGGCTGCCAACCATAAGGTCGTCAGTTGAATCCACAAGTTGCTCCTTGGAAACCCTATGAGGCAGCTCTACTCTGTAAAGCACTGGGAATAGTGCTGGCCATATAATAAGAGCTCAGGAAACGCTAAGTGTATTAGTACTCCAGTGTTGGCCTTACCACCCCGGTAAGGGCAGTGTTGGATTATACCACCTTTTGTGTTCCCCTCACCACAGCGGTAGGTGCTGGGCCTGTATCAAGCTCTCAACAAATTCTTATTTTACATGAAAGATGAATAACTGCCTAGTGATTTGCATATTTTGTTTAGCTCTATTATTTTATTATAGCCTGAAAACAACTTTGGGAGACAAATAGGGTATGTGTGATTATGCCCATTTCAATGGCAAGAAAACTGAGATATGAAAGGGCTCACCTAGAGCCACAGAGAGTTTGGACTAGACTCAAAGGTCCCGGCTTCACCACTATAGTTTATGTGGAAACCTACACTATACTGAACCTTGACTACCACCACCCCTAAACAAACAACAGTCATGATGTGTGTGTTTTGATCATCAATAACCACCATTTATAGAAATTATTATATATCCAATCCAGCACTAACTGATGTATATCTCATTTAATCCTTCGACCAATCCTGTGGAATGGACATGATGGCCCCATTTTATACATAAAGAAACCAAGGCCTGCAAGGCCAAGGGTCCCAAGGTCACACAGTGATGGAGCAAAATGACAATGCCTGGGTTCTTTTCCACTACTCTAAACTGGGTGAGGAGCTGCAAAGCATAAGGCCTGATCCCTGCCTTCAAGCAGTTAATAATCCAGCTTGGGAAGGTGGTACCTCTGGTACAGGCAGCCCCAGGATTCAGACCCAGGCTGTCTGACTTGGGAGCCTATAATTTTAGTTCCCACACTACCCTGCCAACTAGTCCAAAAATAATATTACTGAAATAATAAATAATACTAAGCTACTAAAATAACAAAACTGAAATAATAAATTGACCAACTCTATGGACAAAAGCAAAGGGGCAAGCTATATGGGAACCACAGAGATGGCTCCATAGATTATTAATATACCAGTGGGTCCAACCCATAGGTGTTGAGCCCCTGCCCATGTGCCAAGTACTGTTCTAGACACTCTGGTGACATAAGTCCATGTCCTACCAAACTGTTTGCAAAATGGCTGGGAAGAGGAGACATAGTTAGACACAGTTAAGCGTAATTAAAGTAATAGGTCAAGGAAAGAGTTGATTGGCTTCATGGATCCAGGAGACGGATCCGTGGTGTTTGCCCTCAAAACCCTCAAGACAAATCACCAACAAAGTTCAAAGACAAGAATAAGCAGCGCCAGAGATTGGAGTAAGGCAGTAAGTGAATTGCCAAATGAGGATTTTGAACAGAACATGATTCCAACACTTGGGAAGCTGAGGTCTCATACAGGATTCAGGTAAGCCTGCAGCTTAGATCCATATTTCGCTATTATTTTCCTGAGTTTAAAAAAAAACTAAAATAAAACAGGAAGGATGGTGTGTCTCTTTGCCCTTCTGCCCTTCCTCACCCACTCCCACCTGCACGCGTTATATGACATTGTTGCTTATTGCTCTCCCTGATTGCCTGTTCTAGAGATCCCTGCGTCTGATGGGAATTGAAGCAGGGAGAGATTGTGAGGACATGCTCCCTTCACCCTGCTTGCCCCCTCCCCAAATCGCTCCTGACCTCACTATGTGGAGACAATATTGAAAATAGTCAAAAATAACCCCACTAAAAACATGAATCAAAAAAGTCGCAGCTCACAGACATGTTTTTAAAATTGCTTGGTTGCATGCAAGTCCCTTTAGTGCTCGAAGGACTTTAATAAAATTGATTTTCTGAGTATAGCCTTTTAGCAGCTACTGGATAAGCTTGCAATATGAACCCTTCATTGTCAAAAGTGTTTCATTTTTGCCCTGTTACTAATGATGAAAGCAAAGTGTGGGTTTGAAATTCTCCATGGCTGACATTCTCATAATTAAATAGTGTTAATAATAAAGCTTTGCAGATTTTAAACAAACTGGCACAGAGGTGGAACAGGTTTGCCGAATTTCATTTAGAGACCACAGCAATTAGCCCTTAATGAATAGTACACAGCGATACATAAGGAAGCTATTTTCACACATCATTTATTTGCCAAGTCACAAAAGGCAACATTTTCATTCTGTTGATTGAAAATGATGTTCAGGATTTCTTCTGAAGGCCTCTTAAGTAATTGCATTGTGAAACTTAAAATAATAATAATAATAAAGAAAAATAAAAGAGAGGAACACTAATTGCTTTTAATATCTACGGTCTAATTTTGGCAAAGCTCGGCACACTTAAGAGCTCTGGATCTCAAGCCCTACAACAATGGGTCAAAAATAGAAGGCTCACCATGGCTGATATATTTAGATGCTGATGTTTTTCTTTTATAACTTTAGGAGAGGTTTGTTCCCAGCCACATTGTTACTCTTCTCTGTGAACCGGCATGCGGGTGTTTTGATACAGGACTCTTGGGTGGGGTGACTGTGAAGTTGTTGCCAAAGGAAAACGACAAAGCTTATCCTGAAGGTGAGACAAGAAAAAGAACCGTCCAGCTGTCAAGGTTGTGAATGGCAAAGGAATGGTTATCCATTTATGGTCTTCCCCAAAACTTTTAAAGAGAAGGATCATCTTTTTTTAAAAGGTAGCTGGGCTCTAGAAAATTTTTTTTTTTTTCTTACACATTTACAAATATTGAGATTTGAGACTCAGTTTTCTTACGTGAAGGTTACTTACTAGGAGGAAGGAGAAAACCAAAAAACCAAACTCGTTGCCATGGAGTTGATTCCAACGCATGGCGACATCATGTGTTACAGAGCAGCACTGCTCCATAGGATTTTCTTGGCTGTAATCTTTACTGAAGCAGATCACCAGGCCTTTCTTCCACAGCACCACTTGGTGAGTTTGAACTGTCAACCTTTAGGTTAGTAGCCAAGCACAAACATTTGTACCACCCAGGGGCCTGGAGGAAGGAGAGGGAGGAAATACTGACTTAGCTAGACAAATCCTAAAGTCACCTGGGCTTGTAAGACATACAGATTTCCAGTTTCCACGTCTGATCTACTAAATTGAATTTCCAAGGAAAGGATTTAGGAATTCTGCTCCTTGCATGCTAGATGTTTCCAAGTATCTGGCAAGTCTGATAAACACTCACAGGATCTCTGTGCCCTTCAACTCCATGACTGTAAACAGCTCTCAGGGCCAGCTGGACTTGATTGTGGAAGGAGGCAGGTGCTGCCTCTCTGAGGCCATTTGAGGAAGTCCCAAGCCTCCAGTCTAAGAAATCTCTCCCAACCAGTCTACCACAGTGCTGGATGTCACCATCAAGGTCAGTTTATCCCTCAATGTGACTCAGAATGAGCAGGGGTTGTAAGGAACAGTGCCCAGGAAAGGTAAGTTTTGACAAGAGCTGGGTAGGAAGGTCAGCTGAGGACAGGGAAGTCAGAGACCCCCCCATGGAGGGATAGGTGGTTAGCAGGGTATGGCCCAAAGACAGATGAATGGACAATTAGAAGATCAAGACTATAGTTCCTTCTATGCTGTAAATCTCTGAGTGATGCTGAGGTTCTTCCCCTTTCTGGGTCTCAGCTTAACCAACTGGAGGATGAAATGGTTAAACCAGATGCCAACGGCCATTTCAAGACCTGCCATTATAGGTCATAAGCTTGGCAGCTTTGCTACGGGCTGGTCCTAACTTCTGCTTCGGATGAACCAGTAAAACTAGTTGCCATTGAGTTGATTCCAACTTGGCTAGTTTAGCCTAATTCTGCCTTAGAGTAAGGGCCTGAATAAGTGCCTTTCTTAGACCTTCTGGTGAATGTCAGGATAGGCATGATGGGAGCAGTCCTCCTCCAGGCTGGCCAGCGCTAAGTTCACTTCCAGGCATTTTAGGAATTAGATACAGTCTTAAAAACTGAGAAATAAATTAGGGGGTTTGTTTTTCTAATACCCTGGCCTTTCTAAATGAAGAAAAATTAGGAACCACCTAATATAAATACTGCCATCAGAAATCAACCTACTTTTAAAATTTTTAATCTTTTATTGCCATTTAACATTTTTCCCAACCCTTTTGCAAGCACATAAGTAGTACATGGTGTATACAACCCAGAGCGCCTAGAACCCTATTTGGCACACTGCAGGTGCTCAATGTGTGTCTGGTAAACTAAGTGGCATATTAATAATTTACATAGTGTTTCACTGTGCTGGAGCCCTGGTGGCACAGTGGTTAAGAGCTCAGGCTGCTAACCAAAATGTTGGCAGTCTGAATTTACCAGTCACTCCTTGGGAACCCTATGGGGCAGTTCTACACTGTCCTATAGGTCGCTATGAGTCAGAATCGACTCGATGGCAATGGGTTTTGGTTTCTTTTCCCCCCTTTGTTTTCACTGTGCTAAGTACTTTCCATGCATTTTTGTCATTTAATCCTCACTGCTGTCTTATGAAGTAGGTATGCTTTTATTGTCCCATGCTTCAGCTGAGCGAACTGAGGCTAAGAGAAGTTAACTAGCTTTCAGAGGTTATACTCACAGTAAGTGGCAGAGCTGGGAATCAAATTTAAACACGTTGAATCTTAATCACTGCTCTTAATCACTGGATTAACCTGCCTCTCATTTTTCCGTTAGTCCTGAAGTTGATTCACACGTAATCAGTTCATAAAATCATGAAATCAGAGGGGTGAAACGGACTTTGGAGATCATCTGGTCCAACCCGTTCATTGGACAGAAGAGCAGCTGAAACCCAGAGAGGGGAGATGTCATGTTCCAGGGCATGACTCCCGTAGTCAGTGGAATAGCCAGGACCAGATCCCCCACTGGCCAGTCCATAGCTTTCTGAGGATCCTGAGCTAGGCAATGATTTCTCTGCCTATCCCTTATATTTTTCTTTCCTTCAGAGGGAAACAAGGGGAAGTCTCAGCATAGGATGGTTTGGAAGCGTTCATGGTGGGTAATTCCTGAGACAAACATAGTCAGAGGCCTAGGTGGAATGAGTCATACTCAATCCGAGCTCGTCCAGTATGTAAACAGCTAAACAACCAGGAGAGAACACAGATCCAGTGTGATGCCCTAGGGTTTTATCATGAGTATCTGGAGTGAGACTTCCTAAGTTCCCTAGGAAGGCCCTGTTGGCTATAGCAGCTGCTCTGAGTTAATTCCAGCCCTAGTGCTAAGGATGGGAGCCAATCAGAACATCGCATTCTCTGGCTACCTGTGATTGGTTCAGAGATGGGCAGGCAATAATGTCAGAGCCAATGAGATTTCTCCTTGGACTTTTGGGAGAAAGGCAATCTCAACAGTCTGTTCTGCTCTTAGACTCCATCCAGAGAGGGTGTATGCCTGCAGCCATCTTGTCCCTGTGGATACGGACAACATAGAGGACAAGTGAGCTGAGAGACTGAAGATACTACACACATGGAGTTTTCAGATACTTCAAGAAAAACTACCTTTTTTGCCTAAGCCAGTTTGTGTTGGGTTTCCTAGAGTCACTAGCAACAAAAAAAAAATCATGATTAATGGTCTCATTGTGTAAACTTGGGCCAGTCACATGACTTCTCTGGCTTCAGTTTCCCCACTTGTAACAAAAGTATTGGTGTATTTGGTCAGAAAGGTTGTACTGGGGCTGGCATTCTTTGACACTCTGATCCTGCGGCTTTTGATACATTGGCCTTTACCTTTTTGCGTTGATCTCCTGACCCGGTCTTACAATTGATACCATAATTGTTGCTCCTTACCCAAAGATATTTCCAGAGAAGAATCTTATAAATGGGGAAAGACTTTTTACTTTGGAGCATGGAGTTGGGTTTAGACCTTCTGTATGCAGGAAACTTGAGAAGATAAGCAGCTGGAAGATGAGCTTCAGTAACCCCAATAGTCAAACCTTCTCAAGCCACCATCTAGCCAGACTGAAAAGAGTTCTTTGTAGATGGGAGATGTGGACAACACATAGAATTCTAGAATCAGAGAGCTGTAGCAGGAAGAAGCCAGTGGCTAATCGTCAGAATCAAATGAGACCCTCTTAAAAATACAGATCCCCAGGCTCCAACCCAGACCTCCTAAAGTGGAATCACTAAGGGTGGGCCCAAGAATCAGCTAAACAAAACAAACTCTTCCCTGAGTGATTTTGACATAACTTGTCAAAGAGAGAGACTGATGCAGGTATCTTGTTTTGATTTTGGGATTTTCTTACCCACAAAATTAAATACTCATTTTAAAGAAATTCCTGACCAAAATTAATCCGCCAGCTGCTTTTCTTTCACCCAGAGTTGCAAATCCTTTCTTTCCTGTTTGAAGCTAGGCTTACTAAATTTGAATTTCAAAAGATATGGCTGAGTGGAGGGGCAGACACCGTCTTGTGACCTGGTATCGGTTGATCTCAGAAAAAGGGGGAGGGCGGGGTTCAATCAATCGTGTTAAGATTAGCCACTGGTTGATCTTCTGTATTTTTCCCTCCTCTCCTCTTTATAAGCCTCATTGTACCTACTTTCTTCGAGCCATTTGCTTTCTCTGGAATCAAAATGGTCTCCCTGAATGCATATAAAATAACTGCTCAGAATAAAATTTATGCTCAAAGTTCGTTAAGTTTTGATTATTTTTAACGAGCCCAATTTAGGAACCATGAATCTGGTCCATAGTTTAAATCTTTTTTTTTTTTCTTTTTTTTTTTAAAGAGTGTAGCCCCTCCACACCTCCCCTGTCCCCTCAAACAAAAACTTGCTCAGAAAAATCTATCTGTAAAAGAGAGACGAACTGCTTGGATAGACACTTCTGGGCCACACTCTCACCTCCCAATCACTCAATCTACCAATATCTCCCAGCAATAGCTCCTGAGAAACCTCCACAGGTTTAAAAAGCATTTATTTCGTGACCTAACCCCTTCATTTTCAAATGAGGACGTTGAGTCCTAAGGGAGGAAGAGAAGGTTCTGGCTGTGGGCAGCCCCTCTGCTGCCTGCCCCTCGGGCCTCTGTCTGGAGGCAGCTGAGGGGTCAGTGGAGGTGGCAGAGGCCATCAGCCATGGGTGATGAGGTGGGAGCCCCATGATTCACAAGATGCCCAGTTAGATGAAAGATCGGAGAAGATATTTCTGTGGGAACACAATGAGCTTTGGAATAAAAGGCAATGCTAGAGTAAAATATTATCATCAGCACCCTAGTGTTAATGTTTGCTTCACCGTCAGTAGATAACAAGGTGAGAAAAAAAAAAAAAAAACCTCACGTTTAACTAGGTAATTAATTCACAAGTGGGTTCAAAGTGGGAGCCCATGACTAAACAATGACTTATGATAAAGCATAAACCCTAAGGTAAGTGATGATCAAGTCCCTGAAACAATTTTGATTCGGAGTCCTATTACAATTCTATTTCAATATAAATAAGGTGACACCAGAAGCGAATGATTAACCCTAAAGCTGCTGGCTGTTCATTAGCTAAGGAATAATTTTACATTTCACTATTATTCATGTTGGCTACATTTCCATTAAAACCAGTTTAGTAAACTGACCTTCTGATGGACTTGGAATTAAAAGCAGGAAGAGAAGGCAGGGAGGGGACAAAATAGAGGCCACCGTTTAAGCATCAATGGATGGGGAAACTCATTGGGGGCAGATTGCCACTTTCATTAAAGATAATGTCTCAATTCACTTTCAAAATGGGCCTCCGGAAAATGCCTGGAGTTGTTTCCCCAGTCAGTGTCTGGCTGGTTCACCAAATGGGCGATTACTGTCTCAAGGGGTTTCTGACTGAGTGGAGGAATGGCCCGCTCACTCCCGGGTCAGCCCTCTCCTGCCCCCAGCACTCTGCTGAACAGTCTCCAGTTAGGAAGAAATGGCCTTAAAACCAAAATCCTGTTGCCCTTGAGTAGATTCCGACTCATAGCCACCCTATAGGACAGAATAGAACTGATCTGTAGGGTTTCCGAGGAATGGCTGGTGGATTCGAACTGTCTAGCAGCTGAGCTCTTAACCACTGCACCACGAGGGCTCCAGAAATGGCCTTGTTGTTGTTGTTGTTAGGTGCCATTGAGTAGGTTCCAACTCGTAGCAACCCTATGTACAACAGAACGAAACACTGCCTGGTCCTGCGCCATCCTCACAATATTGCTTATGCTTAAGCCCATTGTTGCAGCCACTGTATCAATCCATCTCATTGAGGGTCTTCCTCTTTTTCGCTGACCCTGTACATTACCAAGTATGATGTCCTTCTTCAGGGACTGATCCCTCCTGACAACGTGTCCAAAGTATGTGAGACGTAATCTTGCCATCCTTGCTTCTAAGGAGCATTCTGGTTGTACTTCTTCCGAGACAGATTTTTTCGTTCTTTTGGCAGTCCATAATACGTATATTCAATATTCTTCTCCAACACCACAATTCAAAGGCGTCAGTTCTTCTCAGGTCTTCTTTATTTTGTCCAGCTTTCACATGCATAGGAGGTGACTGAAAACACCATGGCTTGGGTCAGGCATACCTTAATCTTCAAGGTGACATCTTTGCTTTTCAACGCTTTAAAGAAGTCTTTCGCAACAGATTTGCCCAATGCAATATGTCATTTGATTTCTTGACTGCTGCTTCCATGCGTGTTGATTGTGGATCCAAGTAAAATGAAATCCTTGACAACTTCAATCTTTTCCTCGTTTATCATTATGTTGCTTTTTGGTCCTGTTGTGAGGATTGTTGTTTTCTTATGCTGAGGTGTAATCCATACTGAAGTCTGTGGTCTTAGATCTTCATCAGTAAGTGCTTCAAGTCCTCTTCACTTTCAACAAGCAAGAAATGGAGCTCCTAAAATAGTTATCCCAGAGCCTGGGCATGAAAGTCACTGCTTCATTCTTTGGGTCTTTAACCTCTTGCCATCAAATTGGTCCTGACTCATGGTGACCCCATGTGTTGCAGAGCAGAAGTGTTCCATAAGGTTTTCTTCACTGTAATCTTTATGGAAGTGGATCGCCAGGTCTTTCTTCCATGGTGCTACTGGTTGGGTTCGAACTGCCAACTCTTAGGTTAGTGATCAAGCTCACACCTTTTTCGCCACCCAAACTACTTAATGACTTTGATTTAACTTTTCACCCTGTGAAACACTCATTTTGGGCAAGCCCTGTTCCAAGTAATTTCATAAATAAACTGGTTTAATTCTCCTAATCCACCTAATGAGGTAGGTTCTATTATTATCCCCATTTTACATATGAGAAAGTGGAAATTCAGAGATGATGAGTAACTGATATGCCTCAGAGTTCCTGGGTGACACAAACAGTTACACATTTGCTGCTAAGCAAAAGGTTGGAGGTTGGAGTCCACCCAGAGGCACCTCGGAAGAAAGGCCTGGCAATCTACTTCTGAAAGATCACAGTTTGGAGCACAGTTCTACTCTGACACACATAGGGTCACCATGAGTCAGAGTGGACTCACTAGCAACTGGTTAAAATGGCATAGAGCTAGATTTCTATCCCCTGTTATCTAACTCTGGACCTGTGTACTTAATCACTAAGCTATAATGTCTCTTGATAAAATAGCAAAATGTCTCTTTTTTAAGTATATAAATCAACAGAGTGTGAGATGTACGCGGTGAGTTTTTAGAAGAAGATAATGCTGCAATGCTGAGTGGGGGCAATTTGTGGGGTTTTCAAATGCCAGACTGAGGGGTTTGAACTTGACTCTGGCAGTTCCCAGAGTGCTGTATCCAGTCCGCTGGGAGTATTACAGGCACAGAATTTAAAACAATAGTTAGTAGTTATCTGTTCATTTTCATGCTTATTGGAAATAAATTTAGCTTGCACATACAATCAATAAAAAAGATAATCCTTATTTAGTAAAAAGAACATTTTATTTAACAAATATTTACATATAACCTTAGCATGTAAGTGCTCTGCAACAGTAAAAAAAAAAAAAATTGTTGCGGAGATGATTCCAACCCATGGCAACTACCATGTGTGTCCGAGTAGAACTGGGCTTCATAGAATTTTCAGTGGCTGATTTTTCAGAAGTAGATCTACAGGCATTTCTTCTGAGGCATCTCTAGATGGACTCGAACTTTGAAACTTTCAGTTAGCAGCCGAGCATGTTAACTGTTTACACCACCTAGGAACTCCTTTGCAATAGTAGCTCTTAATTCTTATAACAACTCTGTACCCTATGGGGCAGTTATACTCTGCCCTACAGTGTCATTGTGAATCATATTTGACTCGACGGCATACAACAAGGCTGGTGGTATTGCTCACTCTGCTTACAAACCAGGAAACTGAGGCAGAGAGAGGTTAACCTACACTAGGTCTCACAGCTAGCAGGTAGCGGAGTAGGGATTTGAACTCAGGTGTTTATGCCCAGACCCTGTGCTCTTAGCAATTACACTAAGTGGTTAAGAGTATAAAGCAACGGAGATATGGCAACAATCATGAAGGTGACTGTCTAAAGCCGGGTACTGGCTGCAGGTGATGCAGTCTGTAATGTGCTCTTCCTGGGGACTGCCAGGGAGGTGTCACTAAGAGGCCAGCTCATACCCATGTGAGGGGCACTGGTAGCAAACTGGCACCTTGTAGCCAGCAGGGCAGGGTTCCCAGAACATTTCAAGGGTCAAGTGTCCACAGCATACACTAACCCAAAATCAGCTTGAAAGGACTGAGGCTTTTTCTTTCATGGGCTTGGACTGGTAGTTCACTGACTCTGGAAGTCAGAGGCCCATGGACCGCCCGTTCCAGCTGCTATGGAATGTGGCAGAAGGATGAGGAAGAGAGTGTGGCTTTGGATGTCTCCCAATATAGAGGGTGCTATGTAACCCTGGTGGTGTAGTGGTTAACAGCTACAACTACTAACCAAAAGGGTGGTACTTCAAATCCACCAGGCACTACGCGGAAACCCTACGGGGCAGGTCTACTCTGTCCTTTACGGTCTCTATGAGTCGGAATCGACTCAATGGAAATGAGTTTTTTTATTATAGTGTATGCCCAGGAGAGGTAAACATGCCTCCTCCCCGGACCTGTTGTTGGGTTCCAGTGAGTTGATTCCAACTCTTAGCAGTTGCTATATGACAGAGCAGAATTGCCCCATAGAGTTTCCTAGGCTGTGATCTTTACAGGAGCAGAGTGCCGCATCTTCCTCCCATGGAGTGGCTGGTGGATTCGAACTGCAAATCTTTCGGTTAGCAGCAGAGCACTTAACCGTTATGCCACCAGGGTTCCTTTCCCCTGGTCTACAGGAGCTCTTGACAGCTCTCTCATCAGCCACCCCTAAAGCTGGACTAAGTCTGCCCTCTGCATTGTAATAGTGGATATTCCATCTCCTTTGCAACCCTCAGGCTGGTGAGTTTCCTACTTGGGCTACCCTCATCAAGAACACCCCCTCCCCTCCAACCCACCTGCTTTCCCATAAGCTCCAATCTCAGGATGGAGACTGTGTCTCTTCTCTGGTACTAGATGGTCACCATAACCATCTGATGCCTGATCCAGAAGAGCAGAGTGGTTACCAGCCCAGCTTCCACCACCTAAGGAAAATCTCCACCTTCCAGCTCCTCAGTAAATGGCCTTGAGCAAGCCCCATGACACTCCATACCATTCTCTTCATGTGAAAAGGGGCTGATAGGAGATCCACCACATAATGATAATTTGAGAGTTAATGAGATAATGTATGTAAAGCACTTAACCCAGTGCCAGGCACATATTAAAAACTCAGTAAATAACAGCCATGACAATGAAAAAAGCAGACTGAAGAACTGACGTATTTGATTTATGGTGTTGGTGAAGAATGTTGACTATACCATGGACTGCCAGAATGAAGTCTTGGAGGAAGGACAGCCAGAATGCTCCTTAGAAGCAAGGATGGCAAGACTTTGTCTCGCTTACTTTGGACATGTTATCAGGAGGGACCAATCCCTGGAGAAGGACAACGAGTTTGCTTTTTTTTTTATTTAATGTTTATAGAAAGAGCCCTGGTGGCGCAGTGGTTAAGCACTCATCTGCTAACCGAAAGGTTGGCGGTTCAAACCCACCAGCCGCTCCATGGGAGAAAGATGTGGCAGTCTGCTTCTGTAAAGATTACAGCCTTGGAAATCCTATGGGGCAGTTCTACTTTGTTCTATAGGGTCACTATGAGTCAGAAGTGACTTGATGGCAATAGTTTTAATCTTTACAGAAGCAGATCACCAGGTCTTTCTCCCATGGAGCCGCTGGGTGGGTTCAAGCCACCAATCTTTCGGTTAGCAGCCTAGAGCTTAACCATTGTGCCACCAAAAAAAAAAAAAAAAAACCAAACCCATTGCCATCGAGTCTATTCCAACTTATAGCTACCCTAAAAGACAGAGTAGAACTGCCCCACAGGGTTTCCAAGGAGCACCTGGTGGATTTGAACTGCCAACCTTTTGGTTAGCAGCCATAGCTCTTAACCACTACACCACCAAGGTTTCCATTGTGCCACCAGGGCTCCTTCATAAAATTAATACAAGTTTTTAATTTGATGGCCAAGATGTTTGGAAGCTTGTAAGCCTAATTTTAAAAACCACTCTCCATGCCTGTCTTGGGCTCGGCATCAACAAACCACCCTAACCTCCTGCCCTGAAGCAGTCTTCCCATTAATAAATTGGCTTCCCCTTTCTGGCCTCTACAAGCTCTCACTTCTTTACCTAATCAAAGGCCACGAGGAGTGAATCTTTGCCAGGAAAGGGGGAGCTGTCCTTAGAGAAGGCGTCTAAACCACTGCCATTTACTGTGCGCAGAGAAGGCCATCACCACTCTCTCAATGACACATGCACAAAAGCTCTTGTTAGGGACGCAAATAAGAAAAGTTGAACCCCTAGCCCCGCGTAATTCACTTCGTTTATTGACCTGGCTTCTCTCCCCCCTACGCCCAATTCCTTTGCATTTGTCAGTAGCTCAGAGACCCCTGGCCTTCAGCATGATTTGTAATGTAAATTATATAATTGTACTCTCACATATTTTAACATCAAATGAAATGATTGACTACAGAATCAGAGCTGCCTACAGGTGGGGGTCAATTACCATCTGAATAATCACTGTGCCACACAAGAATAGCATAGCCGCTGAGTGTGACATATTTTTATCTCTATGCATTTCAATGAAGTCAGGCTGGTACATAAAAGGTTATCACCTAGGAAACATATTTTCCTAAGCACAAGTTAAACATGCAAGTGAGATCAGCAAAGATATTCAATTTAGCCAGTCAACCCTAACCTATTAATATTTTAACAAAATCCAGTGAGGATAATTTTTTTTCTTTGATCCCATTTCATGTGAGCAGCCGGGAAAGGGAAGAAAAATTAAAAACAAAATAGTCAGGCATACAGAATGAGGTTATGTATTAAGCGGGCTATTTAATGTTTCTGGCATTTCATAGCCCAAGGGAAAGCGTGGATGGATTTAACAATCAAAAGCTGTCTTCCCTTGGCCACAAAGTTCGAGAAACATAAAATAGACTATACTTCGGAGCTGACAAATCGTACCTGACACCCAGCTTCATCTCACCAGGACTCCTGAGATCGGCATTAATTATATGTTACAGGGAGTAAAAAGAAAAGTAAATCATGCCATGCTGAAAAGTGAGATGGAAGGTCTTCGGGCAAAGATTTTAATCAATAATATGTGGGATGATAACCAGAAGCTATTGTTTTAATCTTCCAATATGAAAAGAAACGAATGCAAAACACAGAGGGCTACCAGGAGCCCAAGCAGCTTCTGCGATGCTTTGTATGAGTCAGAAAGAGTCTGGCAGATCAACTTTCCTTTTTGATTCATTACAACCACACAAACAAACAATTTCTTTTTTAATGGGGTAAAGTCAAGGCTATCCTTTCAGTTTCCTATTTCCAGAGCCTCAGCTGTTTCCCAGGTCCTGTTGTTGTTAGCTGCTGTAGAGTGGGGCCCTTGACTCATGGGGACCCCGTGCACAATGGGACAAAACACTGCCAGGTCCTGCACCATCCCCATGATTGGTTGCAGATCAGACCATTGTGATCCATAGGGTTTGAAGGAGATTGCCGGGCCTTTTTTCCAAGTTTGTCTTCGTCTGGAAGCTTTGTTGAAAGCTGTTCGGCATCATAGCAACACATAGGCCTCCAGTGAATAACAAGTGGTGGTTGTGCGTGAGTGCATGGACATGGATGGAGAATTGCATGGAAAACTAGAATTTTACCACTGAACCACCACTGCCCCTCCCAGGTCTTACGCCACGGATTTTGGCTTCCTTGGTTTTCCTTGTGTTGTAGCTGTCCTGCATTCATTCAAGCTCTTGCTCAGTGTGGATGTGGGCTGGGCTATCCAGGAAAGGGAATTTCTGTTTATAATCAGGACAGAAAACTAGAGCCCGTTATGGGATAGTTTCCATCCGCTGTGCTGAGAGAAAAGCCCTGAGGTTGGGCTCATCAAGTGAAGCCTCAACCCATCTTGAAGCGATCCCATGCTGTTGTCCACAATTTTAGTATTTGCTTGTTGCCTTGACCTAATTAATTTCTTCCGTGATGCTGAATTATGTTTCAAGTCAACAGTCTTTTTTTTTTAATATAGATTTTAAAGTACAAAGAGTTTCCACATGCCCCCTACCCCATGCACACTGTTTTTCCTATTATTAATATCTTGGTTCCTGTGGTACGTTTGTTAAATAATTGATGAACCAATACTGATACATTATTATTAACTAAAGTCCATAGCTTATACTAGGATTCACTTTTTGTATTGTACAGTCCCGTGGGTTTTTGAAAAATGCATAATCTTATGTTTCTACAATTAAAGTATCATACAGAATAGTTTCACTGCCCTAAAAATGCTCTATGCTCCATGTATTCATTCGTCTTCCCCACCTCCTCCTACCCTTTGACAACCACTGATCTTTTTACTGTCTCTATAATTTTGCATTTTCCAGAACGTCATATAGTTGGAATCATACAGTATGTAACTTTTTCAGACTGGTTTCTTTTACTTAGCAATATGCATTTAAAGTTTGTCTGTGTCTTCTCATAGCTTGATAGCTCGTCTCTTTTTCTCAGTGAATAATACCCCATTGTATGAATATATCACAGTTTGTTTATCAGTTCACCTATTGAAAGACATCTTGATTGCTTCTAACTGTTGGCAATTATGAATAAAGCTTCTATAAACATTTATGTGCAAGTTTTTATGTGGACATATGTTTTTGTCTCATTTGGATGAACAACCAGTAGCATGATTGCCAAATTGAATGTTAAGCCTGTGAAGGAGCTTTTAAAAAATCTAGGTGCTTGGCATAAAAAGAGGCTTCTGCCAAAACTGCAGGTTGGATTCCATTTTTGCTGTTTACTGCTTATTCTGAGCTGGCTTTCAAAAGTCAGATAGCCAGAACACTTTAGGAAGCTTGTGAGCTCCCTTCCTCTTCCCTCCCTTTCCTCACAGCATGCTCCCAGGGAGAATGTTCACTCAGGCTGGCCCTCAAAATATCCATAGATTAAGCTGTTAAATGACTCAAACTGTACGATTAGCAAAACAATATTTACAGGATCTCGAAATTGTCTTCTGTCTCTTAAAGCAAGATTTTATAAATGTCAACCAATCAGAATTTTTCTGGATTTTCTGTATTTAAGCTCTGTGAAAAATTCCTTTTGCCGGTGAATTCTCATGAAGTGCTGCCCGATCCGGACCTCTTTGTTCCTTCAATAAACTGTTTGCTTCACTTTTAACAGAAGCTCCAGTTTGCTTGTTGACATTTTTGGTGTCAGAAGTGGGATTTTGAAGGCGTTTTATCTTCAACAGCTCCAAAAGGACTAGGACCAGAAGTTCTGGCACCAATGTAAGCCCGTTAAAGCTCACCCATCTTCAATCTCTTTGGAAGTCCCTGGGTAAGCCCTCTTGAATCTTGAGCTCTGTCTTCTTGTGTTGAGCTCTTCGAGGTTATTGAAGGACTCTGGTTTCATTTCATCCTAGTCTGTTTCGTTTTATATGTCTGTTTTCATTCTGGTCTTGCAAGAATTTTTGCCAAATTTTTCCTCTACTAGTGGCAGTAGTGTGAGGTTTTGGGCAGTTTACTGTTGTAAAAGTTTTCAACTTTGTGGCATCTCAGGTCCCATAAGCCACAAAGGAAAACCAGAGCACAAGTTGGCCAGCAAATCTGATAGGGCAGTCACCTGCTGCTGAGGTGGTTAAAGTCTCCTGTGATAGGATAAGCCAGGTTATGGGACAGGCCAGAGCATTAAGCTACCTGCTAGCTGCAAGCAAAAGCCCATGCAGTGAAAGGAACATATAGGTTCAAGCAATGCACTGTCCAAACCCTGAGACTTCCCCCATCAGGATTTTGTTGAATCTGAGAGCCCTAAACTTTGAACAAACTCTAGCTTTCTCTTAAAATGGGAAATTCTATAGCTGGAGGCAATGCAGAGTTCCCTTCTGGGTCTCCTGCCTGATATATGGACAAGCACTATGGAACTGCCCCTTGCTTATACCTATCTGCTTGGCATTATCTCACTAAGGACAGTCTGGATAATATGTGGCCACTTTTTGGTTCCTTTGAATTATCTAAATTGAATTTTCTGCATAGTAAATTACAAAAGAAAGGCTCCTGACTCAAACAGAAACAATAGGACATTTTTTTAACTGTTTTTTTGATGCTTCTAGAAGATGTGATAAGGGGAAAATCATTTCTCTCAGAATAATGTTTCAAAATTAACCAAACAAAATAAAGAATTGCAATTCCAGATTTCTGTCTCAACTACCCAAGCTGTCCCAGGACTGTCTGCTACTTTGCCAACCACGTCTCCTTTGTATTCTCCTCTGCCTTTTTGCTTCTCTGATGCTACAGAAGATTCCTCTACTAATAACTTTGTCTGAACTTCCTTTTTCCCCTAAAGAACCTACTGAGAACATAAAGCCTATTCCTGAAATGCTTTTTAAAATCTGTCCCAGTGCAGATACTGAAAATCCTCCCTATATTACTTTTATTCCTTGGACATGCTCAGAATTACGTAAAATTGCTAAAGGTTTCTCAAAACTGTCAGAGCATCCTTACAAGTTTGCTGAGGAATTTAGAATCTTTTTGAGGCTTGCCAGCCTGGAATCCCTGAGTTGTATCAACTAATCCACATGATAACCAGGTCTAGAGAGGCCCAATTGTTGGTTACAACAGGCTGAATGGAGGAATTCTAAAGATAGTTTAGCTCTATGACAACAACAACAAAAAGAACCAAAAAAACAAAACAAAACAAAAAACTGTTGCCATCAAGTCAATTCCAACTAACAGTGACCCTATAGGACAGAGTAGATCTGTTTCCAAGGACAGTCACCAGACTGGTAGAAGATTCTCAGATTGTCAGTAAAAGATTGATAGAGGCCATTCCAAAGGATTTCCCCCCAGTAATGGATTGGATAAAAATTCACTCTTGCATATATAAAATAGAGGTGAGAGTATTTATGATTACCAGAACAGATTATTTCAAAGGTTTGCTGAACATTCCAGGATTGATCTACCATCCGCTGGAGATACAGGAGCTGTTAATGCATTATTCATATTTGGCCTAAAACCTGAACTCTCAGCCCTAGGAAAAAGGCAATGACTAGATGGGAAAGTAGCTCCCATTGCTGAGCTGGCCAATTTAGCTCAAGTACTATCTCAGACCTTGGAGACTAAACAAACTTCCAAGGCAAATAAGTTAATGGCCTTACAATTATAGCAATTGCAGTCTCCTAACCAGAAAAATACATCCAGGCCCTCTGGAGGCAATTATTGCAAGAAACCAGGCATTGGAAAAAGGATTGCTATAAGTTAAAGAAACAGCTTAAGCCAGAAATCCTTCAATCAGATATGGAATGAGGGGCCTCCAGGGATGCAAAAGGGGCTTTTCCTATAGTGGAAAACTACCATGCATATTAATGGAGAAACTTGCAAATTTCTAATTGATACTGGTGTTACACTCTCTGCAATTAACCCCATGTGTTTACTAAAACCCCTGCCCTGGAATACTAAAACTTCAAAAGTTGTAGGGGTTACAAATAAACAATAGACTTCAATTTATTCAAAACCTGTTCCTATTTTCCTTGGTCCTATTGAAGATTTACATACATTTCTGCTTAGCCTTGACACTCTTGTTAAATTTGTTGGGCTGAGACCTTTTGTCTAAATGAGACTGTCATTTACAATTTTCAAAAAAAGGAGAGATATTGTTAAGCCTACCAGACACCCTGAAGACCTCTAATGAGTGATCTTATCATGGATTGAATCATATCCCCCAAAAAATGTGTGTATCAATTTGGCTGGGCCATGATTCCCAGTATTGTGTGGTTGTCCTCCATTTTGTGATTGTAATTTTATGTTACAGAGGATTAAGGTGGGATTGTAACATCCTTACTAAGGTCACATCCCTGATACAATGTAAAGGGAATTTCCCAGAGATGTGGCCTGCACCACCTTTTATCTTACAAGAGATAAAAGGAAAGGGAAGCAAGCAGAGAGTTGGGGACTTCATACCACCAAGAAAGATACACTGGGAGCAGTGCACGTCCTTTGGACCCGGGGTTCCTGTGCAGAGTAACTCCTAGTCCAGAGGAAGATTGGTGACAAGAACTTTCCTCCAGAGCTGGCAAAGAGAGAACCCTCCCCTAGAGCTGATGCCCTGAATTTGGACTTGTAGCCTGCTAGACTGTGAGAGAATAAATTTCTCTTTGTTAAAGCCATCCACTTGTGGTATTTCTGTTACAACAGCACTAGATGACTAAGACAGATCTGAATCAGAACTAATTCAAAGGGAGGAAGCTGCTTGCTGTTTGCAAGCATTACTCATGTAAAAGTACAACTTAACCCCCCTTACTCATTTCCCCCTGATCTTTTTTCATTAATTCCTGAAACTTCGTGGGCCATCACATCTACCAATGTGGGATGGATTTTATCAGCAGAACCAATTAAAGTTCACGTAGACATCGCTAAGCCTTTACTGAGACTTCCTCCATACCCCCTTAAATGTGAAGCTAGAGAGGGATTAGCCCCTATTATTCAGGACTTCCTTTCTAAAGGATTAATTTTTCCCTGCACCAACCCTTGCAACACCCCGTACTCCTTGTCAAGAAATCTAACAACAGAGGCTGGAAACTTGAACAGGATTTAAGAGCTATTAACTGTGTTGCTATGCCTAGATTTCCAGTAGTCAAAAATCCTTATTTATTGCTTTCTAATGTTCTCCCAGATGCTATGCATTTTACTGTAATTGATCTTTGTAGCGCCCTTTTCAGTATTCCTGTCCATCCGGAGAGCCAATATGTTTTTGCCTTCACCTGGGAAAATCTACAATTTACCTGGACTGTAATGCCTCAAGGTTTTACCAAATCTCCCAGCTACCCATTGCCATTGAGTTGATTCTGACTCACAGTGACCCTCTAAGACAGAGTAGAATTGCTCCATACGATTTCCAAGGAGTGGCTTGTGGATTTGAACTGTTGATCTTTTGGTTAGCATCCACAGTGCACCATAGCTCTTAACCACTGTGCCACCAGGGCTCCAAGCTATTTCTCTCAAATTCTACATTCTGAGTTACAGTCCTTACAATTTAAAAATAAATCTAAATTACTGAAATATGTTGATTATTTACTCATATGCTCAAACTCCCAGAAAGTCTATGTTGATGACAGCATAATCTTATTAAAACACTTAGTTTCCATAAAGTTTCTAAAGTAAAACTACAATTGGCCCAACCTTCTGTTAAGTATTTAGGTCATTTAACTTCTGAAGAAGGCATTTCTATTACTCCTAAGAGGAAAGAAGCTCTTTTTTATTTTCTTATCCCCAAAACCAAGAAACAATTACATGGGTTTCTGGGGCTTTGCAAGTACTGTAGAACTTGGATTCCAAATTTTTCCTTGTTAGCCCAACCTCTATATAAATATTTGAAAGCCTCCAAACCAGATTCTTTCCAAATTGCACCAGAGAATCAGGAAGCCATGATTAAACTAAAAGAAGTTTTAGCAAATACACTTGCACTTGGCTTTCCTAACTATCACCTAGACATTTCCAGTTTTTACGTGAAGCCTCTGGAAATCCTTTAGGCTTTTCAACCCAGAAGCATGAAGAACATCAGAGGCTAGTAGGCTACTATAGCCTGCAGCCTGACCCTGTAGCTAAGGGGCTTCCTCCCTGCCTCAGGGCTGTTGCTGCCACAGCAAAACTAGTTGAAAGCACTGCAGAGATAGTGCTGGGAAATTTCCTAAATGTCTATGTTCCCCATGAAGTATCTGTAATCCTTAACTCTGCTTTGACCCTACATCTTTCCATCAGTCAACTCACATCCTATGAAGTGCTCCTCCTGGCTGCACCTACTTTTAGACTGCGTTCTGTGGCTTGTTTAAATCTCACCACTTTCCTTCCAGAAATGAACAATAAGAATTACCCAACATATGATTGCTTAAATTTAACTAAACAACTTTTAATTCCCTGAAAAGATTTAAGAGAAACTCCTTTGGCTATTCCTGATTTAGTTCTATTTATTGATGGCTCCTATTTGAAACCTGATCCAACTAGCTCTCATTATCAGGCTGAGTATGCCATCATGATCTCCACTGGGGTTCTTGAAAGTCAAGCCCTTTCCAAAGCTACTTTGGTCCAGCAAGATGAATTAGTTGCTCTTACTATAGCCTGCAAACTTGCCACTATGGATTGAATTTTGTCCCCTCAAATCAGTGACTGTTTGCACGGATTCAGAATATGCTTCCAGGGTGACTCATGATTTTGGTATGAGGATTTCTAATTTCTGAAATGTCATAAAGAAATGGAACTTTCATTGCAAAACTTTTAGATGCCTTATTACTGCCCTTTGAGATTGCTGTAATAAGGCTCATCAACCCAAATTAGTCCCTCAGACTGCAGAGATCAGAGGGAATAACCTTGCTGATAAAGCAGCCAAAAAAGCTGCCTCTCAAGTCATTTTAGCCCTAATGGAAACAGAAAAAAGAGATTACCCTGATTTCCTCATAAATAATTATAACCTTACTGAATTAAATTCATAAAAATTAATAAAAAGCCAACAATTAGCTAAAATTGAGGAAATTTAAAAATGGAGGAAAGCAGATTGTTTTCAGGATTCCATAATTAAATTATGGTTGGAGTCTAATCAAAAGTTTGTCTTACCTAAATCATTTCATGGGTCTATGTTAAAAGCTCTCCATGAAAGATCCCATTTAGGACAAGATAAAATGATTGAAATTTTAAAGAAATACTGGTGGGAATAATTTTTTGAGGCTGTCGTACATATTGCCTCTCATTGGTCCATTTGTTCTCACTATAATCCAGGCAAGCCTTTTAAAGTTTCACCTGGAAAATACCCATTACCTTCAGGACCCGTGTTTGAATCGCAATTAGATTTTATCCAGCCCATCCTCAAATAGTTACAAATATGTATTGGTGATAGTTTGCATATTTTCACATAAGGCAGAACATTTTCCTAGCTGCTGTGCCACTGCAACCTTTGTAGCTAAGAAACATCTTGAAAACATAATCCCCACTTGGGGAGCACCAACAGTTCTTTGCAGTGACAGGAGAATCCATTTTACTGGACAAGTAATTAAAGAAGTATGTGATATTTTTCCTATTTATCAGAGACTTCATTGCCCTTACCATCCACAATCTTCTGGGCTAGTAGAAATAACTAATAGTATAATAAAAACTCAGTTAGCCAATCTGTCTTAGTCCTTATGCTTATCCTGGACTAAGGTCCTTCCCTTAAAAAAACAAAACAAACTCTTTTCTGTTGAGTCAGTTCTGACTCATAGCAACCCTATAGGACAGAGTAGAACTGCCCCATCGGGTTTCCAATCAGTGTCTGGTTGATTTGAACTGCTGACCTTTTGGTTAGCAGCTGTGGCTCTTAACCAGTGTGCCACTGGCCTTCCCTGGTGGGTCTCTCCACTGCAGGGATATAATTGAGTTGGATACAAGGACAATGAGAAATAGTTCATTATTACAGGAAATCACTGCTACTAGATTTTCCATTGATAAATGGCCTCTTTCTGGATCTGAATGAAACCCAGGACATAACTTAACATTTAGTCTTAACACAATCCTTATTTTACTGAATAAAATCAGTCAAGAATTGTTAACTAAAGAACCTTACAAACCCACAAACAGAACTATTTGTATTGTAGGTCCATATCAACAACTGTGGGACGGGTTCACCGGGTTAACTCCCCAAGCAGGGAGACTAAGTCAGGTTGCTTCCCTTTGCTGAGAACTTTCTAACCACACACATATGAATAACCCAGTCTCACCAGACCTATGCGATGGCTTCCAATGCTGAATGTGCATCAGTTATAACCTTACAAGTTCCTTATCAGTTTGCCACCAGTTGGCTACCTATTGGCTGTATTTGGGCAGCCCCTGATGGCACTTTTGGCTATGCAGAACCAACTTCTGGCCCTGGCTCCTGCCAGGCTGGACTGGAAGATGAACACCGGGCCTGAGCTGGACTCCAGGACATGTTTTAGCTGAACTCCCTTTATGCACCCATATTAAGGGCTCAAGGGTCTCAATCAGTGTTTCTTTGATATGATAATTTAGCAGCAGTATTCACACCTCAGGTAGGACTTGAAGACGTTATGGCACATGTAGAAATAGAAACCAAATATGTGCAAACTGTGCTAAATGACAGCGCCCATGGACTTCAAGAGATCAATACCGAAATACCAGTGATGATAAAATAGTACTCAAAAACAGAATAGCACTAGATATCCTCATGGTAGCCCAAGAAGGTACCTGTGCCATAGTAAAATCTGATTGCTCTGTCCATATTCCTGACAATAGTGCTAATACTACACTCTATGTTAATCATATGCAACATGTAGTATCTCATCTTAATGATCCTGTTCCATCCTTAAATGAAATTATGAGTAATTGGTTTTCCTCTTGGGATGGATGATGGAAAAAACAGCTACTGTATATTGGAATCTTTATATTCCTTATTGTTTCTATTATTATAACTGTAAAATGCCGTTTTGCCTTGGTTCAATGCATTTTATACATGAAATGTGTTTCAGAACCATTTGACCCTTCACATAAAATTATGGTAGTTTGTTCTTGGGAAGAGTGTGTTCATAACTAACTGAACCAGCTGGGGCCTCTCACTTAAGCTCTGAATCATTCTTTCCTGGCCAAATTGCCAACGTTACATTTCAAGGAACTGTAAGCTGAAGCTCTGGTAGCACAGTGGATAAGAGCTACAATCGCTAACAAAAAGGTCAACGGTTCGAATCCACCAGCTGCTCCTTGGAAACCCTATGGGATAATTCTACTCTGTCCTACAGGGTTGTTATGAGTTGGAAATGACTCAGCGACAATGGGTTTTAAACTGAAGCTGGTCTGATCTACACTCAATCATTATCCCCCATACCAGACTCCCCTTTTCTTGATATTTTCAGCTGACCACCTACTGAAATTGGTTCTTGCCTACGTTCAGTTTTACAAACTGGATTAATTCTCTTAATCATTATAAGAGTTACAGTCAAGAGTTTTATGAAATGTTTTTCAAATGCTTGTACTAACAATGCAACACTACTTTCTATGCAAAAGATCATGTATTTTGAAGTAACGGCAATTCCTTAGAGAACAACTCAGCCTTCACTTTTGCCAATGCTTTTCTTTTCCAAGTATTCCTATTAATTTGGCCCTGCTCTTACATATCCCTTCTTAAAAGCACAGAAGCAGAGGTCCAAGCTATGGCATGGTGAAGATGTCTATAGTGTTGCCCAGATACTGCATGATATCAGTCGGGCTCTTAAAAGCTTATCAAGTTAAGCAGCCACCAATAAACAGATGGTGCCCAGCTTCCTTTCATAGGAAGCGTCTGGGGTCTAAAAGCCTATTTAGAATAAGCAGCCATCTAATAAACCTGCCATCTATAACTAACAAAAAGGCCCTTGCAGAAGATGAGTTACTCCTTTGTGAGTGACATGAGACCTGCTCGCCCTGAAGATGAGGCTCCACACATAACAAGGTAAAGATTTGGTAAATCCATGCAGAAGAAGGCACTCTTATAGTGGCGATCAGCGAATTTCTATAGAAATTCTTGATCAAAAAGGGAGGGCTATGAAGGAGCTATTAAAAAATCTAGGCACTTGGCATAAAGAGAGGTTTCTGCCAAAACTGCAGGCTCGACTCCATTTTTGCTGTTTACTGCTTATTCTGAGCTGACTTTCAAAAGTCAGCTAGCCAGAACACTTCAGGAAGCCTGTGAGCCCGCCTCCCTCCCTTCTCTCACAGCATGCTCCCAGGAAGGACATTCACTCAGGCTGGCCCTTTAAATATCCATAAATTAAGCTGTTAAATGCCTCAAACTACAATAAACAAAAAAATGTTTAAGGGATCTCATGATTGTCTTGTGTCTGTTAAAGCATGATTTTGTAAACGTCAACTGATCAGAATTTTTTTCTTGTAAGTTCCTTGATTTTCTGTATTTAACCTCTGTGAAAAATTTCTTTCGCCGGAGTGCTTTGGTGAATCCTCATGCAGTGCTGCCCAATCCGGATCTCTTTGTTCCTTCAATAAACTCTTTGCTTTACTTTTAACAGAAGCTCCAGTTTTCTCTTTGATATGCCTATGTTTAACTTTGTAAGGAACTGTCAGACTGTCTTCCAAAATGGCTGTACCATTTTGCATTCAACAATGAATGGAAATTCCTGTTGTCCACATCCTTGTCAGCATTTGGTGTTATCAGTGTTTTGGATTTTAACAAACTTTTGTTTTTAAATATAATCTTTTAAAACCAATCCCCAACATGAACAAGAAAGAATTCCATTAAGAACATTGACTTCCGGGCAACATGGGGCTATAAACAGAAGCACCACACCATCCCTCTACAGCAAAGATCTGAAAAACTAAGTCAGAGACATACGTCAATCCTGAAACTCTAAGCATCCAAAAAAAAGATAAAGAACTCAGCCAAGCACCAAATGGAATAAGAAACAGACAGAGAACAGAAAGCTAAGGGTACATACAGGGGTACCCTATCAGCTAACGCAGCATGGATCTGCCATCTTGGACTCCTATCAGAGATCGGTGAACAGGGGGTACGGGAAGCAGCTTCACAGAGCTTCCAGCAGGAGACAGAACAACCGGTAACCAGTGATATATGCTTTCCCACCCCCACCCTTCTTCACCCCTACTCGGCCTCCTCTGCTTCCTGTAGCCACAGTCTCTTGGACAGGAAGCACCAGCTTCACTCTGGAGCTGCTTGGGTTCCACCTGCCCACACTGGCCGGCTCCCTGAGTGCCATTTGTTGGCCGCTTTAGATTTCTTTGTTACCTCTCACCACCTTCCCCTCCTTTCTCTCAAATACCTGGATCCATGTGCCATCTTTGCTTCTTCCTGAAAGGCTGTGAAACACCACTCAACTGTGAAACTGCTCCCTGGCCCATGTCGCCACATTAGTGGGACCTCCGGGACTTTTTGTTTGTTTGTTTGTTTGATCTTATTTGTTCTGTTTTGATTCGTTTTATTTTGTTGTTTGTTTTCTTTTTCTTTTCTTGGCTTGGGAGCCCCTTCTAGTTAGGTTGTACTGGGTGGCTTTGGAGCTACTCCCTCACTCTGCACACACGTGCAGTGGCATCCCTGGGGGCATTTCTTTTTTCTTTTTTTTTTTATTTCTTTGTTTTGTTTTCTTCTGTCTCTTTTTCCCTTTGTCTTTCTTCATTTCTCAGTTTCTCATCTCTCTATACTTACCTTCTCCTCCTGTCTCCTGAATACCTGGCACTGTGTGACACCTCTACCCCTTCTAGCCAGGCTGTACTTCATGGCCTGGGAGCAACTTCCCCAGTCCTCACAGCTGCACCGGTGGGATACCTGGGGGCTCTTTTTTCTCTAATTTTAATTTATTCATTTTTTTCTTTTATCCCTTTTCTTTTTGTTTTTCTCCATTTCTCAGTCTCTCATCTCACCATTCCAATGGCAAGCTCCCTTCGCACTCTTTTTTGTTTGTGTGTGTGTATGTTTTCGGCTCCTGTTCCTCTCTCCTCTCCCTCCTCTTTCCCATGCCCATCTTAGCTCCACACAACACAGTGTACCCCCTCCTTCCTACCTACCTGCACCGTGTACTGAACATCACAACCCCAAACAGCACAGGCATGGCCTACCGGAACATGCCCTGCACTGATTCCCAGCCCGCCCTGTCGGCCCTAGTATGTGCCACAAACAACCCATCCCAGCAGCTCCCCTTTAGCCATACCTGCCCTGCTGTACCATACCTGAGCTACTAACACTGCCCATTGGAGAAGGCAGTGAAAAGTATCTTGCTTACAAACAAGCAAACGACAAAGCGTGCACAGCCAGCCTGCACAGACATAACCAAATAAAACAAAAAAGCAGGACAAAACAAACAAATCTACAATCAATAAATGAGGAAAATAACTACTGAAAATCCCAGAGGCAGCAAACATTATCAAAACATACACAAAAACAGGACAGGATGGTTCCAGTAGGCATCCAAAATAAAACACCAGATGACTTTCCAGTAGAAGAAAAGGCACTAGAACTACCTGATAGGAATTTATATCTCTAATATTCAGAGCTATCCAAGAGTTGAAGCAAAAAGCAGACAAAAATGAGGAAAAAATAGAAAAATTCATGGAAAAGGCAGACAAATTCATTGAAAATACAGGCAAAAATGGAAGAATTCAGGAAAATAATACAGGAACAAAATGTTAAAATAAATTCACAACTAGAAATCATAAAAAAACAACAATTAGAAGTCCAAAAGATAAGCAACACGATTTCAGAAATGGACAGTGTCATAGAAGGGCTGAAGAGCAGGTTTGAAACAATGGAAGACAGGATCGGTGAAATTGAGGACAAATACTTGGATGCAACTCTGAGGAAAAATCAGAAAAAAGAACAAAGGAAAATGAAGAAACCCTGAGGATTATGTGGGATACAATCAAAAGCAAAAATATGCAAGTGATCGGAGTTCCAGAACAGGGGGAGAAAACAGAAAACACAGAGAGGATCACTGAAGAACTGCTGACAGAAAACTTCCCTAATACCATGAAAGATGAAATGCTGACCATCCAAGAAGCTCAATGAACCCCATATAGGATAGACTCCAAAAGAAAATCACCAAGGCATATCATAATCACACTCGCTAAAACCAAAGACAAACAAAGAATTCTGAGAGCAGCTGGAAAAAAAAAAAGTCATATACAGAGGAGAAACAATAAAACTAAGCTCGAATTATTCAGCAGAAACCATGCAGGCAAGATGGCAATGGGATGACATATATAAAACCTTGAAAGAAAAAATTGCCAGCCAAGAATAATTTATCCATTAAGAACATTGAAAGCTGAAATTATTTTGAGAGCTGTCTGTCAGTTTGTCCACCTGTCTGTCAATTTGTCATACTGTGATGGCATATATGATGCTATGAAGCTGGAAGCTGTGCCACCAGTATTTCAAATACCAGCAGGGTATCCCATGGTGGACAGGTTTCAGGGAAGCTACCAGACTAAGACAGACTAGGAAGAAAGGCCTGGCGACCTACTTCTAAAAATTAGTCAATGAAAATCTTACGGATCACAACAGAACATTGTTCAATTTTCTTGCTTTGGACACATCATCAGGAGGGATGAATCACTGGAAGAAGACATCATGTTTGGTGAGGTAGAGGGCCAACAACGGTATAGGAGATCTTTGGTGAGATGGATTAGTGCAATAGTCACAAAGATAGATTCTAACATGCTGGTGATTATGAGTATGACTTAGGGCCAGGCAACATCTGTTCTGTTGTACATAAGGTCGCCATGAGTCAGAGTCTACTCAACAGCAGCTAACCACAGCACCTACTACAGTAAATAAACCCACTTCTCAGGCCAGGAGGAGTTGGTGGAGACTGGGGAAGTTACAATGTTTACTTTCAGAAAGGATCAATTTTCATGAAAATGAATCTTTTGATCTTAAATTCTGAGAGCCTTTCACCTTGAAATAGCCTTACAGCAGAGAACTCACCAGGGTAAAAAACAGCAGACTCGGAAACACACTCTCCAGGTCCTGACTTTTCAGTAAGAGGCCCTCATGCCTGCATGGACAGTTGTAAATTTGCAGAACACATTCACACATTCCGTTGTACAGAAGGTCATCATGTGCAGATTACCTGACTCTCCCCACAACTCTGAGGGAAGTAGGGCTGGAATTATTATCTTCTGTTTCCTGTTGGGAAAACTACGTTCAGAGAAGTTAAGTTTCTTGCCCCAAACTACAGAACTGGTGGTTAAAGCAGAGTCAGGATTGAAACCCAGGTTTTTTTGATTCAATGTACCAGGTTACTTCCAGTAGGACAAAAAAAAAATAAAATAAAATAAACCAAACCAGTTGCAGTCCAGTGCATTCCTACTCATGGCGACCCATGTGTTCCAGAGTAGAACTTAATTCCACAGGGTTTTCAATGGCTGTGATCTTTCAGAAACAGATTGACAGGCCTTTCTTCTGAGGTGTCTCTGGGTGGATTCCAACCACTAACCTTTCAGTTAGTAGCCCAGCGCTTAATCGTTTGCATCACCCAGGGACTCCATTCCGGCAGGACAAGCAACCTCTAAATTTCATTAGAAGCAACAGATACTTTAAGTGAATGAATTTTCTGATTTTTAGATATCTGTTTGCCAATTCAGAGCCCTGGTGGTGCAGTGGTTAAGAGCTCGGCTGCTAACCAAAAGGTTAGCATTTCCAATCCACCAGCTGCTCTGTGGGAGAATGATGTGGCAGTCTGCTTCCATAAAGATTTACAGCCTTGGAAACCCCACAGGGAAGTTCTACTCTGTCCTATAGGGTCGCTATGAGTCAGAATCCACTGGACGGGCAATGGGTTTAGTTTTTTGGTTCACCAGTTCCTTAGGATGATAGTTCCCCAAGTGTAGTCCCTGGACCATCAGCATCAGCATCC
Organism: Dugong dugon; assembly: GCA_030035585.1. Classification (NCBI taxonomy): domain Eukaryota; kingdom Metazoa; phylum Chordata; class Mammalia; order Sirenia; family Dugongidae; genus Dugong; species Dugong dugon. The sequence goes on along the minus strand of CM057478.1, from coordinate 63,373,974 downwards.
CCTGGAACTTGTTAAAAATGCAACTTCTTGGTCTCTTCCCTAGAACTAATGAATTAAAAATTAGGAGAGGAGCCATTAAGTTGTGTTTCAACAAACCCTCCAGATGATTCTGATGCAGGCTCAACTTTGAGAACTACTGCCCTGGAATAAGCCATTATTTTGTGAGTTTGCTTGAAAGACCACTCAAAAGTACTAGTGCTGAAAATTCAAACTCATCACCTCTGAACTCCATTCAGTGAAGGCCAGCGTCCAAAGCCCTGCAAAGCTTGCTATGATTCAAAGCTGCCTTGGTTGGCTCTGAGAACACATGAAGAAAGACTCACTCACACTCTGCGTTCACATACAGTCTGGGCCCCTCAGTTCTCTGCAGGTCACTCATCTTTAATGCAGAACTGAGCCCAGCTCAGCCATGTGGTTGATTCTATTCTGGGACAAGGTGACCAGTTGTTCTAATCCCGTAATCCTTAGAAAACAAAGAGCCAAAGTCCTCTGGATGTTGGGGTAAGCAGAGGAGGCCCACGGGGGTCTGGTTTCATCTGTATCACACCAGACAGACTATGAACTGTGTGTGCATGTTCCTTCCACTCCCCTCACTTGCTCCCTTTCGGATTTAAGTCATCTGCTGAGGGACATATTGATATGCAAAGAAAACAAACATCACCGGGAAGATGGAAAGTACAAAGAATCAGTGATTATTAAAGTTGGAGGAACAGGGGCATTTCTTTTCCCTGCCTTTGGATCTACTCCGGGACCCACCAGAAAGCAGACAATGACCACCTTGGAGAGGATACCACTACTCAAGCTCACGGGCTGTCTAGTTCCCCACAGAAAACCTATTTACAAGGACAGCTGCTGAAAAGGGTGCTGGGAAGAGAGCCAAACAAAAGGAAGAAAACTGGAGGGTCTTCAAAAGGCAGGGCAGTTGAGGACAAAGTCGAAAATTGCATGCAGTGAAATGAGCTATCGAGCTACAAAAAGACATGGAGGAACCTTAATTGAATACTGCTAAGTGAGGAACGCCAGTCTGAAAAGGCTACACTCTGTATGATTCCAACCATATAAGACATTCTGGAAAAGGCAAAACTACAGAGGGAACAAAAAGATCAGTGTTTGCCAGGGGGTCAGGAGGAGAGGAGGAGGGACGAATAGGTGGAGCATTTTAAGGACAGTGAAACTATTCTGCATGATGCTGTAATGGTGGACATGTGACACTATGCATTTGTCAAAACACGTAAGACTGTATGTACAACACAAGGAGTAAACTCTAACTATGGACTTTAATTATCATAAAAAAAAAAAAAAACCCACTGCCATAGAGTGGATTCCAACTCATAGCGATCCCACAGGATTTCCAAGGCTGTAAATCTCTGCAGAAGCAGACTGCCACATCTTTCTCCCCTAAAGCCGCTGGTGATTTCGAACGGCCAACCTTTCAGTTAGCAGTCAAGTGCCTTAACCACTTAGCCACCAGGACTCCTTTTAATCATCATAAAATCAATATTGATTCATCAATTGTAACAAACATATGTCGCTAATCCAAGATGTTAATAGGAGAAACAGAGTTCAAGGGGAGAGAAGAGACATGTGGGAGCTCCCTGTAGTTCCTGAGCAATTTTTCTCTAAACCTAAAACTGCTGTATGAAATAAAGTCTATTAAAAATATTAATAAACCAACGATCTTCACAAACAGGTGATTCTAAGGCTGATCTTGGCCTACAGAAGAGTTTTGTTTAATCCACACTTGGCCCAATCAAACATTTTCAGTTAAAGGTGAATTTGCTGCCACTAGTAACAAAAAGGAAACCCTGGTGGCATAGTGGTTAAGTGCTACAGCTGCTAACCAAAAGGTCAGCGGTTTGAATCCACCAGGTGCTCTTTGGAAACTCTACGGGGCAGTTCTACTCTGTCATATAGGGTCGCTATGAGTCGGGATCAACTTGAAGGTCACGGGTTTTTTTGGTTTTAGTAACAAAAATCAGAAAATTTCATACAAAAATTCTGGATCATCCTTTCTCTCCAAAAAAAAGAAGAAGAAGAAGAAAGAAAATCTGGCCACAGTGGGTCCCCACCCCTGTGTGGCAGCAATCTCCAGGTCCCTGTCCCAGCAGGTTGTCCTCACTTATGTTACTCACCTGATTGCAGCAGGCGTTTGAGTTTGCAACCCGTCATTTAGGTAAACACTGAGTTTATGATACTTAGTACCTAAAAGTCCAACAGGTTTTAGCCCCAGGCTAAAGTAGAATTGTCTTCTCCTGGACAGTCTCTTTCCAGTGAGCAAATGGCAACGAGACATAGATATAAAAGTGGGATCTTTAAAAGACAAGTCACATAAAAGTCTAAAATCTATGACCCCATAAGTATTCACACTCTCTGCCAATAAAATAGAATGACAAATGTAATAATCTATAAAATTATAGTTATTAAGAAAAGCTAACCAAATTACTTTTTTAAAAAAGTTATCCATTTTTGAGTTTATTGCCTGCCTCCCTATGTGAATATAAGCTCCATGAGGGAAGGGGCTTTGCTTTGGTCAGTGTTGTATGCCCAGTGCCTAATATACTGTAGTCATGTACCAAATATTTACAGGATGAATGAACAGTAGTAGTTATCAGCCTTTACTTAAGCTAAGTGTTGCTCTAAACACTATGAGTATTAAGAACTCAGAGCAGCTCTATAAGGGAGAGACTCTGTAATGGTTAGTCTTATGCGTCAACTTGGCTAGGCTAATGCTGTTGTTAACTGCCATCAAGTCGGCCCCTGACTCATGGGCACCCTATGTGCAAGTCTCTGCTGACAGAATGCTGGTGGCTTCTCCTGAAGTGCATTGGCCGGGAAGCAAACCCAGGTCTCCCACAGAGAAGACGAGAATTCTACACTGAATCACCAATTACCTCCCTATGCCCTTTGCAGCCGAGTGGATTCTGGCTCATAGCAACCCTATAGGACAGAGTAGAACTGCCCCCATAGGGTTTCCAAGGCTGTAATCCTACGGAAGCAGACTGCCACATCTTTCTTTTGAAGAGCGGCTGGTGGATTTGAACCGTCAACCTTTCGGTTAGCAGCCAAGCACTTAATCACTCCGCCACCGGGGCTCCTTGACTTGCCTATAGTACCCAGTTATTTAATCAAACACTAATCTAGGTGTTGCTATGAAGGCATTTTATGGATGTGGTTAATATTTATAAGCAGTTGACTTTAAGTGAGGAGTTGACCCTCAGAAATGTGGGTGGTTGAACACCTTAAGAACAAAAACTGAGATTTCCCAAAGTACAAGAAATTCTGTCTCCAGGCTACAGCATAAAATCCCCAGTTTCCCGCCTGACTTCCTACCCTACAGATTTCAAACTCAAGACCCAACATCAATTCCTGCCTGAGTTTCTAGCCTGCTGGCCTGCACTACAAACTTTGCGTTTGCCAGTCCCCACAAACTCGTGAGCCAATTCCTGAGAATAAATCTCTAAACAAATAAATAAATATCCTATTAGTTTTGTTTCTCTACAGAACTCTTGACTGACACTTACTGTACCAGATGAGGAAACTGAGGTAAACAGCAGTTAACTAATGTACCCAGCCGGTTAGCACTGCAGCCAGGATGAGGGGGCAGGCAGGGTCAACCACAGTCTATCCTGTCTCCTGCCCTAGGCTCTTACTATGGCCTCATTTCTAAGGGCTGGGAACCAATAAACGAAGGGCTTTCCCAACCAGTCCGAGTCTGGCTCCCTCTCTGATGCAAAGTAGGTATTCACTAAAACTCGTTGAGTTTGAGTTGTCCAGATTATTATTTTTTTGAAGATAAAAACAGGAAGACTGCTCAAGAGACCCTGTAATCTAATGAAAAAAGCCAGAAGTTAGGAAACTAATGACCTACTCCAGGCTCGCTTTCTAGTTCTGACTGTTTCCCCCTTAAATAAGTCACTCAGCCTTTATAGATTCCTGTTCTCCTTTCTGTAAAAACTGGGAAATACTTTCTCCTGTATTTTTTTCAAGGAGACATTCGAAGGGCAAATCGTGGTGGAGGAAAATCAGAGACAAATAAATATAATAATAATAAACTCTTATTTTACAGATTTAAACAGTATTTTCAATCCATTATCTCATTGTTCCCAGCAAAGAACTCCATTGGCCAAACAAGGATTGTTAGCTCCATCAAAAGGAGGAAAGTGAGTCCGGGAAGCAGTATGTTGTGGTGTGCTGTCCAGTCGATTCTGACTCATAGCAACCACTCCCCGAAGATCACAAAGCTTACAAACAGCAGAATCGGGGCTAGAAACAGCCCATTTATTCTAGGTCAAGCGTAATAGCTTAACTATTGGTTAAGAGCTCATCTGCTAACCAAAAGTTCAGCAGTTTGAATTCACCAGCCGCTCCTTGGAAACCCTATGGGGCAGTTCTACTCTGTCCTATAGGGTTGTTATGAGTCTGAATCAATGCTACGGCAATGGGTTTTTTTTTTTCATAGGGAAAATAATGGGATATTGCTACAGATATGTTCTGTGAAGTGTGAGGGGGGAGAAGTGGACCGGACATGCACACAGTAAACCAAAATACCAGGCAGGGTACCCCACAGTAGAGGACAGAACAGACTTCCCAGAGCTGGTGGTGAGTGACGAGCAGGATTGGACAGGAGAGATGAAGGGAGAGGAAGCAGGAAAAGGGAATGTGCAAGGTGCCCCGGGAGTCCTCGGTGATGCAGACAGTTTGCACATGGCTACTAACCAAAAGACTGGTGGTTCAAACCCACCAAGAAGTGCCATGGAAGAAAGGCCTGGCAATCTGCTTCCAAAAGGTCACAACCATGAAAACCCTGTAGAGCACAGTTATACTCTGAAACACATGGGGTCTCTGTGCCTTGGAATTGACTCAATGGCAACTGGTTTGGTTTTAAGGTGCCCCGAGGAGTGTTCCAGAAATGATGAGTGGGTGGGGTCGTTGGTGCTGAAGTGCAGGTGCCTGTCACCTGAAAGGGGCAGGTGATACTGGCAGAGACAAGGGAAAAAGGAGTTGGGGCCTAGAATGACAGGCTAAGCACTTAGACCTTTTCTCCCCCCTAAGCAATTAGAAGATCCAAGTTTTTCTTAGTGCAAAGAACGTGGGTACTGGAGGTGGAGAGTCCTGGGTTCAAATCCCGATGCTGCCTCTTTCTGTTTCTGAACCTCTGTTTCTTCATAGGTTTGGCTGATTTGAGGTTGCAAAGAGGTAATGTCTGCAGGGCAGTGAATTGCTTAATATGGTCCCTCTAGCCAGACATGGTCTTGTGACTCCTACAAAATGACTGGGTAGGACTATGCAGATAAGGTGCTTGTGGCCCACCAAAGGAGTTGAACAGCCTGCAGAATCTGCATACGAAGCCTGCACACAGAGCTTGTTCACAGAGCCTGGCGCACAGAACCTGGCACACAGAGCCTGCATACAGAGCCTGGCACACAAAACCTGGCACACAAAGCCTGCAGAATCTGCATACAAAGCCTGCACACAGAGCCTGTTCACAGAGCCTGCACACAGAGCCTACACACAGAGCCTGGCACAGAGCCTGCTCACAGAGCCTGGCACACAGAGCCTGCACATAGAACCTGCACACAGAGCTTGGTGCAGAGCCTGCACACAGAGGCTGGTACAGAGTCGGTACACAGAGCCTGCACACAGAGCTTGCACACAATACATAACAGCCGCTGTTCCCACCCTCCCAAGATGGGGTGGGCAGGGTGAGCATGGAGGCAGGCAGAGGAGACAGAAGCTCTGAGCCACCCTACTGCAAATTCATTAGCGGTATGAAACGTAGCATCACATCTCCCTCAAGGTGTTGCTTTAGTAGAGAAGCATCTCAATCAGGCGGGCATTCAGGCCAGGGTGTTGATTTGCACTCCAGTGTTTTACACAAAGAGCTCTCTCTTCAGACTTGCACCAGATCTGTGATTGGGGAAACATTGTGATGTCTTTCCCTCATGCCACTGATGTGTTCCCCCCTTCACATCCCCTTCAAGTGTGTCTTTGAGGCTTCTCTTCCAGGATTGTTCAGGGGAGGCTTGTGTGAATAGATAATCGCTTTTCCCGCACCCAGCTGACCCGCATTGCTCCTCCCCGCTAGCCACAGCTTCTGCAAACCTTGCAAAGTTTTCTCCGTAACCAGCCTTCTTATGTGGAAAGACCAGCTTTGTCGTTATGATTATTATTTTTTAGATCTAAAGTCTAGAAACAGATGCATTCAAGGAGAAGCAGGCAGCTACCAGTCATTAGAGGAAAGGAAATAAATCATTGCTTTTTAATACATTATTTATCACCTGTCCAATTCTAACATCTTTCTTACGGAGCTCAGAACTCGGTAACACTCGAGGACGCTCTTATTTACTCAGTGTTGTATAAATGTAGACAATGAGAAGGCATTGATACTCGTGTCAAAGACAGGGATTCCTTAAGAAAGCTTTGTTCTGCTGTAGTTTTCCTAACTACGCTGCTCTGAACAATCTGTTTTTTGTTTGTGTCAAGTCAATTCAGTAGCGGACTAACTTCTTTCTGGGCTAAAACAGTTTTTCATAAACAGCATTTCCCTTCTAGTCTATTTGGAGGGCCATCCCTGGGTGCCCCGAGCGGTTAAGCACTTGGCGCTTCACCAGAAGGTTAGCAGATCAAGTCCACCCGGGGGCGCCTCAGAAGAAAGCCCTGGAGATCTACTTCTGAAAAATCAGCCATTGAAAACCCTATGGAGGACAGTTCTACTCTGACACACATGGGGTCACCATGAGTCAGGGTCGACAAGACAGCAACTGGTATATTTGGATGACATGTGTTTGACGATAGGTGTGCATGTCTATGTTTAACTTATCCAGTGAGGGGCAGATGAATTTGCTGCAGTCATACTGGGGTCTGGAAATCTGGAGGCAAGCCTGGCTGAGGCAAGGGATGGCTGCCTACGAGCAATGTTGGAACCACCCCCTGCTGTTTTCAAAGCTCTTCATCTGATCCTCGCATACACAGGCAGGGCAAGATCGTGATTACGCCCATTTCATAGATGAGGAAACTGAGGCTAGTCTCAGGCCAAGCATCCTACGTTTACCAAAAGCCAGAGCTTTTTTCATTCACCGTGGCAGTTAGCATGGAGTGATCCTGGTGCCCCACTGGCCAGATTATCATTTGCTGTCACCCAGATCAACCTGTACCAACCTGAAAAAGACCCATTGCATGTGTGCAAATGTATCTGCAATGGCCACTTCGGTCCCAGGCTGAGGATCCTTAAAGCTAAAAATAATACAGTAGTCACAAAGCGGATGCCAGGAGCAAACGCCGACCCAGACTTTTTTGTTGATTCATGGAGTGTTTATTTGTTTTGTGTTGTTATAACAGTTTTAATTAATTACTAACACTTAAAGATCAGAAGATTTCACATAAAAACACAAACTTCTGTTTCTCTTGTGCAATCGGGTCTGGCGACACTGGTCCCTGGCTCCATGGACACAGTGAGGTGGAACTGAGTGACAACTGCCCCTTTGAATGGACCTGAAGTCTCAGTTGACCCAAGTCCCCACTGCCCCTTGTACTTTTACTCCCAACTCCTCTCAGTCACTCATGTTACCTCTCTGGCCCTGGTAGGCATTTAACCAGCCAGTTGCTATGGAGTTGATTTTGACTCGCAGTGACCCTGCATGTGTCAGAGTAGAACTGTGTTCCATAGGGTTTTCAATGGCTAAGTTTTCAGAAGCAGATCACCAAGCCTTTCTTCCAAGGCAGCTCCAACTTTTCAATTAACAGCCGAGAGTGTTAACTGTTTGCACCACCCAAAGACTCCTTTGTTAAAGGTAGTACATGTACATTAAGGGCGTGAAAGGACCTTGTCAAGATTACAAAACATTTAAAAAATTTATTTGATTTTTGATTATGTAACTCATGCATGTGGAAGAAAACTTCAGATAGACAAAGGGAATATAGAGTGAAAAGGAAGCCTCCCTCCTGCCCTGTCCTGCAGTCTCCCAGGACAGCAACTCTTATAGTTGCTTGTGTCTCTAGAGATACAATATGCATATGCAAGCACATTATGCCATCACCATTTTTTTTAAACACAAATGCACACAATACCTTGCTGTTTCACACAGCAGTATATTTTAGGCATTGTACCTTTTCCGTTGGGAGCCCTGGTGGTGTAATGGTGAAGCGCTCAACTGCTAAACGAAAGGTGGGATGTTCAAACTCACCAATGGCTCTGTGGAGAAAAGACCTGGTAATCTGCTCCTGTAAAGACTACAGCCTTGGAAACCCCATGGGGCAGTTCTACTCTGTCCTATAGGGTCATTATGAGTCAAAATCAACTCGATGACATGCAACACCACCACCTTATCCACACACATAGATGTGTCTCATCTTTTTCGAAGGCTGCATAACATTCCTTTGTATGGATGCACCGTAGTCTATATAACCAGTTCTCTACTGATGAACATTAAGTTGTTTCCAATCATTTGCTATCACCAGTTCTTCTCATATGACTCTCCTTGTGCGTACTTATGTCTACAAATGTGTGAGTGCATCAGCAAGAAAAATTCCTAGAGATGGAACGGAGAGATCAAAGAGAATGTGCCTTTTAAAATGTTGAGTTATTGTTAATGACCCTCAAAAGAGAAAGCCCAGGTCTTTACAATGATCCAAAAGATTCTGCACAGTCTATCTCTCACCTCCATTACAAATTTACAGTCCCTCTGACGCTGTATAAGAATGCCTGCTAGATTTAGGGTCCCTGGTAAAATCTAATCCATGTTACAGGTGGAGAAACTGAGGCCTGCGAGGGGAAGTGATGTGGCTTGTAAGTAGCACAGCCCAGACTTGAATTGACCCAGGACCCCTGATGCTATCGGCACCCCCTTCCACTGTGGCTCACCTGCTCTGTTGCCCAGCCCCCCTTTGTAGGAAACTAAACTAGAGGGCCCTGGGATTAGCTCTGGGGTTCCGCAACTGGACCGAGGCCAGCTCTGGGGGAGCAGATGTTCTGCTAACAAACACTTCCATCATGCCTGGTACACGCTGTCACCTTGGTGGGCTGGCTAAGCAGCGAAGGCCAAAGATTAAATGGACCATGGAAGCTGAATTATTAGCCCAGCCCTTGGTGGGTTCTAAATTACATATTTTTCAACAAAGCTAAATATAGTGCAATTAAGAAAAGACTTCACATTCTACCCCAAAGAACAAAACAGCCGAACTGAAGCTAACACAACACATGCATATGCATGTGAAACAGGAGAGATGCAGAGGCTGCTGGTTAGAGAAAAATCCAAACTCCTTTCTTTGGTTCCTCCAGCATAGCTGGCACGTTCCTGCCTCAGGACCTTTGCACATGCTGTTCCTGCCATCTGATATGCATCCCCTATTCCATTCTTCTCTTAGCTAACTATCTCTCTTCCTTTAGACCAGAGATCTTTAAGACCCCCTTTCTTCCCCAATTCCTATCGCAGTCTCATTTTATCCCATTTCATTGCCTTTATGACAACTAGCCATTTTTTCATTTATTTGCTTTATTTTTGTCTGATTCCCCCACTAGAGCCCCCAAGTCTCTTTCCTCATCTGCACCATTATAATAATAGTTTTTACTCTCCCTATTGCTGTGAAGATGGTTGAGATACTGAAGGAGTGTCCTTTGAACTCCGAAGCATTTCTGATCTGTACCATGAAATGTACATCTTTATAAAATAGAACACACAGACAACAGGAAATATATATGATGGTGTTAGGTGGGACGCAGAGAACCTTTAAAAATATCATTTTATTGTATCTACCCACTACTACCACCCTAGTCCAAAACACTGTAATGTCTGGGATTATTGCTCTTGTCAGCTCACTGGTCTCCCTACTGACCCACCCTTGCTCCGTACACTTTGTTTTATACTCAGGAGCCAAAGGGATCCTGTTATGTAAGTCAGATCGTGCCACTCCTCTGTTCAGAATCCTCCCATGGCCCCCATCTCCCTCAGAAAAATCCTAGGGCTTTATAATAACCTACAACACACAACCCCTTACCTCTTGGCCTTTCTCTGTTCTTCTCTCCCAAGCTCACCCACACGGATGTCTTCAAATATGCTAGACGCACCCTTGCCTCAGCACTAGTGCACTTTCTGTTCCTCTACTGGAAACTTTTCCCCCCAGGTATCTGCAGAGCTTGGGTCCTCATCTTCAAGTCTTCACTCAAAATGTCAGCATCTCAGAATGTTCTTCCCTGACCACCGTATGTAAAATTGCTGCCCACCACTCCTCACTACCTGTCCTTTTACTGTGCTTCATTTTTCTCCAAAGCACTTGTTACCTTTCCATTTTCCATATATCTTTCTTATTTATCTTCTGTATTGTCTGTCTCCTCTACTGGAGTGGAAGCTCCAGGAAGGCAGGGATTTTTCTGTTTTGTTCACAGCTGTATTCCCAGTGCCCAAAACAGTAGGGACTCAATAATGATTGTCAAATGGACAAAAAAGAAAAAAAAAAAAAAAAAAGAATCTGGATTACTGAGAGAAGCAACAGAAACTGACTCTGGATAGTGTAAACAGAAGCCAATTAGTTATCTGGAAGGTTCTTGGGGCTCAGAGCCTCAACAAGAGCTGGAAAGATTGGACTTGGAACCAGCAAGAACTCAGCTATCTCAGGAAGACTGGGCTGCAAAACCATAGCAAAGCTTCTTGGCAGAGCTGAGAGAAGAACTGGCCACCATTGCTACTTGTGACAAACGACCTCCCTGCGTCCTGGCGCCACCTGCTCAAGATTCAAAGTCTGGGGAGCTGCCGCCTGCCTAGGTCTAATTGTGTATTCACCACCAGCATGGCCAGGATGGAGAGAAAGTTAATTTGGCCCTTTCAGCTTCCACACAATGGGACATTCCCCAAAAAAGGAGATCGGGATGCTTTTAGGAACAGGGAAGTTGGATGTCAGACAGAAAAAAATAAATAATAAATATCTACCTTCTTTATGTTAGTATCAATTTATAGCAAAGATAGTGGTCAAGAGTATGGGCTCTGCTCTAAAAACTGAGAGAAAAAAAAAAAAAAAGACCAAAACCCAAAAACTGGGTAAAACACACTCACAATAACAACAACAAAATGTACAAATGGAAACAACCACAGTAAATATTTTGGTGATATTCTTCCAGAAATTTCCCTATGTATACACACTGTTTTTAAATAAAATAACAAGAATGCAAAAGAAATGTATACATGGTCCCTACACACAGGGCAAGTGTTCCGTTGCACTGTAAAAATGCAAATTAAAACTAGACCAAGACACCATTCTCACCTATCACTCTGGCAAAAACTTAAAAGCTTATCAACACACTTTGTCAGAGATATTGTAGGAAAACAAGTACTCAGAGAATGCTGCAGGGAATGCAGAATGGTAAGACTCCTAGGGCGAGGATTTGGCAATATATAACAAAACTACATACGCCTGTACCTTTTGATCTAGCCATCCCACTTGTAGGAATTTACACTGAAAATACATCTTTACAAATACAAACAGCATATGCACAAAGTTATTCACTGTGACATTTGTTACAATCAAATCTTGAAAACACCTAAACGCTCATCCACAGAGGACTGTTGAATAAATTGTGGTGTAACTGTATGATAGAGTACGACACAGCCACAAAAAAGAATGAAGATTTCTATTAACTAACAGGGAGTGATTTCGCAGTGATCACATAACCACACACCCACATAAAAGAAATTCTAACAACTTTTGAACACACTATTCTGACCATCCACTTTGAGTGGGATATAGTCTAAGAACAAAAAAACGCATAAAGAGAGCTTGAACTTTACTTAGAACATCTTTTGTTGGTTGGGGAATCACTGTAGTAATTCAGAAGTTATTTTGTGTGCATTGTAAGATAGGGCAAACAAGTGACTATATCTTTAGTGTTGGGACCCAGGGTTTTCATCATGAGAGAAGGAAGCTATAAATATGGGATGAGAGAGAGTGAGGAAGAACCCTATGATTTTTAGAACTGGACTGAAGGTATATTATACTTCAGGAATTGCAAACTTGGGCAGAAATGGTATGAGGTCATATTTGGTTGGAATTGTTCTCCCTAAATTGTTGTTAGTTGCCATCATGCTGGTGCCAACTCTTGGTGACCCCATATACAACAGAATGAGAGACATTGCCCAGTCCTATGCCGTCTTCACCATCACTGGTATGCTGAAGCCCATCGTCGGGGCCATCTGGTATTTGAAATACCAGTGGCATGGCTTCTAGCATCATAACAGCATGCAAACATGTAGAATGACAAACTGGCAGATGGGTGGTGGAGTCTCCCTTAATATGGCTCCCAGAAGACGTATTCCAGCATTCCTACTACTTGGACTTCCAGAGCTGACCTCAGTCCTATCAGTTCAACTTTTCCTTTATTCTTGGAGTCACTCCATACCCTCCTGTGTCAACTTGGCTAGCTACGTTGTTGTTGCGTGTGCCACCAAGTTGATTCAGATTCATGGCGACCCTATAGGACAGAGTAGCATTGCCCCATAGGGTTTCTTAGGCTGTAATCTTTACAGGAGCAGATCACTGGGTCTTTTCTCCCATGGCGAAGCTGGTGAGTTCGAACAGCTGACCTTTCGGTTAGCAGCCGAGTGCTTAACCACTGCACCACCATGGCAAGGCTATAGTCCCCAGTTATTCAATCAAACACTAGCTATTTCTGTGAAGGTATTTTGTTGATGTGGTTAATGTTCGTCATCATTTGACTCTAAATAAAGGAGATTATCCTAAATAATCTGGATGAGACTGATTCAATCACTTGGAAATTCTTGAGGGCAGAACTGAGGCATTCCAGAAGAAGAAATTTCACCTGTGGACTCCAGCTTCAGTTCCTATCTAAGAGTTCCAGCCAGCCCTTCCTGATGGCCAACCCTATAGATTTCAGACTTTCCAGCCAACCCCCACAATCACGTAAACCAATTCCTTGCAGCAAATCTCTTAATATGTATCCTCCCCTGGTTCTGTTTCTCTAACTGAACCCTGCCTGATATGCCCTCTAATAAACTTATTTTGTTTCCCTCTTAATTTAATAAATGTCCATTATGCATCACCAAAGAACTTAACTCTACCTAATCTACAGCGTTGAGAATGTCCCCATCGTTCTTCCTGTAGAAACTTCTTAGCATGGAGAAGGCCTTGGGTGGCACAAATGGTTAAGCTCTTGACTACTAGCTGAAAGTTTGGTGGTTCGAACCCACCCAGAGGTGCCTTAGGAGACAGGCCTGGCGATCTGCTTCCAAAAGGTCACAAGCTTAAAAACCCTATGGAGCGACATCAGGTCGCTGTGATTCTGAATTGCCTCGAAGACAACTAACAACAACAGCCTCTACTCTTGATCAGACATGGGCTCCATGCTCACCAAGATCTCCTTCTTCCAGGTTTGAGGGCCCTATTAGAATTAGATGAATAAATAACTGCTTCAATTAGCAACCGGCTATGAGGTCAGCCAGTTCTGGGGCTCCTGCCTCTGAACCCTGCTAATCAGGCTCAGGATCTGTCAGCAGCCCTAAAATATTCATGAACAACTGCTTCAATGATTGTAACAGCTGCACAAATAGAGAGAGGGCCCACAGGGAGGCAGGGGAGCTGGGGTTTTCAGTCATTTTCTCACTTGTTTGCAATCCCATTAGACAAAGGAGGATGTTGGAAAATCCCAAGGAGCTCTGATAGCCAGACAGTGCCAGGCTTCAGGCAGGAAGCTGCAGAAGCCAGACAGCCAGGGCATCAGCATTCCCCAAAGAGCTGGTTAAAACACAGATTCAGTAGGTCTGAGGTAGGGCCTGGGATTTTGCATTTTTAACAAGTTCCCAGGTGATACTGATGCTGCTGGTCCAGGTACCACACTTCCCTACAGTATTAAGGCAATCACTCGAAAACAGAAAAATGTGGACAGTCAATGCTCTGTTGAGCCTGTGCTCATCTGAGTTTCTTCTCTGAACTGAGGGGTTTGCGCTGAGTTGCCTGGTGTTTGGGAATATGGTCAGAGGCCCCAAGTCATCAGTTTGAGAACAGTTTTGAGCAAGACCCATCTCACTCTTCCCAGACGTCAGTCACTCCTGTAAGACCTGGTTCCACCGCATTCTAGTTGTGTATCTTGGAAAATGATCTAACTTCTCTGTACCTCAGTTTCCCCGTCTACAAAATGGGATAACAATAGTAGCCACCTCCTGCACTGTTGTCAGGACTAAATGAGATGATTTGTATCTCATTTCCAGCTCATAACTAACAGGAAACAAAATTCAGCTCAGAAGGTTCAAACGTAAAGGCTTCAGTGAAGGAACTACCTGTAAAACCCGTTGCCGTCGAGTCATTTCCGAATCATAATGACCCTATAAGACAGGGTAGAACTGCCCCATAGGGTTTCCAAGAAGCAGCTGGTGAATTCCAACTGCCAACCTTTTGGTGAGCAGCCAAGCTCTTAACCACTGTGCCACCAGGGCTCCAAAGGAACTACACTCGATCCTTATTTATGAATTTGCCTCTTCACTGAAAATATTCAAGATGTTTTTGTGGGTCATTTGCAGACATGTGCATGCACAGAGTGGGAAAAATTGCCAGTGGAGGTGGAACGAGGCTGGCTAACTCAGTATTTGAGGGGAATTTCTAGAACATAGTTCTTTCCTAGTGAAAATGTTTGTACTCAACTACTAACCTAGAGGTTGACAGTTTGAACCCACCCAGCATAAAGGCCACAGCCAGGAAAACCCTATAGAGCAGTTCTACTTTGTAACACATGGGGTCGCCATGAGTTGGAATTGACTCAGCGGCAATTGGTTTGGTTTTTTGGTCTGTTCGTTTGTTTGTTTTATAGAACGTAATTACAAAGAATAACAAGAATTGACGGTACCTACAGCGGTGTGGGCAGGATTATGGGGACCAATGAGGGGTGGTGAGGCACCCAAAAACTAGCAACAGTGAAAAGTCATTCAATCCCCTAGGGCTGAAGAGGCAAGGAGAGGAAACCGTGCCATTGGAGGCCAGAGAGGACTGGAGCTTGGAGGAGGGCCACTCTGTCAGGAGCTGCTATCATGGAAAGTTGAAGCCAATGCCAGAGATGCTTTCCCAGTACAGGGAGGCAGCAGGGAAGGAATACTCCAACTTCTCTCTCCTCCCTGCTTTTGATCTCCTACTAGGCCTCGCATTGGCTGAAGCCTGAGGCAGGGAACCCAGGAGATGCAGTCCATAGGGTCAGCCTCCTTAAGGCACAAAGCAGGGAGAGAAGGGCAGAAAGTGGATTGAGTGGAGCAGTGGCAAATGGAGAATAAAGAACACAGTGCTTGATAAATGTATACTGTTATTGGTAGGGTGAACATACATCCTAGTTTCTTGGGACAATTCTAACTTATGCCTGTTGTACATTTTCACTCTCAAAATTATCCCAGTTTTGAAGATAAATTATGCGGTCATCCTAGTTATTAGCTGTTATCAATGTATTGGTCTTTTGGATGCAAAATGCCCAAACTAATGTCCTGGTTTTTGATGCAGGTTGGGGTGGTTGTTGTTGTTAGGTGCTGTCAAGTCAGTTCCGACTCATACCAACTTTATGTACAACAGAACCAAACACTGCCCGGTCCTGTGTCATTCTCACAATTCTTTCGATGCTTGCACCCATCATTGCAACCACTATGTCAGTCCATCTCATTAAGGGTCTTCCTCTTTTTCACTGACCCTCTACTTTACCAAGCATGTTGTCCTTCTCCAGGGACTGGTTCCTCCTGATAACATGTCCGAAGTACATGAGATGAAGTCTCTCCATCCTTGTTTCTTAGGAGCATTCTGGCTGTACTTCTTCTAAGACAGATTTTCTTGTTCTTCTGGCACTCCATGGTATATTCAATATTTTTCACCAACACCATAATTCAAAGGCATCAATTAGGGTTACACAGATGTATTCAATTGGTAAATACATATATAACACAGAAAAGTGCGCATTTAGGATTTGTGTACTTCTCTGTATTTATGTTATCAGTACCAACTGGGCTGCTACCGTGGAATGACCCCATTTGAGTCAGAGTAGAACTGTGCTCCGTACAGTTTTCAGTGGCTGATTTTTTGCAAGTAGATTACCAAGGCCCTCTTCTGAGGTGCCTCTGGGTGGACATGAACCACCAACCTTACAGTTAGTGGCTGAACATGTTAATTGATTGCACCGCCCAGGGACACTGTATTTATGTTATCTTCTATTGCAAATGATCAACTTCACTGGGCCAAGAGCACAGAGAAATGCTATTTTCCTGGAGCACCGTAGAAAAACCCAGCATTTCTGTGCGAGGCTCAATGAAAGCCCCTAACCCAGACAATCGGGCAGCAGGCACACCAGTCCCAAGTACAAGAAATCCCCTAAGGAAGCGGTAAGAAGTCAGACTATAGAGATTTAAGAGCCTGTCTCGAAAGAACCTGCTACACATCTCCTACCTACTTGCTTTTTCTCTCTCGCAAACTCACCCCTCATCTTGCCTCCTCTTTGTGCCTGACATCTAGGAGGATCTTTGAAATTTATTTTCTCCTTTTAGTCTGCTGTATTTTTAATGTCTGAGTGAAAGAACAAAGGAAGGCGAACACCAGACAAGATTGTTTCATTCCTCCACGAGCTGTTGAGCAGCCCAGCTCAAACTCAGCCAACATAAATGTTTTAAAAATCCGCCTTTGCACGGCGCAAGTGCTGGGCTAGTCATCAACTCCAAAGCCAGGCCCCTGTTCCTGCTTTTCATTTGGTGACATAAAAGCCTCCCGCATCAATCATTAACAACCTATTAACACAAGCTGCCCAGAGAAGTTTTCCGCCTATGAAAGAAATTCCTGTGGCCCAGCTGGCTGGCCATCCACAAGATCGGCCCATGCAGGCTGCTTTCAGCTCCGAAAAAAGCCTGCTGACTCCTCTTTCATCTCACTCCGAGTAACAGATACCTGGTAGGCCTGCTTTTCTCCCCCCCGCCCCCACTGCAAAATTATCCACCTGCCTCGTGGACTTCCGGGCCGAAGAGATGCTCACACAAACGCTGAAAATAACGATCTTGCCCAAGTGATATGTGGGACTGTAAGATGTCAGCGCAGCCTGTGGACCAGGATGAAGGTCTGTTTCATCCACGCACATCAGAGCGAGGGGCCTGGGGTCTGAAGAGAACGGTTGTCTGCCTGGTGTTTCTGATGCATGTGTTTAATTGATTTTGATTGGAAGCAAAACCAATCAACATGAAGGTTTTTTTGCTGGTGAGCTGAAACCTGGTTATTCAAAAGTCCACTTTCTAGAGCCACTGAGGCTGGAGAAACCCCTAAAACTATTTCCCTGAGATAGCCTTTAAACCTTAAACCCAAAATATCCCCTGAAGTCTTCTTTAAACCAAATAATAGTTTAGCTTAATTAGTAAAGATTATCAGCTTGAGCATTGTACTTTTAAAGGAAAATCAAACGGTTAGATAGGAAACATAGGGGGCAGAGAGTTTATGTTAATGGGGAGGAACAATTCAGAAAAGGAGGGTGAGAATGGTTGCACAACTTGGAGAAGGTAATCAATGTCACTGAACTGTACATGTAGAAATTGTTAAATTGCTATATGTTCTGCTGTGTATATTTTCAACAATAATAATAAAAAAGAAAAATAGGCCCACATGGCTTGGGTAAGGCACATTCTAGAAGTTTGCTGACCTAGAGAATTGGATGCTAGTCTTAATTTTGACAGTAATTCAATAAATGACCTTGAGGACGTGATTGGTCTACTCTGGACTGGCTTTCTTGCCTTGAAAATGAGCGGATTGGTCTCATCTAAAAGAATCTGACCAAAAAGTGCCCATCCCAGCTCTGATACTGACTTTGAATGTCTAACTCCCTCAATGCTTTTATTTCTCATCTTGCAAATGGGGACAATAGTCCTCGCCTTCCCTCCCTCAAGGAGTCCCTGGGTGGTGCAAAAGGTAAACACACTTGTCTGCTCTTATAGCTTGAATTGTGTCCCTCTGAACTATGTGTTGGATCCTAACCCCTATACCTGTGGATGTAATCTCATTTGGCAGTAGTTTTCTTTGTTATGTTAAAGAGGTCGTATCCAAGTCCCCTTAGTTTTAAACCTAATTACTTCTGAGATATAAAAAGAGCAGATTAGACACAGAGCTGAGCGAGCACAAACTGGGAAAGGCAGAAGCACCTGTGGAGATGACCAAGGAACCCGGGAACATTGAGGTCACGGAAGCTGAGACAATGATCTTTCCTCAGAACCAACAGAGAGGCTTCCCCTAGAGCCAGTGACCTGAATTTGGACTTCTAGCCTCCTGAACTGTGAGAAAATAGATTTCTGTTCTTTAAAGCCACTCACTTGCGATATTTCTGTTATAGCATCACCTAAGAAACTAAGACAGCTGCTAACCAAAAGGTTGGAGGTTCAAGTCCACCCAGAGGCACCTTGGAAGAAAGATCTGATGACCTACTTCTGAAAAATCAGCCACTGGAAACCCTCCGGAGAACAGTTCTACTCTGTCACCCATGGAGTCGCCGTGAGTCAGAATGGACTCTTCCACATCTGACTTTCTTCTTTGCTTATCCTTCCCTCAAAGACCTGCTGTGCTGGTCAAATGAATGAAGGACGAGAAAGCACTTTAAAGGACAAAGAATAAAAGGACAAAGGACTGTAGAATGAAATGCATGGTTACTTTATGCAGGTACCTGATGGACTTCTTCCAAGCATCTTGGGGGCAGAAGGGAATGCACGTATCATTGGGTGCTTCTTCCTCATGCAGCTGAGAGTTTCCCAAGAGAACAGACCACATCATATCCATCTGGTACATAAACCAGGAGGTGACACCCAGTAACTCCTCAACAAATATTTGTGGGACTCAATGACTGGAAGAATGCATGAATAGATAAGAGAAATGAGCAACAGATCAATTAGTGCATAAAATTAAGCCATGAGAAAGGAGGAATAGGAAAAACTGCTATATCTACCACCCATGGGTTCCTTTGCCTCATTTTATCTCAGCAGTCAAATATTAATTATTTTTCTGCTTAGATTTTTGTTTTTTTGTTATTTTACTACCAAGGCACTGCTAAAATCAATATCTTAAGAGAAATGTCTTAAACTCTAACCCTGACAATGAGACAGGTTTGAAATAGGCTCCAGCATTCTGGTTTGGAAACTAGACTGTCTACTTCCATACCCAACTTACGCTTAGCATTATCTCTATCCCCACCTTCACTCCCTTCCTACTATGTTTACTCACATGATAACCGTTCCTTTTGAAGACAGGATTCTGTCTTCATTCATTCATTAATTCAGCAAGTAATTATTGAGGGCCCGCTATGTATCAGGCACTATTCTGGATCGAGAGTCCCTGGGCAGCACAAACAGTTAAACCCTTGACTACTAACTGAAAGGTTGGTTATTCCAGTCCACCCAGAGGCACCTTGAAAGAAAGGCCTGGCAATCTACCTCTGAAAAACCAGCAATTGAACCCTATGGAGCATAGTTCTACTCTGAAACACTTGGGGTCGCCATGAATCGGAGTCGTCTTGACAGCAACTAGTTTGGATTATTGTTTGTTTGATGCTGGATTTGGGAGATAAAAAAGTGAATGAGACACATAATATCAGTCAGGAGAGGCTGGATCATGCCACAATAACAAATAAGCTCACAATCCCTGAAACGTTTATGCCTCACTCTACCTACATGCTACCAGTCAGCAGGGGGAGCTACTTGTCAGAGTCCGCAGATACCCAGGCTGACAAAGGTTCCATCTCAATAGGTGCTTCCATACCCCTGCAGCAGTGGGGAAGGGACGCAGTGAATCATGAACCTGCTTTTTAAGCTGCCTCCCGAGGTGACACGTGTCACTTATGGGGTCTGGGAAATGCAGTTTTTCCATGTGCTGGAAGGAGGCAAGAACTGGAATATTTGAGAGCAGCACTAATGACTATCCAACACAGCCCTTGCCCTCTAGTGAGAGACTCGGGCGTGTAAGCCTCCAACATAATGAAATCTGGTAAATGCTGGCTCTGACAGAGGGACACACAGGGGCTGTGGGGTGGTAGAGGACAAAAAGCCTGGCTCATGTCTCTGTACCTGCAGAGAGAAAATAATCTCTGTCCTTCCCTGGTTATTTTCAATTGCCTCATATGCATGTGAAAGCTGGACAGTGAAAAACAAAAACTGAAGAAGAATCAATGCCTTTGAATTATGGTGTTGGCAAAGAATATTGAATATACCACAGACTGCCAGAAGAAGGAACAAACCTGTCTTAGAGGAAGTACAACCAGCATGCTCCTTGGAAGCAAGGATGGTGAGACTTCATCTCACCAACATGTTATCAGGAGGGACCAATCTCTGGAGAAGGATATCATGCTTGGTAAAGCAGAGGATCAGTGAAAAAGACGCAGACCTCAGGAAGATGGACTGACACAGTGGCTGCAACAATGAGCTCAAGCATATTGTAAGGACCGTGCAGGACCGCGCAGTGTTTCGTTCTGTTATACGTGAGGTCGCTATGAGTCTGAACCAACTTGATGGCATCTAACAACAACATCCTTGTCCGTTTAACAGAAGTCTCTAAAGTCAAAAAGGGTAAAATCTTGTAACAGCCAGTGAGAGTGAAAGCAAATATTATTTCAGTAATGCAAGCAAAAAAATCCAATACCTTCTGCCTTTCAATTTTATTTTCCAAAGTTATTTTCTTTTTTCCTCCAGAGTAAGTAAAAGTAAGTTTTCTCTTTAAAGTTCCAAACAATTAGACTTTTTGAAGGCCTACCTGAGCTACCTATTGTTCATTTAACAAAGATTTCATGAGCACTTACTTTGTACTAGAAACTGTGCTAGAACAATGCAGTGAGCTAAACAGACTCTTAGGAGAGAAGAAGCAGACCTTAATCAAATAAACATATAAATAGTAACTAACTATATACATTGTGATAAGTGCTATGTAGGAAAAGAGCATATTCCCACGAGATGTGTCAAGGAAATACCGGTCAATTTATAAGCTCCTGGAAAGCTGATTTTTGTCTATCGTTTATTCATTTAACCAACATATACTTAATATGAACCTCCTATGTGCCAGGGCTTGGGCAGGGGAGGGTGGGGAGGAAGTCTCTGGGAGGGGGAGAGTTTCTAAAAATCAGTAAAACACATTTCCTGCCCTCTACAAGCTCACAGTAGCACCAGGAAGGTGGAGAAGTGATGACTGGCAATACAGTGTGGAGGGTGTGTAGTAGGGATTTCAGTCAAATATTCAAAATATCTAAACCAGAAGGAATTTAATACAGGGAATTGGTTACCAATGATGGAAGAAATTAGAAGCCAAACAAGAGCTTGTGAGTCAGAGAAGGTATTAACAATAGCTACCACACCTAGGCTGGAGAGACAATGAGAGAAGGCAGGGTGTGGGAGCTAGGCACCAGGGCTCACCTAGAGAAAGACGGGATTACTACAGGCCTGTCCAGTGGGACTGGAGCTCCGGGGAAAACACAGCTGCTGCTGGATTCTCCACCAGAGGCAGAGAGGAAAGGAAGAAATACCCCGGATTCCCCCTTCCTCCTGCCCTCCAATCTTCCAGCAGCACCTCCCACTGGTTGAATCCAGCTGGAGGCCAACTGACACAGGACCCACTGGGAAAGGTAGCCTGCTGGGCTCAGATCCCCTCTCTCCCCTATGGAGTGCAGAGCAGGGAAAGTGTGGGCAATGACTTCTCGGCACAGTAAGTATGAAAAACTCCAGAAAGCCTAAAGGGTGATTTCTTAGTTATCTAGTGCTGCTATAACAGAGATGCCACAAGTGGGTGGCTTTAACAAACAGAAATTTATTTTCTCACAGTTTAGGAGGCTAGAAGCTCAAATTCAGAGAGCGGGCTCTAGGGGAAGGCTTTCTCTCTCTGTCAGCTCTGGAGGAAGGTCCTCATCTCTTTAGTGTCTGCTTCCTGGTTCCCTGGAGATCTCTATGTGTCTTGGCATTTATCTTCCCCTATTTCTCTTCCCCCGTCTCTACTTTCTTGCTTGTGCTAATCTGCTCTTTCTATATTCAGTAAGAGATTGACCCAAGACACTCCCTACACTAATCCTGCATCATTAGCATGAGCTGTTAACCAGGGCTCCTCATGAAAAGGTTTAGGTGTGGGAAAACACTCTTTGTCCAGTCACTTAGCAAAGGCATCCAGTTAGCTAAGCAGAGGCTATTCTCAGCACACACCTCCCCTTCCCCAGCTACATGCACATGTACGCTCATGTACAAGCACGTACACACCACAGCACTGGGTCCCAGTCTTGCTAGAACCTGCTTCCCCATCACTGTCTTCCTTCCAGGGCTTGGAGCAGGGTTGGTCCTGAGGCACCCTGCTGTGCGAGGCATTAACACTTTAGTTGCTGGATCTCGGCCCGGGCGGGGGTGGGGGGGATGGGGGGGTGGGGGGTGGTTAGGGAGTCCCAAGGCACCCTGGGAAGCTTTTCACCAACCAGTATTTCTATATCTTAACAATTTGAACAGCTGAGTCATAGCCTTGTTGTTAGTTGCCGTTGAGCCAGCTCGGACTCATGACGACCTTATGTATAACAGAAGGAAACATTGCCCATTCCTGTGCTATCGTGACGATTATCAGTATGTTTGAGTCCACTGTTGCAGCTATTGAATCTCAGTACGTTGTTATTGTTGTTGTTAGGTGCCGTTGAGTCCATTTCTGACCCACAGTGACCCCATGTGACAGAGTAGAACTGCCCCATAGGGTTTTCTTGGCTGTAATCCTTATGGAAGCAAATTGCCAAGGCTTTCTCCTGCGGAGCTGCTGGGTAGGTTCAAACCACCAACCTTTCAGTTAGTATGGGAGTGCTAACTATTATGCCACCAGGGCTCCTTGAATATGCCAGCTGAATATCAGCCCAGATCCAGTCCAATCTCCTGGTTTTCTGATAAGAAACTGAAGCCTGAGGTTAACCATGGGGTTGCCCACGAAGTTGAACCTAAGAGCCAGGACTTCAGCTACTCAGTCCTACATTCCTTCCCAGATGCCGTCTACTCAAGGGGAAGGAACTAAGAATGCAGTGAGGGGACATTTGTCCCCTGCTCCTGTCGCAGCTCCCTTCATCCCTGTCCATCCCTGTGGTCTGTCTGTCTGTGCTTTCCCAGCCACTCCAGTCCACTCTGCCTTGTTTGGCTGCTGGAACCTTTGCCAAAGCCCTTATTTAGTTGTTGC
The DNA here is from genome assembly GCA_030035585.1 of Dugong dugon. NCBI lineage: Eukaryota > Metazoa > Chordata > Mammalia > Sirenia > Dugongidae > Dugong > Dugong dugon. The sequence continues at coordinate 63,350,820 of CM057478.1, read as the reverse complement.
AAGTTCCTTGCCTGAGCACCTCTGAAGTTAATGATGGAATCTTTGAAAATGACATTAGAAGCAAAACATAAGCAGCAGAAGACATAAAACTACCTCGAGTCCATCTGTTCAAGTGCAATCCACCTCAGAGCTCCCATTTCCCAAGTAAAACAGAATATATGATTTATAATTTATATCTCACCGGTACAACCCTGATTGAAGCAAACCACTTTGATGAAATGTTGGTTTCATGCTAGTGGAACACCATTCCAAATCAGAGAATATTTAGAACTCTAACTCCTCCGCTGCTGCTTTGAAGTAGAGAGATGTGTATTTTATGTTCTTTTCTGGGAACAAAAAAAAAAGAAAAATGCGTACACTCCAACATGCATGTGGTGGAAATATGAAAACACGTGTGAATCCGCATCAAAATGTAGTTACTGCTTTAAGCACTGAAAATATTTATAGGCTCATATCTCGTGTCGAAGACCTGGTTCTAATAATTCTCAGAAAATTGCAGAATTCATACTTTGTTTTCTTGGAACTAACCTAATTTATTTGAAATATACAACACATGAAGAGCAAAAACAGACAGCGTCAACTTTCCATCACCTCAACTGATGAGCTTACAAAGTCGCTGTGAGTAGATGTATGAGTATATACGTTTATGACTTTGGTTTACGAAGAGAGAGAAAGAGAGAAAGAATAGATTGGAATTTGCAAGACAATTCCTCCTATTCTTATACGGGAACTATTAGAAACTATTACAATACAACTAAAATATCAGACAGTCGAGCTAAACCTCTTGATCATTTCCTTGATTATTTCCAGTTCATTGACATTGTAATCAATAATTATTCATTCACAGGTGTTCATTGGGTCCCCTCTGTGCCAGGCACCGTTCCAGAGGCTGAAGATACTGTGATAAACAAGACAGACAGCTTCTACCCTCATGGAACATTCCAGTGAAGAGTCAGACAATAAACAAATATGACATGCCTTTAGAAAATCTATAATAAACTGTTTTAAAAAGCAGAGTAAGAAAATAGAAAGAAGGGCATGCCACTTTAGGTAAGAAAGACTTCTCTGGAGAGGTGACATTTGAGCAGCTACCTGAGTTAAGTGAGGGAGTCAGCCATGCAATAGCTTGGGGAAGGGCATTCCGGGCAGAGGAAACAGCACGTGCAAAGGGCCTGATGTTGGATTAGAACAAGCTTGGAGTACAGGCTGGTGAATGAGGTAGAGAAAAGGAGGAGATGAGGATCAGGCCAGGAAGATGGGCAGAACCATACCCTACAGGGTGCCATGTGGGCCTCAATCCATACACGAACCTTTTGCATCAAACTCAGCAAGGGTAGGTTCAGATGCCACAGGTCAATTTAACAATAATTTGCTAAGTGTCTATAAAAGGCAAGGCTCTGAGGTACTAGGCACTTTGGGTGAACATAAGGTGGGATAAGGAAAGAAAAATTCACGATGACTGTGGGATAAGGAAGCTGTGATAATCATCACAAGCAAGGTGCTATGGGAGAACAGAGGCATGAGAATTCTCTGGTAGCTGCGGAGGATGCGGAGGCAGCATTTGACATGACCCCTGAAATAAGCTGAATATTTGGGCAGACAGAAATAGAGGAAGGACTTGAGAGAGATTCATTCATTCAATCCATATTTACTGAGTGCCAAGCACTGTGCCATCAGGCTGTGGGAATATACAGCTGAACAAAAACAAAACAAGACCTCTGCTTTCATGAAGCTTACAGTCTGTGAATGGTGCTAACAAATACACTTCTCTCTGCAGTGAGTATTCTATGAGAGAGGCTCACAGTGAATTTGCCAACTGTCATCAGAGAGACTTCTCTAAAGAAAGCATGAATGCCTAGAAGCTGAAGATGATTAGATGTTACCTGGAAGAAGGTGATAAGGATGGGGAGCTTTCCAGGTAGACAGAATGGCAAGTGCAAAGGTCCCTGTGGTTCAAGACTTAGGAGTTATGGAAAGCATGTCCTGAGATGAAGCTGGTAGAGGTGCCAGAATCCCACCATGTCAGCTCTGCAGGTCAGGCTAAGGACTTGGCTCCTTGTTTTAACAGCAACAGAAAGCCAATGAAGGGTTTTAAGTTGAGGTGAGGGCAATAAAATAAGATTTGCACACAGAAAAATCCACTTTGATTGGCGTATGGAGACCAGATGGGAGGAAAGAAACAAGAGTGAACTTAAGCAAACCAGATGAGGGCTTCTGCAGAAGTCTAGGCAAGAAGCATAGCTGCTGGAAGTGCTGATGGTTAAGAACTGAGAGGAAGAAAAGTGGTCAGATACAAGAGAAAGATTTAAGAGGTTGTGATAGGTCCCAGGCTTGTGATAGGTGTGGTTCATGTGACTTGCTTTGGCCAACGAAGTGTGAGTAATGAAGTGACATGTGATTCCAGGCAGAAGCTTCAAGAGCCAGTGAGCAAGCCATTCTCCACAACTTCTTTTTCCCCTTTGCCAGGGAATCTGTCAGCATTTCAAACGGTGGCTACTTACTCTGCCTGGGTCCCACTGATGGAGGAGACATGGAGTAGAGCTCGAGCTGACCCACCCAACATGTAGCATGAGTGAAAAATGAAACTCAGACATCATAAGCCTCTGAGATTTGGGGATTGTTGTCACTGCAGTGTAACTTAACCTACCCTGCCCCCAAAAAGAAACAACACTGACACAAGTGGGAAGAGTAGGACTGGAAATGACAATTATCCCAAGCACCCCTCCCCATGCCAGTGCTTATTTTCAGAGTGTTTTCAAGCCCGACTCAGCACTCCAAGGGAGTCCCTTTCTCCTTGTCCCCTCCAAATTCAATCTGATATGATTCAGTATAACAGAAAGGGAAGTGAACCCATCTTCAGAAAATGTGGCCTTTAATGGTAGCAAAGTGCTTTGAAGACGAAAAGTCTTTGCAAGTGCTAAGCATCATTATTCTGTATCAGGTGTCAGTATGCACTTTTAAAAATATCTTCAATTAAATTGCCTTGCCACTGTTGTATGATGCAACCACTCAACGTTTTCAAAACGGTCAAGTTACGACAGCAATATTTAACGCCTGGTAGGAGCAGAGAATATATGGCGTGAACCGGAGGATGAGCCAGGAGCTAAAATGCTGGGTGTTAATTTAGGAGAGGGATTCATGGGCAACAGCGGCCAGACAAGAGAATAGTGGAGTGAGTGTACCCATTTTAAGAGTATAGGAACTTTGGGGGCTGGTTGAAAGGAGCAGAGACCCCGTCGTCGGTGTAGGAAGAGGTGGTGGTGAGACAAACCATCATGGAAGTAAGGAAGCACATGCAGATGCAGACAGTGCCCTTCTCCCCACCGCACCTTCGGCTGCCGCTATTTCCTGTGCATCAAAATCTCACATAAAAGGCTACCGGGGCCGTCACGCTGACCTGCAAGACTTGGAAACTGCCCAACTCAGCCCCTTCATCCCATTTCACGTTTGCTCTTGGACTATTGTAGTCCTTCAGTACTGGACGTCTTTGTTACAAAAGAGGTGGAAGAGGATAAGGAGGAAGACGACCAAAAGAAGGGGGAGAAAGCAGGCTTGGTATCATTGGGTGGCTGGGATGTGGCAGAATAGGCAAACGTCTTGAAGTGTAATATAAACACCAGTGAGCCAGTAGCTGTCAAGTCAATTCTGACTCATGGTGATCCCATGGTGTTAGAGTAGAACTGTGCTCCATAAAGTTTTCAATGGCTAATTTTTGGGAAGTAGATCACCAGGCCTTTCTTCCAAGTGCACTCGAGCCTCCCACCTTTCAGTTAACAGCCAAGTGCATTAACTGTTGGCACCACTCGGTGACTGCCCAATGTAAGTAGTCCAGGCATGAGATTCCACCATTATAGGATATGGGAGGAGGTTGCAATTTCAAGCACACTATTATATATGCACCAAGATGTACAAAGAAAATGTGGCTGCTTTATTTTCTATAATTGATCTTATTGTCTACACAAGCTTCCTGCAAAGGGGATGCGTGTTGGGTGGTGGAGTTCAGGAATGGATATTTTAAGCTTGCCAATTAAAGATATCTCAGTCTATTCAGTTCGGAGTATGTGGACCTCGATCTGTACATGAACTTCTACATCAAGCCCAGAAAGGGTGAAGCATCTCCTCTAATTAAAATTAAGGAAAAAAAAAAAAAACTCTTTGATCTCGAGTCGATTCCTACTTGTAGTCTACAGGACAGAGTAGAACTGCCCCATGGGGTTTCCAAGGAGTGGCTGGTGGTTTCAAATTGCCAACCTTTTGGTTAGCAGCCATAGCACTTAACCACTGCACCACCAGAGGTCCGTAATTAAAACAGTCCCTTTAAATCCACATGCTTGTGACAGTGGGGAGAGTGGTCTTCTTATTCACGTTGTGACTTCTGAATACTCCCGGGTTCCTGCTGCAGAGTGACTGGTCTGCCCTGCTCCCGCGACCAGAGCCTCCAGATGATTCACTCTAACTGGACATTTGAAGTGATGCTTCTGCTCACATGAATAGAGTTCATGGTCCCAGGATTTACCCCTGACAGGGGCAGTCAGAACTCTGGTGGCTCAGTGCCTGCTTCCCCTACGTGCTATCTGACCTTTCCGTCGCCAGCCCTCGCCTCCCACCTGCCACTGGTCCTGGAGAGAGCTTTCCATTTCCTCTCCTGTTCTGGTCTGGGCTACTTCCACCTCAGATCATATCCCTTTCCAAGGTGGCATTCACTATTCACTGGAACAATAATGGTAAAATGGCTGGAGGGAACATGATTTATAGAGGAATTGGTTGAAAACCACAGGGATTTAATGTTTTAAAAATATTTTTTCCATTACAAGAGGTACATTCCTTTAGCCTAAGGTTTATTTTGTCTCATAAAATGCAGATATGCTTAGGAGATGTCAAACAAAACTCTTTTCTTTCTGTAACACTACTGGATGATTGAGTTTGTTAGTGGCTCATCCAGTCCTAAGTCTATATGATCCTAATCCATCCTTCCATCCATCCATCTGTACATCCATCCATTCATCCACCCATCCATCCATTCACCCATCCACCCATCCACTCACCCATCCACCTATCCATCCATCCATCCACCAACCCATCCACCCATCTATCTATTCATCCATCCACCCATCCATTATGTTCTTTAAGTACAGTATTAGGCACTGGGGAGAACGACAGAAAATTATAAGAATAAGTAATTAATTACAACTATGAAAAGTGCCACAGAAGAAAAGTATGGGATCATCTGGGAATGCATAACTTAGACAAAGCGGCCAGGGAAGGCTACCTGAACAAGTGACAAGTGACATATAATGATAAAGAATGAACCAAGAGAAGAGCTGTGGGCTTTGGTGGGTTGCAGAGGGGAAGCATTGACAACAAAGAGAACAGCATGTGCAGAGCTCTTGATTTAGGAGGAGCTCAGAAGGTCCTTTCAAATGTGACCTCTGGAAATAGGCTTTGAAAGGGGATAGAGAGATCATGGAGGGGAGAGACTGGAGGAAATAGGATGAAAAGAGGAGGGGATGTCGAGAAGTTGACCTGCAAAATCACAGGCCACTTTTCCACAGTTCATTGTAGAAACCCACCGATTTTTAAGCCCCATTCTTGTCACTTCCAAATGGAATTTTGATTTCATTCCACTTTGGCCAGTTCTGTTTGCTTTCCTGGTTTTCACCTGACTTTCTGGAGGAAGGCTGGCTTGAAGGGACCCTAAACTCCACACTGCTGAGAGCCTGTTGTTTGCCAAGTCCCAGACTAGGTGCTGGGGAGGGAACTGGCCATGGTCCTTGCCTTCAAGTGGCCCCCTTTGGGCAGATGACAGCAATTTGAACTACCAAGGCTTCAGCACTCCTGCCAGCCCCTGGCCACCTTTCACCTGGGGACCAGCCTTTAACCTCAGAGGCATGTTGATGCCCCCTCCTCTTTTTCCCCTCATGGCTCACCCACCCCCGAGTCCTCATGATCCTACCTCCTATTTCTACTATCCATCCACCCCTCTCCAGCCTCCCTCCCTCCAGCCATATCAAAGCCACTGTAATTTTCCAGCTTGATACTTGTAAAAACCTCCAAACTGGTGGCCCCAAATCTATTCTGATGCATCCTCCAATCCCTTCTCCATGGGGCAGCCAGAGTGATCTTTTCCATCTATGTAGTTGATCATGTCACTCCCTGCCTTACTCATTTCAGAGGCTTCCTTGCTCCCAGGAAAAGAGTCTCTAACCAGCCCCAAGGCCTTGGGTGATACAGCCAGTGTCCACTGCTCCATCTTCATGCTGCCACCGTGCTCCTCCTCGCTGCCCACCTTCAAGCCACACTGACCTCTCCACTCCCATCTGCCAAATACCCAGGTGTCCCTCCCGCCAAGCAGCCTTCCCTGGTTGCCATATGAGGTCAGTTTCCCCTGTTAGGCCCTTTTAGTCCTATTATCCTTCAGGAGAGTGATTTTACTTTTATGTGCTGATTGAATCAATGACTGTCTACCCTCTTGATATTGAATTCCTCAAGTGCAAAGATGATGGTGCGTGTCTATACCACAGTGATGAGAACGGTGCCTGGCTCAGAGTGAGCACTGCAGGGATTTGAGTTGGATGAAAGAACAAATGTCTGCAATGGAAATGAGCAAAGAATCTGGCCACCTTCCCAGCGTTCTTGCACACAAAAGACCTTACAATGGCCTACAAGAGCCAATACAGTCTGCAGCCTTCCCCAGCCTCACCTGCTCTGACAGGTGCCCTACCATCTCCCTCTAATACGCTGGCCTCCCTGACTTCCTCGGTGCTCCTACAACAGGCCAAACATGTTCCAGCCTCAGAGCCTTTGCACTTGCCACTCTCTCTGCCTGGAATTAGCTTCCCCAAATGTCCACGTGGCTGATTCTGTCCCCTCCTTCAGGTCTTTGCTCAGGTAACACCTTCCCCGTGAGGCCTTCCCTGAACTCCCACATAAAATAATCACCCCATTGCATCACTTGCTAACCCCTCACCCTGTTATACTTTTTTCTGATAATCTTCATCACCTTCTGACAGATCAGGCATGCACTTACTTATATCTTTATCTTTCCTCTCCCCCCACTAGAACTCCTTGTGGGCAGGGATTTGGTCTGTTTTGACCTTGACTCTACCCCCAGTTCTTATCACAGGGCCTGGCACGCAGTAGTGCAACAATAAACGTTTATGAACAAGTGAATGAATGAATGACTCTGGGGCCCCGAGAAGTCCTGGGCTCTGTACTCAGAGACTCCTTCCCACTTAACACTGAGGCAAGTAAAATGAAGATCTTTCTCCAACTAAGCTCTCATCCAGGCAGGCACCAACTTTCCAGCTGCAATTAATAACAATAACCACTGTCCAGTGCTAACTGCATGCCAGATAATCTGCTAAATGCTGTATATGTCTGTATACTCCTTACACTGACACTTTGAGAAGCGTAGTTACAATCTCCACTTTATAGATGAAGAAAATAATGATCAGAGAGCTTAAATGACTTGCCCAAGTGGCCAAACTGGGATTTGAACCAAAGCAATCTATTTCTGCAGTCAAAAACCAGTTGCCTGATAAAGAACAATGATGAATCCGTGAAACATCTTATAACGTGGAGGAATCTGGAAGGCATTATGCCGAGTGAATTTAGTCAGTCACAAAAGGACAAATGTTGTATAAGATCACTATTATAAGAGCTCAAGAAAAGGTTTAAACACAGAAGAAAACACTCTTTGATGGTTACGAGGGTGGGGAGGGAGGGAGAGGGTTGTTCACGAACTAGATAGACAAGAATTATCTTAGGTGAAGGGAAGGACAGCACACGCTACAGGCAAAGTCAGCACAACTGGACTCAACCAAAGCTAAGAGGTTTCCTGAATACAACCAAACACTTCAAGGGACAGAGTAGCAGGGGCTGGGGTCTGGGGACCATGTTTTCAGGGAACATTTAGGTCAATTGGCATAACAAAGCTTATTAAGAAAGTGTTCTGTATCCTACTTTGGTGAGTGGCATCTGGGGTTTTAAAAGCTAGCAAGTGGCCATCTGAGATGCATCAATTTGTCCCAACCACCTGGAGTAAAGGAGAATGAAGAACACCAAAGTCACAAGGGAAGTATTAGCCCCAGAGACAGAATGGGCCACATAAACCAGAGACTTCATCAGCCTGAGACCAGAAGAACTAGACAGTGCCTGGCTACCATCAATGACCACCCTAACATGGAACACAACAGAGAGTCCCCTGATGCAGCAGGAGAAAAGTGGGGTGCAGAACTTGAATTCTAGTATAAAGACTAGACTTAATGGTCTGAGACTGGAGGAACCCCAGAAAGCGTGGCCCCTGGATTCTCTGTCAACCCAGAACTAAAACCATTTCCAAGGCCAACTCTTCAGACAAAGATTAGACTGGACTACAGGACATAAAATGATACTTGTGAAGAGTGTACTTCTTAGCTCAAGTAGATACATGAGACTAAATGGGCAGCTCCTGTCCGGAGGTGAGATAAGAGGGCAGAGAAGGTCAGGAAGTGGTTGAATGGACATGGAAATCAGGGGTGGAAAGGAGGACTGTGCTGTCACAGTATAGGGAGAGTGATTAGGGTCACATAAAAATGTATGTATAAATTTTTGTATGAGAGGCTAACTTGAATTGCAAACTTTCACTTAAAGTACAACAATAAAATAAAATAACCAGTTGCCATAGAGTCGATTCCAGCTCATGGCGACCCCCTGTGTGTGTCAGAGTAGAACTGTGCTCCGTAAAGTTTTCAATGGCTGATCTTTCAGAAGTAGATTGCCAGGCCTTTCTTCTGAGGAGCTTCTGGGTGGACTTGAACCTCCAACCTTTCGGTTAGCAGCCTAGTGTGTTAACTGTTTGCACCACCCAGAGACTCCATTTCTAGAGCAGGGGTTGGCAAACTGTCGCCCACAGGCCAAATCCAGCCCACCACACGTTTTTATACAGCCTGTGAATTAAAAATGGTTTTTACATTATAAGTGGTTCAAAAAGAAATATATGTAACTGAGACCATATATGGCCCACAATGGCTACATATTCTAAAATAAATATATTAAGTGAATAGTTCTCTGGGCACTCCCTGTGCACTCAGGAAGTGCGGGAGAGGAGGTGTACATTCTGCACACTTACTGGGCCCCCCGTCTGCTCCAAGCACTTTGTGAGTCATCTTGTGAAGTGTTCTATCTACAACCTCCATTGTAGAGATAAGGGAAACAAGGCTCCAAGATTAAGAGACTTGCCCAAAACCGTATTTAAGAGACAGGAGTGAGAAGTCCAGAAAAATGGCACTTTAGGCAGAAGTACCACACTGTCCCTCCACAGCAAAGATCCGAAAAACTAAGCCGAACAGAGAAAACAACAATCCTGAAACCCTAAAACATCAAATGAAGAGATAAAGAACTCAGCCAAGAACTAAATGGAGTAAGAAAACTGACAGAGAACAGAGAGTGAGGAGAGATTCACGCAGAGGTCCCCTACCAGCTAACACAGCCTGGATCCACCATCTTGGACTCCTATCGGAGACCAGCAAACAGTGGGTACGAGAAAGCAGCTTCACGGAGCTTCCAGTGGGAGACAAAGCAACCGGTAATTTGCGATATACACTTTCCCACCCCCCACCCTTCTTCACCCACACTCAGCCTCCTCTGCTTCCTCCTGCCACAATTTCTTGTCTGGGAAACACCGGCTGCTTGGATTCCACCAGCCCGCACTAGCTGGCTCTCTGAGTGCCATTTGTTGGCTGCTGGTGTTGCTTTTATTTTCTGCTTCTTTTGATTTCTTCCTTACCTCTCACCACCTCCCGCTCCTTTCGCTCAAATACCTGGCTCCATGCACCATCTTTGCTTCTTCCTGAGGGGCTGTGGAGCTCCGTTCGAGTGTGGAGCTGCTTCCCAGTCTGGGCTGCCGCGCTGCTGGGATCCCAAGGCTTTCATTCATTTGTTTGTTTTGAATTGTTTGTTTGTTTTCTTCTCCGTTTCTTGAGTTGGGAGCTCTTTCTGGCCAGGTGGTGCTGTGTGGAAAGAAGAGTACCCCCTCAGCTTGCACATGTGCAGAGGTATCCCTGAGAGCATTTCTTTCTTCGTTGTATTTTTTTTTTCTGTTTTTTGGGGGGGTTTTCGTGTTCTTTTTTTTTTAATTTGTTTTGTTTTCTTTTCCCTGTTTTTCCCTTTTTGTCTTTCTTCATTACTCAGTTTCTCATCTCTCTATATCTTCCTTCTCTTTCTGTTCCCTGAATACCTGGCGTTGTATACCTCTACACCTTCTAGCCAGGCTGTACTGCAACACCTGAGAACAACTTCCCCAGACCTCATAGCTGCACTGGTGGGATCCCTGGAAACTTTGCTGTTCTTTAGTCTTTCTGATTTTTATTTATTCATTCTTTTCTTTTCTTTTTTTTCTTCCTCTTCCCCTTTTTGGTTTTCTCCATTTCATAGTCTCTCATCTCTCCAGTCCAACAGCAAGCTCCCCTAGCATACTTTTTTGTTTGTTTGTATGTTTTTGGCTCCTGTTCCTCTCTTCTCTTTCCCATATCCATCTTAGCTCCACACATTACAATCTCCCCGCTACATCCTGCCTACCTACACCTTGCGCTTAACATCACACCACCAAGCAGCACGGGCACAGCCTACTGGAACCTGCCTGCACTGATTACCAACCCACCCTGGTGGCTGTAGTAAGTGCCACAAACAACCCTTCCCAGTAACTCCTCTTCAGCTAGACCTGCCCTGCTATACCATATCTGAGTGACAGACCCTGCCAATTGGAGAAGGAGGTGAACAGTATTGTCCCCACAGATGAACAAACAACAAAGAACACATAGCCAGCCTGCTCAGACATAGCCAAATTTTAAAAAATGGACAAAACAAACAAATCTATAATCAATAAAGAGAAAAATAACTACTGAATGCCCCAAAGACAGCAGACAATAGCAAAACATTTACAAAAACAGGACAGGATGGTGCTAATAGGCGTCCAAAATAAAACACCAGATGACTTTCCAGTGGAAGAAAATGCACTAGAACTACCTGATAGGGAATTTAAATCTCTAATATTCAGAATTCTCCAAGGGCTGAATCAAAAGGCTGAGAAACATGAAGAACACGTAGACAAATTCATGGAAAATACAGAAAAAAACTGGAAGAATTCAGGAAAATAATTCAGGAACAAAATGGCAAAAGAAATTCACAACTAGAAATTATACAAAGACAACAATTAGAACTCCAAAAGATAAACAACAAGATTTCAGAAATGGACGGTGTCATAGAAGGGCTGAGAAGCAGATTTGAAACCGTGGAAGACAGGATCAGTGGAATTGAAGACAAACACTTGGATACAACTCTGTTACAGGAAAACTCAGAAAAAAGAATAAAGAAAAATAAAGAGACCCTGAGAGATATGTGGGATTCATTCAGAAGCAAAAATCTGTGAGTGATTGGAATTCCAGAACAGGGGGAGAAAACAGAAAACACAGAAAGGATCGTTGAAGAACTGCTGACAGAAAACTTCCCAATATCATGAAAGATGAAAAGCTGGCCATCCAAGAAGCTCAATGAACCCCATATAGGAGAGACCTCAAAAGAAAATCACTGAGGCATATCATAATCACACTTGCCAAAACCAAAGACAAACAAAGAATCCTGAGAGCAGCTCGTGAAAAACAAGAAGTCACATACAGAGGAGAAACAACAAGACTAAGCTCAGATTATTTGGAAGAAACCATGCTGGTAAGAAGGGAATGGGATGAAAGAAAAAAATTGCCAGCCAAGGATAATATACCATGCAAAACTCTCGTTCAAATATGCTGGTGAAATTAGGTCATTTCCAGATAAACAGAAATTAAGGGAATATGTAAAAGCCAAACCAAACTTACAAGAACTATTAAAGGGAGTTCTTCGATCTGAGGACAAACAACTTCAGCTCACAGGCAGATTCTAGGATGCAGGATCGTACCAACCAGAAACCAGTCTAGGAAATGAACTCTCGAGGACTATCCAAAACCAAAAGAAATACGACAGGGAATCAGAGCAGTTAATCAGTAAATGACAACAACATCAAAACAATAAAAGAGGGAACAAATGGCATAGGTGCAGAACCTTCTAATGGAGAGGAAGGCAAGGTGATACCAAGTAATGGTAGACTGCTTCAAACTTAGAAAAATAAGGGTAAAATTAATGGTACCACAAAGAAAGTTAACAAACATACTCATAAAAAAGAGAGGGAAAACATAAAGTCTCAGCAAAAACAAAACCTACAAAAACAAAACAAATGAAAAAAAAATCCAGAAACAAAAGTAACTCAGCACAAGAGAGTAAGAAAAACAAATAAAACTTCAGCACCACAAAAAAAAGAACACAACAAAATGACAGCAACAAACTCACATCTATCAATAATTACACTGAATGTAAATGGACTCAATGCACCCATAAAGAGACCGAGAGTGACAAAATGGATAAGAAAACAAGATCCATCAATATGCTGTCTACAAGAGACACACCTTAGAAACAAAGATGTGAATTTATTAAAAGTCAAAGGTTGGAAAAAAATATATCAAGATAACAACTACCAAAAAAGAGCAGGAGTGGCAATTCTAATCTCAGATAAAATAGACTTTAAAACAAAATCTACCATAAAAGACTAAGGGGATGATCCATCATGAAGACATAATGATAATAAACATCTATGCACCCAATGACAGGGCTCCAAAATACATAAAACAAACTCTAACAACACTGAAAGGAGAAATTGACAATTCCACAATAATAGTAGGAGACTTAAACACACCACTGTCAGTAAAGGACAGAACAACTAAGAAGAAACTCAGCAAAGATACAGAAGACCTAAAGGGCACAATCAGCCAACTTGACCTCATAGACATATATAGAACACTCCATCCAACCGCTGCAAAGTACACATTCTTTTCCAATGCACATGGAATGTTCTCCAGAATAGACTACATCTTAGGCCACAGAGCAATCCTCAACAAGATCCAAAACGTTGAGATAATTCAAAGTATCTTCTCTGACCACAATGCCATCAAGGTAGAAATTAACAATAGAAAGAGCAAGGAAAAAAAGTCAATTACATGGAAACTGAATAATACCCTGCTTACACATCACTGGGTAATAGAAGAAATCAGAGATGGAATCAAAAAATTCCTAGAATCAAATGAGAAAGAAAACATATCATACCAAAACCTTTGGGACACTGCAAAGGCAGTCCTCAGAGGACAATTTATAGCAATAGATGCACATATCAAAAAAGAAGAAACGGACAAAATCAAAACATTAACTACAGAACTCAAACAAATAGAAAGAGAACGGCAAAAAAAGCCCACACCCACCGGAACAAAGGAGATAAAGATCAGAGCAGAAATAAATGAAATAGAGAACAGAAAAACAATAGAAAGAATCAACAAAACCAAAAGTTGGTTCTTTGAAAGAATCAACAAAATCAACAAACCACTGGCCAGACAAAAGAAAAACAGGAGAGGACACAAATAACCCAAATAAATGAAATGGGGGACATTACATCAGACCCAACTGAAATACAATGGATTATAACAGAATATTATGAAAAACTATACTCCAACAAATTTGAAAACCTAGAGGAACTGGATAAATTTCTAGAAACACACGGCCTACCCAAACTACCACAAAGTGATGTTGAAAATCTGAACAGACCCATAACAAGAGAAGAGATTGAAAAGGTAATAAAAAAAACTCCCAACCAAAAAGAGTTGTGGCCCAGATAGCTTCACTGGAGAATTCTACAAAACATTTACAGAAGAGCTTGTACCAGTACTACTCAAGTTATTTCAGAGCATAGAAGACGAAGCAACACTTCCAAATTCATTCTATGAAGCCAGCGTAACACTGATACCAAAACTGGCAAAGACGTCACAAAAAAAGAAAATTACAGACCAGTATCTCTCATGAATATACATGCAAAAATTCTGAACAAAATTCTAGCCAATAGAATTCAGCATCATATCAAAAAAATAATACACCACAACCAAGTAGGATTCATACCAGGTATGCAAGGATGGTTCAACATTAGAAAATCAATCAACGTAATCCACCACAAAAAGAAAAAGAAAAAAGAAAAGAATCAGATGATCATCTCAATTGACGTAGAAAAGGCATTTGACAAAGTCCAACACCCATTCCTGATAAAAACTCGCGATAAAATAGGTATAGAAGGGAAATTTCTCAACATAATAAAGGGTATCTATGCAAAACCAATGGCCAACATTGTTCTTAATGGAGAGAGGCTGAAAACATTCCCCTTGAAAACAGGAACAAGACAAGGATGCCCTTTATCACCACTCCTATTTAACATTGTGCTGGAAGTTCTAGCTAGAGCAATAAGGCAAGAAAGAGAAATAAAGGGCATCCAAATTGGTAATGAAGAAGTTAAACTGTCCCTGTTTGAAGATGATAAGATACTATACATAGAAAACCCTAAAGACTCCACGAGAAATCTACTGGAACTAATAGAAAGATTCAGCAGAGTAGCAGGATACAAGATAAACATTCAAAAATCAGTTGGATTCCTATACACCAATAAGGAGAACGATGAAAAGGAAATCAGGAAAACAATACCGTTTATAATAGCCCCTAAAAAGATAAAATACTTAGGAATAAATCTGACCAGGGATGTAAAAGACCTATACAAAGAAAACTACAAAACACTACTGCATGAAACCAAAAGGGATCCACATAAATGGAAAAACATACCATGCTCATGGATAGGCAGACTCAACATTGTGAAAATGGCAATTCTACCCAAAGCAATTTACAAATACAATGCAATCCCGATCCAAATACCAACAACATTCTTCAAAGAGATGGAAAAACTAATCATTAACTTTCTATGGAAAGGGAAGAAGCCCCTAATAAGTAAAGCACTACTGAAGAAGAAGAATAAAGTTGGAGGACTCACACTACCTGACTTCAGAACCTACTATACAGCTACAGTAGTCAAAACAGCCTGGTACTGGTACAACAACAGATACATTGACCAATGGAACAGAACTGAGTACCCAGATGTAAATCCATCCACCTACCATCACCTGATCTTCAACACGGGCCCAAAGTCCATCAAGTTGGGAAAAGACAGTCTTCTTAACAAATGGTGCTGGCAAAACTGGATATCCATCTGCAAAAAAATGAAACAGGACCCATACCTCATGCCATATAAAAAAACTACTTCCAAATGGATCGAAGACCTGAATATAAAGTCTAAAACTATAAAGTTCATAGAAGAAAAAACAGGACCAACACTACAGGCCTTAATACACAGCATTAACAGGATACAAACCATAACCATCAACGTACAAACCCCAACAGATAAGCTAGATAACTGGGATCTTCTAAAAATCAAACACCTATGCTCTTCAAAAGACTTCTCCCAAAGAGTAAAAAGAGAACCTACAGAATGGGAAAAAATTTTTGGACAGTACAAGTCAGACAAAGGTCTAATCTCCATAATCTACAAGAAAATCCAACACCTCTACAACAAAAAGACAAATAATCCTATTAAAAAATAGGCAAAGAAATGAACAGACACATCACCAAAGAAGACATTCAAATGGCCAACAGACACATGAGGAAATGCTCATGATCATTAGCCATTAGAGAAATGCAAATTAAAACCACAATGAGATACCATCTCACCCTGGCATTACTGGCACGAATCAAAAACACTGGAAATAACAAATGTTGGAGGGCCTGCGGGGAGATCGGAACACTTATGCACTGCTGGTGGGAATGCAAAATGATACAACCATTTTGGAAAATGATATGGCGCTTCCTCAGAAAGCTAGAAATAGACATACCATTCGATCCAGCAATCCCACTCCTAGGAATATATCCTAGAGAAATAAGAGTCGTCACTCAAATAGACATATGCACACCTATGTTCATGGCAGCATTGTTCACAATAGCAAAATGATAGAAACAACCTAGATGCCCATCAACAGATGAATGGATAAACAAACTAGGGTACATACACACAAGGGAGTACTATGCAATGAGAAAGAACAACGATGAATCGGTGAACCATCTCTTAACATGGATAAAACTGGAGGACATTATGCTGAGTGAAATATGTCAATCACAAAAGAACAAATATTGTATGAGACCTCTATTGTAAATACCATGAAAAAGTTCACACACAAAATGTTGTTACAGGTTACCAGGGATGGGAGTGGGGGGTGGGGGGGAATACTAAACAGGCAATAGATAAGTGGTATCTTGTGTGAAGGGTGAGACAGTACACAATACAGGGGAAACCAGCACAACTCGGGCAAGGAAAGGTCATGGAAGCTCCATAGACACTCCAAACTCCCTGAGGGACTGAATTGCTGGGTGGGGGGCTGTGGGGACCATGGTCTCGGGGAACATCTAGCTCAATTGGCATGACACAGCTTATAAAGACAATGCTCTACATTCTACCTTGGTGAGTAGTGTCTGGGGTCTTAAAAGCCTGTGAGCAGCCATCTAAGATACTCCACTGGTCCCATCCCTTCTGGAGCAAGGGAGAATGAAGAGAACAGAATACAATGAAAAGATTAGTCCAAAGGACTAATTGTCCACATCTACCAAGACCTCCACCAGACTGAGTCCAGTACAGCTAGATGGTTCCCAGCTACCACCACTGACTGCTCTGACCAGGATCACAACAGAGGGTTCTGGACAGAGCTGGAGAAGGATGTAGGGCATAATTCTAACCCACAAAAAAAAGACCAGATTTACTGGCCTAAAGGAGACTGGAGAAACCCCAAGAGTATGGCCCCCAGACACCCTTTCAGCTCAGTGGTGAAGTTACCTCCGAGGTTCACGGTTCAGCCTGGGAGTGGACAGCCCAGTAAAACCAAATGAGACTAACGAGGTACAGGAGTCCAGTGACAAGGGCCAGAAAGCAGAAGGGGACAAGGAAGCTGGTGATAGGGAACCCAAGGTTGAGTAAGGTTATTGTTGATGTATTGTGAGATTGTTAACCATTGTCATAGGGCAGCATTTGTAGTAACTGTTAAATGAGAAACTATTTTGTTCTGTAAGCCTTCATCTTAAGTGAGAATAACAGCACAATTGGAAGAGCATAGTCAATGTCACTGAACTGTGCATGTAGAAATTTTTGAAATGGTGTATCTTTGGCTATGTGTATTTTCACCACAAAAAAAAGAGGTTGAGAAGTTAGAGGGTTGATATGTTGTGGGGTTGTTAAACAATGTCGAAAAACAATATGTGTACTACTGTTTCATGAGAAACTATTTGTTCTGTAAGCCTTCACCTGAAGTACAATAAAAAAAAAGAAGAGACAGGACTTCGAGTGTAATCACAGACTAACAGGGCTGGAGAGCCCTCGAATGCTCATCTGTTCCAAGTCCCTCGTTTTATGGATTCAAAAACAAAAGCAGCTGAATCTCAGGGAGGCCGGATGCACCTGGGCTTAATGACTCTGCACCTCTCAAATTCCTTGATGGGGTTTACGCGGGAAGCCCTGGGTGGAGCAAAGGGTTAAGTGCTTGGCTACTAGTCTAGCCGAAACGTTGGCGGTTCAAACTACCCAGAAACACCTGGGAAGACAGGCCTGGTGATCTGCTTCCGAAAGGCCACAGCCTTGAAAACCCTATGGAGCAGTTCTGCTCTGCCACATGGGGTTGCCATAAGTTAGAATGTACTCGATGGCAACTAACAGCAAGAGCAATGTTGCCCCTTCCCTCTCCTTCCCTTCCAAACCCCCTCAGAGCTGTTACCAGGCCCTGCATCTAACCTACTTTCCGTCTCCCTTCTGACCTTCCTCCTCACCCACTGCTGCTGTGCCTTCGAGGACAACTCGAACTACAAATTAAGTGAAGGGGAAAACTGAATTGATATGATCTGAGCGAGGCAAGCACAAAGGCCCCAGTTTCCTCTCCGCATTATACAGGAATCTCTGGGCCACGTGGGTAGCCAGTTGGGGCCTTTTGATGTTTGCTTTCCTGCAAGTAACAAGCAGGAGGACGTGAGAAGCTTCATCTCCTCCACGCAAACTCCCAACAGCAGGTTTCCAATCACGCTTAAAACAGACCCAGAGATGAAAACCGAAAAAAGGAGCCGAAGACGGAAGAGAGAGACGATTGTTGCTTAGAGAGCTTTAAGGACATCGAGACCCTTTAAAACCAACTACAGGACATGTTAAAGAATTACAAACACCCCCAACACAGCGCTGGGCTGAGCTCCTGAAGAGTCTATCAAAAGGGACGGCTGAGCGTAAGCTAGGCCCTGGTTGGGATGGACATGCCACGTCGGCCTCTAAATACCTAAGCTGGCATTTCTGAGAGCAGAGGCCAGGATGCCAGTGGGGGCCACTCCCACTGGCCAGAGCTCAGACTCCACCTCACACAGCTGCTTCCACTAGGCCTGGAAACACCCCCTGAGTCCTTCATGACCAATGCTGTAGTTCAATTTGTGATATCTATCAACAATGTGCAACAGCCCAGTAATAAGCCCCAAGAAGTTAGGGTGGCACGGAGATCCTACGGGGGAGAACCAGTCAGTCAATCTCTCTCTCTCTTTTCACTTTTATTTTAAAAATTGTGTTGTACTAAAAAGTATATAACAAAAGATGTTCCATTTTAACCATTTTTAAGGGTATAATTCAGTGGCATGGATTACGTTCACCATGTGGTACAGCTATCACCACTATCTGTTTCCAAGTTTTTCATCATCCCGTTAAGCAATAACCCTCCATACCCACCTCTCCCCAGCCCCTGATAATCTCTAATCTACTTTTGTCGCTATGCATTTGTCTATTCTACATATTTCATGGAAATGGGATCATACAATATTTGTGTCTGACTTATTTCAGCTGGCACAATGTTTTTAAGGTTCTTCCAGGTTGTAGCATGTATCAGAACTTCATTTTTCTTTACAGAGGAATGATATTCCTTTGCATGGATATACCACATTTTATTTAACTACTCATCCGTTGATGGACACTTGGATTGTTTCCACCTTTTGGCTATTGTGAAAACTGCTGCAATAAACATTGGTGTACAAATATCTGTTGGCATTCCTGTTTTCACTTCTTTTGGGTATACATCTAGGAGGGAAATTGCTGGATCATATGATAATTCTATGCTTAACTTTATGAGGAACTGCCAAACCGTTTTCCACAGTGGCCGTATCATTTTATACTCCCACCAGCAATGGGCAAGTGTTCCAATATTTCTCCACGTCCTTGCCAACACTTGTTATTTTCTGTTTTGTTTTAATAGTAGTTATCTTAGTGGGTGTGCAGTGGTATCTCATTGTGGTTCTGATTTGTATTTCCCTAATGACTAAGGATGTTGAACAACTTGTCATGTGCTTATTGGACATTCGTATATCTTCTTTGGAGAAACGTCTATTTAAGTCCTTTGCCTATCTTTATAAGATACATGGTTTCCAAATATTTTCTCCCATTCTATTATCTTTCTCTCTCTCTCTGATTCACTCTTTCAAACTTTTTATTGCAGTGAGATGGTATGGTAGTGAGTTCCCGTGAGCTTACCTTGGGCTTATTCTGTAGTGGTTCTGGGACATTCAAGGGTGCCAACTCAAGATCAGCACTCTTGTGTCATTGCAATACCTTCCTGCCTTCACTTACCACATTGGCCAGCAAAAGGTATTGAGGAACCATGAAAGGCATACAGACAAGAAATAGCAATAGCTTTTTCCTTCTGGAAAGAGTGGAATTAAGATGTATTAGATCCTCCTCTTAGTTGAACCCTTTACAGCATGATTTTAAAAAATACAATCTTCATATCCAACAATTCCATAGTCACTATTTTACAGGTGGAGAAACCAAGGCTCAGAAAAATTAACTGACTTGTCCAAGGATGACATAGTAATAAGTGATGGAGCTGGACTTCCAGCCCAGGGATGTCTGATTTGAAAGTCGAGCTCTTCCAGATAATATCCACTTGTATTTCGTCTTAAAATTTTTGTGTGGCTCCCTCACCAACAGCCTATGCATTTGTGAAAGCAGTGCCCTGTTGAACCTGGGTCTTCATTGAAAATCATATCAAAGTAATCTGAACTTGGCACCTGCATGGACTTGTACTTGTTGTTATTGTCCACTCTGCTGACAATAAAGGCAAAGTCAGAAGTTGAAGGCCTCTCACTGTTGACATACATAAATACGAGCATATTCTGTGTTCAGATTTATTTCCCCAGTCCTGACCTCTATTGTCGGCTCTCTAAACTTGTATTTCCAACTGACTACTTAAAAACTGGCTTAAATGGCCAATAAACCAAAAACCAAACCCACTGCTGTCGAGTTGATTCCAACTCATAGCGACCCTATTGGACAGAGTAGAACTGCCCCATAGGGTTTCCGAGGCTGTAAATCTTTAAGCAAGCAGACTGCCACATCTTCCTCCTATAGAGCGACTAGGGGGGTTCAAACTGCCAACCTTTCAGTTAGCAGCTGAGCACTGTTAACCACTGCACCACCAGGACTCCCAATCAACATCTCAAACTCAACGTGTCCAAAACCACAATCTTGATGTTTCCCCTCCAAACCTTCTTCCTCTCCTCCCCCAGGGATTCCTTATCCCAGTAAATGGTATCCCCCTACTTGTCTAGTTGATCCAGTCAAAAGCTTTGGTGGTATCTGAGTTTGGGAGCCCTGATGGTGCAGTGGTTAAGAGCTCGGCTGCTAACCGAAAGGCTGGCAGTTGAATCCACCAGCTGCTTCTTGAAAACTCTATGGGGCAGTTCTACTCTGTCCTATAGGGTTATGAGTTGGAATCAACTCAGCGGCAGCAGGTTTGGTTTGGTTTTGGTATCTGAGAGTGAGTTCCCTCAGAAGCAGACCCTGGGACAAGGCTTTGAGTGCAAGTTGTCTATCTGGTAGGCCATCTCAGGAAGCACTGGTAGGGGGTGGGGAAGTGAGACAAAAAGGAGATGGAGCCAATAAACGGTGTGCTGTCAGGTGAGTAACCACTGTGGGCACTGGAGTTCGATCCTGCTGGGGAACTCTGAGAGACAGTATAGAGCACAAGCCTCAGAGTTACCCCAAGGGAGAGACAGAAAGAGAGAGGAGACTTCCAAGACAGAAGCTGCAGTCTTGTACCACCCATTCCCAGAAAAGACACGCCATTACTTCTGCCATTTTCTTTTGGTCACACAAACCAACTCTAGTACAATATGGGAGAAGATACACAGGGAATCAATAGCAGGAGGAGTGATCACTGAAGGCCATCTTGGGTGCTGGCTACCATCCATGGGTAGGTGTTATGGATTGAATTATGCCCTCCCAAAAGGAAGGACACAATATGTTGAAGTCCTAACCCCTGGCACATGGAATGTAACCTTGTTTGGAAATAGGGTCTTTGAAAATGTTGTCCATTAGCATGAGAACATACAGGGGAGGGAAGGTCCTCGTCCAGTTTGAGTGGTGTCCTTATGAAAGAGGAGAAGAGACAAAGAGAGACAGACAGAGGGAAGACAACCATATGAAAATGCATCTACAAGCCAGGGAATGCCTGGGGCTACCGGAAGCTGGAGAGACGAGAAAGGATCTTCTCCTAGAGACATTAGAAGGAGCATGGCCTTGCCAACACATTGATTTGGACTTCTAGTATCCAGAACTATGAGACAATAAATTTCTGTTGTTTAAAGCCACAAGTTATGATACTTTGCTACGGCAGTCCAAGGAAATTAATAAAATCCAAAACAAAACCTGTTGCCTTTGAGTACATACCAACTCATAGCGACCCTATAGGATGGAGTAGAACTGTTCCCTAGGGTTCCCAAGGCTGTAAATCTTTATGGAAGCAGACTGCCACACCTTCCTCTCATGGGGCGGCTGATGGATTCTAACCATTGACCTCTTGGTTAGCAGCCAAGCACTTAACCACTGCACCACCAGGACTCCTAGAAAACTAATACAGTAGGCAAACGAGAGCTTAGATCAGGATATAGACCACAAGCAAAGAGAGTTCCTCAAAGCCAGGAAGATTGTGCGTAGGCTCTGGAAGGTTGGCTGGCCCTGAACAGCACTGGATCAAAGGTTAAGGAGTGCAACAGAATGTACCTTGAAATTGTCCCTCCCTCCCATCCAGCCACCCCTCAGGACAAGGGTTTCTAGCAATTCAGGGACAGAGAGTTTTACTAGCATGCAATAATCAGCACTATTACCCGCAGTACACATAGCTCAAGCCTCCCCCTGATGTGAGCTCAAGGCTGCATGGATAAATGCCCTAGCCAAGCATGCATTCAGGGTACAAGCAGAGATGTGAACATCCAGAGCCTTCGCCAGCAACTCTCAGACCACTGCTGGCCTTTTGAAGTGATTGACACACACAAGCTGGTCATTCCAGAGACTGACACACTCCACTGGCCCATGACCTGAAACTGGGGACCCAATCCCATTCTGATGGTCTGAGTCATTCTAAAGGCAATTAAATGCTTAACTCCATAGCAAGATGCCAACATATAGGCCTTTGTGCTTGGATAACTTACATTTTCAACAGGGGAAAAAAATCTTTAGTTCTTATTTTCTCCCAAGCCTAGGGGTTACTCAAGAGGCCGGCTTCGGGGACTGGTTACACAGAGGCTAATTTGTACAGCCGTTGCCTACAATAGGATGTGGGGGTGTACAATGGCACGCAAAGCACATCACTGGAGACAGTCTGCCATTGAATTTGATCTTAATATTCTAGCCCATAAGCCAACAGTTGCAGTAGAGCCTGGTTTTTAAAAAAAAAGAAGGCAGGAAAAACCCACACACATTCTTTCAATTTCTAAAGGGAAATTTGACTCGAGCTGTAGAACAAAGGATGAAGAAATAGAAGTAAAAGAAAATCAAAGAAGAAGTGATTTGAATTCAAGGGGATCAGATTTTCATTTATTGCAGGTTGGAGACCTTCAATCAGTCAAATGAAAGGAACATTTGTATTAAAATACCTACGAGGCAGAGGGAAAGGCTTGATTGGGTGTGGGAGAGTTAAGTTACAGCAATCTTGTTGAGAGATATGTACTCACCTTTGAGGCTATCTGTTCCAAATATTGAAGGTTTTCTGCATTACAAACCTGAGATGAAAGGTAGTTGTTTTGACGTCTGGGTCTGGAAGGCAGACGCTGAACTTAGCAGCTTTCTCGAAGTGTGCGCCGCAGGGATGTGGACTCTAGGACGGGGTGAAAATGTAGCTACTTTATTAAAATGAAAAGATGTTAATGCAGCGATGGGAGCTCTAGTCGCCTGTGCAAGGCGGTGAGTGGACGGGAATAATGAAAGCACCTTTGCCAGATGGGAAGGGGCAGGGAAGGAGCACTGGACTAGGAGTCAGGGGACACAGGGCACAGTCCCTTGTCTGCCCCTGGGATGGTAGCTCCATGATAGCAGGGATTTGGCTCGTCTGGTTCACAGGGCCAGGCAACTAGTAGGTGTTCAATGAATTTATGTCAGATGAATGAACAAATGAATGTGACCTCGGGTGAACCCCCCTCCACTTTGTGCCTTAATCTTGTAAAATGAGGAAGTTGGACTAGCTGAGGATTTCCGGGGTGGGATGGGTGCCACTGATGGTACATGAATGGGTTCGGATGATATGCATGAATATGGCATAAATAATACTGACTCCCAAAGGAGAAAGGCATCACTTTTTTAATGCACTTTATTTTTTAGAGCAGATTTAGGTATAGAAAAAATTGCACAGAAAGCACAAAAAGTTCCCATATAACCTCTCTCCTCCCCTGCAAGCAGTTTTTCCTATCTTGCATGAGTGAGGTATGTTTCTTACACTTAGCGGACCAATATTAATATATTATTGATAACTCAAGTCCGTAGTTTACATTAGAGTTCACTCTCTGTGTTGTACAAGTCTTTGGGTTTTGACAAATGGGTAATGTCATGTATAGTATCTTGGAAAATAGGTTCACTACCCGTAAAATATCCTGTGCTCCACCTATTCATCACCCCCTTCCCACCAAGCCCCTGGCAACCACACTGATTCTTTTATTGTCTCTATGGTTCTGCCTTTTCCAGAATTATCATATAGTTGGACTGATACAAGATATAACTTCTTCAGGCTGGCTTCTTTCACTTAGCAATGTACATTTAAGTTTCCTCCATAGCTTTTCATAACTTGACAGCTCATATCTTTTTATCACTGAACAATATACTCCACTGTATGGATGTGCCATAGTTTGTTTATCCATTCACCTATTGAAGGACGTCTTAGTTCCTTCCAATTTTTGGCAATTATGAATAAAGCTGCTATAAACATTTGTGTGCAGATTTTTATGTGGACATAGTTTTCAATTCACTTGGGTAAATACCTAGGAGTGTGATTGCTTATGTTTAGCTTTGTAAGAAACTTCCAGGTTGTCTTCCAAAGCGGCTGTGCCATTTTGTGTTCCCAAAGTTATCACTTTTGAACTCTTTTCCAAGCCTACTGATTCCCCCAAAGAGAAAGTCTCAGTTTGCTGCTAATATGTCTTTAACACCTCTCCAATGTTCTCAAGCCTCTCATCATAATAATAAGAGAGAAGGGCTCAGGATCACATCCCTCAGCAGGCAACAGTGTTCAACTAAATTTAATAACATGATTTCTTTGTACTTATTTTTACAGTTACCTTTTTGTTTATGGCAAGTAATAGTAGTGTTTCATTTACAGAGCTTATTTTTAAAGATCTCCTCATCAGACAAACATATATAAGTATGGTAAACACAAAGTCCCTGGGTGCTGCAAAAGTTTAACACTCTCAGCTGCTAGATGAAAGCTTGGTGGTTCAAGTCCACCCAGAGGCTCCTCAAAAGAAAGACCTGGGGATCTATTTCCAAAAAATCAGCCATTAAAAAACCTATGGAGCGCAGTTCTACTCTGATACACATGGGGCCACTATGAGTTGGAATCAACTTGACAGCAACTGGTTTACAGTCAACACAAATTGATTTAAAGAAACTATAAAAAAAATAACAGTTCAAGTGGGATGCAGGTATGGCAAAAATCATAATGGTGGGGTGTTAATGCTTTCAGTTTGGGAACACCATCTCAGCTGACCTTCTAGGTCCCTTCCAGAAATGTGGACCCCCTAAAGTCTAGGACTGCAACCCCTGGTTCATGTAGAGCAAACCCAACTCTCTCGAGTGAAGAGGCAGCAATATCCTGAACCTTAGGAGGATAGGCCCATCCATTCATCCATTCTTCCAACAAATATTTATTGAGGGCCTACTGTGTGCGTACTGTTCTTCCAGGTACTGGAGCTACAGGAAAAAATAGGCAAAATCCCTATACACATGGAATTCCTGTTCTAGTAGTTCAAGGCAGGACTAGGAGTAGGTGAGGTGAGGGAGGCATTTGGGTACAAATTTAAGGAGGTACAGACTCTCAGGCTTATGAATGACCTGTCCCTGGTTTGAGAAGAATGTCCCATGATGGCCTTAACTTGTCATCATTATAAGGCCACGGACACAGCCTCCATAGGTTCTGCTGTAATTGGTCTTGAGTGGGTCCCCAGAATCAACATTCTGCAAAAGATCTCCTGGTGGTTCCCACACACACCCAGGTCTGAGAACCACTGAGTTACAGACATGGATAGAGAAAACTTTAAGAGCCATGGTTTAGCATTTTTCAGAGGCTTCTACCGTCTTAGTCAATAAGTCAGTAAATATTTGCCAAATAAATTAACTACTGAGTGAGTAAGTCAATATTTTGCCACTCACCATAATGGCAATAGCTCCTATCCTCTGTGTACTTAATAGGTGTCAGGGGCTATTCTGAGCTCTTCACACTTCTTGCCTCATTCAACCCTCACAATCATCTGTTCTTGTTGTTGTTGTTGTTAGGTGCCATTGAGTCGGCTCCGACTCAAAGGGGGCCTATGCACAACAGAATGAAACACTGCCCGGTCCTGCACCATCCTCACAATCATTGCTATGTTTGAGCCCATTGTTGCAGCCACCATGTCAATCCATCTCATTGAGGGTCTTCCTCTTTTTCTCTAACCCTCTATTTTACCAAGCATGATGTCTTTTTCCAGGCACCGGACCCTCCTGATAACATGTCCAAAGTACATGAGACAAAGTCTTGTCATCCTCGCTTCCAAGGAGCACTCTGGCTATATTTCTTCCAAGACAGACTTGATCATTTTTCTTTGCCAATACCATAATTCAAAGGAGTCAATTCTTCTTCAGCCTTCCTTATTCATTGTCCAGCTTTTGCATGCATATGAGGCAACTGAAAATATCATGGCTTGGATCAGTCAAACCGTAGTCCTCAAAGTGACATCTTTGCTTTTTAACACTTTAAAGGGGCCTTTTGCAGCAGATTTGCCAAATACAATACATCCCTTGATTTCCTGACTGCTGCTTCCATGGGTGTTGATTGTGGATCCAAGTAAAATGAAATCCTTGACAATGTCAATCTTTTCTCCATTTATTATGGTGTTGCTTATTGGTCCATCTACAGGATTATGTATTATTATCATCATCTTCCCTGTTTTGCAGATGAGGAAACTGAGGCAGAGAAAAGCTAAGGAACTTTTCCCAGGTCACCCTGAAAGGCCATGCCCTAACCATAGTGCCCTATTGCTTCTCCATGGGATGGGTCTTGATGTCCAGACCCCTGGCACAGCAGTCAGAGGGTGGGGAGCAGTTTGTGAAAATGGGTGAAGTAGGGGGTCATTTGCACCTTAAAGATACCACATAGGAATAGTCATTATTTCCACCAAAAAATGTCTTCTCTCATTCCAAACATGAGGCTCACTCCAGCTCCATTTTTCTTCTGCTTTTGTTAAATCCATGACTATACAATAATGTCCCTCTATGTAGGAAAATGAGAGAAATCCTCAGTGAGATGGATTGACACAACAGCTCCAACAATGGGCTCAGGCATGCCAACAATCATGAAGATGGTGCAGGACCAAGCAACGTTTCGTTCTGTTGTACATAAGGTCACCTTGAGTCAGAGCTGACTCAAAGGCAACTAACAGTGACAGCATGCAGGAAAAAAAAAAAAACAGTGCAACCATGATACTACATAGTAACTGTTCCCCAGCCCCAGTGTTGGGAGAACCTCAGGGAAGGGCAGGAAGTGTGGCAAATCGGGAAGAAGTGCATGCCCAGTGTTTCCAGACCTTCAGACTTACCAAAAGAAACAAAAAATTCAGATCTGGATGTGAAATCTCCCAATTTCCCTGTGGGTATCAATTTGTAAAAAACCACATGGGGGGCCAATACATGTTTTATAAAGCATGAGTGTGGTTTGTGACTTCTGTTTTGGAGATAAAGCAGAGAGTCAAGGAAAAGGCAAAGCTGTAGAAAAATCCCTCAGGATCTGGTCTAAGATTATTGTGTCAACTGGGACAGGTGCATGAGTTTCTCTATGCCTTGAATCTAAAGCTGTAAGAGAGTTATAAAAGTATTATTTCTTTGTTCTCCAACTTTTAGTGACAACTTCTATACATTAAACACTGTGCCAGATGAGGGGTTTAAAGATGAAATCAATATGTTTATCATCTAGTGAGAAAGAAAGAGACAGGAACGGTGAAGTCCAGGTCCACAGAATGAGGGCTGCTATGAAATAACAATGCCAGGGCAGAAGGGAAAAACCACAAGTTCTGCCTGAAGGGAAAAACCACAAGTTCTGCCTGAAAGAGATGACATTTCAGCAGACCTTGAAGGCTGAATGTGATTCTCCTAGGCAGCATGGACAGGAAAAAAATTACTTTTCCTTGATATAAAAGTACTCTGTACAGTAGTAGAACATAAATTTTTTATGAGTTAGAGAAACATACATACACAGCCATAAATTGTCTGTAAAGTGTGCAAACTGATATTACAAATCCAAAAATCATCTCTATACATTAATTACCTACCACTTGTCTGTCAGTTTGTTGTACTGTGGTGGCTTGCAAGTTGCTATGATGCTGGAAGCTATGCCATCAGTATTCAAATAACAGCAGGATCACCCATGGTGGACAGGCTTCAGCGGAGCCTCCTGACTAAGACAGACTAGGAAGAAAAGCTCGGCGATCTACTTCCAAAAATTAGCCTACGAAAACCCTATGGATCGCAACAGGATATTGTCTGATAGAGCACTGGAGGATGAACCCCCTATGTTGGGAGACACTCAAAATACACAGTGGCCACAACAAATGGAGTCAAGTATACCAATCATCATGAAGATGGTACAGGACTAGGCAATGTGTCATTCTGTTGTACATGCGGTTGCCATGAGTTGCAGCTGACGTGATGGCAACTAACAAGTTTAAAACCAGAGTCTTGGTCTTTTCCCTGAGCTGTTCCCCCTTCTCTGTCCTCCTGGAGTCACCAACATCCAGACGCCCAGGTGGTGCCATTTCTAACTCTTCTGTCTTCCTCACTCCTCACCTGCCATTGGGAGAAATGTCCTTTCAATCGGACTCTCCTTGCCCACCACCCCAATCATGCCACTGCTACTCAGATCAACCTTTAGTCTCCTGTGTGGACTCTTGCTGCTGTCTTCTAACTGCTTCTCCTGGCTCTTGTCTCAGTTCCAGACAGTCCATTGCTGTTTCCAAAACCCAAATCTGACCACATTGTTCTCTGTCCTTAAACCTCCAATGGCTCCCACTGACCTCTGGACAAAGCTCAAACTGTGACACAGTGTTTGGATTAAATTGTGGCCCCCGCCTAAAAAAAAAGAAGAATGTGTATTGGAATCCTAACCCCTGTGGATGTGATTCTATTTGGAAATAGGGTTTCATTGTTATGTTATTAGATCACAACCAAGTTGGGTGGTTTCTAAATCTAATTACTTCTGAGTTATAAAAAGAGCAGATTGGACACAGAGAAAGCCACACGCAGGGGAAGATAGATGCTACGTGAGGATCGCCTACAAGCCAAGAAACTAAGAAACTTCTGGATCTACTGACATGAAAGCAATCGACATGGCTGAGACCCTGATTTGGACTTTCAGCCTCTAGAACTGTGGTATTTGTGTTACAACAGCACTGGGTAACTGAAACACATGGCACTCACAGTCCTTTGCCCTCTGGGCCCAGCCTACCCTTTCCTTCCCCTTTGTCCTTTGGTCAACATGCCCCTACGTTCCTGCCCACCAAGCACTCCCCAGAACATGTCTGGCACTCTCCCATCTCCATGGCCTGCCACAGGCTCCTCTCTTCTGTCGCCCCCTGCTTTTCCTCCTGCGCCCACCGCCCACCGGGGCCCAGAGAGCTGAAGAGTCAAGGCTGGCGAGGTAGGCAGGGTCTTGAAAGTCAGAGAGGGAAAAGCCTTTCCAAAAAGTCTTTTCTACAAAAGCCTCGACCCCACAGAACCCTTTCACCAAGCATGGAGACCCACCCGCAGAAAGAAAGAGAAAGCAATTTCACACGTTGGAAAAAGACCCGGGGCAAGAGAAAATGAAAAGCCACCAGTTGGCAGTAGGTGCTAGGGAGGTTCCGCAGCAAACCCAGATCAAATGGGAGGTTGGGATGTTTCTGGGAAGCATATGGGCCCCAGCCCTGTGTCCACTGACACTCCCGTCTGCAAACCAGAGCAGCCAGTTCTCCAAAGGGCCCTGACAGCCACATACTGGCCCTGTCCATGGCCAACAAGGGGGTGCGGGGGGCTGTGGTCAGCTCCAGGCTGTGGCTGCAGGCTAACCAGTTTAAGGCGGAGCAGGCTCATGCGTGTTTCTGTGTAACAAACTGGGGATGACAATAACATTTCAACAGACCACCTCCCTTTCTGCCTTGAACATCCAGATATTTTTGTTTAAACCAAATCTCGAACTCAAACACATGGGCCAGGCAGGTAACGAGACAATAATCTCACCTGGTGGGGACAGAGGTGAACAGACTACGTCATGACAAGTTGGTGCCCTCTACTCAGTTCCAGCTGATGGCTGCCAGATCTGTTGATTTTATTGGGAAATCCATTATTCAAATCTTGGCTCCCCTTTTAAAAACATGTACCAGGTGGAAGGAACAAGGCCACTAGTGTCTGGACTGTGAAGTATGAGCTCAGATTGATCTCATTAATTCAGAGCAAATAAATACGTCCCTTGAGCACATAATTGATAATCTGTCACTCAGTTGAATTTGTCTTAATGTCTAGGTATTTGTCCCTGCAGAGACTGGGCTTCAGGACGGGTAACATCCAGGAATATTTCTTTGTGGTTTCCCTCGAGTATCTCTATTTTTATGTGAGAGCAGCCTCTGCATATGATTATTATTTTATTTTAAGAACAAAAAGAGAGTGCTTAGAAAGCAGTTAGCCTAGTCTCTCCTCTGTCACTTACAGACGGAGAAACTGAGGCCCAATGAGGGGAACACACTAGAAGTTCCCTCCTCGGGCTCTTCCCCACCCCATCTTTGTGCACCTCTGGTGTATTTGTCGATCGTGCACATGCATGCGTCTGTGTTTGTGCTTTGCCTGATGCTTAAGGAAAAGTCCACCGGGTTGCCAGATGTGCCGAGCTCCAGGGATTCTGAGGAAGTGGTTTGCCAGCAATGAGAAGCAGGCGTAGTCTGGGGTGTAATCTGGCCTTCCCATCAGCCACGCCTTTTCCGCCCACAAGAGATAAGAGGCCAGCATGGAGGAAATGAACACACAGTCACAAGCCACAGGAATGGTTTCCTTTGCCTTCTTTCATCTGCTAGCTTTGGCACGCCTCCCCTCCCCCTCCGAGGCACATGTGAACCCTCAGCACATCTGTGAGGGAGAAGCATCCACTTTTGGTGAGTCCTGGTCTTTCCAACCTCCTTCTGTTTCTTGCCCACCATCCCCACCCCAGGCTTCTCCTGCAGCCTCTGCTGAAAGAAAGCACAGAACATGCATTTCTGCTCTGTGTGCTCTTGTTAGGTGCCATCCAATCGATTCCCACTCATAGGAACCCCATGTGACAGAGTAGAACTGTCCCTTAGGGTTTTCTAGGCTGTACTGTTTATGGGAGCAGATCGCCAGGTCTTTCTCCTGAGGCGCCTCTGGATGAGTTGGAACAGCCAACCTTTCTGTCAGCAGTTGAGTGCTTAACCGTTGTGCCACCAAGGCTCCTTCTCTGTATGTTAGCTCTTGCATTTTTCTAGAGAATCTGCAAAAGAGTGGGCAATCTGACAGAGCTGGAGAAAAATGTAGACCAAAATACAAACTCACAAAAAAAGACTAGACTTACTGTTCTGACAGAGACTGGAGAAACCCCAAGACTATGGTCCTCGGACACCCTTTTAACTCAGTACTGAAGTTACTTCTGAGTTTTGCCCTTCAGCCAAAGACTAGACAGGCCCATAAATCAAACAATAATACAGGTAGCTCACCTGGGCACACCAGCCCAGGGACAAGGAGGAGAAGGCAGGAGGGGACAGGAAAGCTGGACAAATGGAAATGGGGAAACTAAGGTCAAGAAGGGGAGAGCATTGACATGTCCTAGGACTGGCAACCAATGTCACAAAACAATATGTGTATTAATTGTCTAACAATAAACTAATTTGCCCTATAAACCTACATCTAAAGCACAACAATAAAAAATTTAAAAAAAAATTAAAAAGAGGGCAATGCTTAACTCAAAGGCAAAGTTTCTCATGGTCCAATTGGAGGTCGTTTGTCTGCAAAGGACTTCCAGGTAAATGTCAGACAATGCCTCATGAGGGACTCTTTATCCCAGCTTCTGGGAAGGTTGGCCTGAAGCTCAAGGGAACTTTTCAATCTTTTCCCACAATCCCTTTCATTTTCCCATCCACACAGGCCTTGGCTTGTTGTTGTTGTTAGTTGCCATAGAGTTGGCTCCAACTCATGGCTACCTTATGTATAACAGAATGAGACGTTGCCCAGTCCTGTGCCGTCTTCAAGACTGTTGCTACAAACTCCTTATTTTCACTTTAAAAAAATGTGTGTGTGTGTGTGTGTGGTGTGGACAGAGAGAAGCATCTATTATCTGCTCAACTCCTCCCAACAATCAACCTCTTTGTACATAGCTTTTATTGTCCCCACTTTCCAGATGAAGACCCTGTGGCTCCTCTCCGTCCCTCACCTTCTTTTTTCCCCTCTCTTATCCCTTCCTCCTTTCCTGTAGCAATGTCATCTTCATTTTCAAGGTCAGAGCTGGTCAAGTGTTGCCCAGCTACACATTGCTGTTCCACGCGTGTGGGGCTGCAGGCCTGGAGTCTGCCTCATCATGTGGCTCCCATGCAGTGGAGTTTGTGCCTGGGTGGACATCCTTGGAAGCTGAAAACCACTGTGCTCCTGGGTAGATGTGGCATGTTGCCACGGAGCAGAACCCCCCTGTGGCCTGGCAGCCTGGAGAAGAACAGCCTGGCTCTGGAGTGAAAGAAGGCAGACGGGCCCCTGCTGCCTCTGCCAACTCGGACCAGTGAATCTGACTCTCTGCACTCATCAAATAGGGCGGTAATAGTACTAACCACAGTGGGTTGTTAGGAAGATGAGCTGAGACAATGGAATGTTTCCAGAAGGACAGAGACCATAGATGGTATTTAAAATGATTTTAGATGATACATAGATGAGACATTAAATAGCATTGATTCACACAATGAGAACATTATGTCTTTTTTTATTCTCTTTGTATCCTTCTAATTACATCAAGAAAGACTCAGTTTGGTGCTAGTGTGTCTCTAACACCTAACATTTGCTAATTATTTTTGTTCTTTGTATTTTAACAAAGAAAGAACAGACTTCAAACGAAGAGTCTACTGCAGGCCACAGTATCTAGCTAGAATTAAATAAATGTTTTCTTTTCACTGAAGTTGTTTTTATGGTTACTGGTTTTCTATTTACTGTGGTGATATAAAATTTAATTTTCAATAAATGGATTTAAGTTTTAAAAGCAGGCCTGACTTTGCATTCACTTGCTATATGTCCTTGGACAAGTTTGCTTGACCTTTCTGAGTCCCAGTTTTCTCAAATGCTCAGTGATGCTCCTGATAGAACTAATCTCCTAGGGTTCTGCAAGGATTCAATAAGATTATGTAATGTCACCAAAACAATGTAGGAAGGTTACCTTCAGATACGTGTAGATGGTACTTGGACAAGGCATTAAGTAATACTGGCTCATACATCAATTCCCCACTGCAACAAAAAGAAAGTCTCAGTTTGGTACTGATATTCTTTGAAAGCTTCTCTCACATCAATAACCTTTAATTGAGTAGAGAACAAGGCCTATGCTCTTAGGCAGGCAGCAGGGTCTAACTGAAACACTAGAGGGTTGCTCAGAGGGATGCAAAGAGCATACATGGGTAAGCCTTGAGAACAGGACAGGGCCCATGGGACAGTGGCATTTGAGGCTTGAAGAGGGAGAAAGATTCCTCCAGGCAAAAAGGTGTCCCAGACACCAGGAAGGGCAATTCTCTAGAATTAGAGGGTCTTAGCCTGGTTTGTGCCATGGCCCCTTTTGGTGAAGCCTATGGACCCCTTTTCAGAATATTTTTGTTGTTGTTGTTGTTAGGCGCTGTCAAATTGGTTCTGACTCACAGCGACCCAGTGTACAACAGAACGGAACACTGCCTGGTCCTACACCATGCTCACAATTGTTGCTATGTTTGAGCCCATTGTTGCACCCACTGTGTCAATCCATCTCACTGAGGGTCCTCCTCTTTTTCACTGACCCTCTACTTTACCAAGAATGCTGTCCTTCTCCAGGGACTGGTCCCTCCTGATAACATGTCTAAAGTACATGAGACAAAGCCTCGCCATCCTCGATTCTAAGAAACATTCTGGCTGTATTTCTCCCAAGACAGATTTGTTCATTCTTCTGGCAGTCCATGGTACATTCAATATTCTTTGCCAATATCATAATTCAAAGACATCAATTCTTCTTTGGCCTTCCTTATTCATTGTCCAACTTTTGCATACATATGAGGCCATTGAAAATACCATGACTTAGCTCAGGCACACTTAAGTCCTCAGGGCGACATCTGTGCTTTTTAACATTTTAAATAGGTCTTTTGCAGGAGATTTACCCAATGCAATACTTCATTTAATTTCTTGACTGCTGCTTTCACAGGCATTGATTACGGATAATGTTTTTACATGCATCAAATTAAAAAAATAAGATTACCAAGAATACCGATTATATTAAATAAAAGTTATCCAAGTAACAAAAAGATACTGTAATATATGTACTTCTGTTAATCATTTAATAACAAGAATAGAGAGGTTGGTCCAAAAATTACTGCAAAATCTCAAAATAGTGATGAGCCTCTTTCAAGATAGTCTGTAACAACTATAATGTGATACGAAAATATCAGTGGTTTCTATTCATGACAAAGTCACAAAACTCACAGATAGTACTGATAAAACTGTGGTTTGCAGCCTACACGCAGAATAGAAGGAAACGCTAACTTTCCGTTAGAAGTTAATAAGAATTAAAAATATGAATTTTTTTTAATCTAAGTTCACAGATTCCCTGAATTTTCTCCATTGACCACTTATGGGGCTTCTGCTCCATGAGAGCACCAGTTACCAGTTGCCATGGAGGGGACTGCAACTCACAGAGACCCCAAGTGTGTGAGAATACAACCTTGCTCCATAGGGTTTGCAATGGCTGATTTTTTGGAAGTCAATCTTCAGGTCTTTCCTCTGAGGCACCTCTGGGTGAACTTGAACCTCCAGCCTTTTGGTTAGTAGCCAAGTACGTTAACCATTTGCTCCACCCAGGAACTCCCTCCCAGGTAGAGTGCTTTTATTCCCCCTCAGCTTATTTCATTCTTTGTCCATGGGTGGGACCACCTGGACCCAGACACTGACCCATAGGCATGGACACAGAGCTGGTTTCTGGGCGCCTTCATTAACCCCCACCCTAGGCATTGTGTCAGTGCGGCCACTTGTGAAAGGGGGTGATTAAAATGGAAGACAAGCCCATTGTGCTCTGGAAGCTATTCCATTTAGCCTCCTTGCTCCTTTCTGTTTGCTGTGCAACAACACACAGAGACGAGGGGTTGGCTGGTACCGTAGAAGACCCTCAACCTGTGTCGACAGTGGTGTTCTGATCCACAGAGGAGAGCCACTGCCCAGTTCATAGTAGTAGTCGTCGTGAGGTGCCACCCAGTTCATAGTAGTTGCTTAATTTTTCTCATCTGCAAACAGGCTTTGGATCGCCAATCTTTCATTAAGAGGCAGTTTTCTTTTCAAAAGCAATGTGTTCTAATGAATATCATGTGAGCTGGGGCGGGGGTGCCACCGAAATTATAACTGCCGCTGAAAAACCGTGACACTTGCAGCAGGCAAACCATGAAGGCCTTCAGGATGGGAATAGTTTCCATGTGATTTGGAGATGAGGACACGCCCTGTGGACCATTGTCCCCGCTTCAAAGCCAAGTCACAGGGCCATGGGTTCTGCCATCTGGTACAGCGGGAGGACAGGAAGAGGCAGAAGAAGGAGAGGCAGGGGGTGGCCTAGATGAGCTCTGCCCTGGCATTTTATGATCTTAAAATCAAGACGATGCTGAGGGTGGTGAGAAGGATTCTTGCTGCTCCACACTGAGTGTAGAGAAGAGGGTCCTTAGAAAAGAAAGTTGTTGTTGTTGTTTGGTGCCATCGAATCGATTCCAACTCATAGTGACCCTGTATGACAGAGTAGAACCGCCCCACGGGGTTTGCTAGGCTATAATCTTTACGGGAAGGACTCCTGGTGGTGCAATAGTTCAGCGCTAGGCTGCTATCGAATGGTCTGTCCTCGTAAAGATTATAGCCGAAAAACCCTATGAGGCAGTTCTACTCTGTCATATAGAGTGACTATGAGACAGAATGGACTCAATGGCACACAGTAATAACAATAACAACAGTTTTTACAGGAATAGATCGCCATGTCTTTTCTTCCAAGGAGCCACTGGTGGGTTCGAACCACCAACCTTTACATTAGCTGAGCTCTTAACCATAGTGCCACCAGGGCTCCTTAGAAAATAAAGTGTTTCTGCAAATTGAAATTTCTCATATCTTGGTGACCCCCACTTAAGATGTCCAGTTAAACTTGAATTTCAGATGAACAAAGAATAATTTTTTAGTATGTCTGGTGTAGTATGCTAAAAATATACTAAAAAAGCATTGATTGTTTATCTGAATTCAAGTTTAGTGGGGTGCCCTGCGTTTTTATTTGCTAAATCCGGCAACCCTACCCCCTCTCAAACTAGACTCTTGGACGTTTCCTTTGGATCTTTGTACAGAAATGCTAGACCAGCCTGTGATATATGTAGGTTAGCTTAGAGACAGCTCTACAGCCAGCACAATGGTTACCATTGCGGACTTTGGAGTTTTAAAGACTTAAAGGGCCTTCCAACTCAGCTTTGTCACTTCCTGGTGGGTTGATCTGGAGAGACTTACTTGGCTTCCCAAGGCATCAGCTTTGTCCTTTGCAGAATGTGGAGACTGAAAATTAGGGCTGATGTTCAGCCATATCCAGTGGTTCAACCTGTACTGGTTGTTTAAAAATGGAAACTCTACCCAGCCAGTTGGTAAGTAGTCCCCAAAGTGCCACCCTCTGTTGTGCCAGCCACCCTGGCTCGTCCCCTATCCCCCATTCACACCTCTCCTCATCTAGCAACAAAAACCTGTCACAGCCAATGGCATCTAGGACCCTGCTCATGCTCTGGCCAGGTTCCTTTCTGATTGACAAGTAAAGGTGGCTTACTGATAGTAACATACATTGACTATCACTCCTGTTAGGAGTCGTCTTAGTCACGGTTCTCTAGAGAAACACAATCAGTGGTATATAAAAGGTGCAACAGTTAAAGGCTCAACTGCTAACTAGAAGGTTGGAAGAAGATTACAACCTAGAAAATCCTATGGGGCAGTTTTACTCTGTCACATGGGATCACCATGAGTCAAAATCAACACACACACATATATATACACATTGTGATGGTTAAGATTGTGTGTCAACTTGGCAGGGCCATGGTTCTCAGTGTTTTAATGTGATCACTCCCATGATTTAATATACTGTGCGTAGCCAGTCAGATGAAAAGGAGTCTCCTTGGGGGTGTTGCTTGCATCTGAATATAAGCAGACATTCTGGCTTTTTGCTCTCTCTGGATCCTGCGGCTGTCTCCTATCATATCACCTCTGGTTCTTGGGACTTGAGCTGTCAGCTTATCTGCTGAACTTGGGATTCATCGATCTTCACAGGCTGTGAGCAAAGCCCTGCTCTCTGACCTGCCAATCTTGGGTTCGTCAGCCCCTGCAGCTACATGAATCAGGAGAAACCTTGTGGTCTTGCCTGCCGATCTTAGAATTCATCAACCTTCATAGCCTGTGAGCGTGAGCCCTGCTCTCTGACCTGCCAATCTTGAGCTCACCAGTTTCTGTGACTGCGTGACTTGGGAGTGGACTCTACCCTGATCCACGGACTTGGGACATTCTAGCCTCTACAATTGCATGAGCTGTTTACTTGATATAATCTCTCTCTATATATATATTTATATACTTTACTGGTTTTGCTTCTCTAGAGAACCCAGCCTAAGACACGCATGTATACATACACATACATATATACATACAAACACACACACATATATACACATATATGCACACATATATGTATACACACACACATATATTCCACATATATAGATAAAGAGACTGATTTACTTCAAGGAATTTGTTCATGTGATTGTAGCGGGGCTGGAAAGTCCCAAATCCATAGGTCAGGCAACTAAAAGAGTGAAGAGAATCAGAATGTTCTGTCAACATGTCAAATTATAGTCTGGAGGCAGAACACACCCTAGGGAAACTCCTTTTTGCTCTTAAGGCCTTCAACTGATTAATTGAGTCCTGCCCATATTATGGAAGGTAAGCTGCTTTACCAAACCAAACCCACTGCTGTTGAGTCGATTCCAACTCATCATGACCCTGTGGGACAGAGTAGAACTGCCCGATAGGGTTTCCAAGGCTGTAATCTTCACGGAAGCAGACTGCCACAACTTTCTCCCCTGGAGCAGCTGGTGAGTTTGAACGGCTGACCTTTTGGTTAGCAGCCGAGTGCTATAACCACTGCACTGCCAGGGCTCCATATACATGCATATCTACACACATACATATGTACACACACGTATACATGCACACATACATATCACATATGTATAGAGACAGAGAGATTGATTTACATCAAGGAATTGGCTCATGTGATTGTGGGGAGACTGACAAGTCCCAGATTCGTAGGTCAGGCAATTAGAAGACTGAAGAGAATCAGTGTTCTGTCAAAATGTCAACTTATAGTCTGGAGGCGGAACACACTCTAGGGAAACTGTCTTTTTGCTCTTAAGGCCTTCAACTGATTGATTGAGTCCTGCCCACCTTATGGAAGGTAATCTGCTTTACTTGAGGCCAACTGATTTCATCACAAGTAACTACTTCATATCAGCAACTAGACTAGTGTTTTACCAAACAACTGAGTACCACAGCCTAGCCAAGTTGATGTGTAAAATTAACCATTGCTGGAGTACCCACTTCAAATGGTTGTTGTGAGGGTTAAATGAAATAATGTGGAAAAACGGTTTGATACAGGGCCTGGCCCATGGATGAAACGAAAGAGAAAGAGAGGGAAAGACGGATGGAGGGAGGGAGGGAAGGAAGAAAGGAAAAAGGAAGGGAGGAAGGAAGGAAAGAAGGAAAGAATCACGTGCTGGTTATATAAAGAGTCTGGTTTTCTCTGTACCTGGCAAAACCTCTCTCTCCCTCCCCCTACCTCCCCCTCTCCCATAGGTTAAAATCACTGATTTTACCGACTTTAAGGTTCCTTGAAGATCATTCTAGTTTAATTCCTTCCACATAATTTATTGACTTACCTAAACAAGGCCATCCCTATGTATTGGAGGAGAATTGGTTTGAGGGATTGTTGGAAAGATTTTTGCTCAGAAATATCCCTTTCATCCAGCTGCTACAATACCTGAAATCCTACCATTAGCATTTCAGCCATCTTTAAAAAATGAACTAAGACTTATCAAGATATTTCTCAAAGCCCATCCTCTTTAAGCAGGAAATGACTTAGAGTCAGCCTGAGAGCCTTAAGCAAGGCAGTTTAAAAAGAGACTCTAAAAGAAGCCAGAAGGAGAGCGGGGACTTGCCAAAGACACATGTGGTCAACTTTAAAACTTCGTGACAGGCTGGCTACGCATTAAGTTGTCCCACTGGGACAGTTGTACATTTGTGCTGTTGCATAATAGAGAAGACTAAAAGCATAAATATTAACTGATCATTTCATTCAAAAGGATTTCTGACAAGCAAGCCAGACACCTGGCTGCTATCTTATGCTAAGTAATGCTAAAAGTCTTTCTTATATTGTTAGTGGACAGTTTTTCAACTGGATGGACGGACATCTTTTTCACAGATCTGCAAGGCCTAGATCATAAAACAAAGCCTCAAAATATCCCCAGGGCAAAAATGTAGCTGGGACCTTATCTATTCATATACACAAATTGGTTCCACCATTTGGGCTGAAGCTAATTGTTGGAGTTCAACAGCCCTTGCATTTGGATGCTTCCTGATCTGCAGTCATTTTGCAATATTTTTAGGACAGTTGGAGAGTGCTAACCCATTGCCGTCAGAGACTAAATTGTTTTCCTCAAAACATGGTAACTACGACCTCCAGTAACATAATTGGTTTAATTTAAAAGATTGGAGACGAAGGAAATGAAAAAGCAGCTCTTAGGAAAACAAGGGTTAAAATTCTAGCGTTTTTCTTCAAAGATCAATATTTTTGACTTATTAATGACCAATGACTGATCACTAAATGAAGATTTCCCCACCAGAGTCTAATTAGTTCCATTGTCTTTTCTCTGAATTCTATTGTATTCCACCCTACCCATCAGCTGCCTGTTTTAATTAATTTTGCACCACATTCAAAGGTTTTGCTTGTGTGCCTCCGTGTTTGATGTACATTCCTTTTTGCAAATAAATAAATAAATAACTATCAAAGCTAATGAGGCTCTGAAGATTTGAGATGTAAATATCATATGCAGATTCTTTTTTGAGTCCCAGATCAGTGGAAGACCAAAAATAACACTTGGAAGTTTGATTAAGAAACCTCAGGCTCGTAAAGGAGAATGAAGAACACCAAAGACACAAGGAAAGTAGTAACCCAAGAGACAGAAAGGGCCACAGAAACCAGAGACTTCATTAGCCTGAGACCAGAAGAACTAGATGTTGCCCACCTACTGCCAGTGACTGCCCTGACAGGAAACACAACAAAGAGTCCAGGATGGAGCAGGAGAAAGGTGGGATGCAGAACTCAAATTCTAGTAAGAAGATCAGACTTAATGGTCTGACTGAGACTGGAGGAACCCTGGAAAACATGGCCGCTGGATTCTCTATCGGTCCAGAACTAAAACAATTTCCGAGGCCAACTCTTCAGACAGGGATTGGACTAGACTGTGGGACATAAATGATTCTGGTGAGGAGTGTGCCTCTTAGCTCAAGTAGATACAAGAGACTAAACAGGCAGCTTCTGTCCAGAGGTGAGATGGGAAAGCAGAGAGGGTTAGGAGCTTGTTGAATGGACACAGGCAATCAGGGCTAGAAGGGAGGAGTGTGCTGGCACGGTATGGGGAGAGCTATTAGAGTCACATAACAATGTATGTATAAGTTTTTGTATGGGAAAAAATTTTAAAAAGATATTTCAGGCTCTCCTTTCCACGCCTTCTTCCATATAGTCTTTCTGCTGGCAATTTCAGTTACTTGACAAAAAAAAAATTATGCCCCACACACCCAAAACCCCAGGCGTAAATTCCTTTCAAGAATGGCTCAATGGGCACAGAATGTGCCGAGCTGGTATTGAAGACCCAACTCCAATTGATGAGGTCACACCTATCGTGAAAGGTTTCCTTTATGGGTGTCTATGTACACACACCTTCTAGATTACACACACACTGTCACGGATACTCACACATGCACACATTAACACACACACTTATACAGACACACATTCTACATACACATACACAGTCATACGCACCAACCACATGCACACCCTCACCAATACAAACTCGAAACACACATTTCACATTCACACACACAGATAGTCTCATACACATTCAAAATCACACACACTCCCACACATAAACATACCCATATTCATACACTTACCCAATCTCACACGCATATTCTCACACATACTCACACAATGCTCTCACACACTCACAAATACAAACTCACAACACACATTTTCACACTCACACACACCCACAAACTCACACACTCATACGCACTCATGTTCGTAAACACATACACACACACACACACACACACACACACACACACACGTTCTCCCACACACCCAACACACACATGATGTTTTGACTAGCCAAAGTTTCCAGTTTCAAAACTAAGCCACATACAGCACGCTCTCCAGTACTCCGCCCCGCCAAAGGGATATCTGCAAGACATTCCAGGACCCCCTCCTTGCGGGCATATCATGGGGTTGTTGGGGGTGCTGTTATTAAACTGCATCAGAAGAGCCCTACATTGTGCAATCTGTTTTTGCTGGGGGTCTTTGTATCCTTTACTGAGAAAGTCTGATTCATTTCCCAGAAATGTTCATCTGCTGTTAATCTTTTAGGATATAGTTAGTGTTGTGATATTTTCCAATATTGTTTTCGGGTGGTGGGGGGAAAGGAAGGGCAGATTTCAAGTGACTGTCCCCTGGCAGTTTCTGCGATTACTCAGTGCTTATAAGCAGCTCAGAACTGTGTGACAGCATTTCCATGCAAGAGACTTACAATCATGTTTCATTAATTCAACGTGAATGAAGCCTCATTTCTGGCCTTGAGGAGCTTAAGATTTATGTGAAATTAATAACAGAACAGATGTCTTCACAATTTGGTTCCTCTGGAAAAAGAAGAAGAAGGGGGAAAAAAAAAAAAGGAACCTGATTACTCTGAAAACTTCAATGCTTTAAAATGCAGAGCCAGAGAGTTTTTACTCCAGAGTAAAGAATGGTGCCTTGATATTGTCCACATCGCAGAATTAAGTGGAATTTAAATGTCAGATTAATATTAAATAGTCATATTCCCCATTATGACATATAATAAACAACAGCTTATTACTTTCATTAATAAGGTGTGTTGGACATTTAAACTAAAGCTTCCCAGATAAAGCCGGCACCTCGCGAGCAGAGGTGCGGGGGAGACCCAGGGGATGGATGGGGGAATATGCAGGCAGTCTGGTTTTTAGCTTAGTTTCTGATAATTTAATCATCGCTCCCTCCTAGGAAAACAAAATGCATCTGGCTCACACAGAACTCACCAGTTTACAAAGGAGCTGTGCCGTCTGCTGCGGACATGTGTGCCGGAGGCCAAATGTTTTCTATTGCACAAGACGTTTTAAGTCTTGGCTCTTTATTTTATTTTTGCCCCTTGCCTGAAATCCAATTTCTTTATCCAGGCTTCTGCCAGACTAGATGCCACTCGAGTTCAATTTTAACACTCCTGAGGGTTTCAGAGTGACAACGTAGCAATGGGGGCTGGGATTTTACTTCTCCAAGTCCAAAGAGGGAAGAAGTGCAAT
The DNA here is from genome assembly GCA_030035585.1 of Dugong dugon. Lineage (NCBI taxonomy): Eukaryota > Metazoa > Chordata > Mammalia > Sirenia > Dugongidae > Dugong > Dugong dugon. The sequence continues at coordinate 63,308,378 of CM057478.1, read as the reverse complement.
GGATTGATTACCCACAGGCATGTTGTTCTGCCACGAGTTGGGGGGAGAGAGAACAAAGACGCCCCAGGCACAAGGCAATGAGGTTCCCTCTGTTCAGGCTAAGCAAGTTAATGACAGTTACATTGGGTGTGTGTAGGATGGTATTGATGGCAAAGCCCAGCATTACATATTAGGTTCTAGAATCTAGTACCTGCACCACTGCAATGACCCTTTTCTCTATTCCAAATGTGCTGCGTGTTGCTGAAGCTGCCACCTTCCCCACTTGCCCATCTACAAGATAGTTGGACCAAACCATCTGAAAGTTCTTCAGTTTAATATTCACCACTTACTCTGAATTTTGGCTTTTCTGACTCATAATTGTTAGATGCCCAACAACATTATAGATTCTAGCCCAAGAACAATTATACCTCAATTGACAAGGGCTAAATTTAACTGAAGACTTCTCCTTTTTCCTCTGCCCTCCAAACCCCTCACAACCTCAGACTTGAGAGAACTAACACACAGTAGGTCCTCAGTAAAGACTGCTGAGTGAATGAATGTCCATGGCTCAACCTGAAGGTGAATCCGGAGGAACCACTTCCTTCCACCCACTTTTTCCAATGATAGGACCTGAACAGTCTTTCCAGCTTCAAAAAGAGGGAAACTGGGTAGAATCAAATGACACCTAGGCAAGTTACTTAAACTCTTTAAGTCCCTGTTTCCTGGTCAGTAAAATAGAGATAATAGTAACTACCCCCTTGGAGATCAGTAAATGCTAATTGAATGGGACAGAGTTTTTATTAGCAAAGGAAAAAGAACTCTCTTGGTCACAACTGAGACAAATAAAGATGGGAGGCAGGAAAAGGGGCCAATGTGGGAGCCCTGAGAAGGGTGATGAGGGAAGAACAGGAAGTGGAAATATTGGGGATAGGCAGGGAATGGAGCTTATTGCATTTATGACTTACAGATTTGTGGCCTGGGAGCTTTTTATACCTTTATGCAACATTGAATTGGGGTATAGGTAATATAAAGTACTGAAGAACCCTGGTGACGCAGTGGTTCAGCATTTGGCAGCTAACTAAAAGGTTGGTGGTTAGAACCCCCTCGTAATTCTGTTGGGGAAAGATGTGGCTATCTGCTTCCATAAAGATAATGACCTTGGAAACCCTATGAGGCAGTTCTACTCTGTCCTTTAGGGTCCCTGTGGGTTGGAATCGACTTGAGGGCACACAGCAAAAACAACAACAACATTTGTATTTGTGATTTTGTGAGCTCTTAGGCCCGTCAGTCTATTTGTATCTCGATATCTCTATATTTCTAATAGTGTGAGTGTGTCTGTATTGTATGCATAAACCAGTTGCCAGTCAGTTGACTCCTAGTCTTGGTGATCCCAAGTGTGTTCAAGTAGAACTGTGCTCCATAGGTTTTCAATGGCTGATTTTTTGGAAGTAGATCACCAAGACTTTCTTCCAAGGTGCCTCTGGGTGGAGTTAAACCTCCAACGTTTTGGTTAGCAGCTGAGTGTTTGTAAAAATGGTGTGGTGGAGGCATCTGACCTCCTCTAACTTCACAAGGGGAAAGGAGAATCAAGATCAACAGCCCAAGGCTGATTCCTATGAGGCAGAGGTCAGACATGCCTCCTTTCTCTGCCATCTTTACCAATTCTGACACCAGCCATCCCTCCCATGGCATTCTGTACTTCTCTGCTGGGTTTGATAATTTGTTGCAATAGCCACACAGAATTCACAGACCATACTCATGATTATGGGGGTTATGAGGGAAGTAACAGGTTACAATTCAGGCTCAGGAACGTTCAGGCTACAGTTCTTCATTCAGGACAGCCTCTTCTCAGCCATGCCCACAAGCACACCTCTCCCAAACCTTGGTAGCTGCTGCTATTTCAGCAGTTTCCATGTATTTCATTGTCTGAGGGCTATAAAATGATTTCAAACTGACTGCCATGGATTGAATTGTCTCCCCAAAAAATATCTGTCAACTTGGCTGGGTCATGATTCCCAGTACTGTATAATTGTGTACCATTTTGTAATCTGATATGATTTCCTTATGTGTTGTAGACTCAGTCACTATGATCTAATAAGATGGATTAGTGGCAGTTCTACTGATGAGGTTTACAAGTTTGGATAGTGTCTTAAGCCAATCTCTTTTGAGATATAAAAGAGAGATGTGAGCAGAGACACATGGGAACCTCACACCACCAAGAAAGCAGTGCCAGGAGCAGAGCGTGTCCTTTGGACCTGACGCTCCTGTGCAGAGAAGCTCCCAGACCAAGGGAAGATTGATGACATGGGCCTTCCTGCAGAGTCGACAGAGAACGCATTCCCCTGGAGCTGATGCCCTAAATTTGGATTTGTAGCCTACTGGACTGTGAGGAAATAAACTTCTCTTTGCTAAAGCCATCCCCTTGTGGTATTTCTGTTATAGCAGCAGTAGATGACTAAGACACTGACATTGCTCCCAGTGCTTGTGGGAGCCAGTTTGCACAAAATTTAGATGATACAGATAAAACTATTTTGGTATATACAACAAGGGTTATAAACACACACCAGTCAGAAAGCTAACTCAGTCTCATGATGTGGACGAAAAGCCCGAGGGAATACTCTCGTCGTGCACCTCCGTGTTCAGGTTTCAGCCAGCAAAGAAAAAACAATTTGAATACCAAAACTGGATATAAAATTACATAGCTCTGAAAGCAAAAACGTTTAATGTGAGAGTTGAGAAAGTTCTCATGTGGGACGCAATCCCTAGTACAGGTGGACTCATCTCCAGCTAGGACAGCCTCTGGAACTTGCTGCTAAAGCTAAGATTGTGGCTTTATAGTTATGACCACACAGCTGCCCGCTCAACCTGAGCCCCACTCCCATAGCTTTACAGCAGCAACTTTAACTACCAGTGCCTGCCTTGAGTTTGAGGTGATCCTGGGACTTCCCTCGTGCGTGGGAAAGCCTGGGTACCCTTTAATCTTCTTAGAGCAAAATCCACTGAGCAGAATTATAATTTGATATGGCTGCATTTAGCAATAGAAACTCATAAACCATCTTAACATCATAATGCATTGTGAAAAAGAATCGCTAAGTATCATGAAACATATGAGAACGCCAGGTTTCCATACATCTCTTGCTTTATGCCAGGGCAGCATATTAAAGTGATTTCAACTTCAGAGCAGAGCTCCCCAAAGAGTGCTCCAGTCTTAATTAAAATGTCCATGAAATACAAAAGTGCATAAGGGATATTTTCGAAATCATTCCCTTTAACTTCTGATGGCTAGCAGCTCCTTCCCTCAAGCCTGTCTGCTTGTTCACTCAGTCCAGGTACCCGAGCCACCCTTCTTTTCTGCCACGAGAGACCCCTTGTCCAGACTGTTATCATTCCTATGGGGGAGTGGAGGGAGTGGACAGCAGATGCCTGCTTGAGGCTTCTCTGTGTCTTGAGCTGCCTGAGTTAGAATGCATGGGTTAACATCTCCTGGACACACAGCTCTGACCTTCAGAGCAAAGAATGAATGGAAAGGGAGGTGGAAGTAAGAGAAGAAAACCCCAGCCTCAGACTGGCTAGGGGCAGCACCAATAAACCCGGTGAAACAAGAGTGACACAGGATTTTACTTAACTCAGGAGTCACCAACGCAAATATCTATGGAACTAGACAAGTGACGTAAGTGAGGAAGTGGAAGAGGCACAGGTAGTAGGGAATGGTGGGGACTGCGGTGAATCAGAAATTATTCTCCTCTTAAGACAGACAGCTGGTACTCAGCTTCAAACGTGTTTCCTTGTAGGAATGCAAGCCTGGTGTCACCATGACTTTTGATGTTTTCAAGAAAAGCCAAAAATCAGCATTAAAAAAAAGTAAAATCTCCTGATTTTGAAGTGTTAGCTACTTACTAAAATGTTTAAAATCAATTTGTGAGTCAACACTATGGCCAAGATAAAACAAGTCTGTGGATTAACTTTGGCTTTCAGGGTGTCATCTCACTCTCCTGCGAGGTGGCTATTAGGTCTCAGCCTTGTCCGTTACCTTAATTTCAGTATCTGTCCCTCCGTGCATCTACTCATGCATCTGTCCATGCATCTATTCATGGATCCACCCATGCGTTCATCTGCCAATGCATCCATCCATCCATCCATCCATCCATCCATCTATTCATTCATACATCTGTGCACTTGTGCATTCATTGAATATTCATTAATTTCTTCAGGTGCAAGGTAATGTGATACAAATAGGAATGAGTTTAACCCCAAGTCCAACCTTAACACCAGTCCATTCTGATCATATCTTTGACTTTAGAGAGGGAGGCAGCCAGACATAGTTAATAAATAACATTGTTTGTGCATTTTTGAAGCAACAGACTAGGGATCAAAAGCCAAGGTCACTAGACCTACCTTGGTCTCTAAATTGCATGTGACCTTGGGCTAATCTCCTTCCTTCTTTAAGCTTCTCTCTTCCCCTAGCCCAACCTGGAGAATCTTTTACTAGCCTTTTCAATTCTCAAATCCCACAATGACCATTTGTAGTCTGGTTCTTGACCCCATCCCAGGCCCAAGGCCAATGCTAAGCTTTGCCCTGCCATCATCTACGTTTGGTGAGCCAGTCTCAATAGCATCACCTGCCGTACTCTGCCCTTCACTTTCTCCCTGCACTCTGCCTGGACCGTGATCTTAAGAAATGCCTCTATAATTGCTGAAATTGCTGCATTTTTATGCCTTTAGCCAAAAGAAGAACATAGGAAGGAGGCAACCATCATCTCCTCAAGACAGAAGTGGTTCCCTGGGCCACAGAGAGAGAGCTATTACTAAGAGGGGGGCTTACTTCTATGTCCCCTGGCAACTCCATCTTGCCCTTATGATGGCAGGTGGTAGAGTTTGGGGGACCTTTTAGTCACACATGGAAGGCGGGCCTTGCTTTGTAGTCGGTGGCCTTTTGTGCTGTTTATGTGAGGACCCGAGGAGGGTGCCAGCCCTAAATATCCCTCATCTGATACCACTGACAGTTCCTGAAGGCCGGGACCTCAACTGCTCACTTCTATATCCTAATTCCCTCCTACAGAGACCACATGGGAGATGCTCAATAACACTGACTCACTGCAGAAAAAAACATTTGTGGATGGAGGATAAAGAGACTTGCTTGAGACCTGTTCCTCTATTCTCTGTCCCACCATCTGCTCACACACAAGCACGCATGCACAGGAAGACACACAGGCACATGTATGCACGCATACATTCAGGCACCAGGTATACATATAAGCATGCATATACAGACACACTCACACACAGACACAGGCACTCACACACAGAGATACACTCACACACAGATACACACACACAGACACAAACACACACACACTCACCCACAAACACAAGCTCACACACACCAGCACCTGTGCACAGAAACAAACACAATCACACACAGACACACACACTTGCCATCACGATCTTTTCCAGACCCTTGGCGCTCGGAAGCCACTAACGTAGTTAACAATTCACTCAACAATTTACTCCAGCTCACCACCCAGGTCTTGGAGATGCCCTTTCTCCCACACCTCTGTCCAAAGTTACGCATGTCCTCAGGTTCATGCTAAATATTTGACTCTCTGACCATCTCATTCAAGTTACCCTCCCAGGAAAAAAATCTCACTTTACTAAGATCTCTTGGGCCTCAGGCAAAGGGATAGATTTGGGAGGACAGTTCAACTGGTGGTGAGAAATTTCCTTGTCATTCTTGAAATCACATCCTTGAAGAAGCACGTCACTGCCACTGAGGCACAAGTAAGGAACACCCAGGTCATGAGTGCACCCAACCTTGACCTTAGACCGAGTAATAAAGAATTTGCTGATTTATGTCTAGAGTTGTAAAACCGCAACATCACTTCTAGGCTATGCTTCACTATGCTCAAGATGGTTAGACCAGGAATGTCTACTTTCTCTCTGCCTGTGTCTCTGAGTATAAGCTTTCCATTTTCTTTATCTAAATATATTTTCCTTTGTGTCTTAGGTTATGGGTCTGTACATGTCTCCTGCACACAGTTACTGATTTGAGGATTTCTAGGGTCTGTTTTCTGATCCTTCAGCCTGGGGCTTTATTCAACTGCTTTTCAAAACATCTAGCTCTGCTCGTCTCCAGCAGATAATTTGGCCATAAATTAACGTGTGTGTCTTTTCAAGTAGTTCAAACATTCCTCTTTCATGGGGCTAGCTGCCTTTTTGGGGGAGGCAAGGGTGGGAGAGACATGCTCGGGTTTGCTCTGCCTTTGTTATTTGCTGAGAAATAATGCACAACTTTGTTCATCTTAGCTGTCTTTCCAGCTTTCAATCAATAGCAGAGTGTGTCTTTTTATCCAAGAACTAACCAACTGTATGCAACAGATTCAACATGAATTTTACCATTATGACATTGTCTGAACAGATAATCCACAAAAATACTTGAGATTTCTTAAAAGTGAATTTAATTATAAGTAGTAATGTGTGATGGAGAGTTATTATTATGAAAAGTCATGTTCTGTAAGCCTGAAATGACAGATTATATTTCAAAGCCTTATTGTAAAGGAATTAAAGGGCCCAATTTATTAGTTGTAAATGTATGATTATTGCAGCTTTGCTTTAAAAAAAAACACATACATGATCACAGCATATTCTAGCTGGATTTAGTATGTCTAATCCTTTCTACGAGAAGCATACTATTGCACCAGAAGCTGCCACTCCATTAATTTGTTTGTGAGACAGAGACAGGCAACTAATCTTTATCTCCTGATCCCTGAATAGCAATAATTTAAAGTACTTTGTGGGCATATTCTGTGCCCTTCACTCCCATGCCTGCAAAATTATTAAGAAGTTGACATGAATTGATGAGCAGAAATATTGTTGTCCAGAAAGAAATGAAGAGGGTCTCATGGTTTCCTTTCCCTGGAGTTGATGGGAAGGGTGGGGTGGGAGGTGCAGAGGTTGCTACGGATCTGAGACTGGGCAAAATTGATTCATGCAACAAATATTTATTGAGCACCTACTATGTCCCAGGTACCATACTGAGTACATGGTATGAGTTATCTCAATTAAGCCTCTCAAAACAACTCCTGGATGTAGATATAATGTAAACTTATTTTATAGTTGGGGAAACTGAGGCTCAGAGAGATGATTGCACAGCTTGCCCAGGAAAACTGAGCTCATGAGTGGCAGAGCCAGAACTTGAACTCAGGTCTGTCTGGTCCCAAAGCCTGTGTTCTTATCACAGCCTCCTGTCTCCCTGCCCATGTGGGAGTCACAGACTAGCTGGAGAGAAAGAGTGGTTGGTGGCTGACATTAAATGCTGTGAGGGAGCTATGTTTATACTGCTCTGGAGGACAGAGGAGGGGAAGGAGGGATAATTGCGCTGCTGGGTCAGAGTGGGGAGGGGGGCAACAGGGGAGGCCAAAAAGGATTGGATGATACTTTGTAGACATGACATTGAGCCAGGTCCCTGAAGGGTGAGTAGGTTTTTCCAGACAGAGGAAGCATGAAGAGTATCCTCCACAGGAGGAGGTCTGAGAAATGGACAGGTTCTGAGATGCACAAAGACATATCCTATGTTTGCAAATGCATGACAAGGGCTCAAGGTGTAAGGGGGGCAGGGAGAGGGCATGAATCAGAGAGGTAGGAGGCAAGCCTGGAACTGTTGATGGTGAAGAGACTTTAGTACTCAAGTAAGGAGCTTAGAGTTTCTTCTAGGCAATAGGGAGCCATAGATGGTTAATGAGCATGAGTTGGTGGTATTGGGAAAGAGGTCACCCACTCACTTGGCTACAAGGGCCAGGCAGGCAGCAAAACTGAGTGAAGTGGGCCTGATGAGGTTGTGTAAACCGGAGACAGCATACCCTGTCTAAAGGCGTAGCTGTCACTTGGCTTCAGTCAACTGTGGACAGTGAAACCCACATCACCCAACTTATTAAGAGAAGCAAAAAATGTTTGCAACTTGGTAAACTGATAATCGGGGTTGTTACCCTGATTCTCCATCTCTTTCTTTATATACACCCTTTGCAATGTGACTTTGCACCCCTCCCATTGAGTAGTACGGTCTATTTGCCCACCCCCTGAATCTGCCTGGAACCGTTAAAGGTGGCAGAAGTGACAACGTGTCTGTTCTGAGCCTAGGCTTCAAATAGCCTTGCACGCTTTCACCCTCTCTTAGAAGGCTGCCTCCACTGTGAGGACAAACTGGGCTAGCTTGCTGGAGGATCAGAGACCGCATGGAGAACAGCCACATTATCCCAGTCAGGCTGCCTAGACTAGCCCACACGCAGCTGACCCACCAGCTCTGCAGATGAAAGAGTTCAGCTGAGACCAGTCAACCCCAGCCCAGATCAGCAGAACCACCCAGGAAGCCTACAGACTAATAAAAAAATAATGTTTGTTTTTTTTAAGCTACTAACTTTTGGAGTAGTTTGTTAGGTAGCAATAGCTAACTGATACAGCAACTAATTTATGTTTTAAAAAACAAACTCTCCGAGGGTGCCAAGACCATTTAATGGGGAAAGAATAGTCTTTTCAACAAATGGTGTTGGGACAACTGGATAGCTGCACGCAAAAGAATGAAGTTGGACCCCTACCTCGTACCATATACAAAAATTACTTCAAAATGGATCGATGACCTAAATATAAGAGCTAAAACCATAAAACTCTTAGAAGAAAATATAGGGGCAAATCTTTATGTCCTTGGATTTGGACACAGAGTCTCAGATATGACACTCAAAGCACCAGCAACAAAAGAAAAGATAAAAGAGACCTCTCAGGGTCTCATCTAGACCCTGCCTGGACCTCGGGGGCGATCCCTGCAGCTAATGGTATCCCCTCCCCACCCCCAGGCATGCGGAGCCCTCGTGTCTGTGCCTGTATGTGCTGCTCACGTCCCAGCCCTGACTGGCAGCGACTCCTTTGACCAGCTGTTTCCAGCCTGGGGCCAGCGGGCAGTGCCCCCACCCCAATGCAAGTACTCCTCTGGTCAGACCTGTCCCGCAGCCCAGGGCTTGGATTTGGGTTCCAGGTGGAACAGTGGTGTGTGCACAACCTCCACACCCCAGGCAGGTAACGTAAAGGTGTGAAGTGGACTGGACGTGACTTGGTAGTCGGTGGAGAGGTCAGCGGTGAGCAGGGAGTGAACAAGAGCAGCTGCTAGTTGTTGTTGTTGTTAGGTCCCATCAAGTCTGGTTTTAACTTATAACCATCCCATGTGACAGAGTAGAACTGCCCCATAGGGTTTCATAGGCTATAATCTTCATGGGAGCAGATGGCCCGGTCTTTCTCCCGTGGAGCTGCTGGTTGGGTTCAACCTTTCGAGTAGCAGCCCAACACTTAACTGTTGCGCCTCTGTAGGGGTGCTGGTCCACAGATGCCAGATATTCTGATTTTTTCAAAGAAGAAGCTGGAAATTCCAAGCTTATTTTAAATCTCTCCCTTTTTAATTACAACATGATTTGAACAACCTGTGGACCAAACAGAATCCGCCAGCAGGCTGCACTGGGTCCTCCCGCAGGCAGGGTGCGCACTCCGGCCCACAGGACGGGATTCTCACCCCAGGGCCTGCGGGCATGACGTTCAGGACTCAGGGCCGACTGTCAAGCTGGGTCCCAGACCTAATCGCGACTCTGTCACCAAGGCTGAGTGCCTGCTCAACAGGCGGAGTGTGAATTAGAAATGATCACTCTCCGGGCAGACACCCCTTCGGGCACATGGGCAGGTGCGGCATCATGTGTGTGGGGGCGTGTCTTAGCTGCAGGTCAGCCCTACGCGACCCTCTTACCAGGGCCCTTTGCTCAAGGCTAAACTGGACAGACATCAGTGCAGACAGACATCAGTGCTTGAACCAGCCCAGGCTTTCCCGACCCCTGCCCCGGCTTGCAGTATTCTAAGCCCCCTCCTCAGCCTTCAAGGCTCAGGTCCAAGGAAGCCGCTTCCTCTGTGAAGTCTTCCTTGATTCCCTCCCCTGACTGAGGAGATCACTCCTCCTGAGCCCCTTGAAGCCTTAGGAGTACCCCCTCATCTGCTTCTGCCTTGTCCTGGAGGTTTCTCAACTGTCAGGTTTCCCCAGCAGACTGTAGGCTTCTCCATGGGCAGAGAGGGTACTCACCTGTGACCCCCAAGCTTGGTCCAGGGCCTGGCACCTAGTGGGTTCTCATGGCTGTGTTGCAGGAGCCAAGGGTGAGAAGTGGCATCTTAGAGCAGGTGTTGGAACGACCCCTCTCCTTCCCCATCGCACTTATCCCCCCACAGGGGCAGATGATAAAGCCCTGAGCAGGATCCCAATCGGCCTGGGGAAGGGGGGACCTAGAGACTTAGAAAGGACTCAGGCGTCCCTGACCCCCACTTTACACAGCTCAAGGTAATTTGCCGGATGAATATGCCCTAAGGAAGCTGGGGAATTGCCCCCCAAAGTGCACTTTGAGGCGGCTGGAACCCACTGTTCCTTTTCCATGCCTCCCCCAAATCCCTCCGACCTGCCTGCCTGAAATTCCCCCTAGGTCCCTCAGCGGGGACTGCAGCAAAGGCACTTATGCCATTGAGCCTGGTGATGGAGGTGGGGGGCTGTGGCCGTCTATCAGCCCCTTGGAACTGGTCACCGTGGGGTAGGGACAAGGTGAGCTTGATAACAGGGAGAACAGGACAGGAAGGAAGCTCCAGATTCAGAGACTGACCTGGACATTGCAGGCGGGGCACTGGGGGACTCGAGGCGTGCAGGGGGAATTTGTGGGTCCATGGGCAGTGGGCTGTTCATCCCCGTGATGAACAAAAGTCGGGTTGTGCCTCTTAAAACTAACCACTTCAGAGGTATAAAAAGAGGAGATTAGGTGCTGAACAAGCAAACAAGCAAGCAAGCAAGCGCAAATGGGGGAAATGTAGATGCCACATGGAGAACTCCAAGAAACACCAAGAAGAAGGCTAGAGAAGCTGAGACAGGATTTTCCCCCAGAGTCGATGCAGAGAGATTTCCCTCTAGTTGTTCTCTGAGAAAATAAATCTGCTTTTTAAAACAGAAGAAAAAAAAATTTAAAAGGCCAGGTTGTTGCTATTTGAAGCAGGAAGGTGAGGAGGGGAAGCTGAGGCACTGGACAGCGACTGGATGGCAACAGACGGGAGGCAGGGGCGTCTGCAGCCTGGCCTGGGAGAAAGGATTGGGCTGGGACTTCTGAAACCGGGATTGACTGGATTCTTAGAAAAACAATATCCGGGGCTTGTTGCTGGGGCAGGGGGATTTGGGTCACCAGCTGGGCTGGTTGGTGCTGTGATTGGCTCCTGATGCTTCGGAATTCAAGGGTAGCAGGCACTTTGGGTACCCAGCTAAACCTCTGCTCCCTGACCCCCTCCCCAGAAATCCCCCCTGCCCCCGACCCTACAGTATACAAGATGCTCTGATTGTTTATTTCTCCTTTCTTAGCTGGGCTGCTAATCAAAAGGTTGGCAGTTTGAATGCACCAGCCACTCCTTGGAAACCCTCTGGGGACGTTCTGCTCTGCCGTATAGGGTCGCTGTGAGGCAGAATCGACTGGACAGCAGTGGGTTGGGTTTTGGTTTCAGTTTCTCATTTTATTCTTCTGTGGAATGTGTGGCATTCATCAGAGCGAAGCAGAGACCTCATGGGGGGTGCACAGGAAATAGACAAGCAGTCCCAAGTTCAAAGCCATGGGCTTGCTGTTCCTCACCTGCTCACCTTCTGAGTGAGGGTAACGCTAGCTGGTGGCAGAGTGGGGAAGGGGCCTGGACTTGATGGAGAAGGAAGGCATTCTGGACGGGGCCTGTGGAGTAAGGTTGTTGCCACAGGTAGGATACCACCTGCACAAAACCATTGCATCTCAGAAGACAGGGCCAGAGACTCCATGGGGACCGCACTGTCCTTAGAACACAATCCAAGCTCCTTATCTTGGCCAACCAGGCCTAGCGCAGTCTGGCCCCACTGACACCCCTGACCTATCTCCCTTCACTCTTCTGCTGCATCAGTAGGGTAACCTGAGTGCAAGGAACAGAAATACAATCTGGGTAACTTAAGCAAAATGGAGGTGATTGGAAGGACAGACAACTGGGGCCAGCACCAAGATGAGAACATCAGGCCCTCGGGGTTCCACAGCTGGTATGCTTGGGCTCCACTGTTTTCCATCTACATTTATGTCACCCTAGATTCTGTAAGCATCCACTGGTAGCCAAGCCTAGGTCACAAGCCCACCTGTGAAGAGCAGGGAGAGGAGGAACCTGGCCCAAGGAGGCTTCAAGGACCCACTTGGCTTCTGAAGAGAGAAGGCAGTACCCTTTTCCAACAACACTGTCCTCAGTGGGGAGAAGGTAACTCCCCCAAAGGAGACACAGATACTTGGTGGCCAAAGCCACAAACGACTGTTGTGTTTCCCTTTATTTATTCTTCTCCAGCCACAGTGGCCTTCATTCTTTTCCTCAAATACAGTAAGTTTTTTCCCACCTCAGACAGAGCCTTTGCACCTGCCGTTCCCTCTACCTGGAGCACTCTTCTCTGGATTCTGCGCGTGACCAGTTTCTTTCCCTCCTTCCCGACTCAGAGCTAACGTCACATCCTCAGGGAAGCCCTCCTTGACCACCTATGGGCAAGTTTTTTCCATCAGATAACCTTGATCCCATCCTTAATGTGTCTTCCAACCGTCTAAAGTAACCTTGACTATTTTTTTTGTTTGCTTTGTATGCCTGTCTCCCCACAGTGGAATATAAACATGAGAACAATGACCGTTATTATTCACTGTTGTATATATCCATGCCCAGCACAGGGTTTAATAATAAATACAAACAGACCCAGAGAGGGAGGGTGGCTTGGCCGAGGATGTCAGAGGAAAGATTGTGAAGTTGACAAGGGTGCAGAGGCCAAACCTTGCCTAAATTAAACAAAAAAAAAAGTGCTATAGAGTCGATTCTGACTCATGGTGAACCCATCTGTTTCAGAGTAACACTATGCTTTATAGTGTCTTCATAGCTATGATGTTTGGGAAGCAGATAGCCAGGCCTTTCTTCCTAGGCACCTCTGGGTGCATTTCAGGTTAGTAACCAAGTGCTTAACTGCGTCCCCCAGGGACTCCAAACCTTGCCTAGCACGTGGCTAAGAGCATGGGCTCCGGAGCAGACCGCCTGGGTCTGTGTTTGGCTTCAGCGCACTGTGTAAACTTGGGTAGTGAGTTTCTTAACCGCTTTGTGCCTCAGTTTCCCCGTGTGTAAAAGGATACAATAACACATTCTTAGGGGCTTGGTGTGAAGATGGATGAACGAATGCCTGCAAAGTGCTTAGAACAAAGCCTGAGAATACCGAAGCATGTCAACAAGTGGAAGCTGTTATTACTGGAGCCCTGTGTGTCCTTATTAGCTCTGAGTGACAGGCCCCTGCCCAGCCCCACCCTCACCCCAACCAGGATGACGGACAGCCAAGCATGGTAGCTACTGTATAAACATACAACCAAATAAACGGGAGCTGCTGTGACCCAGGGACCAGGAGAGGGATGACTACATCTCACCCTGTGGAGCCCTTGATGTGCAGGTACAGGGAGGAGAACCCAGGTTCCCTGGCTGCCAACACGCCCCCTTCCTCTCTGCCACAGGCCCCAGAGCTAAGAGGGAAGGTCCTGGAGACTGTCTGTGTGGTCGTGGCTGTGGGGGAGGGGCAGCTGCTTTCTGGGCCTCAGTTTCCTCTTCTTTGAATTGAAAACGAGAACCTCTGCCTGCCCTGACCTGTCTTGAGAGGATCAGTGAGCCAAGCACTAGTGAATGCGCTGTGTAAGATGTGAAGTGTGTGACAATGTACAAATACATCAACAGAAGTCTCTTTAAGGCAGCTTGTGAGCAGCCATCTAAGATACTTCACTGGTCCCACCCTGTCTGGAGCAAGGGAGAAGGAAGAAAACTGAAGACACAAGGGAAAGATTAGTCCAGAGGACTAATGGACCACAAGTACCACGGCCTCCGCCAGACTGAGTCCAGCACAACTAGATGGTGCCCGGCTACCACCAGTGAGTGCTCTGACAGGGATCACAATAGACGGTCCTGGACAGAGCTGGAGAAAAATGTAGAACAAAACTCTAACTCACAAAAAAGGGCCAGACCTACTGGTCTCACAGAGACTGGAGAAACCCTGAGACACCCTTTTAGTTCAGTAATGAAGTCACTCCTGTGGTTCACCCTTCAGCCAAAGCTTAGACAGGCCCATAAAACAAAATGAGACTCAATGGGCACACCAGCCCAGGGGCAAGGACGAGAAGGCAGGAGGGGACAGGAAAGCCGGAAATTGGGAACCCAAGATCGAGAAGGGAGAGTGTTGACACATCATGGAGTTGGCAACCAATGTCACAAAACGATATGTGTACTAATTGTTTAATGAGAAGCTAGTTCTGTAAACCTTCATCTGAAGTACAATAAAAAGAAAAAAAAAAGATTTGGAACTGGAGACCACACTCTAAAAAAAAAAAAAAGGCTCAATATCACTATTCAATTATTCAATTAAAAAAAAAAAATCAAATTCACACACACAGAAAAAAATACCAGACTTACTGGTCTGACAGACTGGAAAAACTCCTGAGACTACAGCCCCCAGACATCCTTTTAACTCAGAACTGAAGCCACTCCTGAGGGTCATCCTTCAGCCAAAAATTAGGCAGATCTCTATAACAATAACACGCATGAGGAATATGCTTCTTAGTTCAGTCATGTATACCAGACCAAAAGGGCAACACTTGCCCAAAAGCAATGATGAGAAGGCAGGAAGGGACATGAAAAATGGACGAATGGAAACGGGGAATTGAGGTGTGGAAGGGGAGAGTGTTGACACATCCTGGAGATTGCAACCAATGTCACAAAGGAATTTGTGTATAAATTGTTGAATGAGAAGCTAATTTGCTCTGTAAACTTTAACCTAAAGCACAATAAAAAAAGAAGTCCCTTTAGGGCTATGCTTCTCAAACTTTCCTAGAGTAAGTATCATCTGGGAATCTTATTTAAAATTCAGATTCTAAGGGTCCACTCCCGAAAATTAGTATTCAGTAGCTTTAAGGTAAGAGTCCTGGAATTGTTAAAGAACTTCCTAAGCTGATTCTGAGGCTGAGTTTGATGAGCTGTGATTGCCCATTGTGGCCACTAGATGGGGATACGAGCCCAAGGAATGGTCTCACCCAGGAGGCTCCGCGCCCTGAGGCTGTTTCACCAAGAGTGACCACCAGGTGGCGCAGCCCATCTGCAGAAAGCGCTGCTGGTCTGATGTGGGGATGGGCAGTGGGATGGGGGAGCGGCCCTACATTGGAGGATCAGTGGGCTAAGGGGTGCACGCTTCTTCCCTTCCGAGGCAATTCCTAAAAGGCTGATAGCTGAGGGCCGTCTGCCGGCGGCACTCCCAGCGCTGGGGGAACAGGTCCTCCTGGCCTCAGGGGTATCTGGATGGCGCGTCACAGCGCCCGCTGCAGCGGCCGTTTCACAGGCTTTCAGCAGGTAGGACTCTTCTCTGCAGTCTCCCCAATGGGTTAGGCCCCAGCCTCGGTTTGAACACACTACTCGGTGTCCATCTCTGCCCCCATAGCCTGGGCTTCCTGGAACCTCTCAAATGGCAGCGGGAATGCGGTCCTTTCCTCACTGATGCCTTGGTGTACCATGGAGCCTGGATCTCTTCTCTGACGTCTCTTCCACCTCTGGTGCCAAACAGGAAGGAAGCCCCCGCCCCAGGCCCACAGGAAGGCGCAAGTTCCCTGCCTGGCTTAGTGACCTGCAGACAGACTAACCGACGCCATCACACAGGGGGCTCGCCTTGTCCCTTGCAGACTCTTGCTCTTTGGGCTGCACCCTCCGGCAGCTCCGGGGAGGACCCGCAGGGGTGGCCCTTTCCCAGTATCACATGCATTACCCAGGACGCCTTTAGGGACGCCAATAGAGATACTACGCAAATTGGACTAAGTGATAAACGTGCTTATGAAACCGGAACACCCAAGGCTAGGCTGGTTTCAGGTAAAGGTAGCTGCAGGGTCTCAAACAGCATCACCAAGTCTCTCTTCTGCTTTCCCCTCCACTCTGTGGTAGGTGTCCGCCTTTCCCGTCCCCAGACAGAAAACGCCAACTGACTCCTGTAACCATTCCCGAACTTGGCAAGTGGACTCGAGGCTCAGGGCTCTGATTGGCCAGGTCTGGTCACATGCTGCGAGGGAGGCGTGGCTTCCGAGGAAAACCAAGCATGCAGTGACCAGATGAATGGAGAATGAGGTTGAGTAGACACAATCAACAGCTGAGCCGACACCACGTTGTCTCCTGCTTGTTCCAGCTAGAGACAAAACCAACATCTGGACAAAAACAAAGGCAGAGGCTGTGCTAACAGCAGAGCTGGAAGAGAGGGGATGTGGGCGGAGGCAAAGCCTTGGAAGAGGCAGTGACCCAGGGATTCAGAGACCCGGAGCTGGAGTTGGGGGTGGTAGGGAGAGAACAAGGGCAAAAGTGGGAGTGGCACGGAAGGAAGCCAACTGCCCTACTTTCCTTCCCAGCCCAGCCAGGACCATCAAGCTGTCTCTTGGCCCTTGTGTCTGCCTAACTAGTCCAGCGCAGGCTAGATGGGGTCTTGCCTGTTCTCTGTCTCCCTGAGGTCCCTTAGGTAAGCAGATGTCTCAGCCTAGCTTATGGACCCTTTAAGATCTCACTCCTTCTCGTCACTGCTGGGAAGTTCCACCTGGAGCCCACCGTAAATTTTTTCTGCTGTTGGTTGCAAGCTCTGCCCTCAGACTTCTCAAAATCTAACATGGTCTGTCCTCACCTGACCACCACATGACAGGAAGGGCAGAACTAGGACAGACAGAGTCTGTCCCTTTACAAGACAAGAAAAGCCCCAGAGTTTTGAGTCAGTCAAAATGACTCTTGGACAACCCAGGTCAGAGCCCCCTAGCGCTCATTCTGGCCCTTCCTTCTATCCTGGGAACCACTCCACCATCCCCACCTCTGGGTCCTGGGCCTGCTGTTCCATCTCCCCACATCCAGGGAGAATCATTAATTTACTCAACCATTTGTTGAACAAATAGTTATTGAGCACCTACTATGTGCAAAGCCCTGTTCTACGTCCCGGGGACACAGCTGACATTCTAGTGCAAAAAAAAAAAAAAAACCATTGCTGTCGAGTCAATTCTGACTCATAGCGACCCTCTAGGACAGAGTCGGGCTGCCCCATAGGGTTTCCAAAGAGCAGTTGGTGGATTCTAACTGCTGATCTTTTGGTTAGCAGCCGAGCTCTTAACCACTGCTCCACCAGGGCCGGAGTCAGTAAGTAAGAAATTAAAGTCACAAGATTGTTTTAAGACAGTTGTAGCTGCTAGGAAGGAAATAACACAGGAGTTTATTAGGTTGGTCAGTCAGGGAAGACTTCATGGAGGAAGGGGTATTTGAGCTGAGGCCTAAAAGATGAAAAGCTTTGCAGGCCAAGGGGACTTCAAGTGCAAAGTCCCTGAGATGAGAACAATTGTCACACTTGGGTCTTCCAAGAAGCAGACTCAGGTGGAGCTAGGAGTTTGAAAGAAGAAAGGGGAGAAAGCAGGATTGGGTAGAGGGCATCTCAGACCGCTGAGCAACTCTGAAATTCTCTGCCAACCTAACGGGGAGCTCCACAGCAAAGGTTGCCCCATTGAGGGGTCCTGCATCTGGGCAGATATGGCCATGCCATAGCTCCCTGCTGGGAGTCTCTGGGTGGTGCAGGTGGTTAACACACTTAGCTGCTAACAGAGAGATTGGAGATTCAAGACCACCCAAAGGGGCCTCGAAAGAAAGGCCTGGTCTATTGCTGAAAAATCAGCCATTGAAAACTCCGTGGAGCACAGTTCTGCTCTGACACATGGGGGCACATGAGTCTGAGTTGGCTCCATGGCAACTGAAAAGTATCCTGCTTCTCAGTCCTGGGCTGGGGCCGCTGGGAAAGGGCATGGCCTTGAACCCTGAGGTCGACCCTGGAGACCCTGCAGCTGGAGGCTGTCAGCTCTGTTCTCTTTGCAGATGGGAGACCTGTTCTCTTTGATGCGAGATCCCAGCAGCCACCCCCATTGCAACCACAATGGGGGGTGTCAGGGTGTTGTACTTCAGGAACAGGGACAAGGCCAGTGTGACTAGAACATAAAGAGCCGTGGGGGGCTGGGGGGACAAGCACTGGGAGAGGAGTCCCGAGGCGTGTGGGCTTCTCTTTTCCCCTCCAGAACCCCTCCACCTGCATCCAACACCTGATGCTGACACCCTCAGACTGCATCACCCACTCCCGTGCCCTCTGGACCTGGCCTGGGCTCAGCCAGTGGGAGCCAGCACAGGATCAGAGTGAGGGAGGAGACCCAGGCCAGGGCATCTATTCCAAGTTCCTTCCTGAGAGATCGCCCTGGGCTGGCTTCATCATCCAACCAATCCCTCTCTGCACAACTATCTCTCCTTTTGGGTTCTGGGAACTGCCCCCTCCTCTCATCCCCCCAGGCCTGGGGTGGTCACAGGCCTGCTGGTGCTGGCCCAGGCTCCTGCACCACACCCTGCGTTTCCCTACTCTCCACCCACCCGTTTTAGAGTTAGTTAATCCCTTTGTTTAAGCTCTCCTGGAATTATCCTTATCAGGGCTAGCCATCTGCTCCCTCCTGGGCTCCTGAGGGCCACAGAGAGGCCATGGTAGCCCAAGTAGGTTCTGCAGGCCATGACGAGAGACTGGGGTTTTATTCTAAGATTTGAAATCGGTGGAGGGTGCTAAGCAGGCCCTCTGAGCCTCTGGAGCCTGGTACCCACAGGCCTGGGCATCTGGAATTTCCTGGCCACAGAAAAGGTCCTGCCTGTGCTCCTCTAGGGCTGCACGAGCCCCTAGAAGTGCTGTTCAGATGTACCTGGGACCAAGGGTCATGACCTCAGGCAGAGGGGCTGAGTGGCCCTGCTTTCTCAGCTAAGTCTTTCACTGGATCAGTCAGGACTCTCAGGTTGCAAGTGACAGAAATTGAACACAGGCAGTCTTAAACAAAACAAAATAAAACCCAAAGCTGAGAGGAGAGGATTTATTGGCTCACAAACTAAAATATCCAGGATGCTAGATCCAGCCATTCAGTGGAGCTTTCAGACTAAGACACTAGGAAGAAAGCTCTGGTGATCTAGCAAAAGCAGGAGGACACCACTATCAGTGAAGGACAGAACATCCAGAAAGAAGCTCAGTAAAGACACGGAAGATATAAATGCCACAATCAACCAACTTGATCTCATAGACACGTACCAAACACTACACCCAACAGCAGCGAAGTATACTTTCTTTTCCAACGCACATGGAACATTCTCCAGAAGAGACCACATAGTAAGCCATAAAGCAAGCCTTAACAGAATCCAAAGCATCAAAATATTACAAAGCATCTTTTCTGACCATAAAGCCATAAAAGTAGAAATCAATAACAGAAAAAGCAAGGAAAACAAAACAAACACATGGAAACAACAACACCTTGCTCAAAAACTACTGGGTTATAGAAGAAATCAAGGATGGAATAAAGAAATTCATAAAATTAAATGAGAATGAAAACACATCCTACAAGAACCTTTAAAACACAGCAAAAGCAGTACTCAGAGGTCAGTTTATAGCAATAATTGCACACATCCAAAAAGAAGAAAGGGCCAAAATCAAAACATTAACACAACAACTGGAACAAGTAGAAAGAGCAGCAAAAGAAGCCCTCAGCAGCCAGAAGGAAGGAAATAGTAAGAATTGGAGCAGAATTAAATGAAATAGAGAATAGTAAAACAATTGAAAGAGTTAACAAGACCAAGAACTGGTTCTCTGAAAAGATCAACCAAATTGTTAAACCACTGGCCAAGCTGACCAAAGAAAAACAGGAGCGGAAGCAAATAACCCATATAAGAAATGAGATGGGTGATATCACAACAGACTCAACTGAAATTAAAAGAATCATAACAGAATACTATGAAAAATTGTATTCCCATAAATTTGAAAACCTAGAGGAAATGGACAAATTTCTAGAAACTCACTAGCTATCTAAACTAACACAATCAGAGATAGAACAACTAAATAAACCCATAACAAAAGAAGAGATTGAAAACGTTATTAAAAAATCTCAACAAACAAAAGCCCTGGCCTGGACAGTTTCACTGGAGATTTCTACCAAACTTTCGGAGAAGAGTTAACACCACTACTACTAAAGGTATTTCAGAGCATAGAAAAGGATGGAATAATATCAAACTCATTCTACAGGGCCAGCATAACCCTGATACCAAAATCAGGTAAAGACACCACAAGAAAAGAAAATTACAAGCCAATATCCCTCAGGAACATTGACGCAAAAATCCTCAAAAAAATTCTAGCCAATAGAATTCAGCAACATATCAAAAAAATAATTCACCATGAGCAAGTGGGATTTATACCAGGTATGCAAGGATGGTTCAACATTAGAAAAACAATCAATGTAATCCATCACTTAAATAAAACAAAACACAAAAACTGTATGATCTTGTCAATTGATACAGAAAAGGCATTTGGCAAAGTCCAACACCCTTTCATGATAAAAAGCTCTCAACAAAATAGGAGTAGAAGGGAAATTCCTTAACATAATTAAGGACATTTATACAAAGCCAACAACCAACATCATCCTAAATGGAGAGACTTTGAAAGCATTCCCCTTGAGAACAGGAACCAGACAAGGATGCCCTCTATCACCACTCTTATTGTGCTGGAGGCCTTAGCCAGAGCAATTAGGTTAGAAAAAGAAATAAAGGGCATCCAAATTGGTAAGGAAGAAGTAAAAGTATCTCTATTCGCAGATGATATGATCTTATACACAGAAAACCCCAAAGAATCCACAAGAAAACTGCTGGAACTAATAGAAGATTTCAGCAAAGTACCAGGATACAAGATAAACATACAAAAATCAGTTGGATTCCTTTACACCAACAAAGAGAACATCCAAGAGAAAATCACCAAATCAATACCATTTACAATAGCCCCAAAGGAGAAAAAATACTTAAGAATAAATCTAACTAGAGACGTAAAAGACCTATACAATGAAAACTACAAGACACTACTGCAAGAAACCGAAAGAGACCTGCATAAGTGGAAAAACATACCTTGCTCATGGCTACGAAGACTCAACATTGTGAAAATGTCAATTCTACCCAAAGCGATCTACAGATACAATGCAATCCCAATCCAAATTCCAACGACATTTTTTAATGAGATGGAGAAACAAATCACCAACTTCATATGGAAAGGGAAGAGGCTCCGAATAAATAAAGCATTGCTTAAGAAGAAGAACAAAGTGGGAGGCCTCACACTACCTGATTTTAGAACCTATTATACTGCCACGGTAGTCAAAACAGCCAGGTACTGGTACAACAACAGATGCATAGACCAATGGAACAGAACTGAGAATCCAGACATAAATTCATCCACCTATGAGCACCTGATATTTGACAAAGGCCCAAAGTCCATTAGTTGGGAAAAAGACAGTTCTCTTTAACAAATGGTGCTGGCATAACTGGATAGCCATCTGCAAAAAACTGGAACAAGACCCATACCTCACACCATGCACAAAAGCGAACTCAAAATGGGTCAAAGACCTAAATATAAAATCGAAAATGATAAAGATCACGGAAGAAAAAATAGGGACAACGCTAGGACCCTTAACACATGGCATAAACAGAATATGAACCATAAGAAACAATGCACAAGCACCAGAAGAGAGACTAGATAAATGGGAGCTCCTAAAAATCAAACACTTATGCTCATCAAAAGACTTCACCAAAAGAGTCAAAAGACAACTTACAGACTGGGAAAACATTTTGGCTAGGACAAATCCAATCAACATCCAAACTCTAAAATCTACAAGATACTGCAAAACCTCAACAACAAAAGGACAAACAACCCAAATAAAAAAAGGGCAAAGGATATGAACAGACACTTCGCCAAAGAAGACGTTCAGGCAGCTAACAGACACATGAGGAAATGCTCATGATCATTAGCCATTAGAGAAATGCAAATCAAATCTACAGTGAGATACAATCTCACCCCAACAAAGCTAGCATTAATCCAAAAAACACAAAATAATAAATGCTGGAGAGGTTGTGGAGAGACTGGAACACTTATACACTGTTGGTGGGAATGTAAAATGGTACAGCCACTATGGAAATCAATTTGGCACTTCCTTGAAAAGCTAGAAATAGAAGTACTATACGATCCAGCAATCCCGCTCCTTGGAATATATCCTAAAGAATTAAGAGCAGTCACACAAATAGGTATATGCACACCCATGTTCATTGCAGCATTGTTCACGATAGGTAAAAGATGGAAACAACCTAGGTGCCTAAGAACGGACAAATGGCTAAACAAATTATGGTATATTCACATATTGGTATACTACACAATGATAAAGAACAACAATGAATCTGTGAAACATAACATGGAGGAATCTGGAAGGTATTATGCTGAGTGAACTTAGTCACAAAAGGACAAATATTGTATAACACCAGTATTACAAAAACCCAAGAAAAGGTTTAAACACAGAAGACAACATTCTTTGATGGTTACAAGGGTGAGGAGGGAGGGAGACTGATATTCACTAACTAGAATGTAGACAAAAATTATCTTAGGTGAAGGGAAGGACAGCACACACTACAGAGGAAGTAGGCACAACTGGACTAAACCAAAGCTAAGAAATTTCCTGAATACAAGCAAACACGTCAAGGGACAGAGTAGCAGGTGTGGGGGTCTGGGGACCATGCCTCAGGGGACATCTAGGTCAATTGTCAAAACAAAGTTTTTTAAGAAAATGTTCTGCATCCCACTTTGGTGAGTGGTGATAAGGGTCTTAAAAGCTAGCGAGCGGCCATCTAAGAAGCATCAATTGGTCCAAACACACCTGGAGTAAAGGAGAAATGAAAAACACCATGGACACAAAGAAAGTATTAGCCCAAGAGACAGAATGGGCCACGTAAACCAGAGACTTCATCAGCCTGAGACCAGAAGAACTAGATGGTGCCTGGCTACCACAATGACTGCCCTGACAGGGAACACAACAGAGAGTCCCTGATGGAACAGGAGAAAAGTGGGGTGCAGAACACAAATTCTAGTAAAAAGACCAGACTTAATGGTTTAATTGAGACTAGAGGGACCCTGGAAGACATGGCCCCTGGACTCTCTGTTAGCCCAAAACTAAAACCATTCCCAAAGCCGACTCTTCAGATTAGACTGGACTATGGGACATAGAATGATACTCAAGAAGACTGTGCTTCTTAGCTCAAGAAGATACATGAGATTAAATGAGCAGCTCTCATCCAGAGGCTAGATGAGAAGGCAGAGAGGGTTAGGAGCTGGTTGAATGGACATGGGAAACCCGGGGGGGAAAGGAAGAGTGTGTTGTCACAGTATAGGGAGAGCAAGTAGGGTCACAAAACAATGTATGTATAAATTTTTGTATGAGAGACTAACTTGAATTGTAAACTTTCACTTAAAGGACAACAACTAAAAAAAAAAAAGATGTTACCAAAAAAGTGAAAAGACAAGCTGCTGTCTGGGAGAATATTCTTGGAAACCATGTATCTGGTAAGAATCTAATAATCAAAAATATATACAAAACTCCAACAACTTAACAACAAAAAGACAAATAACCCAATCATAAAATGGGCAAAGGTCTTAAATTGGACATTTCACCAAAGAGGACATTCAAATGGCCACCAAACACATGAAAAGATGCTCAATGTCATTAGCCATCATTTGATTAGAGATGCAAATCAAAACCACATTGAGATATAATTTCACTCCCACAAGAATGTCTAAGACTAAAAAAAAGAAAAAAACGGAAAATAATAAATGTTGCTGTGGATGTAGGGAAATTGGAACCCTTGTCCACTGCTGGTAGGAAAAATGCAAAATGGTACAGCTGTTGTGGAAAAGTGTGGCGGCTTCTCAAAAGACTAAAAACAGGGCTACCTTGTGACCCAGTAATTCCACTCCTAGGTATACACCCAAAAGACTTGAAAGCAGAGACTCAAATAGAGACTTGTACACCGACGTTCATTGCAGCACTATTCACAATAGCCAGATAGCCACAAAAACCACTTTTGTCAAAGATTCTATAGAAGAATCCTGATCAAAAGGTAGAAAATGCAGAAGAGAATTTCAAATGCTCATGGACTGTAGACTTTCTGGAGCCATAGGGGCTGAAAGAATTCCCGAAACTATTGCCCTGAGAGAACCTTTAAAACTTAAACTAAAAATATCCCCTGAAGTTTTCTTAAAACCAAACAACTGTTGTTGGCTAGGTGCCATCAAGTCAGTTCTGACTCATTGCAACCCTATTTTACAACAGATCAAAACACTGCTCAGTCCTGCACCATCCTTACAACCATTGCTATGCTTGAGCAATAGTTTAGCTTAACTAGTCAAAAATGGTCTGCCTTGAGCATAATGTTGTTTTTTAAGGTGGAAAAAACCTTAATACTCGTCAACAGATGAATGAATAAACTAAATGTGGTACATGCATATAATGGAATACTACTCAGCCAGTAGGAAAAATGAAGTCTTGATACATGGTACAGTATAGTTGAGCCTGAAAATATTATACTGAGTGAAATAAGTTAATCACAAAAGGACGAACATTGCATGACCTCACTTATATAAAAGACAAGAAAAGGCAAATGTATAGAGACCAAAGTTTATTAGTGGTTACCAAGGGCAGTTAAAAATAAATAAATAAACAAAACATTGCCAATCAAGTTGTTTCCAATTCATAGCAACCCTATAGAGCGGAGTAAAACTGCCCCGTGGTGTTTCCAAAACTGTAAATCTTTTTTTTAATTTTAATTTTTATTTTATTGTTGTAGTCTAAATGAAGTTTACATTTCAACTTAGTCTCCCATACAGAATTTTATACATACATTGTTATATGACCCTAATTGCTCACCCCATTGTGGGACAGCACACTCCTCCTTTCCATCCCTGATACCCCATGTCCATTCAACCAGCTCCTAACACTCTCTGCTTTCCCATCTCACTTCTGGAAAGAAGCTGCCCCTTTGGTCTCTTTTATCTACTTGAGCTAAGAGGCACACTCCTCACAAGTATCACTTTATGTCCCACAGTCCGGTCCAATCCCTGTCTGAGGAGCTGGCCTCGGAAATTGTTTTAGTTCTGGGCCGATAGAGAATCTAGGGGCCATGTTTTCAGGGTTCCTCCAGTTGCAGTCAGACCATTAAGTCTGGTCTTCTTACTAGAATTTGAGTTCTGCACCCCATCTTTCTGCTGCTCCATCAGGGACTCTCTGTTGTGTTCCCTGTCAGGGCGGTCATTGGTGGTAGCCGGGCAGCATCTAGTTCTTCTGGTCTCAGGCTGATGAAGTCTCTGGTTTCTGTGGCCCTTTCTGTCTCTTGGGCTACTACTTTCCTTGTGTCTTTGGTGTTCTTCATTCTCCTTTACTCCAGGTGGTTGGGACCAACTGATGCATCTTAGATGGCCACTTGCAAGCGTTTAAGACCCCAGACGCCACTCACCAAAGTAGGATGCAGAAAATTTTCTTATTAAGCTTTGTTATGCCAATTGACCTAGATGTCCCCTGAAAGCATGGTCCCCAAACCCCTACCCCTGCTACTCTGTCTCTCAAAGTATTTGATTGTATTCAGGAAACTTCTTAGCTTTGGTTTAGTCCAGTTGTGCTGACTTCACCTGTAGTGTGTGCTGTCCTTCCCTTCACCTAAGATGATTCTTATCTTCTATCTAGTTACTAAACAGCCCTCACCCTCCCTCCCCACCCTCATAACAATCAAAGAATGTTTTCTTCTGTGTTTAAACCTTTTCTTGAGTTCTTATAATAGTGGTCTTATACAGTATTTGTCCTTCTGTGACTGACTAAATTCACTCAGCATAATAAGTCTCAGCTTCCTTCACATTATCCAATATTTCATGGCTTCATCGTTGTTCTTTATCATTGTGTAGTATTCCATTGTGTGGATATACCACAATTTGTTTATCCTTTCGTCTGTTGATGGGCACCTAGGTTGTTTCCATCTTTTTGCTATTGTGAACAGTGCTGCAATGAACATGGGTGTGCATGTATCTATTCGTGTGACAGCTCTTATTTCTCTAGCATATATTCCAAGGAGCGGGATAGCTGGATTTTATAGCACTTCTATTCCTAGCATTTTAAGGATGCGCCAAATCGATTTCCAAAGTGGTTGTACCATTTTACATTCCCACCAACAGTGTATAAGTGTTCCAGTCTCTCCACAACCTCTCCAGCATTTATTATTTTGTGTTTTTTGGATTAAGGCTAGCCTTGTTGGGGTGAGATGATATCTCATTGTAGTTTTGATCTGCATTTCTCTAATGGCTTATGATTGTAAGCATTTCTTCATGTGTCTGTGAGCTGCCTGAATATATCTGTCTGTTCATATCCTTTGCCCATTTTTTAATTGGGTTATTTGTCTTTTTGCTGTTGAGGTATTGCAGGATCTTGTAGATTTTATAGATTAGACACTGATCAGATTTGTCCTAGCCAAAATGTTTTCCCAGTCTGTAAGTTGTCTTTTGACTCTTTTGGTGAAGTCTTTTGATGAGCATAAGTGTTTGATTTTTAGGAGCTCCCATTTATCTAGTCTCTCTTCTGGTGCTTGTGGATTGTTACTTATGGTTCATATTCTGTTTATGCCATGTGTTAAGGGTCCTAGCATTGTCCCTATTTTTTCTTCCATGATCTTTATCATTTTCGATTTTATATTTAGGTCTTTGACCCATTTTGAGTTCGCTTTTGTGCATGGTGTGAGGTATGGGTCTTGTTCCAGTTTTTTGCAGATGGCTATCCAGTTATGCCAGCACCATTTGTTGAAGAGACTGTCTTTTCCCCAATTAATGGATTTTGGGCCTTTGTCAAAAATCTCCTGCTCATAGGTTGATGAGCCTATATCTGGATTCTCAACTCTGTTCCATTGGTCTATGTATTTGTTGTTGTACCAATACCAGGCTGTTTTGACTACCGTGGCAGTATAATAGGTTCTAAAATCAGGTAGTGTGAGGCCTCCCACTTTGTTCTTCTTCTTAAGCAATGCTTTATTTATTCGGAGCCTCTTCCCTTTCCATATGAAGTTGGTGATTTGTTTCTCCATCTCATTAAAAAAATGCCAGTGAAATTTGGATCGGGATTGCATTGTATCTGTAGATTGCTTAAGGTAGAATTGACATTTTCACTATGTTGAGTCTACCTATCCATCAGCAAGGTATGTTTTTCCACTTACGAAGTCCCTTTTAGTTTTTTGCAGTAGTGTCTTGTAGTTTTCTATGTACAGATATTTTATGTCTCTGGTTAGATTTATTCAGAAGTATTTTATCTTCTTGGGGGCTATTATAAATGGTATTGATTTGGTAATTTCCTGTTAGAGGTTCTCTTTGTTTGTGTAAGGGTATCCAACTGATTTTTGTATGTTTATTTTGTATCCTGATACTTTGCTGAAATCTTCTATTAGTTCCAGTAGTTTTCTTGTGGATTCTTTGGGGTTTTCTGTGTATAAGATCATATCATCTGCGAATAGAGATACTTTTACTTCTTCCTTACCAATTTGGATGCCCTTTATTTCTTTTTCTAGCCTAATTGCTCTGGCTAGGACCTCCAGCACAATGTTCAATAAGAGTGGCGATAGAGGGCATCCTTGTCTGGTTCCCGTTCTCAAGGGAAATCCTTTCAACATCTCTCCATTTGGAATGATGTTTGCTGTTGGCTTTGTATAAATGCCCTTAATTATTTTGAGGAATTTCCCTTCCATTCCTATTTTGTTGAGAGTTTTTATCATGAACGGGTGTTGGACTTTGTTGAATGCCTTTTCTGCATCAATTGATAAGATTATGTGGTTCTTGTCTTTTGTTTTTTTTTTATGTGATGGATTACATTAATTGTTTTTCTAATGTTGAACCATCCTTGCATACCTGGTATAAATCCCACTTGCTCATGGTGAATTATTTTTTTTGATATGTTGCTGAATTCTATTGGCTAGAATTTTTTTAAGGATTTTTGCATCAATGTTCATGAGGGATATTGGCCTGTAATTTTCTTTTCTTGTGGTGTCTTCACCTGGTTTTGGTATCAGGGTTATGCTGGCTTCATAGAATGAGTTTGATAGTATTGTATTCTTTTCTATGCTCTGAAATACCTTTAGTAGCAGTGGTGTTAACTCTTCTCTGAAAGTTTGGTAGAATTCTCCAGTGAAACCATCCAGGCCAGGGCTTTTTTTTTGTTGGGAGTTTTTTAATAACCTTTTCAATCTCTTCATTTGTTATGGGTTTATTTAGTTGTTCTACCTCTGTGTTAATTTAGGTAGGTAGTGAGTTTCTAGAAATTTGTCCATTTCCTCTAGGTTTTCAAATTTGTTTGAGTACAATTTTTCATAGTAATCTGTTATGATTCTTTTAACTTCAGTTGGGTCTGTTATATCAGCCATCTTATTTTTTATACAGGTTATCTGCTTCCTCTCCTGTTGTTCTTTTGTTGGCTTGGCCAATGGTTTATTGATTTTGTTGATCTTTTCAAAGAACCAGCTTTTGGACTTGTTAGCTCTTTCAGTTGTTTTTCTATTTTCTGTTCCATTTAATTTTGCTCTGATTCTTATTATTTCCTTCCTTCTGGCTCCTGAGGGCTTCTTTTGCTGCTCTGTTTCTACTTGTTTCAGTTGTAGGGTTAATGTTTTGATTATGGCCCTTTCTTGTTTTTGGATGTGTGCATTTATTGCTATAAACTGACCTCTGAACTCTGCTTTTGCTGTGTCCCAAAGGTTCTGGTAGTATGTGTTTTCATTCTCATTTGATTCTATGAAATTCTTTATTCCATCTTTAATTTCTTCCATAAACCGGTAGTTTTTGAGCAAGGTGTTGTTCAGTTTCCATGTGTTTGATTTTTCTTGCTTGCTTTTTGTGTTGTTGATTTCCACTTTTATGGCCTTATGGTCAGAAAAGATGCTTTGTAATTTTTCGATGTTTTGGATTCTGTTAAGGCTTGCTTTATGGCCTAATATGTGATCTATTCTGGAGTATGTTCCATGTGCATTGGAAAAGAAAAGTATACTCAGCTGCTGTTGGGTGCAGTGTTCGGTATATGTCTATGAGATCAAGTTGGTTGATTGTAGCATTTAGCTCTTCTGTGTTTTTGTTGAGCTTCTTTCTGGATGGTTTGTCTTTTACCCAAAGTTTTGTGTTGAATTCTCCTACTACTATTGTGGAGCTGTCTCCCTCTCTTTTCAGTGCTCTTAGAGTTTGTTTTATGGATTTTGGAATCCTGTTGTTGAGTGTGTAAATATTTATTATAGTTATGTACTTCTGGGTACTGACCCTTTAATCATTATATAGTGCCCTTCCTTATCTTTTATGGTAGATTTTACTTCAAAGTCTATTTTGTCAGAGATTAATATTGCCACTGCTGCTGTTTTTTGAGTGTTGTTTGCTTGATATATTTTTTCCATCCTTTGAGTTTTAGCCTGTTTGTGTCTTTAAGTCTAAGGTGCATCTCTTGTAGGCAGTGTATAGATGGATCCTGCTTTTTTATCTGATCTGCCACTGTCTGTCTCTTTATTGGTGCATTAAGTCTGTTTACATTCAGCATAATTATTGATAGGTATGAGTTTAGTGCTGTCATCTTGATGTCTCTTTTTGTGTGTTGTTCACAGTTTCTTTGTTCCCCTTAATTTTCTATGCTGAGTCATTTTTCTTTATGTATTTTTTTTTCATCTTTTTCACTTTTGTTGATTTTCTGTTTGCTGAGTCTTTACATTTTTCTACTTTTTTATTTTGACTTGTAGAATTGTAGATTCCTTTGTGGTTACCTTAATATTTACCCCTGTTTTTCTAAGTTTATACCAGTCTTTTATTTCTTTATATCGCAAGGCTGTAAATCTTTACAGAAGCAGACTGCCAAATCTTTCTCCTGTGGAGCCCCTGGTGGGTTTGAACAGCTGACCTTTTGGTTGACAATCGAGTGCTTAACTACTGCGCCACCAGGGCTCCTTTCCAGGGTCAGGAGGGAGGGAGAAAGGGGTGTTAATGGTGATGGAAAAATCACATTTATTAAGGGTAGGGTTGCACAGCCAATTATTGTAATTGCCATCAATAAGTTGTACACCTGTAAAAAGGTGAACTGCCAAAAGTTGTGTGATGGATATATTTACAACAACAATCCAAAAAAAAAGAGTAGCTGCTGAGGCTGCTTATGTACAACCAAAAACCTCATGGGAGTTGGTTGCCTCTTTTGGAGGTTTAGGGCCATGGTTTTCATGGGACATTCCAGTTAACTGGCCTAATAATGTGTTTAGTGCTTCTGTTCTACCTCCTAGTTTGTTGTGACGTGCCTGGGGTATTAAAAGCTTGCAAGCAGCCATGCAAGGCATGACAATTGGTCTCTATTTGCTTGGAGTAACAGAAGGAGAATCAGGAATAGGAGGAGGGCATGGAATGTGTGGCTAATTGTCTCCATGAACAACTGCCACCTTTGTCATTAGACCAGAAAAACTGGATGGTGCCCGGCTACCATTACTGAACACTTTGATCAAAGATTCTTTAGAAGAATCCTGATCAAAAGGTGGAAAATGCAGAAGAGAATTTCAAATTCTCATGGACTGTAGACCTTCTGGAGCCATGGGGGCTGAAAGAATCCCTGAAACTATTGTCCTGAGAGAATCTTCTAAATGTAAACTAGCCAGCAAGGGAGAATGAAGAAAACAAGATACAAGGAAAAGATTAGTCCAAAGGACTAATGGACCACAACTACCACGGCCTACCAGACTGAGTCCAGTATAACTAGATGGTGCCCGGCTACCACCACTGACTACTCTGACCGGGATCACAACAGAGGGTCCTGGACAGAGCTGGAGAAAAATGTAGAGCAAAAATTCTAACTCACAAAAGAGACCAGATTTACTGGCCTGACAGAGACTGGAGAAACCCTGAGAGTATGGCCCCCGGACACCATATTAGCTCAGTAATGAAGTCACTCCCGAGGTTCACCATTCAGCCAAAGATTAGACAGCCCCATAAAACAAAATTAGACTAATAGGGCACAACACTCCAGGGACAAGGACTAGAAGCTAGGAGGGGACAGGAAAGCTGGTAATAGGGAACCCAAGGTCGAGAAGGGAGAGTGTTGACACGTTGTGAGGTTGTTAACCCAGGTCATAAAACAATATGTGTACTTTTTAATAAGAAATCATTTGTTCTGTAAAACTTCATCTAAATTACAATAGAAAAATTAAAAAAAAAAAACCTTAAACTAAAAATATCCCCTGAAGTTTTTTTAAAACCAAACGATTGTTATTGCTAGATGCCGTCGAGTCAGTTCTGACTCACTGTGACCCTATTTACAACAGAATGAAACACTGCCCAGTCCTGGACCATCCTCACAATCTTTTCTATGCTTGATCAATAGCTTAGCTTAACTGGTAAAAATGGTCTGCCTTGAGCGTTATGCTCTTTTAAGAACTATCTATAAGGGATCAATGTGACGACAGCAACCTGAAAGATTAGATAAGAATTTTAGGGGGCTATGAATTTATGTTAATGAGGGAGGAACAACTCAGAAAAAGAGAGGGAATTGTTGCACAACTCAAAGAATGTAATCAGTGTCACTGAATTGTATATGTAGAAGCGGTTGAATTGGTGTAGTCTTTGCTGTGTATATTCTCAACAACAAAATAAATTTTAGAAAAGGTTAATCAATGCTATTATATTGAGTAAATTACATTTAAAGAGATAAAAGAAAGATGATGTAGTATATTACATATTTAGAGAACTTTTCAAACTGCTTTTACCTATTAACCTAATTTTTCTGAATAATAAAGTTACTGTTGCTTGAAAAAAAAAGCAAGAGGACAGTGTCTTAGGAAAGCAAAAATGACAGATGGCCAGCACTTCTCCCAAGTTCCCATCTTCTTCTGCTTGGTGTCCCACAGTGATGTACTCCTTCTTCATCAGTACAAACTATCTATCTGCTGCTGTACCCAGCACCTGGAAAACCACCCATTCAAGGTTTGCTGACTGAATAAATGAAAAAAATTCATGCCATTATCCTGGGGTCTACTAATTATAGTCAGTTTACATCTATATTAACAAAAAACAAACCAGTTGCTCTTGAGTCAATTCCAACTCATGGCGACCCCAAAGTAGAGCTGTGCTCCACAGGATTTCCATGGCTGACTTTCTGAAGTAGATCACCAGGCCTTTCTTCTGAGGCACCTCTGGGTGGACTTGAACCACTAACCTTTCAGTTACCAGCCGAGCACTTAACCCTTTGTGCCACCAGGGCTCCTTACATCTGTATTAGAATTGGCTAAAAGATGCTGCAGGAACAAACTTATCCAAAGATGTTAGTGGTTTGTTATGCACAAGAGTGTTTTTCACTTATAAAGTCTGCAGTGGTTCTGGCTGCTTTTGTTTTGTGCTTCTGCCACAACAACTTGGGGCTCCTCGGGCGACCATGGCAGGGAAAGAGAGAGTAGAGGGGTGCTCAGGGGCCCAGGGGTGTGTTTCATGTGCACATCAAGTCAATTACCGCTAGATACGCCTATGTTCTCCTAGAACCTGGGCCTGGGCACTGCTGGGCACTGCCCTGCTCTTGGGCACCGAGGCCCCTCTCTCTCATTGGGTGCTGCTTCTGCAACTGCTACCATCTCTAAGTGGGCGCCACAGTGTGCCAAGCGCCTACGCTGCACACCCAGGCCCTTGGAGTGCCAAAGCTACACAGGTTACGTAAAGATGCAGTCAAAGCTGCACTCTGACTGGGGAGCCCCAAAGCTGTGCTGCTTAGAACCCCAGTATCTCACAAAGCCTTTTGGGAAAAGTGGGCAAGTGATATAAATGAGCAAAACTGAGTGAAGTTGAGTCACATGGAAGGCAATAGAGAGTGGTGAGGACTGGGGCAAACCCAAGAACAGGCTCCATCTAAAAGGG
Source organism: Dugong dugon (assembly GCA_030035585.1). Lineage (NCBI taxonomy): Eukaryota > Metazoa > Chordata > Mammalia > Sirenia > Dugongidae > Dugong > Dugong dugon. The sequence goes on along the minus strand of CM057478.1, from coordinate 63,275,488 downwards.
CAGCCTCTACTTAGCTTCAGCTAACTGCGGCCATATGCAAATTGGCACTCAGTATTGCCAGATCTTAGGGAATTTTTTTAAAGAAAATAAAAATTTTACATGAAGTTTCCCAAGTTTCAAAATGCTGTTCAGGCTGGATTCAGCCCACAGGCCACGAGTTTGCAATCCCTGCTTTAGTGAGACAAGTTTTTCCGTTTTCACTCCCAGCTCTCAGTCTCCAACTTGGCTCTACGGCTATCCACAGGACATGGAGGGGAGCCAGATGAGGCTGGGCCAGGAGGCAACCCATCCCCCACATCCCACTGACCTCAAACTTACCCTCCCCTCAACAGCCAAGGCTTCTCACTGGGTCAGGCAGATGGACTTAGCTCCCTCCCTTGGGGCAAGGTCCCTCCCCAGGGGCTCCTTCCAGACTGACTTCTGGCAGGCCAGCAGCACCCGCCTGCCAGACAGCCTGTATTTGTCCCAAGCCCACTAAGACTCAAGCTGCAGAGGCTCTTCCGGCCCTTAAGATAAAAGCCAGACTCATCACCATCACCTCTGAGACTCTCCACAGGCGACTGTTGCTGACCCTTTCAGCCCCAGGTCCTTGTTCCTCATGCTGGTCCCTGCTGATCCCCCGTCCCATCCCTTCCTTCCCAGGCTGCTCTCTGCTAACCCCTCCAGCCCCTCTCCCTTCCCCGCTCCCCAGACTAGCCCCTGCTGCTCACCCCTCCAGTCCCATCTCTTCACCTCTTCAGACAGAAGGAACTTCCTTCTCCAGGGTGTCTTGCTGTCTTTCAACTCTAGGCCTTTATATATATTGCTCCCTAGACTGTTCCTGAAGCAGCCCTGGTGGCACAGTGGTTAAGCACTCAGCAGTTAACCATAAGGTCTGCGGTTCAAGCCCACCAACTGCTCCAGGAAGATGTGGCAATCTGCTTGTAAAGATTATTTTGTTGTTAGGTGCCCTCGAGTCGGTTTCGACTCATAGCGATTCTACGTGCAACAGAATGAAATACTGCCCAGTCGTACACCATCCTCATAATCTTTGCTGTGCTTGAGCCCATCATTGCAGCCACTGTGTCAGTCCATCTCATTGAGGGTCTTCCTCTTTTTTGCTGACCCTCTACCTTACCAAGCATGATGTCCTTCTCCAGGGATTGGTCCCTCCTGATAACATGCCCAAAGTATGTGATAAACCCCATGGACAGTTCTACTGTGGCCTATAGGGTTGCTATGAGTTGGAATCAACTTGACGGCACATAACAACAACATCCAGGCTGTCCCTGAGCAGGCAGTGGTGGTTCAGTGGTAGAATTCTAGCCTTCTATGCAGGAGATCCAGGTTTGATTCCTAGCCAATGCACAACAGGCACAGCTACCACCAATCTATCAGTGGAGGTTTGCATGTTGTTATGATGCTGAACGGGCTTCAACAGAGCTTGCAGACCAAGACAGACTAGGAAGAAAGACCTGGCAATCTACTTACAAAAATCAGCCAATGAAAACCCTGTGGATAGCAACAGGCTCTGATCCTGTTGTGAATGGAGTGGCCATGAGCCAGGGCTACTAACAGCAACAGACTGTTCCTGAAACATGCCCAAACCCACTGCCTTCCAGTTGATTCTGACTCATAGCGATCCTAGAGGACAGAGTAGAACAGCCCCAAGGGGTTTCCAAGGCTGTAATCTTTTCTGAAGCAGACTGCGACAACTTTCTGCCACAGAGTGGCTGGTGAGTTCGAACCACCAACCCTTCAGTTAGCAGCAGAGTTCTTAACCACTGCCCAACCAGGGCTCCTCATGCCTGAAACACCCCCTCCCCCAAACACTCCCACCTCTTTTCAGGTCGAAGCTCAGAAGTCAGTTCTTTCAGGAAGCCCTCCCAGACTATCTATGGTAGTTTAGAAGCTGAGGCCAGGTGCTCCCATAGCCTGCTAGGTTCCCATCACAGCTTGTTATCACTTACTTAATTGTCTGTCTTTTAGGAGAAAAAGGGGGAAGGGGCCCTCCTCTGGGACAGAAACCAAGGCTGCTGTGCTCCCCTCAAATATCTAGCATCTAGCACTATGCCTGAGACAAGTAAACGCTTACATGTTTTCAGAAGGAATGAAGAAACGAAGGGAGGGAGGACGGAAGGGTGGTCAAAGGGAGGGAGGAAGGGGAAGAAGAATGGAAGGAAGGAGCGGGAAAGAAGGCAGAGCAGGAAGGAGGTAAGAGTGGAAGGAAGCAAGCGGGGCCCCTCCACTTTGTTTCCGTCTTTGTCTCTTTCCATCTCTGTCCTCTCTGTCTCCACCTCCAAACAGCTAAATGCTTTGTTTCTGGTAGTCTCTTGGTTTCTTGATGCCTCTGATCATCTGTTTTTGATCATCCCTCCCCATCCCTGACCCATGTCCCTGAGGAGAGCCTAGTGTCCTGGTCGGCGGGAGTCCCTCCCAGAACAGCTGCTTTCCAACCTCAGGACGTCAAGGGTCTAGAGCGGTCGCACCAGAAGATTCCCTGCAACGGGTCCCTGAAATTTTCGGGGGGACGAGGGGGGCGAGGGGAACGAACGCGCGCCCAGATGGTGAACTCAGGCCTGGGCAGCCTGCGGCGGGGGAAAAGGGGTGGAGAAACGGGAGGAGGAGGGCGAGTAGGGTGGGGGGAGGCGGGAGGGGCGGGCCCAAGCGCGCCCCCCGCCCTCCCAGCCCCGCCGGCCACATCTGGCGGCCGCCTTCCCTTGTTTCCGCAGCATCCAGACTTCCTCCGGTGGTGTCTAGAGGCTGCGCATTTGGGGCTTTAAAATACAAAGGGATTGGCAGGACCAGCGGCCACAGGCAGCGGCGGCGGCGGCGGCGGCTGCGGCGTGGCTGAGCTACGGCGGCCGGACCTTACGCCGCTGAGCCGGGGTCAGCAGAGCCAACCAAGCGGAGTGCGCCCTCGAAGCGTAGCCCTGCGCCGCAGAGCAGGCGCCAGACAGGCGGCGACGCGGCCACACGCACCGAGCCAGCGACCCCCGGGCGTAGCGCGGGGCCCGGGACCGCAATGATGGAAGCGCGAGGGGCCCGGGGCGCGCTTGCCGGTGTCCTGCGGACGCTGTGCGTCCTAGGCTGCCTGTTGGGCCGCGCCGCCGCCGCACCATCGCCCATCATCAAGTTTCCCGGAGACGTCGCCCCCAAAACGGACAAAGAGCTGGCTGTGGTGAGTTGCAACGCTGGCCTCAACGAGCCAAGTTTAGACAAACTTTGGAGACGGAGGATGGGGAGTGGGGCAGAGTGGGCACACGGTGAGGGGAGGGGCTTCGGAAAACAGCTTGTTGGCGGGGGGGGGGGGGGGGGGGTCTTTGGCGAACTGACCGAGGAATCTCATTTGCAACCAGGGGAGGAGGCCTTTGGTAAACAATGGCAACCTTAACCACAGCACTGGCGGCGGGTGGACGGGAGCGAGAAAAGAACGGGGAGCGGTGCTTTAGTAAACTGCTGGAAAGGGCCCCCTTTGCAGATTACAGGGACATTATCAAGCTTCTGAGGCACTTGGCAAAGGGGGAGGGTTTGGTAAACAACTTTTGGACACATCTGGGGGTTGGCTAAACATCTTGGTAGGCTTTTGGCAAACAGCTAAGGGGTCTCTTTTATAAACGGGGGAGGAGATTTTTTTTTAAACCCCTGCGGCACTTTGGGAAGGGGGAACTTTGGCGAATCCGAGGATGGGTGTTCTGGGCAAAGCGGGGCTTGGCAGACGTCTGGGAGCCTTTAGCGCACATCTGGAGAGAGACCTTGAACAACAGCTCCAGGGGACCGTTTTAGCACATCATCCGGGCCAGAGGGAAGCGGGGAGCGCATCTTTTTCGCCTGACTCCATGAACAAGTTGGCCAGGAGGGTCAAGGGTTGGGCCTCCGAGCCTCGGAAAGTTTCCTCGAACGTCTCCTCGGGAACTTCTCCGAAAAGTCGGAGGACCAGAGAGAATCGGCGGCGGGAGGGGCAGGCGCAGGAGGGCCCTGGCGCGTGGGGCGGGGGCGGACGGAGCCCTGCTAGGGTCGGAGAGCGGCCAGCGAGCCCTCCTTCTTGGCAGGCCTCGGAGCTGCGGCTCAGATGTTGTTTTGCCAGCGCGCGCGCGCTTGGCTCGCCGTTGAGTCCTGGCCGCAGTGTTACTTAAGCCGGGCTGGGGCCAAGTTGAAGGGCATTGTCCCCTCATCCTGTAAACTCTCCCCACTGGGGCCCCCTCAAGGTGTCCCTTCCAGCCCACAGGGTATCTGCCTCTTACAGTGTCAGCCTCCCTAAGAAATCCGCTCCCCTCCATCCAGCCTGGTCCCCAACCTGCCCGGGACAGAACACCCATGTCCTATGGTTCCCCTGGGAACTCCTTCTCAGGATGGGACACCCCACCCTTTTCCAGCATCAAGCCTCTTCCACCTGTGAATAGATGGATTGGGAGACCTCCCTACATTGTTCTTCTTTTTTTTAAAACTCTTTACTGTGCTTTAGGTGAAAGTTTACAGAGCAAATTAGTCTCCCATGGACAGTTTGTAAAGCGTCCCTTGTCTGTCGTTCTTTGCATTCCCCACAATGTGTCAGAACTCTCCTCATTTCCTCCCTGGCTTCCCCGTTTCCTTTTGTCCGGATTTGCTACCCCTTTCTGCCTTCTCATCTTTGCTTCTGGGCAAATATTGCCCTTTTGATCTCATATAATTGGTTGGTCTAAGGAATACATTGCTCTTGGGTGCTGTTGTTTGTATTATGGACCTGTTTGTTGTTTGGCTGAAAGGTGGTCTCCAGGAATGGCTTCCGTTCCAGGTCAGAAGAGTGTCTTAGGGCTGTAGTCTCTGGGGTTCCTCCAATCTCTGTCAAACCAGTAAGTCTGATCTTTTTTGTGAATTTGATTTTTTTGTTCTATGTTTTTCTCCTGCTCTGTCCAGGACCCTCTGTGTGATCCCAGTCAGAGCAATCAGTACTCGCTCGATTCTTAAACCCAAAAAAACAAACATATTGCAGTGGACTCCATTACAATCTATGGCGACTCCCTGTGTTACAGAATAGAACTGCTCCGTAGGGTTTTCTTGGCTGTAATCTTTGTGGAAGCTGATCACCAGGTCTTTCTTTCACTGCACTGCTGGGTCGGTTTGAACAGCCAACCTTTAGGTTAGTAGCCTGGTGCTGCTGGGTAGGTTCAAACAGCCAACAGGTCAGTAGTTGAGCACAAGCCATTTGAGCCACCCAAGGACCTTTGCAAGAGCCTGGGAATGATGTGCCTGTTGGCTGGGGAGGAGAGCAGTGGAGCAATGACAGACTTCCCTGGGTCCTCACACCCTTGTCAGTATGTGGAAGTGCATGTTGCCCAGAGGAGTTGCATAAGAGCATGGGCTCTGACTTAGACTGCCTGGCTTCAAACCCAGGTGTGCACCCACCAGTCAACCACCCTAGTCATCTTGGGCAAGTGACTTAACTTTTCTGAGTCTTAGTTTCTTCATCTGCAAAATGGGGATAACAATGGCACCTATGTCAGTGTTAAAGGAAAGATAGTATCTTAGGCACTTAGAAGGGCACCTAGCACATGGTAAGCACTCTATAAGCCTTAGCCATTGTTATTATTACCTCCCTCCTTCAGATACTTCCCTGCAAGTCTTCAGGGGAGCTTCCCCTAACCAACCCCCAAACAAGGATAGTGCCCTTGCCATGAGGACCTCCGGCCCTTTCACCATCCCAGTGCAGCACTTATCACATATTTAATCGTGCATTTATTTGTGATCCATGTCAGCCTTCCTGCATAGGATGTAGACCTGAAAGACCAGAAACATTGCCCGTCTTATTCACCAATTTATCCCCACCACTAGCACAGGGCTTGGCACATAGCTAAAAGTATTTATGGAATAAATCAATGAGTTGGTTGGTCTCTGAACCTCTGCCAGAGCTTGTTTGGTTTTGGCCTCAGATTGAACAGAACCAGCAGCCAGTCCCCTGAAGGGCAGGACCATTTTCTTTTTGGAAATAGCAGATCCAGGATTTGAACCTAGATCTGTCTGCTGCCAGGGCCCACGCACATAGCCCTTGAGTCTCTGTGTAAGAAAGGGAAGGAGAATAATCTGGATTAAATGAGATGACGGAGGTAAGATAGGGTGGTAGAGAGTCACTGTTCCGAGTGTGGGCTCTGGAAGTAGATTGCTTGGACCCAATTCCAGTTCTGCTATTTGTGAGCAGTATTATCTTAGGCCCATTTCTTAACCTCTCTGTGCTTTAGTCTCTTCCTCCATATGATGGGGTGGTAATAATAATTACATTATAGAACTGTCATGAGCATTCAATGAGTTGACACATGCTGATCTCAGTGCTTGGGCATATAGTAAGCACCCATTGTGGTAGCCATTGGGTCTGTCGTTGTTTTGTCACTCAGCTAGTGGGGGACAGAGCTGGTTTGGGAGCCCAGGCTTTCTGACTCTTAGGCCCCTGACCATGTCTGGGCTACAGGGCTGGACTGGAGGCTGGTGGCGACAACCTGCCGTGTCAGTGCTATGCCACCCTAATGTGGCTGCTCACCTTGGGGGTGCTTGTGTTTTCCAGCAATACTTGAACACCTTCTACGGCTGTCCCAAGGAGAGCTGCAACCTGTTTGTGCTGAAGGACACACTGAAGAAGATGCAGAAGTTCTTCGGACTGCCCCAGACAGGCGAACTTGACCAGAACACCATTGAGACTATGAGGAAACCACGCTGTGGCAACCCTGATGTGGCCAACTACAACTTCTTCCCCCGCAAGCCCAAGTGGGACAAAACCCAGATCACATACAGGTACCAAGACAGGGCTGAGGGAGGCAGGGCTGTCATGCGTGGGGCCGGTGGGCTGAGGGTCATGGATTATCCTTCGGCCTCACCTTCTCTCCACTCTGGGGAGCCATGAGGTATCTTTGGTGAGAGCTTGGCATCTTACCGAGTTTGCATACAGTGTTCTTAGGAACTGGAGTCAGACAGACCTGGACTTGAGTCCCACACTTACCAGCTGTGGGGCATTGAGAGATTTACTTGTCAATTATCTGAGCCTTGGTTTTCCAGTCTACAAGATGGCAACTCAAGTATGGCAACCCCGTGCAGAACAGATTGAAACACTGCCTGGTCCTGTGCCATCCCCCTGATTGGTTGCAGATTGGATTGTTGTAATCCATAGGTTTTCATTGACTGATTTTTGAAGTAGCTTGCCAGACCTTTCTTCCTAGTCCATCTTAGTCTGGAAGCTCCATAGAAACCTGCTCAGCATCATAGCAACATGCAGGCCTCCAATGACAGATGGGCGGAGGCTATGCATGAGGTGCATTGGCCAGGAATCCTTAGATAAGGTCAGTGCAGGGGAAGCAGAGGAAATGCGATGGTTGCTTACTGAGTTTTGGGGACTCTCCCAGCCTGACAGCTCTTCCCTGTATGGATGGTGCAGGATTACAAGGATGACATCTCTGCCCTGGGTGCCATGATGCACTCTGTGTGGCCCTTCACCCAGGTGGAAGTGAGAGATGAGACTCCTGAGAGAGGACCTGGCTGGTCTGGGACTCCATGGTACCTCAAGGAGGCATTCTGGGAGGGCTGTTCTCCAAGTGAACTCTGCTTCACTTCTGTACACCTCTACTTGCACAAATACTCACATGCAAATGCTCATGCACACTCACATACACACACTTGTGCCTGCTCTAATGTGTGCACACACATGCATACTCAAACACACTCATGCACACTCACACACATGCATTTGCACACAAATGTACACAGCCACATTCACGTGCACCCACACCCATGTGCTCATGTACACACTCTTGCACACTCATACACATGCATACCTACTCACGCACATCTCTGCCACCCCCAGGATCATTGGCTACACGCCTGATCTGGATCCTGAGACGGTGGATGATGCCTTCGCCCGAGCCTTCCAAGTCTGGAGTGACGTGACCCCCTTGCGGTTTTCTCGCATCCACGATGGAGAGGCTGACATCATGATCAACTTTGGCCGCTGGGGTAGGTGGAAGAGAGACCAGCGGGGGAGTCAGTGTAGACATAAGAGGGCAATATGGATATTAGAGAGGCATGGGGATACTGAGGTGGCTTAGACAGGAGAGCAGAAGGTGTAGATACTGAAGGCAGTATAGATGGGGGTAAGTGTCAGCATAAAAACACAGGCGGACACTGGAGAGCCATGTAGTTGTGAGGGCAGATGATGGAGCCATGGAGGTATTCCCTGGAGGCAGTGCAAACCTGAAGTAAGTCCAACATGGAAGCCACTTGGCACATATGGCTAAGTTTAAACTTAAATTAATTAAAATGAAATAAAATTTAAAATTCAGTTCCTCAGTCAAATTAGCCAGATTTCAAATGTTCAATAGCCACATGAGGCTAGTGGCAATTGAGTTGAACAGCACAAAGAACATTTCTGTCATTGTAGAAAGTGCTCTAACACTGGCAGACACCAAGGAACTGCGCCCATGAAGGCGGGCAGTATAGACATGAGAGTAAGTGGTGCAGAACCTGGAGTAACGGCTAACATGTAAATTGGTGGTGGGAACACTGGTGGTAGTGTAGACATGAAGGTAAGTGGTATAGACACTGTGAGCTGTACAGAGATGAGGGTATATGGCACAGGCATAGGCAACAGGGTAGACATGTGGATGTGGTATGGACCTTGGTGGCAAAGTAGGCATGAGGGTTGGTGTTGTGGATATTAGGGGTAGTATGACATGAAGGTAGGTGATACGGTCAAGGGGCAGTGTAGACATGAAGGTAGATAGTGTAAACACTGGGAACAATGTAGACATGAGGGTGAGTAGTAAGGACGCTGGTATGGCAATGTAGGTATGCGGGTAGGTAAAGTGGATGTTGGTGATAGTGTAGACAATGAAGGTAGGTGGTATAGGTACTGGGGGCCGTGTAGACTTAAGGGAGTGCTGTAGATCAGGAAGGTAACAGTCACATCATCAGATCTGTACTTATTCCCTGTGTTTCCAGTGCTGGATAAGCCCAAGAGTGTAGAGGTTGGGGAGATGCTAGGTGAGCTAAAGGGCTCCAACCATAGATTGTGTTGTGGATGGGTCTTGAAGTCCAGCCAGGGCGTCTAGAAGCTGAGATCCTGTGTGTGTTGCAGAGCATGGGGACGGGTACCCCTTTGATGGCAAGGACGGACTCCTGGCACATGCCTTTGCCCCAGGCCCTGGAGTTGGGGGAGACTCCCACTTTGACGACGATGAGCTGTGGACCCTGGGAGAAGGGCAGGGTAAGAAAGTGACTGTCTGCATGCCACGCCTCCTCTCCAGTCCCCTGCATGCCTCCCTGTCACCTAGCAACAAGGACTATGGCTTCCCTGCAGCCTTGGGCATTCCCATCTGCTCAGAGGGAGCCAGAGAGATGGGAGGGGGTCACACACCTGGGGCAGTCAGAATCCTGGTCTCCGAAGAAAGGCCCAGAGAGGTGCACCCTCCAGCCTCTGGGCTGCTCACGATCGACCCTCTGTGTTGCCCCGCAGTGGTCCGTGTGAAGTATGGGAACGCTGATGGGGAGTACTGCAAGTTCCCCTTCCTGTTCAATGGCAAGGAGTACAGCAGCTGCACAGACACGGGCCGCAGTGATGGCTTCCTCTGGTGTTCCACCACCTACAACTTCGACAAGGACGGCAAGTATGGCTTCTGCCCCCACGAAGGTAAGCACTCTGGGCTGGCCCTGGGCTTCCCACGTCAGGCCTCGGTCTCCCATATCTCCCCAGCCCTCCGCACTCTTTAGGCCTGGTATGGCCAGTCTACCCAGGGTTCCCCCATCTTCCTTCATTCAGGTGCCAGCCTCCCTATCTGAGCCGTCTCTGTGTCTCTCTCACCTGTGCAATCATTTACTTTATATTTTCATTCAATCAGTTCACTTTTTTAAGCCTCGCCATTAGCAAGAATGTTTTTGCAGTCACCGGTTTGATGTGCTAATTATTTCCTTTTCTTAGCATACATTAGCATGAACTTAGAACTACGTATTACAATGGTCAGTGGTTCTCTAAAGAACCACTGTCTACATGCTAGCCAAGATTTGGGGTTCAAGGGCCTGTGGAGAGGCTTGGGGATGGATCAAAAGCCTGGTGGTGCGATTGGGAGTCAGGACTCAGAGACCAAGGCTGTTGCCCCAACTGACTTGGGGACCCCAACTTGGGGAATTTCAGCCATTTCCCTGGTTCTGATGGTGTCTCTGCAAATGTGCGTGTGTGTGTATGTTAGGGGCATGTGTGTATGTGTATGCGTGTGTCTGAGCATGGGGCCTACTTCATCTGCCTCGCTTGGGCTCTGTCTGTTTTTCTGTCCCTCCAGTCTGTCTAGCTTGTGTTTAAGTCTCTGTGTCTTGGTAAAGGCAGTAGGCTTAACTCAATATTTGTGTGTGTGTGTTTGTCAGTGCTTCAGACAAAGTCTCAGATATTTTGAGGCCAGGTGAGAGGAAAGTTTTAGAAAGAGTGAGGGTGTTGACATGCACAGTCAATCCTTTTTTGAAATATCCTTGACACACTTCATAATCATAAATAATAGAATGGCAGTATGTATAATTTCATAGCGGGCCCTGGTGGCACAGTGGTTAAAGCACTCAGCTGCCCATTAGCCACTCTGCAGGAGAAACGTGGCAGTTTGCTTCCATATTTACAGCCTTGGAAACCCTATGGGGCAATGTTATTCTCTCCTATAGGGTCAAGGGCAACGGAGCTACTCCCAGTACAACCTCATTAATGTAACATAAGAAAATCCTTATTTCCAAACAGAGTCACATTCACAGGTACAGGGGTTGGGATTTCACATTTTGGTGGGGAGGGGGGCGGCACAATTCAGTCCATAACGTATGTCTTCTTGTTGGCTATATTTTATGTATGTGTGAATCTCTCTGACCCCATCATAACTGAACTCTGAGCGCCAACCATCGTTACAGAAGGAAAGAAAGAGATAGCTAATTAATTGTGTTCCTTTCTATACTTTTATTACCAAAGCTAAGCCTTGTATTATGGAGTCCCTGGGTGGTGCACGTGGTTAAGTACTGGGCTACTAACCAAAAGGTTAGTGGTTCAAACCCACCCAGAGAAGCCTTGGAAGAAAGCCCTGACCATCTGCTTTTGAAAGGTCACAGCCTTGAAAACTCTTTGGAGCAGTTCTACACTGCACGCATGGGGGTGCCATGAGTAGAATTGACTCAATGGTGACGAATAACAACAACAAGTCTTGTATTAAGTAAGAGCTTCAGCCACTGGCCTTTAACAAGTCAGGATTTTTTAAATAAAAATATTTTCTGTATCTCGCATTTCCCAGTAGGTATCCAGGTAAAAGTAACCGTTCCATGAGTCAGCCCCTGTGATTGAAATAGACTGCCTTGATAACAGAGCGAAAACAGATCTGTAACTCATAAGTTGGGAAGGGTTTATCCCTGCATTGAATGTTGGCCAGCACTTGCTTGGTCTTTAGCCAGATGCAAGCGCGCACAACACGTACATGTTTGGGGCTTGGGACTGGGGTTCTTGTTACTCAGACCCTCCTGACTGCTGAGTCAGTGTCTCCTCCTCTCCATCCTCATTGGGGGCAGGATCTGAGAGGAGATGGGCTTCCTGGGTGGTAGAAATGCAGCTGTTGGGAGGCTGGAGGCAGGGCCTCGACTTGGTCAATGTTAACACCTTCCCCATTCTGAGGCCACCAAGGCTTCTGGCCTCAGTTTTGTCTCTTCCCTTAGTGCTGTTGTCTCTTGGGTTGCAGGAGAGGGTCTCTTGGTGGGGGAGAGGGGAGCAGTGAGGATAGGCGCCCTGAGTCCTGAGTTGGGGGCTAGAGACTGGGCTCCATTCTGGCTGTGGTGGAGTTAATGGGGGCTGATGAGGTCACCTCTGGCGCTGCTGTGCACAGATGGTTCTTGTTATGCACTTGTGGTTTTGCTTGCTGGCAATTCCAGAAACATACCATTTTGTAGCTTTAGGGTGGATAAGAGGGGTGGGGGAGAACCCAAGACAGACAAGCTTAGAGTCTGAATCCAACCCTTTCCTCTCACTCGTCAGTCAGGACTCCTGTCTTGGGGAAGTCAAAGTGGGAGCCTGGTGTTTGTATAAAAGGTTGCCAGAGACACCTCCTCCTCCTCTCCTCTCCTTCACTCTCTCCTCAGGGACTGCAGTAGGGCCAGCTGGGAAGGGGCCTAGGGTTGGAAGGAGATGAAGATTTCTGCTGTGTGTGTGTGTGTGTGTGTGTGTGTGTGTGTGTGTGTGTGTAGGAGACAAAGCGTGAATGAGTGAGACACTGAAATTAGTGTGTTTTGTAGTTTCATTTAAGGTCTCTGGGTGGCGCAAACAGTTTACGCTTGCAAACCCACTTGGTGGCACTGAGAAAGAAAGACCTGGAGATCTGCCTCTGTAAAGATTACAGCCCAGAAGACCCTATGGAGCAGTTCTCCTCTGTAACAGTGGGGTTGCCATGAGTTGGAATTGATGGCAATGGGTTTGGTTTTGAGAGTTTCGGTTATAAGCCTTATGCAGTTCTTCTGTTGATGTAGCCACAAGCAGTCCCAGGGCCAGCTTTTTCAAAGCCTCAGTTTCCCTGTCTGTCAATAGAACACTCTCCCAGTCCTGCCAACCATGGGTGATGGAGTTAGCAATCAATACAGTGTGGGCGTGGACCAGGCAGAGTAGACAGTGACCTTGGGGCTAGGGCAGGGTCCTGGAGGCCCCCTGCTGTGTGCCAGGTGTTAACCGTTTCAGTGCTGGAGGTCCAGAAGGTCTTAGGGGAGGGATTGGGTTGGCCCCAGAGATAGGAGCTTAGAGAAGCAGCTGTTTACCCACCAGTGTAAACATAACCAAACCTGTTACCCTTGAGGAGTCAATTGTGGCTCGTGGCAACTCCATGCATTTGAGTGGAACTGCGCTCCATAGGGTTTTCAGTGACTAATCTTAGAGATCACCAGGCCTTTCTCTGCGGCACTGCTGGCTATAGTCAGTCAACCTTTTGGTTAGTAAAAAAACCAAACCAAACCCATTGCCATAGAGTCGATTCTGACTCATAGTTACCCTATAGGGCAGAGTTGAACTTCCCCATAGGGTTTCCAAGGAGTGACTGGTGGATTCGAACTGCCCACCTTTTGGTTAGCAGACGTAGCTCTTAACCACTGTGCGGCTCCCTGGCTTGGTTAGTAGTCAAGCGCAAACCGTTTGTACCACCCAGGGACCTACCAACCAGTATAAAGGATTTTTAATACTTTAACGACACTCCAGCGTTGCTGGTGCAAGCCAGCAGGTTGGCGGGCAGCAGCTCGTTGCCCACAAAGGTGCCCAGATGGCCCGTGGAGGTGGCCTCTCTCTCACACATACATCCTCCCTCTCTCTCTGCCCCAGCCCTGTTCACCATGGGTGGCAACGCCGACGGACAGCCCTGCAAGTTCCCGTTCCGCTTCCAGGGCACGACCTATGACAGCTGCACCACCGAGGGCCGTACGGATGGCTACCGCTGGTGTGGCACCACCGACGACTATGACCGGGACAAGAAGTATGGCTTCTGCCCCGAGACAGGTGGGTGTGCCCCAGCACTCTGCCTCTGAGGAGAAACCCACACAAGCCCCCATCCTCCTCCCCCAGCACAGGGCACTAGTCAGAATGCTTAGCAGCTGCTTAGCTGAATCAACACGGACGCTGGTATCAGAACGTCAGGCGTCGGCAGCCAGGGCTACTGAGTTTGAGGTGCCTGGATGTCGGGCCCCAAGACTCTCCACTGACCACAGCCCTTATCCCTCAGCCTCCCTGATGGTTGTTTCTCTCCGTCTCTCTCTTCCCCTGCCTTTCTCTGTCCTAGCCTGTATCTCTTTCAGTCTGTTTTTCTGTAAGGACTGCCCCCCACCCTACAGCATGTATTTACTGAGGGCCTGCTTTATGCAGGAGGCACGGAGGTTGGCATCCCACAGGCCCCTGCTGAGGAAGCTCGCAGTCTGGGGGAGCAAGTTGGCACCATCAGCTCTGCACCATCGGCTCCCTTTGCCTCAGACCCCTGGCCCCCATCCCTGGGAGGCTAATTCTAGCTTTGGAATTGGGCTGCCTGGGTTTGAATCCCAGCCCTGACATGTCCTAGCAGTCTCTGCTCAAGCAAGTTTTGTAATCTCTCCGAGTTCTGGTTTTCCCATCCATGAAATGGGCTAGCGTCAATCCCTACACACTGGGTTGTGGGGCAGGTGACACAGTGCCTGGGACTGAGCGAGTGCTCAGTGAGTGTGGTTTGTTAATGTCAGTGGTGTGTCATTGTCCCCTGGTGGTGGCCTTGGAGCCCTTGGTGCCCCCTGACCTGTGTCCCTAACCCCACAGCCATGTCAACGGTCGGCGGGAACTCAGAAGGTGCCCCCTGCGTCTTCCCCTTCACCTTCCTGGGCAACAAGCATGAGAGCTGCACCAGCGCCGGCCGCAATGACGGGAAGATATGGTGCGCGACCACAAGCAGTTATGACGATGACCGCAAGTGGGGCTTCTGCCCAGATCAAGGTACAGAGACACCCACCCTGCCCCCTTCTCCTGACTGAGATCTCACCCACCTCCAGCACAGACATCACCCCCAGACCCACCCACGCTGGTGAGATCCCACCTCGGGTGAGGCCCTGCCCATTCCTGGCAGGGACACGGCTCTCCCTGCCCCCTGGACCTCCCCCTAACCTAGGCAGAGACAGTGTCCATCCCAGGCGGAGACAGGTTCCCTGCTTAGGCCTCGCCATCAGGGCAGAGACCTTCCCCTAAAATAAGATCCCATACACCCAGGACCCTGTCCTGGGTGTAAACCAGCCCTCCTGAAGAGATTCTGCTCTTTCCCAAGGACAAGTCTCCCTTCCTTCTCTATCACCCTTCCAGGCAGGGCAGTTTCTACCCCCCAAATTGTCTGCATTCTGGGCACAGGTTACCCTCCTGCAGAGCTGTGATGCTCCCAAGAGACATCCCCATTCCAATGAAGAGATAGACACCTTCCAGGAGCTTGGGGGGTGGCCCTTCTGGCAGGCCAAGCTAGAGCAACATCCTTCTTGACCCTGCCAACATATAGGCGGGACCTCGGGCAAGAGAGAGGGGAGAAGTGTCCTCATCCTTGCTCCAAGCCCACGCTGGTGGTGGAGAGGCCCCACTGCGAAGCCCCAGAGCCCTCTCTCAGCCCCAGCAACACTGTCCTCTGCCAAGTCCCGAGCAGCGGGTCCTTGTTAGTGCTGGGTGCTGAGGACACAGCAGCTGGGACAGCTCTCTGCCCTCCAGAACAGAGTGACCAGGAGACAGCCTGTGACTCTGTTGTGTGGCATATGCCATGAGCAGGGAGCTTGGGGCACTGTGCCCTCTCCAGTCTGCAGGGCTCAGGGTCATTCGCTCAGAGCTTCCTGTTGGCTCAGCTGGCCAGGCAAGAGGGCTGGGCCAGGTCTTGCCAAAATTAGATTGGCCTCCCCTCCGTGTTGCTTTTACTCTTCTTCTCGAAATAAGATAACAACTTTCAGAATGCCAGCCAACAGAGGCTGGCCAAATGAGTTTTTATTATTCTCCATCAAGAGCCATACTAGGGCACATCTTGACTTCACCTGTGCTGCTCCGGCCTTCAACCTAAGGTGGGAGTCTCCGTCTGCCTGAACAGCTTAAGGCTGCAGAGCTGGTGATGGGGGAGACGCAGGTTTGCCTGCTGCCTAGAGCTGAGCCTAGGCACCCACTCCAAGTGGGAAGGGTTTTTACTGTTTTACCTGGAGCACAAATGGTGCCCCCAAGGGGCCAGCTTATTGCCACTCTTAATGCTCTGGGACTCTGAAGAGCAGGTTTTGCCCCCAGTCTTGATCGAGAAACACAAAAAGCCAGGAAGCTTAATTTTTTTTTTTTTTTTATTGTTGTAAAAATATATATAACACACTGGCAAATTCAAGGGGTACGTCTTAGTGATATCAGTTACATGAATCATGTTGTGCAGCCAGTCCCCTTATTCGATGCCAATTTTCCCATCACTGTAAACAGAAACTCAATGCAGGAAGCTCAGTTTTTAATAAATGGGACTTTAAGTAGAGGATTGGCAGGTGCTACTTGTCTTTCTCCTTTGTAGCACATGGGCAGCCTGCCTGAAAGGGCCAAGGCAACTTTGGCTGGCCCTGCTTCAGAGCGATAGTCATAGTCTATTAATCCCAGAATTCCAGGGAGAAGGAAACTGCATTACAGCCGCCTCCGGGGCTCTCAGCCCCAGCGTGGCAGTGCCGTCAAAGGTCTCCGCAACTGGGGCCAGATCCTGATTCCTCTCTCATCTTTCCCCATCTTTCTGCCCCTCTTCCCCATGGCCCTCAGGGTACAGCCTGTTCCTCGTGGCAGCCCACGAGTTTGGCCATGCGATGGGGCTGGAGCACTCAGAGGACCCTGGAGCCCTAATGGCGCCCATTTACACCTACACCAAGAACTTCCGCCTGTCCCACGATGACGTCAAGGGCATTCAAGAGCTCTATGGTAAACCTCATCTTGGGGGCCTCTGGGTGGGGGTTTAGGAGGCTGTGCAGCCTGGGGTAGAGGCCTAGGGCGTGAGAACCAGCCAGGTCTCATCCACCCAGAACTGAAGGAAACCAGGGCAGGTGGCAGGACTGTTGGCCTGGTCGGTTGGTGGTGTCGGAAGACTCAGAGCAACACTCCAAGGGACCTGTTGGGTAGACTCTTGCCTTTCCAAACACTAACATCCGTGTTCTTCTAGGCTCCCAGAGCCACTCTGTGAGGCAGGCAGTGCCTCTCCATTTTCTAGGACAGTAAACTGAGGCCTGGGAAAGGTGACCTTTCTGACCCCAGGGCATGCAGGTTTAAGCAATGAGTTGGGTTTGGAATCCAGGAGAGTTAGCAAAGTACAGGGCAGAATTTCACACCATGTAGAAGGGCCACCCTAGGTTATACAGGCGACTTCAGTAATACATCATGAAAGTTTGTAGTTTTCACAATTGCACTGTTATTTTAAAGAGTTATAGAAACAATACAACTAGTACCCTGAACCCATGATTTATAGATTATCAATGCTTATAATAGGGCTAGACTTTAAAAAGTAGGTTCATATATATATACATATGTATGTATATACAGTGAAAACTGTGAGAGCTGGAACTTGACTGCCTTGTTTTTCTGAGTCTCCCGAGTCTTCCGCCTTTGACAGGGTGCAGTTTTAACACTTTTCGATCACTGTATATTAGTGGAAAACATGAGTTTTCCTTCTCTGACAGGTTTCTGCCTTAAACAGGTTCTGGCCTTTGTAGGTTTTGCTATATATATATGTATGTATATATGCATACACATACACACATATATATAAATATGTAGTATTTTTATATACGTATACACACATATATATATATACACATATACATATGGAGGTCTGGTGGTGCAGTGGTTAAGCACTCGGCTGCTAACGGAAAGATTGGTGGTTCGAACCCACCAGCCACTCCACGGGAGAAAGATGTGGTACTCTGCTTCCATAAAGATTACAGCCTTGGAAACCCTACGGGGCAGTTCTACTCTGCCATATAGGGTCACTGTGAATCAGAATTGACTTGACAGCAATGGGTTAATGGGTTTCTATATATATTAGTATTTTGTATATATATATATATTTATTTGTATATATAATGGTATTGATGGTACCTAGATCAGGCCAGAATAGCGAAAGTGGTGCTTGAATGATGAAGCTTGGGGAACACTGGATTTAGGAAAGAACCTGTAATCTGGAGTGAGAGACTCTGGGTTCAAGTGCTTCCACCACCACTCCCCAGCTGCAAGAGCCCGAGCAAGTCTTTACCTCTCTGGACTCAGTTTCCTCCTCTCCAGAATGTGGCTGGTTACCTTGAGGAGTAAAGGCTCATCCTTCAGAAACTGCCACATTCCTGGTACCAGATACATGCATGGCCCCCTAACTGCCCTGCCACTCTTGTGGGCTCACGAACCTGAGCTTTGGATTTAAATCCTTGGACAAGTCATTCACCCTCTCTGGACCTCAGTTTCCTCGTGTGTAAAATGGGAGTGATGATGTTACTCACTTCCCAGCAACGCAGAGGGCTAATTCAGGAGCGGCCTGTGAAGAGCGGTTTGTGAAGGGCTTAGGGCCGTGGGATTCTGGTTTCTCTTCAGTCTCCAAGTCTGGGGTCCTTCTCCCTCTCTCACTTGTGCTTACCTCAGGCCAGAATGCAGTTTCTTCTGACCCTTGGCAGGTTGGGTGGGCAGCCTTGGGGCTCAGCCTGCTGGGGAGATCCCTGGAGCTGGGGAGAGTCTGAGATCACGTGTCTTCCCCCCAGGGGCCTCCCCTGACACTGGCACTGGCACTGGCCCCACCCCCACGCTGGGACCCGTCACTCCTGAGATCTGCAAACAGGACATTATCTTTGATGGCATCGCTCAGATCCGTGGGGAAATCTTCTTCTTCAAGGACCGGTGAGTGTCCTCCCTGTCCTCTGTCCCTCACCCATTACTTGTGTGCCCTTACCCCTTGCAGAGGACCCCATGGGAGCGTCTCAGAGTGGCCTCATATTAGAGTTTTTGCTGCATTTCAAACAACCTCCAAATATCAGTGGTTTACAACAATAGCATTTCTTTTGCTTCCTTATAGTCTGTAGGTCCGCTAGGGTGCCTGCTTTGGGCTGCAGTTTGGGTTCAGGTCTGCTCTGCATGTCGCTCATTCTTCTGGAATTTGTGGCTACTCCTGGCAGATGGCAGAAAAGTCAAACCACACAAGCATGTTGAAAGCCTCCATTCACATCATGTTTGAGAATACTCCATTGGTAGATGCAAATCACATGGCCAAACCCAACATCTCTGCTAGGAGTGGTACCGCACAATCACGGATGTAGAATTCCAAAATAGGGATAGAGTTGGGAACAGTAATCCAGTTTACCACAGGCCTTCTCTGAAATAGTCTCGACCTCAAATGACCAAATTGCTCCGTATGGAATGATCGTGGGGTATAGAGAGTCAGTGATATTCATGCTGTAGGCACAGCCCCGACTCAGTCAGCCAAGGGCTGATACTCACCCTGTTACCCATCCCGCTTGGAGAATGGTATGTAGTATCTAGGACTGCATGTAGTATCTAGGGTCCATCCACCATTCCTCTGTCTTCCATCCATTCATCCTTCATCCATCCATCCACCTATCCGTCTGTTGAGTATACCGCATTTTTGCAAATAACACGCCCACGTAAATAACATGCCCATACATATAATGCTGATTGGACATTTAGGAAAACAAATCACAAGGGGGTTGAGCAGTTGGCAAAACATATAACCCACACATTATTTGAGTAAAAATGTGGTAGTAGTTAAGAGCGTGGGCTCTAGAGTCCAATTATCTGGGTTAAAATCTTGGACATGCTACTTCCTAGTTGAGTGATCATGTTGTTGTTGTTGTTAGGTGCCATCGAGTTGATTTTTGACTCATAGTGACCCCGTGTGACAGAATAGAACTACCCCATGGTGTTTCCTAGGCTGTAATCTTTATGGGAGCAGATTGCCAGGTTTGTCTCCCATGGAGCCACTGGATAGGTTTGAACCGCCAACCTTTCATTTAGCAGCCAAGCGCTTAACCATTGCACCACCAGGGTTCCTTGATCTTCTTTATTCCTCAATTTCCTCATGTATAGAATGCGACTAATATTTAATCCTATGTTATGGGGCTGTTGTGAGGATTAGATGAGCTTAGTGCTTAGAACAATACCTGAAATAGGGTACGTGTTCAATCATATTAGCTATTATTTTTGACAAATAATTATTTAGCATTCACTGTGTCAAAACTGCTAGGTTTTAGGAGCTTGGGGTGGGGTGGTGACAGCGGTCTGCTTGATGTTCAGATCAGTGTTTCTCAAAGAGAGGTCCGTGGGTCACCGATACCAGATCTACCTGGAGTGTGAGTGTTAAAAGGGTGGGTTTCTGTTCCTCAGGTTCTCTGGGAATGGGCCCCGGGAATCTGCATTTTAGCAAATGACCCAAGTGAGTCTGATCCCCATTAAAATTTGAGCATCTCCAGTCTGGTTTGGGAAACAGAGACCTAGAGAACTGACAGTAACACACGGCAGGATGAGAGAAATGTGGCTGCAGAGGCATTAGCAAAGTGCTTTTGTGGGCACATGGGAAAGAGGTATTCATTCTCTGCTAGTGAAACAGGGAAGGCTTTGCAGATGAAGTAGCACTTAAGCAAGACTTTGATGGATGCATAGGGGTGACAGGTTGGGAGGGTGATTGAAACAGGAAACTGCAAGACACTTGCAAAGGCATGGAGATGTGAAAGTTGGTGGCGTATACAGGGAGGAACAGAGAAGCTAGAAGGCGTTCCACAGGCATCTCTGTGGGGCTCTGCTCCAGGCACTGGCTAGGGGCTGGGGTGCAGATGGCCTGCCTTTTGCAGGGTTTGCAGGCTAGGAGGGGAGACGACAAGAGTGCAGAGAGAGACGAGACTCAACATGTAATGAGAAGTCAGGTGCCATCTGACTCTGAATATCCAAACCAGCATTGAGCAGATGTCAGTGCTGCCTGGCAGCCCCCCAGTACAGGGATTCCCAAGTGATGCTGATGCTGCTGGTCTGGAGACCACAATTTGAGACCCAGTGGCTGAGGTTAGTTAGTATCTACTATTAGAATGGGGACTGGGGTCACCAGGGGAAGGGATGGATCATAAATGTGGGAGTTGTGTGAGAAAGGACAGCGGAGGGGAAGGATGCTGGCTAGGCCACCAAGAGTGAATATTCTCTTATAATGTGAGGATTGAATGATACAAGGCACGTAAAGTGCTTGCCAATTCATAGGCCCTCCATACATGATGGCTCTTACTGTTGCCAAATGGCATGAATCCAATCCGCTTCAACTCAGGAAATGCTCTTTTGAGTGCCTTTAGCCCCTGCCTCAAGTAGCTCCTAATCTAGTAGAAATGATAAGACATTTTTTTCCTTAAAGAACAAACTATTGTTTGTTCACCAGTGTTGGTGATTTTGAGAGGCTCAGAGGAGGGAGAGCACTGTATGGAGAGAGGTAGTCAGGGAAGGCTTCCTGGAGGGGGGGGGGGGAGCAAGGGAGTTGCTTCTCAGCCTTGGCATCTTGCAGAGGAGGACTCTGCCCTTTCTCTGGTCCTTCTCTGACCTTTCGTTGGCCTTGCCTCCCCTCCCAGGGAATCATCACTGGGATGTGTCTGGGTGGGCTTGGGAGGCACGTGTGGTTAGCACTGCGGAGTGACTGAAGGTGTGATTTCCTGTGTCCCCTTCCCCACCCCCAGGTTCATTTGGCGGACAGTGACACTACATGACAAACCCATGGGACCCCTGCTGGTGGCCACATTCTGGCCTGAGCTCCCGGAAAAGATCGATGCAGTATACGAGGCCCCGCAGGAGGAGAAGACTGTGTTCTTTGCAGGTGTTTGCAAGGGTCTTGCTGTGGCCCTCAGCCCCATGGGCTGTGCACCAGGGCTCCCCATTCCCGGGCCCACTCCCCATCCCAAGCCATGTTTCCTCTGCACCTGTGGGTAATCCCTCTCCTTAAATGGATCCACTCATTCAACCATCCTTTCCAAAGCATGGAATTCATCTAGGAGAGTGGTTCAGAGACCCAGCATCAAATAGCATCGACCCACATAGCAAACATCTCATTTCCTTTTCAATTGTTTTTGAAGCCTTCTGATTCCCGGCAAACCCAGAGTACGTGGCTTGGTGAGCAGAGCGTGGGCAGGATCTCCTTCCCTCCTCTCCTCCTTGGCCGGCACCTTCTGTAACCTACGGGTAGAATCACATGTGTGAGCCCCAGTTCTGGGCACTGCACCCAGTCCCCTGAACATGTGCAGAGTGAGCAGGAACCTGTATTCCTGCTAGGAATGGCCTCAGGGAGGTACCCTGGAAGACAGATGACAGGAGGAACAGGCTGGCCTGGGGGACTTAGCATGCCACCAACACAGTGTGTCCCTTTGCTTCCACCCCAGGGAATGAGTACTGGGTCTATTCAGCCAGCACCCTGGAGCGTGGGTACCCCAAGCCACTGACCAGCCTGGGGCTACCCCCTGATGTCCAGCGAGTGGATGCTGCCTTTAACTGGAGCAAGAACAAGAAGACATACATCTTTGTTGGGGACAGGTTCTGGAGGTAAGTGATGGAGCAACTGTGCGGAGACAGGCAAGGAAGACACGTGGCTCCCTGCCTCCTGGGTCAAGTTCAGAGGCTGGTGGACCATGGATGCCCCTCCTCTGGCTTCTAACCTGCCAGGCCCACAGCCCCTCTGAGGAGCCACCAAAGAATGACACACATCCTTGTGCACGTTGCTGGTACAATTCTGGTCAGAATCCCTTCTCCCTTCTCAGAAGTCTTTTAATTGTGCCTATGCCTGTCTGGGGTGGAGCCTCACTAATGAAAGGAAAAAAGAAAAAGATTGTCATTGAGTAGATTCTGAATCATGGCAACCCCACGTGTGTCAGAGTAGAAGTGTGCTCCACAGGGTTTTCAATGGCTAATTTTTTTGTAAGTAGATCACCATGTCTTTTTTCTGAAGCACCTTTGGGTTGACTCAAACCTCCAATCTTTTGGTTAGCAGCTGAGCACATTAACCACTTGTACCTCCCAGGGATACCCTCCCTGAATAAGAGGGTAATAAAAAATAGACTTATTTGTTGCTATGGACACTATGTTCTGGATACTATTCCAAAAGCTCTGTGAACTGGATGTTATTATGCTTATTCCTGTTCTACAGATGAGGAAACTTGGGCTCAGAAAGGTTAAGTAACTAGCTTAAAGTCACACAGCCAGGTAATGGTGGGTTCCATTTTAGCTCCCAGAGAACATGTTAATCCTCACTATACTTTACTGGGGCCCCAAGAGACGGGGTGGTAGAGACAGGGATGACAGAGAGTGAAATAAGACAAAGACTGAGAGGTGAGCATACCAGCAGACCAAAGGCCCAAATCCTCCCTCGGGGGCACAGCACTGAGCCTCTGGCACCTGCAACAGGCCCTGTGGCTGTGGGCACAGACTGGCAGAGGGGCAGTTTGGAAGCAGGCACCTCTCTGCTCCAGGTCATCTAAAGGGAAGGGTCTAGTTCTGAGAGGCCATTGTCAGGGTTAAGGGATCAGAGAGCCCAGTATCCAGGAATGGGCAGTAGGAGGAGGCCCAAACCTCAGGCGTTTGATTGTAATTTTTCCCATTTTCCAGATGGGGAAACTGAGGTCCAAAGACATTAAGGAACTTTCCTAAAACGATGCAGTATGTTGGTCACAAAGTCAGGATTATAACCGCTTCTGTCTTTTAACCCAGTGTCCCCTCCTTTATACGTTCAGGGTCATTGGTCCATGGGAAAGGGATGGTGGGTGCAGTGACACTTTTAGGGGTGTCTTTTACCCTCTTACCTTCCTTCTGGGGCTGCCACTGCATCTGGGCCCTCCTAGGCACCACTCCCTCAGGCCTTTGTCTGCCACCCCTGAAATAATTCAGCTTCGTTCCCAAGGCCTCTTTCTCCCACATCTCCCCTCCCCCATCATGCCCGCCCCCAGCTGCCCTGTTTTCAGAAGCTCTTTATATCCCAGGCCTGTCCGTGTCAGGGTGGAATTCCAGACATATTGCTAAGACACTTAACAACATAAGCTATCTTGAGCTATCAAGAAGGAAAACAGCCAGCCAGGAAACCAGGGAGCGGGCTTTCCACCCACAGTCTCCGGAACCCTTGAAGGCACATGATGTACTGCAGATCGCATCTCAGCATCGTCAGCCCTCAGAGTTTCTGAATCTTAAGTCTTGGATTGAGAGTCACAGACTCACAGAAGCTTCAGTCTGAGAGTCATAACACCCTAGCGCTTCGGATTATGAATGCATCGTAGAATTGCCCTCTGACGCACCCAAAGATGGCAATATATACATCCGTGTGTGGATGTGAGCATGCACACACACACTAACACACACTTTGACATTCAGACAGTGCCTTGCTGCATTTCTGGGCAAAGTGTTTGTTTTCCTGTCTTTTCTGGAACAAGCCCACCTCCCAAAGCTAGGGTACGGACAGCCTGCTCTACAGAGGAATCTCAGTGAGACTTCCTTAAAAGGAGCAGACCTGCAGGGCCTGTGGGAGGCTCCGGGCCTAGTTCCCAAAGGAGAAAGATCTCTTTCCCAGGGGAAGTGGTTAATGAACTTGAGAAACCGGTCCTGGCGTGGTGTCTGCAGGAGTCCCTGGGTGGTGCAAACGGTTAACTTGTTCGGTTGCTAACTAAAAGGTTGGAGGTTTGAGTCCACTCAGAGGCACCTCAGAAGAAAGACCTGGTGATCTATTGGCAAAATATCAGCCATTAATAACCCCATGGAGCACACAGTTCCACACTGACACGTGGGGTTGCCATGAGTCGGAATGGAATCAACTGGATGGCAAATGGAGCCCTGGTGGCACACCAGTTAAGTGCTTGGTTGCTAACTGAAAGGTTGGTGGTTCGAACCCAGCCAGTGGCTCCATGGGAGAGAGAGCTGGTGATCTGCTCCTGTAAAGATTAAAGTTTAGAACCCCCTATGGGGCAATTCTGCTCTTTCACGTGGGGTTGCTATGAGTTGAAATCGACAGCATCTAACACCAACCACAACAGTGAGCCCAAGGCATCCTTGCTGGACAAGGAGAGAGCGTTCCAGAGTTATGGAGAATGAACAGCTACCTCCAGCCTGGGCATTCCCCATCTCCTGCCGGGGAGTGTTCAGCTCCTTTTGGAAGCTTCCACTAAGCCCACAAATACGTATTCGACTAAATATGCGCTAGGCACTTAGCTTGGTGTTAGGGAGACAGTGGTAAAGGAATAGTCATTTCCTGCCCTCAGGGAGCTTATGGTAGGATGAAGGAAAGAGACAAAAACCACATTTGAATAAAATAATGGCTGTCATTGAGCCAACCTGGACCACATCCTAGGCCAGAGGCTGTGTACTTCACCTATATTTCTCTTTTAAGGTAGATATTATTATTAGCCCCATTTTCCAGGTTTGGAAACTGAGGCTGAAGTAGCTCAAGGGTACACAAGTGGAAAAACTGAGACACAAATGTCTGTGTTTGCAACACTTGCTCTACACTGCACCCTACAGTTGCAGAGGAGAAGTACAGGGCATTACGGAGACACGTGTCAACAACAGTGCACTAGCGAGGGGGAAGCACCGCAGGAGGAGACTCCAGGCACAGAGAGGAAAGGGAACAGGGGGAGTCCCTGTCAGAGCCAATGTCTTCTGATGCCACAGTACTCCAGGAAGAGAACTTGGAAGTAAATTGCTTCACTTCTTGAACCTCAGTTTCCACATTTATAAAATGGGATAGAATTAGAAAGAAATGAGGGGAAGCTCAAGCATGGGGCATGTACCTCTGAGCCATCATAACTCTAGAGAATGTAGTTTGAGGACTCTGTGGAGGTGATGTGGATGGGAATGTTGGGTTTTGAGCTGGGGATCTTGAGTTTGCTGACCCAGGTCACGAAGAAGCATGTTAGGTTTTCCAAAAAGTCTTATGCTGCGGCTGGGCCTAAATTCTTGGGGTGATGGGCTGAGGGGGAAGACCACTGTGGCAGGGGAGCCCATAGAGAGGCTGCTTCTGGAGTGCAGGGTGGAAGTGGAGAGGCTGACTGTGCAGAAGAAGAGAGGCGTCTATGAGACACTGTAGAGGACAGCTTGGCTCCCACTGGAAGGGGATCAAACACGGAGTTATCTAGAAAACTAGCTCCATGAGGGCAAGACTTTATTTTGCTTACCATGATATCCACAGGCACATAGTGGGAACTCATTAAATATCTGTAGAATAATAAATAAAATTTTAAAAAAATCTGTTGCTGTTGAGTCGGTTCTGACTCATAGTGTAAGTGGAGAAGCAAAGATATAAAAGTGACAGCAACATTTAAAAAGTTCTCCAAAAAATGAAAAAGACAGAGGTATTGCTAGCCAGGGAGAAGAACGTACCAATGCTCAAGGTATTAACCGAAAGGGAAGGAGGGGCACAGGAGAACTATGCACACTGAGAGTTGCAGCCAGGACGGAGGTGGCAGCAGGTCCACCCTATGACTAACAGGCCTGTTAGACTCACACACACCACCCTGCATCGTAACCTCACTGTCCCAGCCCTGATCATCTCCCAGTAGGTCAGTAGGACATGATTGTCATCTCCACTTAACAGATGAAGAAACAACAATGAAAGAAAGGATGACGGGGCAAGACCTAGCCCCTGAGCTCCTAGTCAAGTGTTCCCCACAGTACAGAAGGGATCAGAGTTTGTAAGGGAACCAACATTTCTCAGGTATCTACTAAGGGCCAGACATGGGATAGGCACTTTGCATGTGCTATTTCATTTAATTAGGAAGAAAGTTCTGGTGATCTACTTCTGAAAATTAGGCAATGAAAACCTTATAGATCACAACAGAATATGGTTCAACTCGTTTGCTTTGGACACATCATCAGGAGGGATCAATCACTAAAGGACGACATTATGTTTGGTGAAGTAGAGGGCCAACAATGGTGAGGGAGATCCTTGGTGAAACGGATTGGCACAGTAGCCACAGTGATGGACTGGAGCAAGCTGGCAACTGTGAGGATGGTGCAGGACCAGGCAGTGTTTTGTTCAGTTGTACACGAGGGTGCCATGAGTCAAAGTCAACTCAATAGCAGCTGTTTGCCATATCGATCGATTTATCTGTCTATCTCATTTAATGCGTGCAACAACCCCATTTTACAGCTGTTAAAACTGAGGCTTGATTATGCCCTAGGACCAGACAGGTCTGAGTTGCACTAGCCCGTGGAAGCTGGATACCTTTTCTAAGACTCTGGCCTGTAAAATGGGTTTTAGTAATAACTGGGTCATGGGATTGTCGTAAGGATTGAATGAGAAAGTGTACAGAAAGTGCTTAACACACTGCCTGGCATATAGAAAGTGCTCCATAAGTGTTACCTGTTATTATTCTTATAATTTTTATGTGATTGTCGAAAGTCACATGGACAATGAAAATTAGTAAGTGGTCAAGTTGGGACTCAGATCCAGGTCTTACCTCATGGTCTTTCCACGACAGCTGGCTGCTACCCTAAGAGCCAGGTCTGGCTTCCCAGGTCTACCCAGGAACCATCCGCTGGGCCCTCCCATGCCAGGCTTGGAAAGGGGTGGCCTTTAGAGAGGCCAGCTGGCTCACCATGTCCGTTTCCTTGCAGATACAATGAAGTGAAGAAGAAAATGGATCCCGGCTACCCCAGGTTGATCGGAGATGCCTGGAATGCCATCCCTGATAACCTAGACGCTGCTGTGGACTTGCAGGGCGGTGGTGAGCTGCCTAAGCCCCTCTCCGCTTTCTAGGACTCCCCTCCCCCAGCCAAGGCCTGGCTCCTCACAAGCACACACTTCCTCATTGTACAGGGCAGGCCTGCGGCAGCCCCAGAGAAACAAGCCAGCCCCTTCAGCCTGCTGCTGGGCAGGCGTCCAGCCCCCTGCCCTCTGCTCCTTGGCCCAGCTCCAGGCTGTAAGACCCAGAAAGACCCCTCACAGCAGCTGCCAGGACTGAAGCCAGAAAGAGGGGAGGGCAGGAGGAGGTGTGCAGGGGGTCAGGAACATGGGCCCCGTGCCCTGGATTC
This sequence comes from Dugong dugon, assembly GCA_030035585.1. Lineage (NCBI taxonomy): Eukaryota > Metazoa > Chordata > Mammalia > Sirenia > Dugongidae > Dugong > Dugong dugon. The sequence goes on along the minus strand of CM057478.1, from coordinate 63,247,992 downwards.
ATTCTGTTGTTTAACCCAGGCTGTTTTGGATTCCACAGGAGGCCTGTGACCGCCTCCCATTAGCAGAAGGATGTCTCCATTTGAGACAGGACAAACTTTGTCATTCTCTGTTGCTGATGTAGCAAAGATCTCCCACTTAACTCAATTTGCATCTGGTCCCTTGCTGAATAAAATACAGCCAGTATCAGTGAGGGATAGAATTTGGAATTTGAGGACCATATTCCCAAGGAGGCTTCTGTGGATTCTTGAGGAGTCTGGAAATGAGTCTGGTTTGGCTTTTTAGAGGGGAATTCAATTCAATTAGTTCCATAAAGATTGTTTGAGTCCCTACCATATGCTAAGGACATAGCCTTGACCTCCAGTAGCTGAAGATCTTACAGAGCTCAAAAAAAAAAAAAAAAAAAAAAAAAAAAAACCTCAGTATATGATCTGGTGCTAGGTTAAGGACTATCTTCAAGAATAAACCTGTATTGAGCACCTACTATGTGCCATGTTTTAAAAGAAGTGAATAAGATTATGCACGTCAGGAGTCATAAATTACAAAGCCTATAGAGGCCAGGCAGGTATCACAAATGAGTGAAGCAGGCAGGGGCAGACAATAGGGAATGGTGGGGTCTGTGATGAACCAGAGAGCACATCTACAGGGGACAGTTGCTTCTCAGCTTCTGCTGATTGCTGCCCTGCAAGAATGTGGGCCCAGGGTTGTTAGATACTCTCGTCATTTTAAAGAGAAGCCAGAATTCTATATTTTCATGTGAAATTTCCAGATGTTTACATGTTAGCAGCTTACTCAGAATTAAAATAATAAAACAACAACAACAAAAAACGTGTAAGCCAAATAAAGGAGCCCTGGGGGAGAAGTGGTTAAGTGCTCGGCTGCTAACCGAAAGGTTGGTGGTTCAAACCCACCAGCTGCTCCACAGGAGAAAGATGTGGCAATCTACTTCTGTAAAGATTGCAGCCTTGGAAATCCTATGAGGCAGTTCTAGCCTGTCCTACAGGGTCACTATGAGTGGGAATCGACTCGATGGCAACAGGTAAGCCCGATAAAACTCATCTGTGGGCCTGGTGGAGCTGGAAGCCTCCTGGTTTGTCACCTCTAATATGTGTAAAGTGCTTGTGTTACTCGGGGTACTGTTAACTATTATTAACAACAGCATGTATTATCTACTTTAATCTCGACAACAAGCCCTAAGAAGTTAATATCTTTATCTCCATCTTAGAGCAGAGAAGACAGGAACTCAAAGAGCTTCCTTTGCTGCCACTGCCCCTCCTTCAGCCCCAGGGGGGTCCTCTCTGGTTTAAAAGCTTCTTCCCTATGCCAGGCAGACGTTCAAAGCTCGCAGGAGCCTTAGGGGCACCAGGATGCCTGAGGATGGCGTGGTCACGGCCTCTCTCCTTTCTTCCTCTCAGGACACAGCTACTTCTTCCAGGGAGAATATTACCTGAAGCTGGAGAACCAAAATCTGAAGACCGTCAGGTTTGGAAGCGTCAAACACGACTGGCTGGGCTGCTGAGCTGACCCCCAGCTCCTGCAGGCCCTTCCTCTCCATCACCTTCCACACACTGGGTCCTGAGCACCAGGGAAGGACCTGGACGGGCCTGGCAGCCCCACCTCTAGCTCTGTACTTAATCAACATTCTCATTTCCACCTGGTAATTTAAGATTCTGGAGGGCAGCTCCACCCTGGGCCTAAGGAAAGGTGCTGATTCTACCCATTCCATCTGCCCCTTCTCCCTCCAATCCCACCGGCCCTCAAGAGCCACCCCAAAGAGATGCTTTGATATTCTCAAGGCAGTCTTGCCTTGAGCTGCCCTGGTGGTGCCCCATCTTCAGAGTCTTCTCTCTCCACAACCTTCTGTGGCTCTCAGCACCCTTGGAGCCAACGGAGACTATCTTAAGAGGCCACTGGTGGCCCGACAGCCTGGCCTGGCATAGAGCAGTGGGATAGGGGCATGGCCAGGTGGCCACCCAGACACCTGGATTCTTACTGCTGGCTGCCTTAGAACCTTCCAGACATTAGCAGTTTGCTTTTTATGCACTTTGTTCTTTTTATTTTGACCGTTTTGTTTTTCCACTTTGAAATTGCATTTCTGGACAGAAGGCCTCAGGTTGTCTGAAGTTACTGCACAATTCATCTCAGCCCACATAGCGATGGTTTCCTTGTTCACTCTATTTAGTATGTGCCTAGCCTGTCACTTCCTCTACTGGATGGAGGAAAACCAAGCCATGGCTCCCTGCTCAGCCCTCCCCTCCTCTCCTTTCAACAATTCCCCATGGGAAATGTCAACAAGTATGAATAAAGACACCATTTGAGTGGCAGTGTTTACCAGCTGTTTTAGCAGAGTTCACAGAGGGGCAATGCCTTAGCCACAGAAGGAAACTGAAGAAGTCCACATCTTTGCTTCCCTTCAGAGCACAGGTAACCTTTGCTGAAAAGATTAGAGATGCCATAAAAGAGACCTCAGGGTGGGTGAGTGGGTGAGCCAGAGCCCCTCTGTTCTGGGGAAAGAGCCCCAAAACAGCAGCAGTCCTCTTACTTCAGTTGTGGGGTCCTGCTCAAGGTCCCCTTTCTCTCCTCCTGTCAGTTTCTTCATTACCAATAATAGTGATTTCTAATGCTACTGCTGGTAACAGTGACCGGCAGCATGAATAGGGAGTCCCTGTGTGGTGCATATGGTTAATGTGCTGGTCTACTAACCAAAAGGTTGGTAGTTTGAGTCCACCCAAAGTTATCTGGGAAGAAAGTCCTGGTGATCTACTTCTAAAAAATCAGCCATTGCAAACCTTATGGAGCATGGTTCTACTCTGGCACACATGGTGTCACGATTAGTTGGAGTTGGCTCAATGGCAACTATTTTTCCCCCATTAGAAGAGTGCCTACTATATGCCAGGCACTTTACTTTGTTGGTGCCGTCAAGTGGGTTCTGGTTTGTTGGGTGCCATCGAGTCGGTTCCGACTCACAGCAACCCTGTGTACAACAGAACAAAACACTGCCCGGTCCTGCACCATCCTTACAATTGTTATGCTTGAACCCATTGTTGGCACTTTACTGGTATCATTTAATTTAGCTTAAAGAGAGGGATACTATTATTAATTGAATTTTATAGATAAGGAAACTGAGTCATGGCCAAACGGTGACCTAGAGGAGCTTTAGTCCTCAGCCCGTCATCTCCATCAGCAGCATTACCTGTCACCACTGCCAAAGGCACCCCAAGTAAACACACTTAGGGGAGAAATGTGTGCTTGCTTTCCAAACCCAGCTTCTATTGAAGGATAAGCTCCATCACTCCTTCCAACCAGACTGCCCACCCCTAATCCCTTGCTATATAGCAATTCTGGAGCTGCTGATGAAGAGAGATTTAAAGCCTGAGAATTTTTCAAAGGCTGCTTCCAGCTCTGATAATCTTGCTTCAAGCCTCTCGTCGTGGGGCTGGCATAGAAGTGGATAGGACTCTGGAGATGGTGGGCCTGAACTTACCTTCCGTGGCCTGCCCACTGGCTCATGTTCTTAAGGATCCTGGAGAGACATCCTTCTGTGAAGGTATTAGGCTGAAAAGTTACAAAGGTCTACCAGCCCCTGCTTGAAGATCCTCAGGCTGGGGAGCTCCTTGTCACCATGAGGAAGCTTATACCACAGCTTTAATACACTGTTACTAAGGTTCTCTGTAAGAAGCAATGGTTAAGTACTTGGCTGCTAACTGAAAGGTTGGTGGTTAGAATCCACCTAGCCACTCTGCTTCCGTAAAGATTACAGCCAAGAAAACTTCAGTTCTACTCTGGTACATGGGGTCACTGTGAGTTGGAATTGACTCAACAGCACCCAGCAACATTCTCTGTTATACTGAGAGAAAATCCAGCTGTTGCACAACATAATATAACTGTTGTTAGGTGCCATCGAGTTGGTTCCGACTCATAGCAACCCTATAGGACAGAGTAGAGCTGCCCCGAAGGGTTTCCAAGGAACAGCTGGTGGATTTGAACTGCCGACATTTTGGTTAGCAGCCAAGCTCTTAACCACTACGCCACCACGGCTCCATAATTTAACTAAAAGGTGCTATTTCTTGTGGGATTTCTATGAACACTACACATGCATTTTCTTTAATCTTCACTACAGCTGTATAGGGTAGGAGTTACTCTTCTCCCAGTTCCTAGATGAAGAAACAAGCTCAGAGAGGTTAAGTGACTAGCTCAAGCTCACACCGAGATCTGGTAGGGTTAAAGGATTCTGAAATTTTACAGTGGGTAAGTTTGGGGGAGCAGCTGTCGCAGAGCCCAGACTTAGATTCTCAGCCTGGCCTTCAGCCTGCCCTCTGAACAGACTTGACCGGTAAGGATGGGTCATTTGCCATCTTCATCCTCTGACACTCAGCCATGTTCAAGGCTTGACCAACTGGTCTCAGGTCCTGGGACACCTGTTTCCTTTCCACCACTCATGACCAGACAGGCCCTTGAACTTTCGCAGGGTGAAATGGAGGCACCACCCAAGTCATTTCCCTTTTCTGGGTCAGGTTCCTCATCTGCTGGAAGGCATCTGTCATTTTTGCCTTGTTTTGGTAATAGCTCGGTATTCCTTTGGAGAACCATCTCCCACTATCTGTCCATGTGTTTTGAGCGTGCCAGATTTCATTCCTGGTACCAATTTCTATATTAGTCAAGGCTCTTAGCTGTAATAGACAAAAATGCATTTCAAACCAGTTTAAGCAAAAAACAAATCAAACGGAGAAACACAAAAAATCCTGAATATACTAGCTAACTTAATGGAACAGTCCAGGGGTAGTGGCTGCCCCTGGAATTGCCGGATTCAGATTCTCTGGATGATCTTTAAGTTGCTTGAATCTTAATGTCTAGAAGCTGGGGTGTTTTTATACCAATGTAGTGGGCAGTTCCTTCTAAGACTAATCAGAGCTTTTGCCTTGGGCCTGATCTACTGGAAAGTGATGCTGGGTTATTTGAGGCTGTTGTCCTGTTGGGCACGGGTCCTTCATTTTTTCAGTTGCAGTGATGGGGAGGCTTTATAGAGGATGCAGTTTGAAGAGTACTAGTGTCTCTGGGTGTTGCAAATGATTAAATCACTCAACTGGTAACCGAAAGGTTGGCAGTTCAGGTCCACCCAGAGGCACCTCAGAAGAAGGGCCTGATGATCTACTTCCAAAAAATCAGCCATTTGAAACCCTATGGAGCACAGTTCTACTCTGACATACATGAGGTTGCTATGAGTCCAAGACCACTCAGTGTCAACTGGTTTGCTTTTTTATGAGGCTCCTCAGTTGTGGGGGAACCATTGTGGAACAAGGGATGACTATGTAGGTGATTGGCCAAAGTCCTAGGAAGGGCAAAGGCTTTTGGTCTAATCTCTGCTTCTCTGGGACTTTGGCCCACCCTCAAAGGCTTCTGTCTAAACGCAGGAGGAGGGAGGAACATGGGGAAAGAAAGAAAGATAGGAAGACCTCAACAAGAAGCTTTAGGCAATCCCTTGTGACAAGGGATACAAGAATGGTGGTTTCTGGGGCATTGGGGTGTCAACGATATTGCGGAAACGGGTGGCAACTACCATTTGTTGAGTGCCTTCCACATGGTTTGCCCAGTGTAAACATTCTATAATTTATGCCTCACAACCCTCGAACTATATTCATCCTGTTTTTACCGAAGCAGGCAACTAAAGCTCGTGGAGACGGTGATTCGGCCAAGGTCCCAGAGCCAGTAAAATATATTGGAAATCTATAAAGCAGAGAATTCTGCCTAAACTCACATTGGGGTGATGGGAATACCGGGGTATCCTTAGGGTCATTGCTTACAAGGGAAAACACTCAATCTCCAAGGGGCTTAGTTGTATTAGCAACGAGCAAGCGCCAGATACCTAAAAGGTTGGGGCTCGCGCTCAGGGGGTGGGGCCGGAGCCTGGGGTGGAGTCAGAGCCTAGTGGGCGGTGCCAGGCCAGCCCCTCGTCTCGGTAATTCTGGCTCCTGCGCATAGGCCCTAGAGCAGCGCCTCAGGCTGGGACTCCCGTGGGACTCCGACTCCTTCGTGGTCCCAGTTCCAGGTCGGCTGCGGCGCTTGCGTTCTGTCGGGTCCGGCACCCGGCTCAGCCATGAACCGGTTCGCCGAGGCGGCGGCGGTGGCGGCCACAGTGCCAGACGCGGGCGTTGGAGATGCGGGGCTGCGGCCGCCCATGGTGCCCCGCCAGACGTCCTTCTTCCCGCCGCCCGTGCCCAATCCCTTCGTGCAGCAGACGCACATCGGCACTGCGAGCCGGCTGCGGGTGAGAGGTGTGGGGCTGAGAGCGGAGGCTGGCCGAAGAGGCTGGGACGGAGAAGGGAGGCAGTCTGAGAGGGGCGTGGGTCTGAGAGGGGAGGTGGTCTGAGGGGGGCGTGGTGAGAGACAGGACGTGCAGTAAGGAGGGTTAGAGAGAGGAGGCGGAGTGAGGGGGCGTGGGTCTGAGAGGGGAAGCAGTCTGGGAGGGGCGTGGGTCTGAGAGGGCTGGTGGTTTGAGAGGGGCGTGGGTCTGAGAGGGAAGGTGGTCGAGAGGGGCGTGGGCCTGAGAGGGGCGTGGTCAGAGAAGAGGCAGTGTGAGGGGGCGTGGTCAGAGAGAGGAGGTGGTCTGAGGGGGGCGAGGGCCTGAGAAGTGTGGTGGTCTGAGGAGGGCGTGGTCAGAGAGGAGGTGTTCCGAGGGCGGATCTGAGCCAGGAGGGTGTGTAAGGGCACGTGAGTCTGGGAAGCAAAGCTGTCCTAGGAAGAAGGGGGTGTAGGTCTGGGAGAGGAGCGCTTTTGAGTGGGCCGTGAGTTTGAAAGGGGCAGAGATGTCGATCTGAGAATTGAGGACACTTGGGGCATGGTCTGAAGAGGAGTGTGAGAAGGGAAGATGCAGACATGGGTGTGGGAGGGGTGATGAGCCTGCCAGTGGCAAAGAGACTTCCTTGCCCGAGAATGGAGAGTGAATCTGAGAGGAACTTGAACTTGAATTTGTGAATGTGTAGCGGGAGGCAGACCTACCTCAAGAGAGTAGGTTTGGAAAAGTCTGTCTTTGCTTAGGAAAGGAAAGGAGTCAGTCTCGGGTGGGAAAAGTGAGGGAGAAGGGGGAGAGCCTAGGGCTGGAGTTAGAACAACAGGTAAGGCTGGGGCGCTCTAGCTGAGCAGGTGCATCGAGGGTAGGAAATCAGAATCAAGGAAAGGGGATAACTGAGTCAGCTTAAGGCGTTCAGGAGTTGTTGGTCCTAAATCAGTCTTCACCCAAGCACTTCTAGATTCAAGGATGAGAGGTACCCCAGACTTTCTTCCGCTGTTAAAAATGGCTATATATATAAAGGAAGTTTCCTTTCCTTTCTTTTTTCTTGCAAAGTGTTGCTTTTACCATTAACAGTTACGCCCACACTTTCGACTTCCTCTTTGGCGAAATTAATGATTAAAGAACAAGATAGACTATGCAAGTTACATTTATCCTGTGGTTTCTGCATGCAAAAATGTTTTGATGTTTTCCTGTTCATCTCACACATTTCTTTAATTGGATTTGAGGTAGTGCAAATTTTGCACAGCCTGCTTGAATGCACTGAGACCATTGTTCTCTACATTGGGGGCAGATTGAGTGCTGGGCTAAATACTGTCATGTACACCACAGGGAGGAGGTGGTTAGAGTAATGGTAGGTGAGTGACTAGCTAAAGAAAGGTGTGAGAGAGGAAGATAATAAATGTGATAATACCTCTTTTAAAAAACTAAAAGTTTTTTTGGTCTTCATGTCTTTAAATAGTTAGGTGTTCCCTCTGTATCTTAAAACTTTGAAAGCTCTTCTAAATATATTGACCATCATTCAAGATTAAATTTAATCTGTATTAGCCAAATCAGTCATACTTAAATGAAAATATGTCTATCCACTTAGCTTCATATTATGGAGGATCAAAATAACATGTTTATGAATATATTGGACATTTGTTAGGTGCCGTTGAGTCGGTTCCAACTCATAGTAACTCTACAGGACAGAGTAGAACTGCCCCACAGGGTTTCCAAGAAGCGGCTGGTGGATTTGAACTGTTGATCTTCTGGTTAGCAGCCGAGCTCTTAGCCACTATACCACCAGGGCTCCAATACTGGAAATAGAGGGGATAATTAAAATTTTATAGCCCGGCCTATTATTGTTTAGAGAGCACTTTCAAATAATTCTGCAAGAGTTATGGTATAATGAAAAGATTACCGGCCTTAGTTAAAAGACCTAGTCAGGCCCTACCATTTACTAGTTTTGTGACTTTGGCCAAGTCAGTTAACCTCTCTGAGCTTCACTTTCCTCATCTATTAAATTGGAATAATAATACCTCAAAAAAAAACCCCGTTGCCATCAAGTTGATTCTTTCTTGGTGGCATGAGGTGCTTCTCTTTACTAGCTTCCCTCTCCTTTTATCTCTCAAAGGAGATTGACTCAAGATACAACTTAATCCTGTAGATTGTGTCCTGCCTCGTTAACATAACTGCCTCTAATCCTGCCTCATTAAAATCATGGAGGTTAGGATTTACAACATATAGGTAATTACATCAGATAACAAAATGGAGCATAACCACACAGTACCGGGAATCATGGCCTTGCCAAGTTGACACACTTTTTAAAAATTTTTATTGTACTTTAGATGAAGCTTTACAGAACAAATAGTTTCTCATTAAACAGTTAGTACACATATTGTTTTATGACAATGGTTAACAACACCATGACATGTCAACACTGTCCCTTCTCAACCTTGGGTTCCCTATTACCAGCTTTCCTGTCCCCTCCTGCCTTCTAGTCCTTGTCCCTGGACTGTTGTGCCCCGTTAGTCTCGTTTTGTTTTATGGGGCTGTCTAATCTTTGGCTGAACGGTGAACCTTGGGAGTGACTTCATTACTGAGTTAAAAGGGTATCCGGGGGCCATATGCTTGGGGTTTCTCCAGTCTCTGTCAGGCCAGTAAGTCTGGTCTTTTTCTGGGAGTTAGAATTTTGTTCTACATTTTTCTCCAGCTCTGTCCGGGACCCTCTGTTGTGATCCCAGTCAGAGCAGTCAGTGGTGGCAGCCAGGCACCATCTAGTCGTACTGGACTAGCCTGGTGGAGGCTGTGGTAGTTGTGGTCCATTAGTCCTTTGGACTAATCTTTCCCTTGTATCGTGTTTTCTTCATCCTCACTCCCGAAGGGGTGAGACCAGTGGAATATCTTAATGGCTGCTCACAGGCTTTTAAGACCTCAGATGCTACTCACCAAGGTAGAATGTAGAACATTGTCTTTATAAACTGTGTTATGCCAATTGAGCTAGATGTTCCCTGAGACCATGGTCCCCACAGCCCTCCACCCAGCAATTCAGTCCCTCAGGGAGTTTGGATGTGTCTATGGAGCTTCCATGACCTTTCCTTGTACAAGGTGTGCTGGCTTCCCCAGTATTGTGTACCAAAGTTACTACTTATCTATAGTTGACGCACATTTTTGAGGGACATAATTCAATCCATAACAGTCACCATGAGTCAGAACCGACTCAGTGGCAAACTAACAACAAAGGACAAAAATCAACACTCTTCAGAAGAAGATAACAGTCTAGAATATTTGCAATTTATCGTTCAAAATGGCCAATGTATTACAAAAATTAATAAACATGCAAAGAAATAGGAAAGTGTGACCTATGGTCAAGAGAAAAACAGTCAATAAAAACAGACCCTGAAAAGACCCCTATGTTGGAATATACACATAAGAATTTTAAAGCAGCTATTATAAATATATTGAAGGAGTTAAAGGAAAAGAATGTCAAAATGAGTGAATAGTTTGGGTGATTTTAACAGAGAAATAGAAACTGTAAAGAAGAACCAAATGGAAATTATAAAACTGAAAATTATTACATATGGAATAAATAAGGCACCAGATGGGCTTTAGTAGCACATTGGAGATGGCAGAAGAAAGGATGAGTGAACCTAAGGATAGATCATCAGAAACTATACAATCTAAAAAGCAGAAAGAAATGGAGATGGACCTCTGAAAATCATCTCCTCCATGAAAATTATGCGAGCACTGGCAAAAAATTATAGGAATCAAATTTGTCAGAACTCTGAAAATCAGCCAAAAGCTTGAAGCAATCTAGGGAGCATTTATTCAAGAAGAAGTGCTGAATTTTGGTAAAAACAGCAAGATTTGTGGCATTTTAATATGCCCTATTCTCATCCTTCCAATTCCCAGCTCTGCAGTAGCCTTGAAAACCAACAGTCTGCAATCACAGTGAAACCCAGCTACTAGAGGGGGCAGAGCAGAGTTGGAGCTCCTTCAAAACCCATTTACAGAGAATTTTCATTATTTGACCTATCTTGCAGTTCCCTGGAAGACCCCACTTGCAAGGATGTCTTTATTTGACCTGTCTTGGAGCTCACCATATGCAAACAGCTTTTTTTCTGTAAAAAAACAATTAGACTTGCTTAATATCACAGCTGCTGAGGCAGTGAATAACTGCTGGAGCCAACAGTAGAGTAAGCAAAAAGCTTCAGAGGAAAAGCTTGGGAATAAGATGTCCATAGGAGATTTTGAAAAGGGTTGACTTATTCCTGGGACTCTAGAAGGCCATATGCACGTATAGGGCTGTGTGCGTGCTCGAGGTTATCACATGCCCAGGAAAGATGTGAGACTACGCTAAGTTCTCACCTCTGGCTAATCTTGAAGCTTTGTGCAAGTAGGAACTGAAGGCTAAGACAGAGCTGTGAACTGCTACTTAGCTGAATGTTGAAGACATATCTCAGCATGCACATAGAGACCCTTGGAAAACACTGTGAGACTTATTGGCTTCAGGCACTTAAGGAAATATCTACTTAATCATCAGCCGACTACTAAGCTAACCAGAATTGCCAAAAATGAACTTGTAAAAGAAAAACAAAGAGGACTCACACTTCCAAATTTTAAAACTTACTATAAAGTTGCAGTAATCAAGACTGCGTGGTACAGGTATAAGGTACTGGAGTATCTATATTTCTCAATGAATGGGTTAGAATTGGGAGTCAAGAATAAACCCATCTATGACCAACTTGCTCTTGAACATGGAGTAGCAAAAGCGAATGGAGGAAATGAAGTAAAACAGCTGAACAGAAGATCTCAAAGGATGATTTGAGAAGACAAAGTAAGGTTTTATAATGAAATATGCAAAGACCTGGAGTTAGAAAACCAAAAGGGAAGTACACGCTTGGCATTTCTCAAACTGAAAAAAACTAAAGAAAAAATTCAAGCCTCAAGTTGCCACACTGAAGGATTCTATGAGCAAAATATTGAATGATGCAGGAAGCATCAAAAGAGGATAGAAGGAATACACAGAGTCACTGTATCAAAAAGAATTGGATGATGATCAGCCATTTCAGGGGGTAGCAAATGATCAAGAACCAATGGTATTTAAAGAAGAAGTCCAAGCTACACTGAAGACATTGGCAAAAAACAAGGCTTCAGGAATTGACAGAATACCAACTGAGATGTTTCAACAAATGGGTGCAGCGCTGGAGGTGCTCGCTCGTCTATGCCCAGAAATTTGGAAGACAGCTACCTGGTCAACTGACTAGAAGAGAGCCATATCTGTGCCCATTCCAAAGAAAGGTGATCTAACAGAATGCAGAAATATCGAACAATATCATTAATACCACACACGAGTAAAATTTTGCAGAAGATCATTCAAAAACAGTTTCAGCAGTATGTTGACAGGACACTGTCAGAAATTCAAGCCGGATTCAGAAGAGGACATGGAACAAGCGATATCATTGCTGATGTTAGATGAATCTTGGCTGCAAACAGGGAATACCAGAAAGATATTTACCTGTGTTTTATTGACTATGCAAAGGCATTCAGCTGTGTGGATTGTAACAAATTAAGGATAACATTGTGAAGAACGGGAATTCCAGAACACTTAATTGTGCCCATGAGGAACCTGTACATAGACAAGAGGCAGTCGTTTGAACAGAACAAGGGAATACTGCGTGGTTTAATATCAGGAAAGTTGTGCGTCTGGGTTGTATCCTTTCACCATACTTATTCCATCTGTATGCTGAGCAAATAATCTGAGATGCTTGAGTATATAAAGAGGAATGTGGCATCAGGATTGGCGGAAGACCCATTAACGACCTGCAATATGCAGATGACACAACCTTACTGTGAAGAGGGCTTGAAACACTTACTGATGAAGATCAAATACCACAGCCTTCAGTATGGATTACACCTCAACATAAAGAAACAAAAATCCTCACAACTGGACCCATAAGCAACATCATGATAAATGGAGAAAATATTGAAGTTGTCAAGGATTTCATTTTGCTTGGATCCACAATCAACACCCATGGAAGCATCAGTCAAGGAATCAGAGGATGTATTGCGTTGGGCAGATCTGCTGCAAAAGACCTGTTTAAAGTGTTGAAAAGCAAAGATATCACTTTGAGGACTAAAGTTCACCTGACCCAAGCCATGGTATTTTCAGTCACCTCATATTCATGTGAAAGCTGGACGATTAATAAGGAAGATTGAAGAAGAATTGATGCCTTTGAATTATGGTGTTGGTGAAGAGTATTGACTATACCATGGATTGCCAGAAGAATGAACAAATCTGTCTCGGAGGAAGTATAGCCAGAGTGCTCCTTGGAAGCAAGGATGGCTAGACTTCCCATCTCACATACTTTGGGCATGTTATCAGGAGGGACTAGTCCCTGGAGAAGAACATAATTCTTAGTAATGTAGAGGGTCAGCAAAGAAGGAGAAGATCCTCAGTGAGACGGATTGACACAGTGGCTGCAACAGTTGTCTGGAGCATAACAATGATTGTGAGGATGGTGCAGGACTGAGCAGTTTCGTTCTGTTGTATATAGGGTCGCTATGAGTTGGAGCCGACTTAACGGCACCTAACAACAACAACAAGACCAATTGATTTTTGACAAGAATCCCAAAACAATGGGGGTAAATAATAGTGTTTTCAACAAATGGTACTGGAACAACCAGATAGACACTTGAAAAAGAATGAAGTTCGATCCTTATCTCCGACCATACAACAAAATTAACCCAATATGTATCCAAGACCTAAATCTAAGAATTAAAACTCTGCAACTCTTAGAAAAGAACATATGTGTAAATCTTTGTGACCTTGGATCAGGCAATTGTTTCTAAGACATGAAAAGCACAAGCAGTCAAAGAAAGAATAGATAAATTGAAGTTCATCCAAAAGTAAAAACTTCTGTGTTTCAAAGTACACTACAAAAAAGTGAATAGACAACCTATAGAATGGGAGAAAATATTTGTAAGTCATGTATCTGACATGGATCTGGTATCAGAAAATATGAAGAACTCATCAATACAAAGACAACCTGATTAAAAAATGGGCAAAGGAATTGAATAAACATTTCTCCAAAGCAGATTTACAAATGGCCAATAAGCACATGAATAGACGGTGAACATCACTAATCAATAGGAAAATGCAAATCAAAATCACAACTACTACTTCACACTCACAATGCTTAGGGGACACTGAACTTCTGTTAAGGCTGATGGAAAAATTCGAGAATGGTTAATGGTGATAGTTGAACAACATGATCAAAATAATTAATGTCCCTGAGTTGTGCATGTGAAGGTTATAGAAATGGCAAATATTTTATTACCTATATATTTACCATAGTTAAAAAAAAAAGTTAAACATAGAATTACCATATGTCCTCGCAATTCCACTGCTTGGTGTGTAATCAATAGAACTGAAAGCATATATCCACAGAAAAACTTGTTTGTTTGTTCAATTGATTTTGAGAAAGTTGCCAAGACAAGTCATTGGGGGAACATCAAGTATTTCAACAAATGATGCTGGAACAATTGGATAAATGTATGGATAAAAATGAGCTTTTATCCCTACTGCACACTACATATAGAAAATAATTTAAGATGGATCATAGGCTAAAACATAAAAGCTAAAACTTTACAGCTTCTAGAAGAAAATATAGAATATCTTTATGACCTTGGGGTAGGTAAAGATTTCTTAGGGAGGACACAGAAAATAACTAAACATGAATTAAAAATTGATGAGTTAGACTTTATCAGAATAAAATTCCTCTCATCAAAGGATAGTATTAAGAAAATGAAAAGGCAAACCACAAAATAAGGGAAAATATTTTCAATACATATACTGACAAAGCACTTGCATACTGAATATGTAAAAAACTCTTATAAATCTTTAAGAAAAATGACAAATAACCCAATAAAAGTGGGCCTTGAACAGGCAGTTCACCTAAGAAGTAAAGAAATGACCAATAAGCAATATGACAAAAGTGCTGAACATTATCATTCATCAGGGAAATATGAATTAAAGCTGCAGTGAGATATCATTTTACATCCACTTGAAAGGCTAAAATTAAAAAGACTGACAACATCAAATGGTGGTGAGAATGTGGAGGAACATGAACTCTTGTACATTGTTGGTGGGAATGTAAAATGATACAATCACTCTGGAAAACAGTTTCGCAGTTTCTTATAAAGTCAAGCATACAGCTACCCTATAACCCAACAATTTCATTCCCAGTGAAGTGAAAACATACGTCCAGGCAAAGACTTGAACGTTAATGTTCATAATAGCTAAAACCTGATAATAGGCCAAATGTCCATGGACAGATGAATGGATAAATGATTGTAATATATTCATAAAATGGAAAACACCCTGGTTGAATCTCAAAAATATGAAGTAAAAGAAGCCAGACATAAAAGAGACATACTGTATGATTTCATTTATATGAAAATCTAGAACAATGTGAAAGAATATACCTATCAGTAGCTGCCTAGAGCCCAGGAGGGACTATTGACTGCAGAGGGGCACAAAGGAACCTTTTGTAGTGGTGAAAATCTTGATATCTTGATTGTGGTGGGTATGCATTTGCAAAACTCATAATATATACAATTAAAATGGATGTATTTTACTTTATGTAAATTATACTTTAATAAAGTCGATTTTTTGAAAAGACTGCGAACACCAAATGTTGGAAAGGATGTAGTGCAACTGAAATTCTCATACATGGCCAGTGGAAATTTAAAATGATAAAACCACTATGGAAAACTATGTGGCAGTTTCTTATAAATTTAAACTACATCTGTTACCCAGCAATTCCACTCCTAGGTATTTACTTAAGAGAAACACCTAAGCAGGTAGGGATTGACTGCAAAGGGTACAAAGTGCCTCACTGGGGTGGTGGATACGTTCTTTATCTTGATTGGGTGGTGATTACATGAGTATGCATTTATCAGATCTCATTGAATTGTACACTTAAGATCTGAACATTTCCTTGTGTGTAATTTTTAGCTCAAACGTATGCACATATGACAGAGATCACATAACTAGAATGTTTTTGACATTTCTCGTAAATTATTTAACGATGCTCAGGTTCATATTAAGGGCCAATAGATACAATAGAAGAATGGCACTGTTGAATAGTGTAATTGGATTATAGAAAAAAAGTCAATTTGCTATACATAAGGACAGTTTATTTCACTTAAAAGGCATTTTAAATAGGGATTAAGAACAAGGGCTTTGTAAGCAAACTGGGTTCAAATCCTGGTTCGCCACTCACTCACTGTGTGATCTTGTGCAATTTAATTTAACTCCCTCTGTGCCACTCCTTTCTTGTATGTAAAACAATTTAAGGTTGTAGAATTAAATAAGTTATTGCTCATCAAGAAAGGTCACCCACCATTGAAAACCCTATGGAGCAGTTCTACTCTACACACGTGAGCTCACCGTGAGTCAGGATCAACTTGTTGGCAACCAACAACAACATTCTTATTTAGTTAGTTTTCATTCTTATTCTTAGTTTTTGGGGTTTTTTTTTTCCTCCTCCTGCATCTCCTTATGGTTATTAGTTATAAAGGACTGGCAAGTATATAAAATAATCCATTTACTTCTTTATAAACTAATGCCTTTATTAACACCTTTCCTTCTATCTGTGGCTCTCAAACAATAGTTTCTGTCTTCTACCTTGCTAGCTCTGCTTGTCTTTCAGGGCTGTTCAGGTTTCAACTCCTCCAGGAAGAGTTCCCTGACTGCTAAGTCAGACATTCCTTTTCTCTGTTCCTCTAGCCTCCTCTGTTCACTTCTATCAAATACAAATCAAGTTATCTTATAGTGGTTGGTTTTCTTCACTGTTTCTTTTGCCATATAGTAGACTCTGTGGGGTCAAAGATAGTGTCCTATTTTCCTTTGTATCTTTAGTGCTTAGGTCCCTGTCTGGCACAGGATAGTGCTCAATTCATCCTTGTTTTATGCATGAAGAGCATAAAACTTTCCTCTCATGTGTTTCTGTTTCATAGCTACAGCATTAAAATATTGTCCATTCACTGTTTTGTCAACTTTGACTTTCAGATTTTCCTTCTTGGAATTATCCTGCTTCCAATCCGTGCCTTATTGGTTACATTAATTTTACTACTAGCATGGCCATTTGCTGCAATTTCAACAGCATGCTTCCCTGAAAAGCTGACCCACCCAATAACAGGTTGGAGGAGGTAAGAAATAATTATGTCCAAATACTAGGTAAATCAAGATAAAGAAGGATGGATCATAGCTTAGTCAGTGACTAATAGTTCTATTTAACTGCTACCTGCTTATTTTTAATAATTTATTTTTATTGCTCAAAAGAAGCTGGCCTTAATTTATGATATGTAGAAATCACTGCCCAAACACATTGTGATAGTCTGTTGAAGTCAGAGTTTTCTAATGGTAAAACACCTTGCTTTCTGAGTTATTGCCAAAAAAGTGATGTGTCCCTGCTTCTGAAAGATATCCAGTTAGTATACCTGGAACCTTGCAGCTGCAAAGCACCTGGCTTTCTTTTGCTCTTTTGCAGTTTCCTCAGTAGCTTTGTTCCTTCAACAGTACCTACATACTTTCTAAACAAATTTTGCAGTGGTGTGATTGAGTGCATCTATTGTGGTATTATTTTATTAATGACCTTAGCAATTGCTATTAATAATTATTTATTAATAAATATAGCCTAGCAGTTTTTAGACTTTAGCACTGAGGTAGAATGGAACTGCTTCTAAAGCATCATCTAATTAGCATAGTGGTAGGGAACAAATTGATCATGTATGAACAAAGATATTGTCACTGATACGTGCTGTTGAGTAGGTTCCAACTCACAGCGACCTGACAGGACAGAGTAGAACGGCACCATAGGGTTTCCAAGGAGTGGCTGGTGGATTTGAACTGCTGACCTTTTGGTTAGCAACTGAGCTCTTAACCAGTACACCTCCAGTGCTCCAACAGAGATACTGGTAAAGTTTATTCCTCTTAGGCAGAACCAGTTTGTGGCCATCTGTACATCTTGAAAGTGGAGGCTCTTAATGTGGTCTCTATGGATTCCGTAGAAATCCATAGACAAGTTTTAGGGCAGTGTTGAATTCTCTGAAATTGTGCTTTAAAAAAAATTTTTTTTTTCTTGGAGTATACAAAGTTCTGTTCCTCTCATCCAAATCTCAAATGAGAATATATCCTCCAAATTTTTTTATTCATGAGACTTTTTAAGAAGCGTGCAATTTGGTGTTCAGTTCATGTTCTGGTGAACAAAGGTCAATATCAACCAAAAAACTGGTTTGAAGTGAAACTGAATCCAATGCTAGCAGTACCCACAGAGAACTAATACCACCTCAGACCTTGCAAATCATGCTCTTTTGTTTTATCACAATGTTGCATGGTATAAAAAACATTTCAAGGGATGTTTTTCATGCCTCACCAGTTCCTTTCAGATTATCTCTGATTTTTTTTGTTAGTGGTTTATGAAAACCTAGGATGATGAATGAGTAGTCTTTGCTTAGAGGGCACTGAGCTTCTGATAAGGGGGATGGGAAAAATTGGAAATGGGTGATAGTGATGGTTGCACAACCTGATGAACGTAATTAATGTCACTGAATAGTACATGTAAAAAAATGTTGAAATGGCAGATATTTTTTAATGCATTTATACTTATCAATAAAAGAATAGACTCTGGAAAACAGATGTAATAAATGTTAGGAAAAGAAGTTTCACTTTTATCAACTGAGCCAACATCTCTACCTCTTTTCAAACTGGTAATGTTGCAGTTATTATGTTGCACCAGACTTTTAACCATTCTTTTAACATTTAAATAAAAGTGTTTAATGGCTTTGGATGTGAGATCTTTTGGGAATGTAGTTGTCTGAAGCTACACTACTGTAGATAAAAAATGAGAGATGTGGAAATTCTATGAGAGGATACTCTTTGTATCTTTATATAAATAGGGATTTCATCTCTAAACTGAAGGGGAAGAGTGGAGGTAGTCATTTCCCTGTGCTCTCTGGAAACGTAACTTGTTTTTCTGTGTCTCACTTCTCCTTGCTGTGAAATAAAAGTCACAGGAACTTCCTCAGTAGCTAGTTGCCAATAGCTCCTCACTATATTATTGAAAGAATGTTGCAAGAATTAGATAGTTCCCATATAGACTGGGCTCCAACTCCGGGTGACCCCATGTATAACAAAAGGAAACGTTGAAGGAAACCTATTTTTAAAAGCTCACATTAGATGCCCTGTGGGTGAGATACATGTTATTATTTTTATTTTTTTTTCCGTGAAAAGGTATATGCTTATTATTGAGGACAGAGACTGGATCTTACTTGTCTTGTGTGCCCTGCACAGTTCTGGCACAGTCTGATTAATTAATTTTGAATGGAAGGTCTTTTTTTTTTTTAAGTCAACAACTACATTTATGAAATGGTTTATGTGTATCTCTGTTCCAAGGAAATGAGGTGGTGAATTAACTTAAGATTCTTGATGATGTATAAGAACTCTGGTTATAGATAATGAGGCTTACTTTAAAGAAGTTATTCCTAAAATAATTCTGAGGACAGTTTCAGCATGAGAGTTCTAAAAATGTTTTGAGAGCTAGTAGTATCTTCATTACACAAAGATAGATTCCCATGGTGACTACTTTGAATAGCAGTACTCATTTGGATGTCTCAGTGAGGTAGGTGTGTTGAAAATGCATTCTTACCACTTTGCAGTACAGTAACAGAATAATAGAGCCACTTTATTAGTTGTGTGTCCTTAGGCAAATTACTTTAACCTCTCTGTGCCATAGTGCCTCGGTTTCCTCATCGGTAAAATGGAACAATAATAGTAATATCTGCTTCATAAGATTGTGCTGAAGATTAAGTAAATTAATATACATAAAACTCAGAACAATGCCTGGAAGAAAGAGCTCCATGTAAGTGTTAGCTGTTCTTCTTAGCACCTATTTTATAATAAAATGTTCTGGTTTTCTTCTTATATTTTAGAGTAAATCCCTGTTGTTAGCTTCAGTTAGCAAAGCTAATTATGTCTTTTTAATACTTATTTTCAAAGGAAAGTTACTGAACCAGCTTTGAAGTTTCTGGGTCGTGCCTTGTTCTTCTCAATGGGATTTATAGTTACCATGAAAGGAAAGATTGCAAGTCCTTTGGAAGCACCAATTTTTGTTGTTGCCCCTCATTCAACCTTCTTTGATGGAATTGCCTGTGTCATAGCTGGGTTACCTTCTATGGTATCACGAAATGAGAATGCACAAGTGCCTCTGATGGGCAGTAAGTACTTGTAAGGTAACATAGATAAAGTACTTTCATGCTCACACTTTAAATTTCAGAATCATGTCTCGTTTATTGGTAGGCTTGTTAAGAAATTTTAAAATAATAAAACATTTAAAACGCATTTCCTATTTTTCATGAGGATACTATATTGAAAGAATGAATTTATGAAAAAAGATTAGAAAATTCCCTATCTGTCCTCTTATAATTCTTCTTAAAACTTATCTTTATCTCTGTACCATCATGTCTTTCTTTTCTTATATGTGACCAGAAAGACAGTTTTCAAATGCCAAACATCCTTGATTTTTTTGAGAGAAAATTCAACCAAAGGATTTGCGAAAAAAAACCCAGTTTACATGCTGCCTCATAAATTTCTTTTCAGGGTATTAGGCTGATAAAGACACTATGTCTTTTCTCCTAACTCTGTTTTCTTCATTATTGCCCCAAAATCTCCATGAGGAATTAGTATGTAACTCTTTGAAAATTATGATGTGGAACAGTAAGTGCTTCCTGCCAAAAAACGTAATGAAGCAAGTGAAATGTTTTCCCCACCAGATGCTTTGGTCTCTCCCTAAGGTACTAGTCTCCAAGTAGCTGCTCCTGGTTGTCCCAAGGTTATTGCAAACATCATCAAGTGATGACAGAGTGGCTGTGAAGGCTCCCTGATGTTGCCTTGGTGCTCTGGAAAAATAGTGTTAGTTCCTGCAGCTTTGTCATTCAGCTAAGAAAGACACTTAAACAAAAACAAGAAACGTAACTATCTTGTTTTGTGTAATATGACTATTTCCTGAAATGTGGTGTAGCAATACATTTTTGGTAAATCGAGGCTTTTTTTGTTTGTGCTAGGAAGCTACCTATTTAGAAGGAAGTGCTGAAGATGTTACTAAAATGAATTATAATTTCTCCCTGTATTATCTGTACTGTGAATTAACATAATCAGTTTTCAGGCTGTTCCTATAATAAAACAAGGTAACGTTGTCATCTATTCCAAAGCTTTAATGGAAATTTGAGAGGAAAATTTTGAGGGAGGAAACTGCATTTGCTTCTTTTTGTGTTCTTGTTGCTTACTTCTGTTAAATCAATGAAATGTTTTTAGGTATAAATATTCACCCTCTCCTTTGGAAACTAAAAACTAAGTTCTAATGAACTTTGAATTGGAGGTTTTGTGTTTTTTTTTTTTTTTTAATTTGCTTTCTTTGATATGCTATCATTTTAACTTCCCATAAAATTGGTTTTATGGTTTTAGCAGTATCATTGCCCTGGTAGCTTTAGCCAAAAAAAAAAAAAAAAAAAAATTGCTTGGTTGTGACTTTTTGTTTGCTTGAAAGGACTATTACGGGCTGTGCAACCAGTGTTGGTCTCCCGTGTCGATCCAGATTCACGAAAAACCACAATAAATGAAATAATAAAGCGAGCAACATCAAGAGGGGAATGGCCCCAGGTAAAACACAGTAGATGTTCATTTAAATATACTGATAGTTTATTATGGTAACTTTGTAAATGTACTTACTTGGATCCAGAGATAGCAATATATCAAACACTTACGCCAGGTGTCTTTAGCATAATAAATGCAGAATAAATGAAGTAGTGAGTACTAAGAAGTCCTCTTTCCCATGTGATACTCCATGGACATATATATATATATCATTCTTTTTTATTCTCCCAACTCTGAACCACTTTTTACTTTGTATCATACAAAAGAATTCTCTACTTGAATCAAACTACCATTTTAAAGATGAGATACTAACAATTATACTCAACAGTATGGTGGGTTTACTGAAAAAATGATTAGGATCTTTGATCTTATCTGAAGTATATTTAGATAGTGCTTTCCAATTCAGGGATATGTCAAAATCACCTGTAGAACATTTTCAAACTGTATCTCGCCACCCTCCTTCCCCCAGAATGACCTAAAATTTTAAGGGTGCAGGAGGGATAGCACTTATTGCATAAAGAAAGCCTCATGGGTGATTCTGATAAGCATCTCTCTATCTTTTCCCTATTGATCGCTAGCAGAACGAATGGCCTTGCCACAATCTGGCCACTCACAATGACATATAGTTGGTAAACTAACAAGAGGAGAGGAGTATGACCAACCAGGAGGTTTTAGAAATCAAGGCATGTGAGAAATGATTGCAAAGAGCTGGCTTTTTTTTTTTATTTTTCTCTTTGTATCCAAGGACTATATCTAGGAGTGGTAGGTGATAGGTAACAAGTATACAGATTACAACTCATTTTACTCATTTTGAGGAAGAACTTTCTGTTCAGAGGTAGAATGGTCTGCTTTGGATTCCTTTTCTGGAATTTTCAGGCATTGGCTAAGCAACCACTTGGGGGAGATATTGTAGAAAGAATTCAAGCATTAGAGGTGCTATGTGATTTTTAATGCCCCTACCAGCTCTGAGATTTTATGATTCCATCTATATACATTCATTGTAAATAGTGTACTTATAGACTTTCCATTGAATGAGTAATATTTGATATTATATCCTATTGTCATATAAGCTCATAATTTTTTTTTAATTAGAGATTGGAATTATACCTAGTCATAATTTTTATTTTACAACTAACCTGTTACTGTGACAATTTAGCCTAATACTGTTTTTCCTCTCTATTATAAAATACAGATTACTAACTGCTGTGAGTGCAGGGGTTTTATTTTTTAATTTTATATACTTATTAATTTACTCACTGCTGATTTCTAAAAGCTTCAGAAACTCCAGCTGCTATTTTATTCAGTTATTGGAGAAACTAACTGTACTGCATATCTTTCACATGGGAAACATAGGAAGTACATTAAAAGTTAAACACACTCCCTCAAAAAGATATTAAGTTATATTCCATAAGTCAACTAGTTCAAGTAAGCATAAAGGAAATTGTAAGCGTTTCCTCCTTTGTCCTCAAGATATCTCTAAACTATATCTTGTGGGAGTGAATATCATTTAATGGGAAAACTGAAGCAAAGATGTAGGAAGTGATTTGGTTAAGAATGTATAGCAGCAGAAGAATTCAGTATAGCTTAATGTACACTTTGACCATGACTTAAGGTATCCATCTTCTTTAAAGTTTTTATGGATCATTAGTATCATCATTAAGAAACAAGTATACATGGTTTCACGGGACATCCCAGTTAATTGGCCTAGTAACGTGTGTAGTACTTCTGTTCTACCTCCTAGTTCGTTGGGTAGTGCCTGAGGGCTTAAAAGCTTGCAAGCAGCCATCCAAGGCACAACAATTGGTCTCTGTTTACCTGGAACAACAGAGGAAGAAGGAGAGTCAGGAACAGGAGGAGGATATGGAATGTGTGGCTAATTGCCTCCATGAACAACTGCCTCCTTTGCCATGAGACCAGAAGAACTGGATGGTGCCCAGCTACCATTATTGAACATTTGATCAAAGATTCTAGAGAAGAATCCTGATCAAAAAGGGGAAAATACAGAACACAATTTCTAACTCTCATGGACTCTAGACTTTCTGGAGCCTTGGAGAGTAGATGAATTCCAAAAACTATTGCCCTGAGATAATCTTTAAACCTTAAACCAAAAATATCTCCTGAAGTCTTCTTAAAACCGAACAATAGTGTATTTAGCTTAACTAGTAAAAAAAGGTCTGCCTTGAAAATTATGCTCTTTTCGAGAACTATTTACATGGGATCAAACTGACAACAGCAACTCAAAAGATTAAATACGAACCTTGGGGGCAGTAAAGTTTATGTTAATGAAGGAAGAAGAACTCAGAAAAGGAGGGTGAGAATGGTTACACGACTGGAAGAATGTAACTAATCTGTACATGTAGAAACTGTTGAATTGGTGTATGTTTTGCTGTGTATATTCTCAACAACAACAAAATATATTAAGAAAAAGAAACAAGTATATCTCTATTCAAAGCTTAAATTCATTTTCTAATTATCTCCTTAGTCAGACTACATCTCTTTTATAGGAAAAATTAATAACAGTTCTAGCTTTCATTAGTATCAAGTGTTAGTCTTTTGTTACATTTTTACTTGTTTTTTTAAGACTTAGCAGCTATTTGTAAAGTCATAAGAAAGAGAGTAAAGAGGTTATCTATTACTTAGACTGAAATATTAAATCTATTCCTTTTCTCCCAAGATACTAGTTTTCCCAGAAGGTACTTGTACTAATCGTTCCTGTTTGATTACTTTTAAACCAGGTGAGATAAATTAAATTATCTACTGTGACACACCAGTATGGGAGATTTCTCAGTAATACACAAAATAGCTCTTTAGGTTGCTCTGAGCATTTCTTTTCTAAGAAAAAGTTTTTAATGTTGTGAAACCATGGAACTTACTCCTTTACTTTCTGTTTTGGTAACCTAACCTCATGTTCCCTGTAGTGTTCTCTCTTTTTGTGTATGTGGGGGTGGGGGAGGGTTGTGGGGAGCAAAAACTACTGACAGATTTTTTTTTTCCTTGAAGGATATCTTCAGAGACCCCTGGGGTCCTATGTCACCAAGTAGAAAACCTATTTCATTACCTTTATAATGTCTTGAAATGCCTTGTAAGGTTCACTCCTTTTATAACATTTGAAGTCTTGAATGCAGCTTTCATAGTAATTTGTTGTATTTTAAAATTTGTTTTTTGTGTTGGCTGCTAGAATGCTCAGAGCCAAGGGTATGACTCACTTCTAGCAGGTGTGGTAGTCCTTGCTTCAAGCATTTGCTTTCCTCTAGATTTTCTTCTCCTTGTTTTCTCTTTGCCTTGATTTTGTCATCTTCCCTCCCTTTTTTTTATCCTATTGAACATAGGTATTTGGAAAGTGAAAAACAAGTGGTGGTATAAGTAAATATTTTAAGTGACACAGGCACAGCATTTAATATTTTCCTTAAATAATTCTGAATTTTAAAAATCCCTTATTTTGGTAAATGCTAAGAATTTATTAACATTTAGCAAGTAGTTTCTTGTACTCTTAAAATATCCAATATATTTATACCATTTTTTTCTTTATTGTATAACTGTTATTAGAATAAACAACATGTCATAAAATATCATTGTGGTTATAGGAGCCTTCATTCCTGGTGTTCCAGTGCAGCCAATACTCCTGAGATACCCAAACAAACTGGTAAGCATAGCTTTTTACTGTGAAAGAATGTCAAACATTCCAAACAGCATGGATTCCCTAGGACACCTTTTAATATTTAAATAAGGTATGAATAGATAGATGAGTAAATGAATGGGTAGACTTATTCAGCTTGCCACATTAGTTTTTAAATTTTTGCAAGGTAGGCACATATTTGTTAATACTGTATTAAATATTGTTTTGTTGGTGCTAAGATTCAGGAAGACATTTCCTTAGCCTGCACTCTGTTGTCACTGTGATGGTGTGATAAAGTCTCAGATTCAGGGTCTCATTAGAATGTACATTAGAAAACTTGCATAAATTCGTGATTTTCACTTAGTCCAGAAGGAAAGTTTTCCTGGTTCAGTGACCATTACTGGTGGAGAGGACTGAAATAACAGGATAAATTTGGGAGAGACGTGGTATTTAATTACTGGCTTAGTACTTACTAGCTTTGTGACCGTTGGTGTCTCAGTCATCTAGTGCTGCTCTAACAGAAGTACCACAAGTGGATGGTTTTAACAGAGATAAATTTATTATCCTCACAGTCCAGTAGGCTACAAGTCCAGATTCAGGGCAACAGCTCCAGGAAGAGTCTCTCTCTCTCTGTCGGCTCTAGAGAAAGGTCCTTTTGATGCCACAGTCTTTCCTTGGTCTGGGTGCATCTCAGCACAGGAACCTCAGGTCCAAAGGACGCGCTCTGCTCCCAGCACTGCTTTCTTGGTGGTGTGAGGTTCCCATGTGTTTCTGCTCACTTCTGTCTTTTATATCTCAAAAGAGATTGCATTAAGACACTGATCTTGCCAGCCTCATCAGTATAACCTCATCACAGTGATAGAATTTACAACACATGAGGAGATCACATAAAATCTCATCATAGTGGTAGAGTTTACAACACATAAGGAAATCGCATCAGATAACACAATCATATAATACTAGGAATCATGACCTAGCCAAGTTGCTACACACATTTTTTGGGGGACACAATTCAATCCATGACACTTGGCAAGTAGCTTAACTAAATAAGACACTATCTGAAAAGAACTTAGCATGGTATATAAAGTTCAGAGTTAGCTCAGGGAATAGTCTCTTTCCATTCCAGGTGGGTGCATTCTTGCCTTCTGGATATCGATTGTGCCACCATTTTCCTAAAGAAAAAAATTTTTTTGGAGGGGGGCTATATTTTTGGTTCTGAGAAGAACTTTCTTTACTGGAGAATTGCCGTAAAAAGGCAGGAGGTAATTTTTAATTGGAATGTCTTGGTGGTACAAACAGTTAACATGCTCCACTGCTAACTGAAAGGTTGGCAGTTGGAGTTCACCCAGAGGCACTTCAGAAGAAGGGCCTGGCTATCTACTTTTGAAAAATCAGCCACTGAAAACCCTGTGGAGCACAGTTCTACTTCTGTACACGTGGGGTTATCATGAGTCAGAATTGACTCTACGGCAATTGGAAAATTATTACTTTTTTTTTAAACATACATTGTTATGAGACCCCAACCGCTCACCCCATTCTGCAACAGCACACTCCTCCCCTCTGCCACTGATTCCCCATGAACATTCAACCAGCTCCTAACTCTCTCTGCCTTCCCCTCTAACCTCTGGACAGAAGCCACCCCTTTGGTCTCTTATATCTACTTGTCTAAGAGGCACATTCTTCACGAGTATCACTTTATGTCCCACAGTCCAGTCCAATCCCTGTCTGAAGAGTTTGCCTCAGAAATTGTTTTAGTTCTGGGGTGATGGAGAGACCAGGGCCATGCTTTCCGCGGCACCTCCAGTCTTGGTCAGACCATTAAGTCTGGTCTTCTTACTAGTATTTGAGTTCTGCATCCCATCGTTCTACTGCTCCTTTAGGGACCCTCTGTTGTATTCCCTGTCAGGACGTTCATGGTGGTAGCCAGGCACCAACTAGTTCTTCTGGTCTCAGGCTGATGAAGTCTCTGGTTTATGTGCCCCATTCTGTCTCTTGGGCCAATACTTTCCTTGTGTCTTTGGTGTTCTTCATTCTCCTTTACTCCAAGTGGTTGGGACCAATTGATGCATCTTAGATGGCCGCTTGCAAGCTTTTAAGACCCCAGACGCCACTCACCAAAGTAGGATGCAGAACATTTTCTTAATAAGCTTCGTTATGCCACTTGATATAGACATCCCCTGAAAGCATGGTCCCCAGACCCCGTATCCCTGCTACTCTGTCTCTCAAAGTATTTGATTGTATTGAGGGGACTTCTTAGCTTTGGTTTAGTCCAGTTGTGCTGGCTTCCCCTGTAGTGTGTGCTGTCTTTCCCTTCACCTAAGATGATTCTTATGTATCTAGTTAGTGAATAACCCTCACCCTCCCTCCCCACCTCCATAACCATCAAAGAATGTTTTCTTCTGTGTTTAAACCTTTTCTTGAGTTCTTATAATAGTAGTCTTATATAGTATTTGTCCTTCTGTGCCTGACTAAATTCACTCAGCATAATAAGTTCTAGCTTCCACCAAGTTATACAATGTTTCACAGCTTCATCGTTGTTCTTTATCATTGCATAATATTCCATTGTGTGGATATACCATAGTTTGTTTATCCATTCATCCATCGATGGGCACTTAGGTTGCTTCCATCCTTTGGCTATTGTGAACAGTGCTGCGATGAACATGGGTGTGCATATATCTATTCGTGTGATGGCTCTTGTTTCTCTAGGATATATTCCAAGGAGCGGGACAGCTGGATTGTATGGTACTTCTATTTCTAGCTTTTTAAGGAAGCGCCAAATTGATTTCCAAAGCGGTTGTACCATTTTACATTCCCACCAACAGTGTATAAGTGTTCCAGTTACTCCACAACCTCTCCAGCATTTGTTATTTTGTGTTTTATGGATTAATGCTAGCCTTGTTGGGGTGAGATGATACCTCATTGTAGTTTTGATCTGCATTTCTCTGATGGCTAATGATTGTGAGCATTTCTTCATGTGTCTGTTAGCTGCCTGAATATCTTCTTTGGTGAAGTGCCTGTTCATATCCTTTGCCCATTTTTTAATTGGGTTATTTGTCTTTTTGCTGTTGAGATTTTGGAGTATCTTGTAGATTTTAGAGATTAAATGCAAATTGGATTTGTCGTAGCCAAAATTTTTTTCCCAATCTGTAGGTTGTCTTTTCACTCTTTTGGTGAAGTCTGTTGATGAACATAAGTGTTTGATTTTTAGGAGCTCCCATTTATCTAGTCTCTCTTCTGGTGCTTGTGCATTGTTACTTATGGTTTGTATTGTGTTTATGCCATGTATTAGGGCTCTTAGCATTATCCCTATATTTGCTTCCATGATCTTTATCGTTTTTGATTTTATATTTAAGTCTTTGATCCATTTTGAGTTAGTTTTTGTACATGGTGTGAGATATGGGTCTTGTTTCAGTTTTTTGCATATAGATATCCAATTATGCCAGCACCATTTGTTGAAAAGACTGTCTTTTCCCCAGTTAATGGACTTTGGGCCTTTGTCAAATATTAGCTGCTCATAGGTGGATGAGCTTGTATCTGGATTCTCAACTCTGTTCCATTGGTCTACGTATCTGTTATTGTACCAGTAGCAGGCTGTCTTGACTACCGTGGCAGTATAATAGCTCCTAAAATCAGGTAAAGTAAGGCCTCCCACTTTGTTCTTCTTCTTGAGTAGTGCTTTATTTATCCGGGGCCTCTTCCCTTTCCATATGAACTTAGTGATTTGTTTCTCCATCTCATTAAAAGACACTGCTGGAATTTGGATTGGGATTGCATTGTATCTGTAGATTGCTTTGGGTAGAATTGACATTTTCACTATATTGAGTCTACTTATCCATGAGCAAGGTATATTTTTCCACTTATGCAGGTCTCTTTTAGTTTCTTGCAGTAGTGTCTTGTAGTTTTCTCTGTAAAGATCTTTTACGTCTCTGGTTAGATTTATTCCTAAGTATTTTATCTTTTTTGGGGCTATTGTAAATGGTATTGATTTGGTGATTTCCTCTTCAAGGTTCTCTTTGTTGGCGTAAAGGAATCCAATTGATTTTTGTATGTTTATCTTGTATCCTGAAACTTTGCTGAAATCTTCTATTAGTTCCAGTAGTTTTCTTGTGGATTCCTTGGGGTTTTCCATGTATAAGATCATATCATCTGTGAATAGAGATACTTTGAGTTATTCCCTACCTATCTGGATGCCCTTTGTTTCTTTTTCTAGCCTAACTACTCTGGCTAGGACCTCCAGCACAATGTTGAATAATAGTAGTGATAAAGGGCATCCTTGTCTGGTTCCTGTTCTCAAGGGGAATGCTTTCAAAGTCTCTCCATTCAGGATGATGCTGGCTGTTGGTTTTGTATAAATGCCCTTAATTATACTGAGGAATTTCCCTTCTAGTCCTATTTTTTTGAGAGTTTTTATCATGAATGGGTGTTGGACTTTGTCGAATGCCTTTTCTGCATCGATTGATAAGATCATGTGGTTCTTGTCTTTTGATTTATTTATGTGATGGATTACGTTGATTGTTTTTCTAATGTTGAACCATCCCTGCATACCTAGTATAAATCCCACTTGGTCGTGGTGAATTATTTTTTTGATATGTTGCCGAATTCTATTGGCTAAAATTTTGTTGAGGATTTTTGCATCAATGTTCATGAGGGATATCCATCTGTAATTTTCTTTTCTTGTGGCATCTTTACCTGGTTTTGGTATCAGGGTTATCCTGGCTTCATAGAATGAGTTTGGGAGTATTCCATCCTTTTCTATGCTCTGAAATACCTTTAGTAAAAGTGGTGTTATCTCTTCTCTGAAAGTTTGGTAGAATTCTCCAGTGAAGCCAGGGCTTTTCTTTTGTTGGCAGTTTTTTAATAACCTTTTCAATCTCTTCTTTTGTTATGGGTTTATTTAGTTGTTCTACCTCTGTTTGTGTTAATTTAGGTAGGTAGTGAGTTTCTAGAAATCTGTCCATTTCTTCTAGGTTTTCAGATTTGTCAGAGTACAATTTTTCCTAGTATTCTGTTCTGATTCTTTTAATTTCAGTTGGGTCTGTTGTGATATCACCCATCTCATTTCTTATATGGGTTATCAGCTTCCTCTTCAGTTTTTCTTTTGTCAGTTTGGCCAGTGGTTTATCAATTTTGTTGATCTTTTCAAAGAACCAGCTTTTGGACTTGTTAACTCTTTCAATTGTTTTTCTGTTCTCTATTTCATTTAATTCTGCTCTAATTCTTATTATTTCCTTCCTTCTGGTACCTGTAGGCTTCTTTTGATGCTCTCTTTCTACTTGTTCTAGTTGTAGGGTTAGTGCTTTGATTATGAGCCTTTCTTGTTTTTGGATGTGTGCATTTATTGCTATAAACTGACCTCTGAGCACTGCTTTTGTTGTGTCCCAAAGGTTCTGGTAGGATGTGTATTCATTCTCGTTTGATTCTATGAATTTCTTTATTCCATCCTTAATTTCTTCTATAACCCAGTAGTTTTTGATCAAGGTTTTGTTCAGTTTCCATGTGTTTGATTTTTTTCCTTGCTTTTTGTGTTGTTGATTTCGACTTTTATGGCTTTATGGTCAGAAAAG
The DNA here is from genome assembly GCA_030035585.1 of Dugong dugon. Classification (NCBI taxonomy): domain Eukaryota; kingdom Metazoa; phylum Chordata; class Mammalia; order Sirenia; family Dugongidae; genus Dugong; species Dugong dugon. The sequence goes on along the minus strand of CM057478.1, from coordinate 63,217,830 downwards.
ATGCTTTGTAGTATTTCGATGTTTTGGATTTTGTTAAGGGTTGGTTTATGGCCTAATACGTGGTCTGTTCTGGAGAATGTTCCATGTGTGTTGGAAAAGAAAGTATACTTGGCTGCTGTTAGGTGCAGAGTTCAGTATATGTCTATGAGATCAAGTTGGTTGATTGTAGCATTTAGCCCTTCTGTGTCTTTGTTGAGCTTCTTTCTGGATGTTCTGTCCTTCACCGAAAGTGGCGTGTTGAAGTCTCCTACTACTATTGTGGAGCTGTCTATCTCTCTCTTCAGAGCTGTTAGGGTTTGTTTTATGTATTTTGGAGCCCTGTTGTTGGGTGCGTAAATATTTATTATAGTTATGTCCTCCTGGTGTACTGACCCTTTAATCATTACATAGTGCCCTTCCTTATCTTTTGTGGTAGATTTTACGTTAAAGTCTATTTTGTCAGAGATCAATATTGCCACTCCTGCTCTGTTTTGTGTGTTGTTTGCTTGATGTATTTTTTTCCATCCTTTGAGTTTTAGCCTGTTTGTGTCTTTAAGTCTAAGGTGCGTCTCTTGTAGGCAGCATATAGATGGATCATGCTTTTTTATCCAGTCTGCTACTCTCTGTCTCTTTATTGGTGAATTAAGTCCGTTTACATTCAGTGTAATTATTGATAGGTATGAGTTTAGTGCTGTCATCCTGGTATCTCTTTTTGTGTGTTGTTCACAGTTTCTTTGTTCTCCTCAATTTTCTGTGCTGAGTCGTTTTTCTTTATGTATTTTTTTTTTTTTATCTTTTTCTTTGTTGTAGATTTTGTGTTTTCTGGGTCTTCATGTTTTTCTACTTTTTTATTTTGATTTGTAGGATTGTTAGATTCCTTTGTAGTTACCTTAATATTTACCCGTAATTTTCTAAGTTTATAGCAGTCTTTTATTACTTTATATCGCCTTAACTTCCCTTCCATATAGAAAATCAATGTCTCCATTTTTTAAGTCCCTCTTTTTTTGTTTTAATATTATCCTTTTTTTTTTTTTTTACATATTGATATCTGTTTCCCTATTTTCAATGTTTTAGCTTTGATGTAATTTTGATTTCCATATGTGAGTCAATATCTGGTTGCTTTATCCTGTGTTCTAGTCTTGCGTTGTTAGCTGGTGTTATTGATTATCTAACCGTAGGACTCCCTTTAGTATTTCTTGTAATTTTGGTTTGGTTTTTGCAAATTCCCTGAACTTCTGTTTATCTGGAAATGCCCTAATTTTGCCATCATATTTGAGAGACAGTTTTGCTGGATGTATAACTCTTGGCTGACAGTTATTTTCCTTCAAGCCTTTAAATATGTCATCCCATTGCCTTCTAGCCTGCATGGTTTCTGCTGAGTAGTCTGAGCTTATTCTAATTGACTCTCCTTTGTAGATGACTTTTCTTTTATCCCTAACTGCTCTTAAAATTCTCTCTTTATCTTTGGTTTTTGTAAGTTTGATTATAATATGTCTTGGTGACTTTCTTTTGGGATCTACCTTATGTGGGGTTCGATGAGCTTCTTGGATAGATATCTTCTCATCTTTCATGATATCAGGGAAGTCTTCTATCAACAAATATTCAACAATTTTCTCTGTATTTTCTGTTATCCACCCCCCCCCCCCCATTCTGGTACTCCAATCACTCGTAAGTTATTTCTCCTGATAGAGTCCCACATGACTCCTAGAGTTTCTTCATTCTTTTTAATTCTTTTATCTGATTTTTCATCAAATAAGTTGGCATCAAGAGCTTTATCTTCAATGTCACTAATTCTAAATTCTTCTGTCTCAATTCTGCTCCTATGACTTTCTATTGAGTTGTCTAATTCTGAAATGTTATTGTTAATCTTCTGGATTTCTGATTGCTGTCTCTCTATGGATTCTTGCAGCCTATTAAATTTGGCATTATGTTCTCAAATAACTTTTTTAAGTTCCTCTACTACTGTGTCTGTATGTTGCCTGGCCGTTCCTGCACTCTGTCGAATTTCCTTTCTTATTTCTAGAAGAGTTCTGTATATTAATCTCTTGTATTCTGTCTCTGGTATTTCCAAGAAGTTCTCTTCCTCCAGAGAATTTATTGATTATTTTGGGAGCTTGCTGAAGCCATCATGGACTGCCTCTTTATGTGACTTGATATTGACTGTTGTCTCTGAGCCATCAATAATTTATTATAATTTTATTTTGTGTTTCCCTAGTGAGACATAGCTTCTTATTTTGTTTTGTTTTGATATGCCCAAATAGGCTGCTTGTGTACACTAGTTTGATTTTTGACACCTTTTGATCTCTAATGTCCTGTCACCAGGTAGTTGGTTCTGTAACTAAGTATGTGCACACCGGAGTTCATTAAAATTTCCTTTATGGGATCAGCTCGGGTGTGCAGGCAGTCGATCTCCAAGTGTGTGATACAGGCTCTCACCCCCAGTCCTAGAGAGGTATGGGTGATTGGTGCAGGCACTGGACTCTGGCTGTGGTAGGTGATCATATGTTGAGCCAGGCAGGGGGCCGACGGCTGCCCCTGGGAGTCTGAAAGAAAAGCGTGTCCCTATTCTCTAGGGTGAATAGGTAGGTGAGTTTTGCAGCTGGGCTAAGAGCGCCCCACTATGTTGGCTGCAAAGACTCGAGGGCACCACTTTTTCTTGAACTCCTGTAGCCGGTGACTAGGCACTTTAGGAACTACACCAGTCCTCAAGACCCTGCTGCAGATCGATAAAAGTGCCTAGTTGAGGGACAGGGCTGTTTCGAGGATCCCAAATCTGCCCGTTCACAGCTGAAGCAGTTGAAGTTAAACTTCAGATGTTTGTCCTGTTGTACAGTGGTAGTGAGGGCTAACACTGTTGAGATGGGTCCCCACAAGTCTATACAAGTGTGTGTGGCACTCAGAGTCTGCAGACCCCTGATTTCTATGGCCAGCAAAGGAGTTGTGCTGACCCTGTGTTCCTGGCCTAGGGGAGCCAGCAGCTTATTTGTCCCCTCTGTAAGGCTAGGAGAATGGGTCAGGGCACCTTTTGGGATCTACTTCTGGCCCAGTGGACTCCCGGTGCAGAGCAGGGAGGGAAGCGGTAAAAGAAAGAGAGGTTTTTCCCAAATCTGGTGGAGAGCGCGGAGATAGGAGGTAAAAGGGAGAGCGGTTTTTCCCAAATCCAGTGCAGAGCGCGGAGGTAGGAGGTAAAAGGGAGAGAGGTTTTTCCCAAGTGGGCTTTTTTTTTTTAACTTGCTGTGAAAGGGTGCATGCATGTACTTATCCTAGCCTCTTGGGAGCTGCTCTTCACTGGTTCGGAGTGTCTAAGCAGAATCTCTGCTGCTGGGTCTCTCTCAATGTGGAAGCTGCTTCTTGAGCGTGCGCACAGCACAGCTGTTTGCCTGCTTCACTGTGGACTGGTGTGGCTGTGTCTCTGCAGTTTCGCCACCACGGCTCTAGCGCTCCTCACCTCTTCCAAACGGTCTTCCTGTCCCATATGACTCAGATGGATTTCTTAACCTTGCCTTGTTCAGGGCTGCCAGATGTTCATATAGAATCAAATCACTTGTTTTTCCAGGTCTTTGTTGTAAGAGGGATATAGGAAACATCTAACTAGTCCGCCATGTTGATCACGCCCCTCCGCAATTGGAAAATTATTATCTGTGATATTGAAGATTAAGTGATCTTGTTCAATTTAACTTTCCACTCAGTGGCTGATTTCTGAACCTTGGACCTCTTTAATAAAAAAAGAAATTAAAGAAGACTTCAGAGGATATTTTGGTTTAAGGTTTAAAGAGTATCTCAAAGCAATAGTTTTGGGGTTCATCTAGCCCCAATGATTCCAGAAAATCTGGATTCCATGAGAATTTGAAATTCCATGCTTCATTTTGAAGTCTTCTTTAAACCAAACGGTAGTTTATGTTAGTTAAAGATGTCTGCCTTGACCATTGTATTCTTTTAAGAACTATTTCTGTTGGATCAAATTGACAGCAGCAACTCAAAAGAGTAGATAGAAACTTAGGGGGCAGTGAGTTTACGTTAATAGGGGAGGAAAAATTCAGAAAAGGAGGGCAGTATGGTTGCACAACTTGAAGAATGCTATCAATCACTGAAATGCACATGTAGAAATTGTTGAATGTGTATATTCTCAACAATAACAACAAATATATTAAAAGAAAAACAAGTTTTAAAAGGAATTAAAATCTATCAAACTTTTACTCATTTGTACTTCTGCCTATACCAAACCAAACTCACTACTGTCAAGTCAATTCTGTCTCATAGCGACCATGTAGGACAGAGTAGAACTGCCTCATGAAGTTTCTAAGGCTGTAAATATTTACGGAAGCAGACTGCCACATCTCCCGCAGAGCGGCTGGTGGGTTCCAACTGCCGACCTTTTGGTTAGCAGCTGAGCACTTAACCACTGCACCACCAGGGCTCCTTTTCTGTCTAGAGGTTTGAATTGACCCTGTATTCAAATTATTTGACTATGCACTGTTTTAATCTTTTCTCCCAAATAATCCCTTTTTTTTTTTTTTCCCAGAACTGATCTATTCTGGTTTTTGTAAGAAAATCAGTCATCTACATATGTTCCTATTAGGAGTTAAAAATAGCTACACATGCACAATAGTTAAAAAAATAAATAATTCAAAGCAACTTATTTCTATTAAAAAAATAGGTGGTGGCATAAGGAGGACAGATCTTTCTATGTAAATCTATGAAACCAAGTATTCATAGATCAGCTCTGTTAATTAATGCTAACACTGATTAATACTGTTGTTTAATGCTAATAATATGCACATTGCTTTTTATTTCAGGAAAAAAATACATGAATACAAACATTAAAATATGATCTGTGTTTTATTTGGTAAAATTTTCTCTGGACTAACGGTTTAAAAAACTAACGGTTTTGTTATTGTAGGATACTGTGACCTGGACATGGCAAGGATATACATTGTAAGTTGCTTATGTCTATTATTAGTTTATATAAATTTTATTTTAGTGGAGAAAGATCATTTATTACTATTTTTTTAAAAAGCCTTGTTTTTGTAAACATAAAGACTTACAATCAGACTCTTATATCTTATAACTGATAAGTCTCTGCATAGAGCTTCGCCGTCTTGCCCATTAATCTCTGGGGCCTCTACGTGCAGAATGCTTGTCATCTATCCTGTTCTAAAGACCAGTTCTTAAGGAACATTCTAGAGGCCTAGTTTGCATCATACTTAGCTTTAAGTTTGTAGTTTCATTTCCTTTGCCGATTTATTATCTAATGTCTCCATTGTTACTTTCCTATATTGGTTTGAGCAGTCCAGAGCAATTTAGTCATATAGCCTGAAATAGTTATGATGTGTCTGATTTGAGTTGAGAAAATAGCTAACCAAGCTTTCAGTTCTGTTCTTGGAGTTTAAAAGCGTAGGGATCAGCAGTTTTTATAAGCACTTAAGAGAAGAGGGGAATACAGTTTCACTATTAAGCAAGCTGAAGTGAAATAGTCCTTTAAAAAGAACAGAACATGTAGCATCTTAATTTCTTGCAGGAAGATCCTTTGTTTAGTCCCCCTTGGGTAAGTCTGAGCTTGTTTATTGGTGAGAGCCATGTGAGACACCTGGATTTGAAGACTCCCCAGGGAGTTACCCAGTAGTGCCTTTTGATTTGTGTTATGCACGGAGCTCAGACAGCACTGGTGATGGGTAGAGGTGACAACCCCTTGAAAACATTTAAAGGGAAATCATCACTGCCTTCAAGCACAAAGTGGTCTTTAGTACCTCTTAATTAATGCAACCAACTTCTGAGAACCAGAATTTTTTTTTAATTAAATATTGCATACTTATTTTCTCAACTTCTTTGTGCGTATATTGCTTTGGAACAATTCATTTAAATCAGAATAGGTAACTGGTAGGCCAGTGGAATAAACATTAACACATGTGAGACATTTATGTTCCTGTTATGCTTCAGTCCTTGGTAGTTGAAATTAAGCAAACAACACCCAAAATGAAGAACAAAAGTTGTAAAGAGTATCTAGACATTATGTTATGCTTAACTCTCTAGGAAACAGATTTATTCATTCAGCCAGGAAGCATGTTTCATGCCACTATTGAATTTGAATTCCTTGTTTTTAGCTTTTATACAAGGGGAAGATTAGGAGAAGCAAGTAGATGAAAGCATTTTAGAAAAAGAAGTGCCTGGAGATTGAATGGATAGCATATTTATGTTTCCTTGAGTGTGTCATTTTTTGGGTCTTTATAAGTTAAGATCATCATGGAGATAATGACTTTGGCTTCACTATGTGGTCAACATGATTCTTTTTGGTTGTGCAGTCATCCAGGTTGATGTGAAGGTCATGTAGGAGAAGGCTTTTCTGGAAGGAGGATTAGAGGTAGAAAATCGAGTGGTTTAGTTAATTTAGCCTTCTAACCTGGAAAGTGTGTGATAAAGGAAAAAAGAGAAGAGAGAATTCAAGAAAGGAAAGAAAATAACTATTTTAAGAGTCAAAGATTTCTTAGGACTTATAAACAATACACAAAAACTTTAAAAGGCACAAGTGTGTTTTGTCCAAATGCCACATTGCACTCATTGATCATAGCAAATTTCATTTTCACCTGGGTCTTCTGGTCTACTTAATGTAATTGTTAGCACTGTATCTGTTACTTCTAAATCAGTTTTCTCCATTGCCCTTTCTCCTAGTGCTACTCTAGACTCAGAGTCTAAGGAAGAGTTTTTAAACCAAAGAGTGTGTCCTAAGGGAGAAAGAGAGTCAGGGAGTAAACTTAGAGAAGGCGCAGCTATGGAAAAGCTGTTTTGTCTCAGTGTTGTTTAGCTTGTCTGTAGTGTAGACAAGACAGGTTTAATGAGATCTTATAAGTGGTTTCATTTTCTTTACAACATTCAAAATTTACAGAACAGAACGTGCATTTAACAAGTAATCGAATTCCAAAGCTCAATTTAAGTAATGAAAAAACAATTTATGGAGGATAATATGGATTGACTTTGTTTAATTGGTGTTAATAATAAAAGGCTTTTCCCATTTTTTTCTCTTCAGCATTCAGCTTTGCGTGCTCACTTTCTGCCAGCCCATCACCAAAGTGGAAGTTGAGGTAAGTTGTTCAAAAGGTTGCCTTGGAACTTGAGACTTGGCTTTTCCTATTATTTTGAATTTCTAGTCCAGAGAGAGCAGATGGAGAAAGGTTTGAAGTTAAATCCACCACCTTTACAGTAAGCCCTGGTCTTTTACAAATTGTGTGCCTAAACCCAGGCTGTTAGACCTAGCCTTGAGAATTGTATAACAAAACACCTGTAACTTCTGGAAACTTCCAGACTGTAACCACCCTGGCTGGTCAGATTTGCATCACCTACTCCTGTCTTTTTCTTATTCCTTTTTTTTTTAAATGTAATTGAAAAACATTTTGCAAATTACAAAAAGTACTTATGTGTATTGCTGTAGTATTTTTTATTCCAGTTCATTAAAAAAAAGTCAGTTACAACTGACACAGTCTGAAAACACGGTTGTGGAGCAGTGGTTCTCAAACTTTTCTTGTTCGTTTTAATGTTGACCTCTGCAAGTTGAATGATATGCCTTCTGCCTGCATCATGTTTTCACACCCCGACAAAGGAGCCACGGTAGCTGATAGAGCCGTACAACTCCTTGAAGAGTATGTTCTGTGAAAGCTGAGAGATGCAACTTGGGGTGTAGAGGAGAGACAGAGAAGTCAGAAGCCCTCATATGTGGAATTCATTCTGCAGATGGAAAGCCTGAGAAAATTTTATCTGGGAGACAGCTCATTTATCATTATTCACAGGACAGAGTTTCTAGGGTGGGGTGGGTGGGTAGAGTGATTAGAAAATTCTGATGAGATTTTTAAGTCTCTGAAGGTAGTTTTAGGCTGGTTCAAGAACTGTTCTCTTTTTCTAAGAATAATGTAGAATGGACCCCTGAATTCAGAATTTAGTTGGTTTTAGTCATACCCTCAGGCAGCCTGTGAAAAGAGAAGGTCAAAGTGGTAGGTCCTCAGACACCTTCCTGAGTTTTCTAATTGCACCCATGGAGTGTATGATGAAACCTTTATTTTATGTACGTAACAGAGCTCTGAATGGGGGCCAGTGTACTAAGTGACAGGACTGTGGAATTTAACTCACGAGAATATTATTTTGCTGTTTTGAATAGCTTAGTCCTTCAGCTCCCTAGAGGTTGTCAGCAATCCTAGGTGACGTAGGAGGGCAGTAGAAAATTATATTTCAAAATGAGTCTTATTTTAATGGAATTTTTCTTGAGATTCGCATGTTCTCCACCTTCTTTAAAAATACTTGTTTATTCTCTGATGTTCCTTTTTTAACCAGCTCAGCATCTCTCAGAGTGGTCAAAAACACTAGTTCTTGGACAGAATTTCACATTCTCATGGACTCTAGACCTTCTGGAGCCATGGAGGTTGGATAAACCCCTGAAACTATTGCCCTGAGATCATCTTTAAACCTTAAACCAAAAATATCCCCTGAAGTAGTCTTAAAACCGAACAAAAGTTTAACTTAATTAGTAAAAAAGGTCTGCCTTGAGCAGTATGCTCTTTTAAGAACTATCTATATATGATCAAATTGACAACAGCAACTCAAAAGATTAGATAGGAACCTTAGGGGGCAGTGAGTTTATGTTAATGAGAGAGGGACAACTCAGAAAAGGAGGGTGAGAATGGTTACACAACTCAAAGAATGTAATCCATGTCCCTAAATGGTACACGTAGAAACCGTTGAACTGGTCTGTATTCTGCTGTGTATAGTCGCAACAACAACAAATTAAATAAAATTTGAAAAAAGCACACACACACTAGTTGTTGGGATATACTTAGGTGTTTCTAGAAAAAAACTGATCTGTGGCCTCATAAGTTTAGGAAGTGCTGGGATAAACAAAAAGAATCAGGTTTCTTTTCTCAAGAGCCTTTGAGGAGTCAGAGCCTTTGAAATGTTTGATCACAGAATCCCCTTTTCTCAGGCTCTCCTGGAACCAGTGTTCCATAGAATACATTTTGGAAAGTCGTGTGTTATATTATTTCTAAGTCCTCTGAGCACTGCTCTTCCTTCTTTAATAGCTGCACAGGTAGTATAGCGCTGATTTCTTTTCCTGAAAAACAAGAAAAGTCCGTACGTAAAACCAAAACCCGTTGTCATCAAGTTGATTCCGACTCATAACGACCCTATAGCAACCCTATAGGACAGAGTAGAACTGCCCCTAGGGTTTCCAAGGCCGTAAATCTTTATGGAAGCAGACTGCCACCTCTTTCTCCCACAGAGTGGCTGGTAGGTTTGAACTGCTGACCTTTCAGTTAACAGCCAAGTGCTTTAACTGTGCCACCAGGGCTCCTTATACTTCAAACATCAATGCTATATTGTCTGCAGATTTAGAAGATACTGTGTGTGTGTGTATGTGTAGTCCCTTTTTCTAAATCTACTCTTCTTCAGCTAAAACAAGATCTAGCAACAGATGGGGAAATGCACCTCGAACTGTACTTTTTTGTCTAACGTGTGTGTCAGCAGTCAAAGTGCATTACAACAGAGGTATGCAAGTTCCTCATTTTTGCCCTGACCACTTTTACCCCATTTCCTTTCCGTGTAGTCACTTTGTTATTTTTTAATTTCAATATTCACATTCTCCAGCTGTAGACCTGTTTGGGTAGTACTTTCAGGCAAAGGAAAGAATATATCCTTTGTTCCATAATTTCCTAAACAAAATGACTTTCAAGCAGTTTGGAATAGTTGAATCTACAGGGATTTGATGTATTAGAATCGGGGTGCAGAGCAAGAGGATGGGAATGTGTACTCTGAATTTAGTATTCTTATTTTAAAGTATATTTATTTTAGATTTATGGTGCTGCCTTTCACCCAGAGGACTCCTAACTATGATTTCTGAATACTTCACTTCACCACTGTTTGGATGTAACTGAAAAATGTATCCCAGAAGCCCTTTGGGCACTAAGTCTATACATTCGCTGACTTGAGGTTCTGCAGAGCTGGACCTTTTCCCTGAGGTGCCAGCTTTTCCTCCACATCTGCAGAGGCCCAGCTTGAGCTTCCCTACTTGTAACTTGGTTGGCAGTCCCAGTTGACTGAGTTCCTTCAATTTCACTTGTCTTGGTTGTTCAGAAGCACCCCTCCACTTATCGTTTTCTTTAAAATTGCTGGAAATCCTTGTTAATACTTTTAACATGTAAGTTTATAGTTTGTTGAATATTAACCAGTTGCGTCAAATTGATTCTGACTGATGGCATCCCCATGTGTGTCAGAGTAAAACTGTGCTCCACAGGGTTTTCAATGGGCAATTTTTTGAAAATAGATAGCCAGGCCTTTCTTCTGAGGCTCCTCTGTTTGGACTTGACCTTCCAACTTTTTGGTTAGCAGCTGAATGTGTTAACCAGTTAACCATTTGCGCTATCCGGGGACTCTCTTGAATGTTAGGTAAACCTAACGCAAGAATGTATTATTCAAGAGTATGGTATTAGTTTTCTGGTTTTTAAGATGAAATTTGAGTGGATTGTTGATGTGCTCTTTTGGACTCTCACTCCTGTCACAGCACGTCTCAGTATGTTGACTGCTGTAACCGTTAGTTTCCCATGTCTCCTCTAAGCAATGTTGATTAGCAAACTGTTTAATTCCCAAATCGTTGAGTATCTAAAATCCAGTGAGTATAATGTTTAGGAATAGTTTCTTACCTCCTCTCTGCCATCCCTGTCTCCCCAACACAGACTTATTTTTGAAAAGATTATTTTCGTGGCCCTTGAGTCTTAAAACTACAGGAAGTTCCAAACCTCATAACCTGTGTGATTGGTCTTCTGGCAGCCTTGAGCAGTGACGAGGATATCTGTGTCTACAGAGTTGTTCTACTGAAAGTTATTCTTTGAATTGTAATGTGGCATGGTGGGTGTGCTTCAAGCGTCTTTTAGTGATTACTTTTACCAACTAGCTACTTCATAAGTGTACCTTTATAAGCATATGGCTTAGGGACATAAGGAATAAGATAGGTAGTAGGTAATATCCCAAAACAGGCCATAAAGTAAGAGCCTGCTAGTTTATCTCAGGAGAGAGAAATACATGTTAAGCTGGCCTCTCTAGCGCTGTATGGACAGCACCTAGTTTATGAATGGAGGCATGGCATTTACATTGACTGTACAGTTTCCTTCTTCACAGGCTGTATCTCAGTGTGCATTCAAAGCTTGCTGACTTTTAAAGCCTTCGGCATATTAGATACATAAAAATGATGTGTCTGTAGGTATAGAAACATATTTTGTTTTAGGAAAATTCCTTTGCAAAATTTCTAGCGAGCTTATAGTGGCTAGCAATAGGCCTAAAATACTTTTTGGTGGGCAATTCATTGCCTTAAGTAGTAGAAAGGGATTTTTTTTTTCCATTCAGAAAACTGAAGAATTTCTGATTTAGGAAAGGTTAGTAATTAATCATGAGTGTTACAATCAATACGTATAGATATGTTTCACTTTTAAAGTCTCTAAAGAGCTTATTACTTATGGAAAGTCCAAATACATTTATATAGCTTATTTAAGTATCTAAGTATACTGAAATTATTTATAGTTTTGAAACTTAAAACAGACCTTTTAGAAAACCTCTATCACACAGATGTGCGTGAGCGTGCATGCGCACACACACACTCTTGTTCCAACAATGCTACTTTCTTCTAGAACTTGGTAGAATTCTGGCTTTTTAAACTGGTATTAGAGAAATAGAGTGTTATAAAAAGAATTTTATCTGGGATTTTTATTCTAGTTCTGCCACTAACAACCTATACATGCTTGAGAAAATGACTTAAACCCCTCTAAGCTGTTTTCCTCATTGGTAAACTGGGGATAATAGCAAGTATTTTATAAAGTAGTGAGGATTTAATAAGGTTATTTGTGTTTTGGCACATATGGTAAGTGCTCAATAAACATTAACTTTTATTTCTCTTGTCATCTAGATGTTTCTGTTTATTTGGAAAGGAAGTGTCAAATGCTTTTCATACATTATCTTCCTTTTGTATTTTCTCTCTTTGAAGATCTAAAAGAAGAATTGTGGGAAGAACTAGAACTGCACATTTGTTAACACTGACCTTTTAAAATACCTTTCTGTTACTAGGAAAGAAGAAAAGGTATTGATTGTAGTGTCATTTACATTTACGTCCATCTTTCTCTTTCTCATCATTTATTTAGTAAAAAGAAATATGTTTGATGTGGTGAGGAAGCAATGCATAAACCAGTTTTACTGGTTCTGAGCACTTATGTAAACGACTGGCTCTGGATAATGGGTGGCCTTAATTAGCAGGCTGAGAGATTTTTGACTTCATCTGGTCTTCAATTTAAGGCCCAAGATGAGGTGGGAGGCTCTGAGATCAGAGGCACAAACAAGAGTTTGGGAAACATGTCAATCAGTCTCCTACTATCTGGGGCAGGGTATTTACAGCCTAGAGCATGGGGATGGTATAGAGAATTTTTGAAGTGGGCAGGGAAATGGAGTTGGGTAGCTAGTGTCAGGTACAATGGAAAAGGGAACTGAGGAAGTTCACACGGGCTCTCTTCTTTCTGAAGTTGAAAGTGAAGTGCCATTGGACCCGGAAGAGTGAGATGAAAGTGGGTCTGCAGCTTGAGAAGAATGGAACATATTTGAAACAGTAAAATGGAATGGCAGCAAGTTGTTAGGGGAGATAACGAAGGGCTGCTAAGCAGCAGGTTCAATTTAAGTTAGGTAATATGATCCAAGGAGCCCTGGTGGCGCAACAGTTAAAGCACTTGGCTGCTAACCAAAAGGTTGGCGATTTGAACCCACCAGTCATTCCATGGGAGAAGGATGTGGCAGTCTGCTTCCGTAAAGATTTACAGCTTTGGAAACCCTATGGGGCAGTTCTACTCTATCCTATAGGGTCGCTATGAGTCAGAATCGACTCCACGACAGTGAGTTTAATGTGACCCTCTTCTGTCATATAGATATTAAGGAAATAGACCCAATATTAAGATCACATATTTTGGCACACCTGCGTAGGTTAAAAAGATAAAGGAAGATCTTAGGCAAAAATCAAACAAACAAACAAAAAAAACTATTTTATATTTGGAGGCAGTGTGGTCACCTTGGAGTCTCTGGGTGGTACAAATGGTTAATGGGCTCGGTTGCTGATGGAAAGGTGGGAGGTTTGAGTTTACCCAGAGGTGCCTCAGAAGAAAGGCCTGGTGATCTACTTCTGAAAAATCAGCCATTGAAAACCCAATGGAGCACAGTTCTACTCTGATACACATGGGGTCACCATGAGTCAAAGTCAACTTGACAGCTGCTAGTTGATTTATGGTCACTTTGGGAAAACAAAATAATTTTCAAGCAACTGTGAGACCCCTATGGAAGTTAGTAAGAATTTGTAGTAGCCTCAGCTAATGAGGTTTTGTAACTTCTTTAGCATCCCTCAGTGGTCTCTAACAGGAGTGGGAAGGCAGCATCAGGAGGGGTGACAGGATTTGTGATTGGCATCATGGGTATGGCAGAAGTAAAAGATTCTTGGTGACAGAGGCCGTATGGAAGTGTCTGACTCTGAAGCCTAGTGTAGGTAGGCAGGCAGATGTTGCCAGGAGGGAGTGGATAAAGAGGGATGTGCAGGTCTTGAGGGTGACCCCTGAGTTCCCACAGTCCGTGTGGGACCAGGCTAGCGGGGAGGTAAGCACTAATGGATAATGAAGGGGAACTCTGAATGAAAAACTTGTCAGAGGAGGAGTTTAGAGTCATATGTTTATTTCTGTGGCTGAGGTAGAATTGAGAAGAGTATCTGTGGCCAGGTGAAGGGGCTATGAAATGAAGATGTCAGGTGGGTCATCAGTGTGGATACTGAGGATAGTAAGAAAAGATGAAGGTGCAAAGAACTTGGGATCCTGAAATTACTGGGGTATTTTCACGTGTGTTGGGGTGGCGTGCTAATAGATAATGGCAACCATGTTCTTCTCTTTTGGTTGATCTCCCCTCTCAGATAAACGCTATGTCCATGCTTCACAATTTGAATGGCTTTGTACAAAATGAAAATGTGGTATCGAGGACAAGGTCTTATCCTAGGAGAGGTGACTTTTTATTAAAATTTCCGTTGAATTGTTTTACAGGAGGCATCGAGACCTCTAAGGCCTGAGAATGTCAAATCTAGGCTTTTAATTACTGTGTGCTCCCAGTGGAATGTTTTTCCCCAAGAACAAAATGCCACACCAATATGAGAGTTATTAAAAATCATTTCATGGAAAATATTACTTACACTAATAGGAACCAAATCTATAGTTCCTTGTATTATACTTGGTTAACAGTGTAGCAGCAATTTATTTTTCAGGGTTTTCAGTATATGCTTTTATGATCTACAAATCAAGTGTATTATAAATGGTCATTTGATTTTTTAAAAAAGAAGAATTATATGGAAAATAAAAACTTTAATTCCTTATGCTATTTTGTTAGATAGTTTATGAACATTTGATTTTAGCTTGTTATTTTTTTCTTCCTTGGATTGCATACTAAGCAAGTATAAGAGATTTTACTAGATCAAGGTGGAAGGAATGTTTGCAAATATTTGTTTGCAGTTTGTTGTTGCAGATATATAAGGGTTATGGGGACCTCTAGTGGTTTAGTTTATTTTTCCATCTTAAAGAATAACTGGATGCTAAATAGAAAGCCCTGGTGGTGCAGTGGTTAAGAGCTACAGCAGCTGCTAACCAAAAGGTCGGCACTTTGAATCCAGCAGCTGCTCCTTGGAAACCATATGGGACAGTTCTCCTCTGTCCTGTAGGGTCACTATGAGTCAGAATCGACTCGATGGCGAGTTTGGCTTTTGGAAATAGGTAAGCCAGACATAGAGTTTTAGTTGGAAAGGACTTTATAGATCATCTAGTCAAACTTTCTCATTTGACAGGAGAGGAAACTGAGATGCATAAAATCTAAATGATGTTCCCAGGATCATACAGCAGAGCCAAGACAAAAACCCAGGCCAAGTGGTCTCTCTGCAACATGGCACTGCCCCCTTGGAGAGGAAATTAATAAAATAAACGTGAAAAATAAAATGACATATAATGCATTAATCTACAGTTCTTATCCATTTTATCTTAAAATACCATTTGCATTCATACACTCTTCACCCATGTCCCCTCTATTCATGGTCTTCCCATCTCTCACAGGGTGACTGCCGTAGCCTCCAGGGCTTCTCCCTGCTCTTAGCCTCCTAACCTCTTGGGTGCATCCATTCCCCACCACTGAAGTTATGGCTCCAAAACTTGGGCCTGACCATGTCACCCCCTTGCTTGAACTCTGTCTTTGAGTCACTATTGTCTGTAGGCATCTTAACATGATTAACAAAGTTTGAAACTAGGTTCATGTGAGCCCAAAAGTGGTGTTTTTTTTAACGCAAATCTTTCATTTCAAATTATGGCCCTGCCAGTTGTGTGTGGCTTTGGCTATATTGTTGAACCTCTTTCGGCCTCATTATTTATCTAATATCTAATTTATTATCTAATTAGATTTATTTATCTAGTAATTGGTAGAAATGGTAAATGGCAGGAAATGGATCACTGTGACAGCTAATGATAAATTCCCTAATATAAAGTGCCTAGCACACAGTAGATACTTAATGGATGGTAGTTAGCTCAGTGGACTTGGCTCATTGTATCATAAATTCTATATTCCTGGGTCTTTCTACCCCATGGCATGGAGAATTTGAGTACAGGGACCATTCGTTGTGACTTTAGGGTTTAGTGAAGTGCCTGGCACATAGTAGGTGCCTAAGCTATATTTGTTGAATAAAATTGAGCTATGAGATCTTGAGCAAGTCAATTAATCTTTCTGAACCTCAATTCCTTTTGATTAAAATGGGGGCGGATTCATGAAATAATGCATATGAAGCACCTAGTATGGTACCTGGTTCATAGTTATATTGAATAAATGGTAGCTGTTGGAGAAATTATATTTATTATTAAACGTCAAGATCAAGTGGGCTTTGTAAAGTTTTTTTGCATGCTTTTCCATGCCCTCTGGCAAAATTAATCATTTCCTCCCTGCCTTTTGTCATACTGCAGGAAGGATGGTTTAGTGGGGAAAGTGCGGGCTTTAGAATTTGACAGACCTTGAGCTGAATCCTGGTGTGTGGCCTATGTGACCTGGGACAAGTTAATTAAGCTTGTAACCCCATCTGTAATTGGGGAAAATAGGAGACTGATAACTTAGCACGTGGGGTTCTTGATATATTGGTCTCTCCTATTAAAATTCCTTTAGAGTAGGAATAGGGGCCTATTAATCCTGGCTTTCATGGTGCCTTGTATATAGTAGATACTCCCAAAATATGTAGTGATTTGAATATGACACCAAAATTCTTTACTGTTGGAATACTATAAATAAAAATAAGGGCAGTACAAATGAGGCATCACAGAACAGCTTGTGGAGAAAAAGTAAAATTAAAAACAATAAAGCATAATCAGTGTCACTAAATGGTATATGTAGAAACTGTTGAATTGGTGCATGTTTTGCTGTATATATTCGCAACAACAACAACAAAATGAATGAAATTTTTAAAAAAAGTAAAGCAAAACATTATTTTAAGCAAAAGCTAGAAAGCAATACTTGTTGTTTTTGTTAGGTGTCATTGAGTCCGTTCTGACTCACAGCGACCCTATGTACAACAGAATGAAACACTGCCCAGTCCTGCACCATCCTCACAATTGTTGTTATACTTGAGCCCATTGTTGGAGCCACTGTGTCAATCCATCTCATCAAGAGTCTTCCTTAGTTAATACTAAGAGTAAAAATGGCAGAAAAAAAATAATAAAACCTGAGATTAGATTACATGATAAAAATATGAATATATAAGGATAAATGGTTGACACTGGAAAGGATAGAGAAAATAAACTATGAAGGAAAAAAAGTTTTTTTACAAAAAGCAGTGGGTTGGGGGGTGGTGGAAAATGCAGCTCTGAGAATAAGATCTTAGTAGCTATAGGCAGAATTCCTTCACAGACACTGGCTCATTTCATCCTCACAACAACCCAGGTGTCTTAGTTATCTAGTGCTGCTATAACAGAAGTACCACAAGTGGTTGGCTTTTACAAACAAATTTATTCTTTCACAATCCAGGAGGCTAGAAGTCTGAATTCAGGGCACTAGCTCCCAGGGAATGCTTTCTCTCTCCGTCAGTTCTGGGGGAAGGTCCTTGTCATCAGTCTTCCCTTGGTCTAGGAGCTTCTCAGCACAGAGACCCTGTGTCCAAAGGACCTGCTCTACTCCTGGCTCTTCTTTCTTGGTGGCATAAGGTTCTTCTCTCTACTAGTTTCTCTCTCCTTTTATCTCTCAAAGGAAATTGACTCAAAATATAACCTAATCCTGTAGATTGAGTCCTGCCTCATTAACATAACTGCCTCTAATACTGCTTCATTAACATCATAAAGGTTAGGATTTATAACACCTAGGATTATCAGATCACAAAATGGAGGATAACCACACAATACTGCGAATCACGGCCTTCCCAAGTTGACACACACTTTTGGGGGACACAATTCAATCCATAGCACCAGGGAAGTAGAGATCATAGCCCTGCTTTTAGAGTTCAGGAGACAGTTGAGAAAAGTTAAATGATACACTGGGAATACACAAAAAGAGCCAGGATTTGGATACAGGTCTCCTGAGCCCAAGCCCAGCGTCCCTTCCTTTATATCATGCAGCCTCTACTCTAGAAAGGTAGGGGGTTTAATATAATGATGTTGTTGTTGTTAGGTGCTGTGGAGTAGATTCCAACTCATAGCAACCCCATGTGACAAGAGTAGAACTAACTGCCCTATAGGATTTTCCAGGCTATAATCTTTACAGAAGCAGATCTCCAGGTCTTTCTCCCGAGGAGCCGCTGGGTAGGTTTGAATGGCAGCCTTTCAGTTAGCAGCCAAGCGCTTAACTGTTGCACCACCAGGACTCCTTTAATATAATGATGGAGAGTTTTAAATTAATTTATTTAGCCTTTAATGCTTTAGGCCTAAGGATTGTTATGGACGGGTATATTTGTCTTTCAGTTTTTGCCTGTTCAAGTACCTAATCATGAAGAAAAGAGCGATCCTGTCCTTTTTGCCAACAGAGTCCGGAATGTCATGGCAGAGTAAGTGTCTATATATGATTATAATCAGTAAATAATTTGAAGATTGATGATAAATGGCATTTAATGTAGTTTTAAGGTTTTCTTTTGAGGGCTGCTTTCCACAGCACATTTTGGTTAGTAAAAAACATGCCAGGGATGTGGTCAGTAAGACAATCTGTAAGTATTTTCCCCATCTGCAGCTATTAATGGAGATGCTTTTGCCACGGGGCACAATAACCTGAAAACACCAGGTGGTGCCTTCTGCAGGGTGGTTTGTGCCAAGCTGGTCCACACTGGCCCTTCAGCCAAAGCCTTGTGATGGTCTCAGTGATTTCTGCCATGGCCTGCCTCTCTCCCCTCAGTCTCCATATAGCAGCCCAGGCTGGGTGTTTCAAAGGCTTTAGTGATTGTAGCACGAAAAAGGAGAAAGCCTGCAAGGAAAAAAGATGCAGAGAAAAGGAAAAAGTCTCCCCCATTAACGGTTGGCTATAAATTTAAGATTTAGAAACTATAAAACATAAAGCGAATATTTGCTTGCACTTAAGGGAGCTTGAACTGGCTACTATTTTGACTAGATAAATCACCCTCTGTCTTGTAATGAAAGACTGTGTTATACTATGACTGCCACCGAGGCAGCCTCAGGGCCCTCTAGGTGTACACTCTCTTCCCAGGCACCAACTCCCTCTGTCATTCAGAGTAGCAGGTTTGGCACTAATAGGCCAGCACTCTGAATCTGAGAACTCTGAATTTAAGCTCAGGAAGCATGACTTCATAATAAGTTTATTTATGTCCACATCTATATCTATGTATGGATGAATGTGTGTATGTATGCATAGATGTATGTATGTAAAATTTGGCTGAAGATCATTGAAAAGCAATTGTAGCAGTACATTGACAGAGGACTGTCAGAAATTCAAGCCAGATTCAGAAGAGGACATGGAACAAGAGATACCATTGCTGATATCAGATGGAACCTTGCTGAAAGCAGAGAATACCAGAATGATGTTTACCTGTGTTTTACTGACTATGCAAAGGCATTCTACAGGGTGGATCATAACAATCTATGGATATCATTGAGAAGAATAGGAATTCCAGGCACTTAATTGTACTCGTGAGGAACCTATACTTAGACCAAGAGGCAGTCATTTGAACAGAACAAGGGGATACTGTGTGGTTTAAAGTCAGGAAAGGTGTGCATCAGCGTTGTATCCTTTCACCATACTTATTCAATCTGTACACTGAGCAAATAATCTGAGAAGCTGGACTGTGAAGAAGAACGCGGCATCGGGATTGGAGGAAGACTCATTAACAACCTGCAAGATGCAGATAACACAACCTTGCTTGCTGAAAATGAAGAGGACTTGAAGCACTTACTGATGAAGATCAAAGACTACAGCCTTCCGTATGAATTACAACTTAACATAAAGAAAACAAAAATCCTCGCAACTGCACCGGTAAGCAACATCATGATAAACGGAGAAAAGATTGAAGTTGTCAAGGATTTTATTTTACTTGGATCCACAATCAGCGCCCATGGAAGCAGCAGTCAGGAGATCAAATGACGCATTGCATTGGACAAATCGGCTGCAAAAGACCTCTTTAAAGTGTTAAAAAGCAAAGATGTCGCTTTAAGCACTAAGGTGTGCCTGACCCAAGCCATGGTGTTTTCGGTTGCCTCGTATGCATGCAAAAGCTGGGCAATGAATAAGGAAGACCAAAGAAGAATCGATGCCTTGAATTATGGTGTTGGCAGAAAATATTGAGCACACTATGGACTGCCAAAAGAATGAAATCTGCCTTGGAAGAAGTGCAGCCAGAATGCTCATTAGAAGGAAGGATGGTGAGACTTCGTTTTACATACTTTGAACATGTTATCAGGAGGGACCAGTCCCTGGAGAAAGACATCATAAGCAGAGGGTCAGCAAAAAAGAAGAAGACCCTCAACAAGATGGATTGACACAGTGGCTGCAACAATGGGCTCAAGCATAACAACGGTTGTGAGGATAGCACCGGACTGGCCAGTGTTCCGTTTTGTTGTACATAGGGTCACTATGAGTCAGAACTGACTCAAGGGCACCTGACAACAACAACAACATCGTCTGTCTATCTGTTGTTAGGTGCCATCGAGTTGATTTTGACTTATAGTAATCCCATGTGACAGAATAGAACTGCCCCATAGTGTTTTCTAGGCTGTAATCTTTACAAGAGCAGATCATCTGGTCTTTCTCCCACAGGGCCTCTGGGTAGGTTTGAACCACCAAACTTTCAGTTAACTGAATGCTTAACCATTGTGCTACAAGGGCGCCTATCTATTTGTCTGTCTATCTGTCTATCCATCCCTCCATTCATCCATCCATCCATCTATACATACATACATATATATAGATATAAAAAGAGAGAGAAAGTCATCTTAATATTTCACAGCAGAATACCCTTTATTTTCAACAAGGAATAAATGCTTAAATGTTCAGCAGATCACTTTGCTATTCTGTGTACCTAGATATGCTTGTTTCATCTAGTTGATAGGGTACAAAATTTGCTTTTACATTGTTTTTTCCTCTTTCTTCTTATGTCTTCATTTCAGCTTCTGCCTACATGTTAGGAAAGATGATAAGTGCTAGGACCTGAGAGAATTAGTATCAGATATTTTGGCCTCCCAAAATGTGGCTGAAACAGAGAAGGGATTTGTTAAAGCAGCCCTTTTCTGAGTTTGGAGGTGTAGATATTAGGGCCTTGGATAAAGAATAAGAAAGATGTTTATTAGCTGTACAACCATAAACAAGTCTTCTTCAAGGCCTGCTTTCCTCATAGGTAAAATGGGAATAATAATCCTTGCTTTGCCTTTCTCATAGTTTTGGTTATTGTGAGACTCAAGAAAATCTATGATGAAAGCATCCGTACAATGGTAAAGAGCAGAGTAGATGTAAGGTCGTGGTGGTACCGATAAACATTTATAGTGCTTAATATAGGCCCTTTACCCGTGTTATCTGACATAATCCTTGCAGCAACTCTGTGAGGTGAGCGAGGAAACTGTGACTCAGAGGAGTAAGTAGTTTGCCCAGGATCAGACTGGATACTGTATTGGGGCTGGGACTGAAACTCGCATTTCCTCTTACCAAAGCCCACATTCTTAACCACAAGCAATCCTGTTTCGTATTATAATTACTGAAATATTTTTAATTTTTATTTTCCATCTTATATATTCTTATGCCAAAATATTTATTTTCTTATGCCAAAATATAACTAGGTAAAAACAGCCTAGTTATAGATAGGAAAAAAAAATGCTTTAATTCTGATTGCAGTCTTCAGAATTTAATGTTCCTAGCAATGATTCAACAAAATCAAATATACTTGAATACCTAATTTTATGATTTGCACTGAATATTTGCAAATAAGAATTTAGTGAAGAGGGATCTTTAGGAAATTATTTCATGTTCTGCACAGCTTTTCTTCTTGGTACTCAGTGATTTTTTTTTTTTTAACTGCTTATTAATATATATTTTTTCAAATCTAGTCCACTAGTATCAGGTCTCTGAGCAGGAAGGAGATAGTAGAGGTTATGCTCTCCTTTGAGGCTGGAAGACATTTAGGGTTGGAAGAAATATCAGCTTATTATCAGTTCTTTCCAGTATTTGCAAAAGATTGTTATGTAGCAAGAAGGTGATCACCAGTTTTAAAAGATCAGAAAATACATATGGCTAGAGGCTTGTATAGATTGATCAAATAAAATATATACAACCACCATTTATCTGTTTACACAGCACTTCCATCTGCATTTTTATTTTGTCCTTACCATAATCCTGTGGAATAAGTCCAATGAAAACGTTATTCCTATGTACGGATGAGAAAACTGAGGCTTTGGTTAAGTGCCAGCTGGTACTTTCTAATTACTTTCCATGAGACTCAAGGCAACAATTATTATTGTGATAGTTAAAACAAAACAAAACTGATCAGCTGCAAAGACAGAAGCATGTGGACATAAGAAGAGTAAATCAAGGCCCAGTAAGTCAGTGACAAAGTAGAGAAATAAGTCCCTGGAAAGAAAAAGCCAGAGCTACTGGTTGAATAAGTAGTAAACACTTTTCCATCTACTGTTGTTTGTTGACTGATTCAGGCCTAATGAAAAACATCACCTGTTTTAAACACTGAATTTCAGTCTGCTTTCTAACACTTTTAGTGCTCTGGGAATACCAGTTACAGATCACACCTATGAAGACTGCAGATTGATGATTTCAGCAGGACAGCTAACATTGCCTATGGAAGCTGGGTTGGTGGAATTTACTAAAATTAGCCGGAAATTGAAGTAAGTGTGTTTTAAAATTACTACAGTTTCATAAAGATATCCAGAAGAGATTTGAAATCCTGTATGTTTATTTTCTCTTGCTTTATTAATGCTTGGCTCTAAGACTCACATGGTGTTTATCAGGGAAGCCAGGGTTGTGAATTTGTCTCCTGCTTAGTCCACCTAGTTTTGGTTTTTCAAGAGCAGTTAACTTGAAGATAGTAATTGTGTATCAGCACAGACCCCCCCTCCCTACTTAGAAATGGCTCTGAGTAGGGAGTAAGTCCTGTTGCCGTCTTATGAGAAAACCAGTTGCTGCCAACTCCACTCTGACTCATGGCGATCCCATATATGTCAGAGTAGAACTGTGCTCATTAGAGTTTTTCAATGGCTGATTTTTCACAAGTAGATTGCCAGGCCTTTCTTCCAAGGCACATCTGGGTGGACCCAAACCTCCAAACTTCCAGTTAGCAGCCAAGCACGTTAACCATTTACACCACCTAGGGACTCCTGCTTATGAAAGGATAGCTTAATTAGATGATACTGGCATGTGGTGGGCAGAACCTCACATGTGAAATACTAATTGACTTGAATAGTAGCAGTTCTGACCGTCACTCGATTTTAAATACTCTGTTATTGTTGTCAGAAGCAAATTGCCAGGTCCTTCTCTGTTGAGCCACTGGGTGAGTTTGAACTGCCAACCTTTCAGTTAGTAGCTGAGCACTTACTCATTGCACCACCAAGAGTCCTTTTAAATACTCTACGTCTACCCTTTTTCCTCTGGGTACCTAATTTAAAAAAAAAATAAAAGAGGCAAAAACACTCTTTTGCATTTTCAAGATCTTGTTTAAACCTTATAGAACGTTCCCTTTGAATTATCTGATGTGAAAGCCCCCCTCTTATTACAACTCCTCTGTTCTCAGTCCTGTTAGGGAATTGCAGAATTTATTGATTTAATAGACCTTGGCGTCCTCCCTAGGAAGGAAGTTCAGAATTAGGTATTGTATCAAAGTTCAATATTAAAATATTGATAACTGATATGGGCAAGCATTATTTATACCTGCTAGATAACAAAAATGTTTTGCTTTATTGTTTTGATGTTAAGTTCACAATACTCCTATAGGTTTGAAAAGTTTAGGTAGTCATTAAAATTGGATATAGAAGTATGTTAGGTCACCTCTCTGATTCTTCAAGGCAGACAGGCCTTGATATAATAAGCTACAGTATATTTTTCAGTGTTTTATTATCCTGATTTCTTGTTACTTAGATTAGTGGAAATGTGTATAGTCTAATGAATCTCCATATCACAACAATTTGTAAAACTTGAGTTCTGCTTCACTGTCAGTCTGAAAGCTCCTTGAAGGCAAGAATTGTAATTTCTTTTGTACCAACTCAGTGTTATTGACTAAACCACAGCAACAACAACAGCAAAAAAATTGCCATTGAGTGGATTCCAACTCATAGCGACCCTTATAGGGCAGAGTAGAACTCCTCCGTAGGGTTTTCAAGGAGCAGCTGATGGATTCGAACTGCCAAACTTTTGGTTAGCAGCTGAGCTCTTAACCACTGCGCTACCGGGGAATTTGCTTTATTTTCTTCTGTGAGTCATTTATTGTACCACTACATTGTTCTTCTTCTCAGGTACTTTTATTCCCTTCAGATACTTGGGATGACTAATTAAAAAAATTAAATGTCTGCATACATATTCAGTATGTAGTTTAAATGCCTATTTTATTTTCCTTTTCAAATTTAACACCAAATATTTTTCCCTTAGATAAATTAATAAAACAGCGTTTGTAAAATATTCGTGTGAATTGTAAAGAGCTAATAACATGTTTTTACGTTTCTTTGTTTAGATTAGATTGGGATGGTGTTCGTAAGCATTTGGATGAATATGCTTCTATTGCAAGTTCCTCAAAAGGAGGAAGAATTGGAATTGAAGAATTTGCAGAGTATCTGAAGTTGCCTGTTTCGGATGTCTTGAGACAACTTTTTGCCCTCTTCGACAGGGTATGTTAAAATTTAATTTTAAATATGCAAACATTTTTGCTGTCAGTCTCCACAGAGCATAAATCAAAATGACCGGCGTTAGAAAAACTTGTTAGCTTGGTATTAGAAGAAGAAAAGCTGGGCCCATGGTTTCATTACTTTTCCCCTTAATTATAATAATTATGTATGTGTGTGTATGTTGCATGGTTGGATTGAGGTCTATCATTTTATTATTTTTGTTTGTCTCCTCTGCCTTTTTTTTAGATTTAAAAAATATTTTTATTTTATCTATTGACTTTCTGGCTTTGTATTATTTTTAAGTAGTTGTTCTAGGAGTTACAATAAATACAACTAATTTTTTGAAATCTATTTAGAGTTATATTTTTACAAGTTCAAGTAAAACCTCGAAGCCTTACAACCAAATAGGACCCTTCACCCTCTGTTGTCTTTTATGTTTCTGGCGCTTTCCTTTTAAGTTATTTTTTCCCTTGTATTATTATATCTGCATACATTGAAAATCCCATCAATGTTATAATTTTTGCTTTCAACAGTCATACATTTAAGAGGATAAAAATAATCTGTTATATTTATCCAGATGTTTACTGTTTTGGTTGCTCTTCCTTCATTCCTAAAGTTTCAAGTTTACGTCTGGTGTCATTTCCCTTCAGCCATTAGAACTTCGGATGGCATTTACTTTAGTGCAGGTCTTCAGGTGGCAGATTCTCTTAGTTTTCCTTCATTTGAGATTGTCTTTGGCTTTCATTTCTGAAGGATATTTTTGCTGTATATAGAATTCTGAGTTGACAGCTCTTTGCTTTCACCAATTTAAAGATAACATTCCACCGTCATCAGGCCTCCATGGTTTCACCATCTTGTTGGTTGTCTTTCAAATATGGTCTTTCCTCACCTATCCTCCTGCTGTGGTATTCTGTCCACAGGTAGCTGCTTTTTGTGTTTTCTTCAGAGGTTTTAGGTGTAATCAGTGGGAGAGATAGGCTGGAGTGGGCTTACTCAGTCTTGGCTGGTACCAAAAGTCCCAGTTTGTTCTTTATTAACCACTGGAAAAAGATACTTTGCAAGGAATCTATAGCTTTGTGACAAAAATCAGGACAGCGCTAATGTTCCTAATGACTTATTCTATGATCTCATAGATGAGCTATTATTTAACATAAAGCTGTTAAGCAACCTTCTTCTATATATTGTGCCCAGGCCTCTCTTCTGGGCTTGCTTGCAGCACACAGATAATCTTCACTTATCCATTAAATGATCATGTATCATTGGAGTAAAACCAAAAAAATAAAAACAAAAACAAACTCATTGCCATCGAGTTGATTCCAACTCATAGTGACCCTATAGGACACATTAAAACCACCCCATAGGGTTTCCAAGGAGCAGCTGGTAGGTTCGAACTGCCAACCTTTTGGTTAGCAGCTGAGATCTTAACCACATACCACCAGGGCTCCATCATTGGACTGGTACTATCATAAAGCGTAATGAAGATTTTTTTTTTAAATAATATTTTATTGTGTTTAAGGTGAAAATTTGCATTTAACAATTACTACACAAATTGTTCAGTGATATTGTTACATTTTTCACAATGTATCAACATTGTCATTAATTCCATTCTGGATCTTTCATTTCCAGTAATCTGGTTTCTTTTCCCTTTTCCCCTTCATCTTTGCTTTAGAGTAATTGTTGACCGTTTGGTTCATACAGATGATTTTTTAAAGGAGCGCAGTACTCACTGGTAATATTCTTTATTTTATGAGCCAATCTGTTATTTACCTAAAAGGTGACCTCAGGGGGTAGTTTCAGTTCAAGGTTTATGGAATATCTCAGGGTGATAGTCTTGGGGAGTCCTCTAGTCTCACCCTGTCTGGTAAGTCTGGATTTTTTAAGAATTTAAGTTCTGTTCTATATTTTTCTTCCCTTCTGTCAGGATCCATCTATTGTGGCCCTGATTGGGTCGTTAGTGGTAGCTGGGCACTGTCTAGTTCTTCTCTGGTCTCAGGGTAGATGAGGCTGTGGTTCGTGTAGACTGTTAGTCCTGTGGGCTAGTTTCTTCTCTGAGTCTTTGGTTGCCTTCTTTCTCCTTTGCTCTGAACGAGAAGAGACCAATTGTTGTATCTTAGATGTGTAATGAAGATTTGAGGAAAGGAGAATTATTGGATGTAAACATGTGACATAGGAAATTAGAGGTGCATTTTCACTTATAGTATTGCTAGTCTTTCTGTGAGATTTATCTAGCATCTTCCACTATGGTTCTAGAAGCCATGCAAGTAACTTTAAGTAAAGTTTTTATGAACATGAATCTTTTTACAGGAAGGAATATGGCAGGGACATATAAACAAAGATGGGAGATGAGGAAATGGGAAGGGACATGAAGCAGGGACCAAGGAGGAAGTTTACAGCACATCTTAGATATCGTGCTCACTGGATTCTTAATAAAAATTTTAAAAATACCTGTAGAGGTTGTTCTGTCCTTCAAGTGTCAACTTGTCATAGCTAGCAGTTACAGAGTGATTATGACACCAGTTCTGTCTTTTATTGACTAATGATACCTGCCAGCAGCCCCACTGTTCCTAAGCCTAGGTCAGCATAGGAAGATTTGGGAGTGGGGAAGGTAGTGTAAACCAAAGATTAAAATAACTTCTCTGGGAAGAATTTTTCAGAAAGCGCTAACCTGTACGGCCCAGGTTGCAGTGTCTCAGTCTCATGATAGGTGCATTTGATGCCTGAGCAGGGGCCTTCTGAACCCCCAGTTAGCCAAGCTCACTCACCTTGAACTAGAGAAAAATAGTTAGCTCTAGGCAGTTGGGAGACTGGTGAGCCTTTGTAGCCAATTTTGTCATTCACATTTTCCCATGGACTGCTCCATCTACTCAGGTATCATTGATAGCGAGAGTTTTCTGCACTTCTTTTTTTTTTAATTGTACTTTAGATGAAGGTTTACAGAATAGTTTCTTGTTAAACAGTACACATATTGTTTCATGACATTGGTTAACAACCCCGTGACATGCCAACACTCTCCCTTCTTGACCTTGGTTTCCGTATTACCAGGTTTCCTGTCCCCTCCTGTCGTCTAGTCTTTGTCCCTGGGCTGTTGTACCCCATTAGTCTCGTTTTATTTTATGGGGCTGTCTAATCTTTGGCTGAAGGGTGAACCTCTGGAGTAACTTCATTACTGAGCTAAAAGGGTGTCTGGGGTCCATACTCTCGGGGTTTCTCCAGTCTCTGTCAGGCCAGTAAATCTGGTCTTTTTTTGTGAGTTAGAATTTTGTTCTACATTTTTCTCCAGCTCTGTCCGGGACCCTCTGTTGTGATCCCTGTCAGATCTTCTGCCCTTCTTTGTATGGTGTGGCTTAGCTTTAAATGTAGACTATAAGCTGGTCTTTAAAGCACTTTTCATTCCATCTCCAACATTCTGGCAGGTAGGGAAAATAGTCTGAAAAATTAACGACTAATGTATTTCACCTTCCTTTCTCTCTCTTTCTTCCTTTCTCTCTCTCTCTGTCTCTCTCCTTTTCTCTATCTTTCTCTCTCCCTCTCTCTATCTCTTCCTTTTTATTTTAAACACACCTGCATGTCTGTGCCTGTGAAGATTTGCTTTGTTTTGAGAAGCTGAATTGTGCAATTGTCCATACTGTGCACATACCCAGTTCCATGCTAGGCCTATTTTCTGTCTCATTAAGTGATTTAGCCAAGGAATGTTTGATGGGAAAAGCGAGGAAGTTCAGTAACTTCACAGTTTGTTTCTCTCAGAGTTAACTTATCTTGCTAAATTCCATGTTTAATGGGGATGGGGTGGGGAGGAAGGGTGGGAAAGAGAAAGGGTGGAGTGTTCCTGTTGCTCTTTTAGTAGCTATAAATTCTTGCAATGCAAACTGCTCTCATAAGCCCCTCCCATGTTCCCTTCCCACTTATCATTTACTCCCTTCTTCTTTTCCTCTCTCAGTCTTTCCCCAAATCTAACATGGTTATGGTTGGTACTTTGGGGGTGAGGGGAGGACCTAGATATCTCTCCACCATTCCCTTACTCTCTCTTCTCACCAGCTTTATTGGCTAGTCTACAAAAACTTCATTATGGTTTTTCTCTCAATTTGTCGTTAAAAAAAAATTTGCTGTCCATTTAGCTACTTCTAACATGTCCTTTTAGATTTTCAGATATCTGATGGCAGGCATTTTGTAAGTCCAACAGAAATGTGGCCTTCATGACCCAAAGCATGGCCTGCTTCACTAGATGGGATAAGTTCCTTTGGAGAAGTCCTATCTCTTTGGAAACAAAAAGACCCTTTTTATCTTTGGATCTAATTTAGGTTTTTTTATTTTTTTATTTTTTATTTTTGTGAATGTGTGCTGAACTCTCCTGATCAGAGGCTAATTGGTGATTAGTCAAATGTCCAGATGAGTGAAAACTGAGGGCTGTGATGATGGTTTAAAACCGTGGCTTCTCAACATCTTTTATATGCCTTATTCAGTTTTAAGTACTAGATTTTTTTGCCAGCACATTTGAAGGGATTTAAAGACACTTAGCAGGATTAAAAAATAATACCGGCTAACTCAGAAAATCATTGTAAGTCATTTCTGTAGTATATCAATGTCAAGATCCATGACAGCATCTTTGTTCATTTCGTCCTATGTCCCGTCCCATTGCCGTTGAGTGGATTCTGACTCACAGTGACCCTACAGGACAGAGTAGAACTGCCCCATAGGGTTTCCAAGGAGCGGCTGGTGGATTTGAACTCCCGACCTTTTGGTTGGAAGCCAAGCTCTTAATCACTAGGCAACCAGGGCTATGTTATTGAGCATAGTCCTCAAATATTTCAGTAAGTATGCAGTGTTTGTTGCTAGCTGGACAGTATACCATGTGTCTGCTTCTTATCCCTTAGTAGCAAGTCATACCCTCTTTTACACTACATCTCATGGTATATTCAGCCTAATATTCCATCTGACACACATCACCATTACAGTGTATATACTCACTGGTACCAAAACTGTATTTCAGGGGTTGGCAAACTTTTTCTGTAAAAGTCGTTGTTGTTGTTAGGTGCTGTCGAGTCTATTTTGACTAATAGCAACCCCATGTGACAGAGTAGAACTGCCTGGTAGGGTTTTCTAGGCTGTAATCTTTATGGAAGCAGATCGCCAGGTCTTTCTCATGTGAAGCTGCTGGGTGAGTACGAACTGCCAACCTTTTGATTAACAGCTGAGTGCTTCTTGTTGTTACTGTGTGCCGTCGAGTCAATTCCGACTCACAGGGACGCTATAGGACAGAGTAGAACTGCCCCATAGGGTTTCCTAGACTGTAATCTTTACAGGAGCAGATCACCAGGTCTTTTCTTCTGCAGAGTCACTGGTGGGTTCGAACCGCCAGCCTTTTGTTTAGCAGCCAAGCACTTAACCATTGCTCCACCAGGGCCCCTTAAATTTTTTTGGCTTTATGGGCCATATAGTCTCTATTGCAGCTGTTCATCTCTGCCGTTGTAGTATGCAAGCAGCCATAAACCAGATATAAACGAATGAGCGTGGGTGTGTTCCAGTAAAACTTTATTTACAAAAGAGGTACTTGGCTGAATTTGGCCCACAGGCTGCAATTTACTGACCCCTGCTATATTTAATAAACTGATGAAACAAAGCTTATGGTAGGTTTAAGGACTGGATTGAAGGATTGCAGTTAGTGCTCATGCTGACCATCGCTAATGAATAAGGAAGACCGAAGAAGAATTGGCGCCTTTGAATTATGGTGCTGGCGAAGAATATTGAATACACCATGCACTGCCAAAAAGAATGAACAAATCTGCCTTAGAAGTACAGTCAGAATGCTCCTTAGAAACAAGGATGGCAAGAGTACGACTCACATACTTTGGACGTGTTATTGGGAGGGATCAGGCCCTGGAGAAGGACATCATGCTTGGTATATTAGAGGGTCCGTGAAAAAGCAGAAGACCCTCAACAAGATGAGCTGACACAGTGGCTGCAACAATGGGCTCAAACATAGCAACAATTGTAAGGATGACACAGGGCCAGGCAGTGTTTTGTTCTGTTGTACACAGGATCGCTATGAGTCGCAACCGACCTGATGGCACCTAACAACAACAACAACCACGGCTGACTTGAAGGAGGTCATTCTGAATCTTTACCCATGACTAATCTGTCTACCTGTTGTTGCTATCCCCCCACAATTCTAACTAGGAGTATATCAGTCATCTTCACACACAGGAGGTTGAGAATGAGGGCGATTGATACCTAATTTCTCAGGTATAGTCTGATACAAGTTCTCTCTTTTTACTAATACCATTATGCACGTCATAGACCATCACCTAGTAAAAGATAGATAGATGGCTACTACTTTTATTCTTCAAAAAAGTTTGAAAATGGTCATGGTTTTCCCCGTTTCTGCCTTCCAAGTAATATTCTGTTCTTCTGTCATTACTATGTCCTTTGTTTAAGTATTAGACAGGAGATGTTTGTGTGTACTTTAGCGCTTTGGCAGTCCAGCCTTTTTGGCTATTGTAAATTTCTGTAGATCTTTTATTACTGTTTAACATTCGGTGGAATGAATGTGTTTCTTTATCTCGAGTTCTTCCTGTCTGCTCTGTTCTTGGTATCAGTTCAAGTCTTAAATCTTGAGTGCCAATAACAGCAAGCATCCTTGCTTGCCTGTTCCTGTTGGACAAGGTAGAGTGCTGTCATGTGCGGTTTTCTGCTTATGCTGACAGGTAAGGCAGGACACTTAGGTGGCTTTAGTGATTGGAAATAAGCAATGAAGTCTTCTATCCTTTTCATTTCTAGTTCAAGTTTGATGTATAATAAAGTATCTCATGGTTCATGTGAAAAGAAGAACTCATCTTGATTCCAATCCCAGTTAATCAGGATTTGATATATGAAATCTACTCTATAATTTATATAATTGTCAGAAGAAGGCCATAGCTTTCTGGGTTGAGCAGATGACCTTTTGTATTCAGCTGTGGAAGCTGCCCTGAAAGTTTAGTGGTCCTATATGTCTGACCATTTCCCCCTTCAGTTCTCAGATTGACTTAGCTCCCCATTTAGTCCATCATAATGTTTTCTCTTGGCGTGTATTGTTACACTAGAAATATCCATTTAAACATAAGAATTATGTACTTCGTTTTTGGCTTCTCATTGTATGATGGGAGATGCATAGAGAAACAGAAAGGAGATTGCAACAATTAAAGCTTAACTTTCTTACCAGAACAAATGAGTGATGGCTGGCCTCCTCTGGGAGCATAAGGAAGTAAAGAACAGGGCTTTGTAAAGAGCAAATTGTGCAGACCAATTTAATTTCCTCCTATGATAGAGTGACAGTCTAAGATTATAAGGGAAAATAAATAGATATTATCTATATAGGCTCTAGAAAGGCTTCTGATTTCATCCAACATGACATTCTCATCAATAAAGTAGGAAGGTCTGGTCCAGATCACATTGCAGTTAGGTGAAAACCCCACTTGACAAAAGGATTTCACACAAAGCGGGACTAGTGAATTCTTTTGTTACCTTAGACCAGGTTCAGTCTCCCATTTTGGAATTCTGTTTGGAAGAGCAACATACTTAGTAGGTTGCAATCATGAATAATTTTGAAAATAAGCAATCAGGAATACTTTTGAAAATGTCAGACAAGGGAGAAGGGCAAGTAAGAATGCCTTCAAAGGTCATAGAACCAGACCCACGATAAAGAAAGATTGAATTCATACGTAACACAAAAGGCTTGGGCACCAGAAGGAAACTAACCTCCATGCAGGAATGATGCTGCTGTCACTGTTTCATGGCACATTCAGATCTAGACACAGAATTTTAGAACTAAAGGGACTTTCGGTGTTAATTTATCCATCCTCCTCATTTTGCAGAAGGCTGTCAGCCCGTGAGAGGAAGTTACATGCCCAAGGCAACACAGCTAGTTAATTGCAGGACAGGGACGAGAACTCCTAGTTCAGCATTCTCTTTACTACAGACTGTCACCATTGACTTTTTTTTTAATGCCTTTATTGAAGCGTATTTTACATATTATATAATTCTCTCATTTCAAGTGTACAATTCAATGATTTTTCAGTAAATTTACCAAGTTGTACAGCCATCACCATAAATCGGTTTTAGAACATTTCCGTCACCCAATTGATTGCTCATGTCATTAACTGTTAACCCCGTTACCCACCGTCTGGCCCTAGGCAACCACTAGTCTACTTTCTGTCTCTCTAGATTTGCCTTTTTAGGTATTTCATATTAATAGAATCATATCATATATGATCTATTTTGTCTAGCTTCTTTCACTTAGCATGTTTTTCAGGTTTATCAGTGTCTTAGCGTGTATCAGTAGTTCATTCTTTTTTATTGCTGAATAGTTGTCCATTGCGTGGATATATCACACTTTGTCTATTCATTCACCAGTTGGTGGACATTTAGGTTTTCTCTAGTTATGGCTACTATCATTCGGGAGAAAGATGTGGCAGTCTACTCTCATAAAGATCACAGCCTTGGAAACCCTCTGGGGCAGTTCTACCCTGTCTTATAGGGTTGCTATGAGTCGGAATCAAATTGATTTGATGGCAGTGGGGTTTTTTGTTATTGTTGTTTATGGCTATTATAAATAATGCTGCTAAGAATATTCATATGTGACCATTAACTTTTTAAGTTCAGTAAACTCCTCTCTTCAAATTGGGGTTAAATTATCCATCAGATGTGGTCTCTTCCCCTAACCTGTTTCTCCAGATCTGGACAGTAGAATTTGCTGAGACAGTGGCTAAAGTTGCTATTAATGTTCTAATAAATAGCCTTAGGGGATTAAATGGTCCAGAGAAGAAAAGGCTTGTTAATCTATTAACAGTCTTTTATTCTATGATGGCTTATGAGAAACTGTTAGCCAAATGACCTCCATCTTCACAGAAAATAAATGAGAGGAATTGGATTTAAATCTCAGCAAAAAACACTTCAGATAGACATAAGGAGACTCATTTTATATGACAGTCGATGTTATCAAATTAATTTGCAATATTATAAAAACAAAATTCATGTAATTTCCTCTGAGAGAAGCTTATATGAATGGATTTCAGTCTATCTGAGGCCAGATGGCCCTTTGTGATCCCCTAAAAGAAAGACAGTCTTTTGTGATACTTTTTTGGTGTGGTTAAGGAAGACATTTGGCCTTTTGTGTTCACAGAGGCCATTTCATTGTACTCATGAGAAATAAAACCAGTTACTGGAAGGTTCTACACAAACCACTGGGTATGGCAAAAGGAGACTGGACATTGCTCCGATGTCCTAAATAGAGCAGGGCCCTCTAGCTACTATTCTTTGCCTAATAACAGCTAGAATAATCATTCCTTAATTCTAGAGTTATGCCATTGCAAAGTAATTTCACATCTGTTATGGGTTGAATTGTGTCCCCCCAAAATGTGTATCAACTTGGCTAGGCTATGATTCCCAGTATTGTATGATTGTCCACCATTTTGTCATCTGATATGATTTTCCTATGTGCTGTAAATCATACCTCTATGATGTTAATGAGGCAGGATTAGAGGCAGTTATGTTAATAATGAGGCAGGACTCAATCTACAAGATTAGGTTGTATTTGAGTCAATCTCCTTTGAGATATAAAACAAGTGAGCAGAGAAAGGGAGGAACATCATGCCACCAAGAATGAAGAACCAGGAGGGGTGTGTGTCCTTCGGACCTGGGGTCCCTACACTGAGAAACTCCTAGACCAGGGCAAGACTGATGACAAGGACCTTCCCCCAGAGCTGACAGAGAGAGAAAGCCTTCCTCTGGAGCTGGCACCCTGAATTTTGATTTCTAGCCTCCTAGACTGGGAGAGAATAAATTTCTCTTTGTTAAAGCCATCCATCTGTGGTATTTCTGTTATAGCAATACTAGATAACTAAGACAACATTTAATCCCCTTTTGATTTCATATTTGAACCTTTACTGGTTCCCACAGTTATGTGTGTGATAGATGTTGTCACATGGCAGTTCAAAGCCCTTTCCAATCTGATTCCATCCTATTGTTCAGCCTTTATCTCCTGTCACGCCCCAGGATGGACTATACACCTTCTTTGGAATACCTTACATGCTTTAGCTCCTCTGTATTTTGACCATACTGTCTCTCCATATCTCTGATCTGTTTAGAGAACTCAGATAGCCTGTAATCAGGCCTACACACTATCTCTTCTGTAAGTAAATGTTTTCCTTTTTTGGGCCTCAGCAGAATTCATTGCTCCCTATTTGGGGCAATGTAAAAATAAAAATAAAAAAAAAAAGAATGATTGCCATTGAGTCGATTCCGACTCATGGTGACCCCATATGTTACAGAAACTGCCCCACAGGGTTTTCTTGACCATAATCTTTACAAAAGCAGATCATCACATCTTACTGCTGTGGAGCTGCTGGTTGGGTTTGAACCACCAACCTTTAGGTTAGCAGCTGATTGCAAACTGCTTATGCCACGAACTCATAGTGATTGGATAATACAGTACAAAGTACTAGCTGTATGACTTTGGATAAGTAGCTTAACTTCTCTATGTTTTTCTTTCTTTATCTAGAATAACTTTTGTATCTTTCAGAGGAATCCTATGAAACCCAAATACCAAAGCAATTTATATACAAATGTAATGAATTAGTGGTAAGAGTAGAAATATGAGCACAGCACTTCAGATTATAATTGCAACCAGTTGTCTGTGGGTCATCTTGATCCCTGAGAACATTAATACTATTGTATTCACTTTTGTATCCTAAGCACTGAGCCCAACTCCTGATACATAATAAGTTGGATTGAATCATTGTGAAGTAGGCAGGGAGATACTGTTATCATCATTTTGCAGATTAGAAATTGAGCCCCAAATGCTAAGTGATAAAATGATTCAGTCATTAAGTCCTGGTCACCTTTCCCTGAGTTCACCAGTAGCACTTCCAGGGACTCCTGAAGACCTTGTACTCTGACTCTATCTAGTATTAAGGGGTTGTTAGGTGCCTTCGAGTTGACTCCGACTCATAGCAACCCTATGTATGAAAGAACGTAATGTTGCCCAGTCCTGTGCCATCCTCAGATAGTAGGTATGTTTGAGCCTGTTGTTGCAATCACTGTGTCAATCCATCTGATTGAAGATCTTCCTCTTTTTCACTGACCCTCTGCTTTACCAAGCATGATGTCCTTCTCCAGAGACTGGTCCGTCTTGATAACGTGTCCAAAGTAAGCAAGATGAAGTCTCACTATCCTTGCTTCTAAGGAATATTCTGACTGTACTTCCTCTAAGACAGATTTGTTCATTCTTCTGGCAGTCTATGGTATATTTAATATTCTTCACCAACACATTCAAATGCGTCAGTTTTTTTTTCTATCTTCCTTTTTCATTGTCCGCTTTCACATGCATATGATGCAATTGAAAATACCATGGCTTAGGTCAGGCGCACCTTAGTCCCCAAAGTGACATTTTTGCTTTTTAACACTTTAAAGAGGTCTTTTGCAGCAGATTTGCCCAGTGCAATATGTTGTTTGATTTCTTGACTGCTGCTTCCATGGGTGTTGATTGTTGATCTAAGTAAAATGAAATCCTTGACAACTTCAATATTTTCTCCATTTATCATGATGTTGCTTACTGGTCCAGTTGTGGGGATTTTTGTTTTCTTCATGTTGAGGTGTAATCTATACTGAAGGCTGTAGTCTTTGATCTTCATCAGTAAGGCAGGTAGTCCCCAGGTTATGAATACCAAACTTACTTACAACCTGTAGTTACAAACCAACCCCTTAAAGCCTATTATATTAAAAATTCCAGGTACATACAGTGGTTCATAATAACAAACAGGTACTACTTTGTGACGCACATCAAAACACTATTATTATTACTATATTATTATGTTAAAGACATTTTAGTGTATCTGTAAGTGTTTCTTTAGTGTTTTTATGTGTAGCTAGGTACACTATATGCTATATGCTAAGGACAACACACGTCTGTCAGTTTGTCATACTGAGGGGGCTTGCGTGTTTCTATGATGCTGGAAGCTATGCCGCCAGTATTCAAATGCCAGCATGGTCACCCATGGTGGAGAGGTTTCAACTGAGCTTCCAGACTGAGAAAGTCTAGGAAGAAGAACCTGGCAGTCTGCCTCTGAAAAAAATTAGTCAGTGAAAACCTTATGAATAGCCGCAGAACATTGTCTGATATAGTGGCAGAAGATAAACCTCTCAGGTTGGAAGGTGCTCAAAAGATGACTGAGGAAGGGCTGCCTCGTCAGAGTAGAGATGACCTTAATGACGTGGGTGGAGTCAAGCTTTCAGGACCTTCATTTGCTGACGTGGCATGACTCAAAATGAGAAGAAACAGTTGCAAAAATCCATTAATAATTGGAACGTGGAATGTACAAAGTATGAATCTAGGAAAATTGGAAATCATCAAAAATGAAATGAAACGCATAAACATTGATATCCCAGGTGTTAGTGAGCTGAAATGGTCTGGTATTAGCCATTTTGAATTGGACAGTCATATGGTCTACTCTGCCAGGAATGAAAACGTGAAGAGGAATGGCATTGCATTCATCATCAAAAAGAACGTTTCAAGATCTGTCCTTAAGTACAGCGCTGTCAGTAATAGGATAATATCCATATGCCTACAAGGAAGATCAGTTAATACGACTGTTATTCAAATTTATGCACCAACCACTAAGGCCAAAGATGAAGAAATTGAAGATTTTTACCAACTTCTACAGTCTGAAATTGATCAAACATGCAATCAGGATGCATTGATAATTACTGGTGATTGGAATATGAAAGTTGGAAACAAAGAAGAAGGATCAATAGCTGGAAAATATGGCCTTGGTGGTGATAGAAATGATGCCAAACATTACATGATAGAGTTTTGCAAGACAAATAATTTCTTCATTGCAAATACCTTTTTTCAACAGCATAAATGGTGACTATACATGTGGATCTTGCTGGATGGAATACACAGGAATCAAATTTACTACATCTGTGGAAGGAGATGATGAAGAAGCTCAGAACAAGGCCAAGGGCCGACTGTGGAACAGATCATCAGTTGCTCATATGCAAGTTCAAGCTGAAGCTGAAGAAAATTAGAACAAGTCCACAAAAGCCAAAGTACAACCTTGAGTATATCCCACCTGAATTTAGGGACCATCTCTAGAATAGATTTGACGCATGGAACACTAATGACCAAAGACGAGACGAGTTGTGGAATGACATCAAGGACATCATACTTGAAGAAAGCAAGAGGTCATTAAAAAGACAGGAAAGAAAGAAAAGACCAAAATGGATGTCAGAAGAGACTCTGAAACTTGCTCTTGAATGTCGAGTGGCCAAACTGAAAGGAAGAAATGATGAAGTAAAAGAGCTGGACAGGAGATTTCAAACGGCAGCTTCAGAAGACAAAGTAAGGTATTATAATGAAATGTGCAAAGACCTGGAGTTACAAAACCAAAAGGGAAGAACCCACTCAGCATTTCTCAAGCTGAAGGAACTGAAGAAAAAATTCAAGCCTCAAGTTGCAATAGTGAAGGATTCTATGGGCAAAATACTGAACGATGCAGGAAGCATCAAAGGAAGATGGAAGAAATACACTGAATCACTATACCAAAAAGAATTGGTCGACTTTTAACCATTTCAAGAGGTAGCATATGATCAAGAACCAATGGTACTGAAGGAAGAAGTCCAAGCTGCACTGAAGGCATTGGAAAACAAGTCCCCAGGAGTTGATGGAATACCAACTGAGATATTTCAACAAATGGATGTAGTGCTGGAAGTGCTCACTCGTCTGTGCCAAGAAATTTGGAAGACAGCTACCTGGCCAACTGACTGGAAGAGATCCTATTTGTGCCCATTCCAAAGAACGGTGATCTAACCAAATGTGAAAATTATTGAACAATATCATTAATATTACACACAAGTAAAATTTTTCTGAAGATCATTCAAAAGCGGTTGCAGCAGTGCATCAACAGGGAACTGCCAGAAATTCAAGCCATATTCATAAGACAATGTGGAACAAGGGTTATCATTGCTAATGTCAGATGGATCCTGGCTGAAAGCAGAGAATATCAGAAAGATGATTACTTGTGTTTTATTGACTATGCAAAGGCATTTGACTGTGTGGATCATAACAAATCATGGATAACATTGCAAAGAATGGGAATTCCAGAACACTTAATTGTGCTCATGAGGAACCTGTACATAGATCAAGAGGCAGTTGTTGGAACAGAACAAGGGGATACTGCATGGTTAAAAGTCAGGAAAGGAGTGCATGAGGGTTGTATCCTTTCACTATTCTTATTCAGTCTGTAAGCTGAGCACATATTCCCAGAAACTGGACTATATGAAGAAGAATAGGGCAACAGGATTGGAGGAAGGCTAGATAACAACCTGTGTTATGCAGATGACATAACCTTGCTTGCTGAAAGTGAAGAAGACTTGAAGCATGTGAAGACCAAAGACTGCAGCCTTCAGTATAGATTACACCTCAACATAAAGAAAACAAAAATTCTCACAACTGGACCAATAAGCAACATCATGATAAATGGAGAAAAGATTGAAGTTGTTAAGGATTTCATTTTACTTGAATCCACAATCAGCGCTCATGGGAGCAGTAATCAGGAAATCAAAAGATGCATTGCATTGGGCAAATCTGCTGCAAAAGACCTCTTTAAAGTGTTAAAAACAAAGACGGTCACTTTAAAGACTAAGGTTTGCCTAACCCAAGCCATGGTATTTTCAGTCGCCTCATATGCACGCGAAAGCTGGGCAATGAATAAGGAAGACTAAAGAAGAATTGCCGTCTTTGAATTATGGTGTTGGCAAAGAATATTGAATATGCCATGGACTGCTAAAAGAACAAACAAATCTGTCTGGGAAGAAGTACAGCTGGAATACTCCTTAGAAATGAAGATGGCTAGACTTCATCTCACATACTGTGGGCATGTTATCAGGAGGGACCAGCCCCTGGAGAAGGACATCATGCTTTGTAAAGTAGAGGGTCAGCGAAAAAGAGGAAGACCCTCAACGAGATGGACTGACATAGTGTCTGCAACAATGGGCTCAAGCATAACAACAATCATGAAGATGGCACAGGACCTGGTAATGATTCGATTTGTTGTACATAAGGTCGCTATGAGTTGGAACCGACTCGACGACACCTAACAACAATAACAAGATGAACATTTGACTAACTGCATTAGATATGAACTGTACCTAACTGTTCCAACTTACTTATAAATTTGACTTAAAGACAGACTTAGAAACGAAGTCGTTCATAATCCAGGGACTGCCTGTAATCTGATTCAATCTACTAGCAAGGGTGGTGGTTGTTGTTAGTGGCCATCAAGTCAACTCTGACTCATGGTGACCCCGTGCGTGCAGAGTAGAACTGCTCCATAGCGTTTT
Organism: Dugong dugon; assembly: GCA_030035585.1. Taxonomy (NCBI): domain Eukaryota; kingdom Metazoa; phylum Chordata; class Mammalia; order Sirenia; family Dugongidae; genus Dugong; species Dugong dugon. The sequence goes on along the minus strand of CM057478.1, from coordinate 63,178,120 downwards.
CAAGGCTTTGACCTTTCAGAAGCAGACCACCAGGCCTGTCTTTCAGTGTGCCTCTAGATGGTTTCAAACCACCAACCCTGCAGCTAGTAGTCAATCACTTAAGTATTTGTACCACCTAGCTGCCTAATATTATCAAGGGTAGTATTTCTCAAAGTATTGTTTGGGACCACCTACAGACTCACTTCTGAAGATGCTTATTAAAAATATAAAATCACATCTCACAAATGCAATGTTGAACAAAAAAAGCCAGACACAAAGGAGTACATACTATATGATTCCATTTATTTATGGTGCAAAACTAATCTGTGGTGTTAGTTGTCAGGGGAGCAGTTACCCTTGGGACATGAGAGATACTGGAAAGAAGGAAGAGGGACTTCATGGTGCCAGTGATGTCTTATTTCTTGATCCATGTGCTGTGACATGGGTATGTATAGTTTTTGAAATTCTTTGACCTGCACACTTATCATTGATACATTTTTTTTCTTTTTTAATTGTACTTCAGGTGAAGGTTTACAGAATGAATAGTTTCTCGTTAGACAGTTAGTACGCATATTGTTTTATGACGTTGGTTAACAACCCCACAACATGTCAACACTCTCCCTCCTCGACCTTGGAGGACCTTTTTTCTTTTTTGGTGAAAATATACATAGCCAAAGATACACCATTTCAAAAATTTCTACATGTACAATTCAGTGGCATTGATTATGTTCTTCCAGTCATGCTACTATTCTCTCTATCCTTTTCCAAATTATTCCATCACCATTATCTTCAACTCACTGCCCCCTAGGCTTCCCATCAAAACTTTTAGTTGCTATTGATCTCACATATATAATTCCTTTTTTTTTTTTTTTGTACTTTAGATGAAGGTTTACAGAACAAATAGTTTCTCATTAAACAATCAGTACACATATTGTTTTATGACATTGCTTAACAACCCCATGACATGTCAACCCTCTCTCCTCTTGACCTTCTTTTTTTTGGTGAAAATATACATAGCCAAAGATACACCATTTCAAAGAATTCTACATGCACAATTCAGTAACATTGATTACATTCTTCCAGTTGTGCTGCTATTCTCACTTTAGATGAAGGTTTACAGAACAAAATAGTTTCTCATTAAACAGTTAGTATACATGTTGCCCTATGACAGTGGTTAAGAACCCCACTACATGTCAACACTGTCCTTACTCAACCTTGGGTTCCCTATCACCAGCTTTCCTGTCCACTTCTGCCTTCTAGTCCTTGTCCCTGGACTGCTGTGCCTCATTAGTCCCATTTTGTTTTATGGGGCTGTCCAATCCCTGGCTGAACGGTGAACCTCTGAAGTGAGTTCACCACTGAGCTAAAACGGTACCTGAGGGGCATAATCTTGGGGTTTCTCCAGTCTCTTTCAGGCCAGTAAATCTGGTCTTTTTTTGTGTGTGTTAGAATTTTGTTCTATATCCTTCTCCAGCTCTGTCCAGAACCCTCTGTTGTGATCCTGGTCATAGCAGTCGGTGGTGGTAGCCAGGCACCATCTAGATGTACTGGATTCAGTCTGGTAGAGGCCTTGGTAGCTGTGGTCCATTAGTCCTTCGGACTGATCTTTTCCTTGTATCCTGTTCTCTTCATTCTCACTTACTCCTGAACGGGTGAGACCAGTGGAGTATCTCAGATGGCCACTCACAGGCTTTTAAGACCCCAGACACTACTCACCAAGGTAGAATGTAGAACATTGTCTTTATAAACTGTGTTATGCCAATTGAGCTAGATGTTCCCTGAGAGCATGGTCCCCACAGCGCTCTGCCCAGCAATTCAGTCCCTCAGGGAGTTTGGATGTGTCTGTGGAGCTTCCATGACCTTTCCTTGTACAGATTGTACTGGCTTCCCCAGTATTGTGTACTGTCTTACCCTTCACCAAAGTTACCACTTATCTATTGTCTATTTAGTATTTGCCCCCACCCCTCCCATCTCTTGTAACCAACAAAGATAGTTACTTTTTGTGTGTAAACTTTTTTATGAGTTTTCCTCTTTATTTTGATGAGTAGGTTTGTTAACTTTCTTTGTGGTTACCGTGCAATTTACCCTTATCTTTCTAAGTTTGAAGCAGTCTATTATTACTTGGTATCACCTTGCCTTCCTCTCTGTTAGAAGGTTCTATACCTACACTGTTTATTCCCTCTTTTATTGGTCTGATGTTGTTGTCATTTACAGATTAATTGCTCTGATTCCCTGTTGTATTTCTTTTGGTTTTGGGTAGTCCTTGAGAGTTCATTTCCTAGATTAATATCTGGCTGGTACGATCCTGCGTCCTAGATTCAGCCTGTGAGCTGATGTTGTTTGTTCTCAGATCGAAGGACTCCCTTTAATAATTCTTGTAAGTTTGGTTTGGTTTTTACATAGTCCCTTAATTTTTGTTTATCTGGAAATGACCTAATTTCACCATCATATTTGAACGAGAGTTTTGTAGGATATATTATTCTTGGCTGGCAATTTTTTTCTTTCAAGGTTTTATATATGTCATCCCATTGCCTTCTTGCCTGCATGGTTTCTGCCAAATAATCCAAGCTTAGTCTTATTGTTTTTCCTCTGTATGTGACTTTTTGTTTTTCTTAGCTGCTGTCAGGATTCTTTGTTTGTCTTTGGTTTTGGCAAATGTGATTATGATATGACTTGGTGATTTTCTTTTGGGGTATATCCTATATGGAGTTTGTTGAGCTTCTTGGATGACCAGCTTTTCATCTTTCATGATATTGGGGAAGTTTTCTGTCAGCAGTTCTTCGATGATCCTCTCTGTGTTTTCTGTTTTCTCCCCCTGTTCTGGAACTCCGATCACTCACAGATTTTTACTTTTGATTATATCCCACATAATTCTCAGGGTCTCTTCATTTTTCTTTGTTCTCTTTTCTGATTTTTCCTCAAACAGAGTTGTGATTGATACATTATTTTGTATGAATGTTACACTTCATAAAGTTTCCTAAGTGTAGATCGATGGGCCCCAAAGCAGATGCACTAAACCAGAATCTCCGGAGGTAGGACTTGGGGGGCCTGCATTTTAGTAAGAATCCCACTTCCATGTTTTTCTTTGGCACATTGAATTTTGAGAACTTCTGTGGAAGGAGGGGGATTAGGTAAATATCTTTCCAATGTCCAAGAATTTTTCAATTCTACTGTTAACAATGAAGATTCTTTAGAAAAGAAATCCATAAGTAATTTACCTCTCCAGTCAGGAAAATGCATGCCATCTTTCAGGTGCTTAGAGAGAGAGAAGTAAGAAATCAAAGAACTATAGAAATGTTCATTTTTATATTGGTACAGATTTTATAACATATTTTATAAAACATTAGATTCTTACAATGTAGAGTTTTATATTTTCCTTTTAAAAATATTAGTATCTTTGAATGCATCATTCATGCTATAATTTATGAACATTTAAAAGAGTGGAAAACACTTTTATTGAGGCCCTATAAAAAATGGCAGGTGCTAGGACCTATTGGAATTCAGGCAATTCAAATCTAAGGTGAGACATCATCATATACAGGGTGTGGTGCAATTTAAACAGGTGCAGAAAAACCAGTTCTTCCACATATGAGCTACTTAGACTCCATTTCAGCTCTCTCCATACCATCTCCAAGATTCTGGCAGCTTTTACACTTGCTCATTAAGTTGAAAGCATGTTTCTTGCAAAGGCTTTATTGGAAGGGGCAGATCAAGGTCTTGCAGAAGCTCTTGGAGGCCTTCTTGGAGGAGGTGGTCAAAGAGCAGCAGTAGGAGGAGGAAATATCAGAGGGATAGTTGGAGGAATTGTGAATTTTATCAGTGAGGCTGCAGCAGCTCAGTATACTCCAGAACCGCCTCCCCCTCGGCAGCATTTCACCTATGTGGAGGCCAACGAAAGTGAGGAAGTTAAGCTGTTTCGGCAGCACTTTGCACAACTGGCTGGACCGGACATGGAGGTAGGTGCCACTGACTTGATGAATATTCTCAACAGAGTCCTTGCTAAGCACAGGGATCTGAAGACCGACGGCTTCAGTCTTGACACATGCCGGGGCATTGTATCTGTCATGGACAGTGACACGACCAGGGAGCTGGGCTTTGAAGAATTTAAGTATCTGTGGAACAACATCAAGAAATGGCAGTGTGTTTATAAACAACATGACACCAACTATTCCGGGTATCTGGGAAGTTCTCAGCTGCGGGATGCTCTGCAGGCAGTGGGCTTCCAGCTAGATGAGCAACTCTACCAGATGATTGTCCGCTGATATGCCGATGAGGATGGGAACATGGATTTTAACAACTTCATCAGCTGCCTAGTTTGCCTGGATGCCATGTTTCGTTCCTTCAAGTCTCTGGATCAAGATGCCGATGGCCTCATTCAGGTGTCTATCCAAGAATGGCTGCAGCTGACCATGTATTCCTGAAGCAGGCACTGAGAAGGCCGGCCCCACCCTGGAGGACAGGCCTGCTGGAAGCTGAGCTGAGCTGTCCACAAGGTTGCTAGTACCCATCCAGCAGCTCTCACTCCCTGACCACCTCTGTCACAGCTTCATCTGTTTCTGGACTTGTGCCACCCTTTACTGCTTAATTAAAAGAGATTCTCCTTGAGAAGTGATTCAAGTGGTTTGTATAATGGCTTTTTGAGATACTGGATTCATGTAGACCTATATATGTAATGGTGGGAGGAGGGAGGGAGTTGCAGGGTGAAGCCCTAATGGAGTAGATATTTAATGGTTATTGCAAATTTGGTAAATGAATCCCAAGGAGTAGAAACTTTGTTGTTGTTGTTAAGAATGAAATTTTGAAAAAATCCTGGAATAAATCAAGGAAGCACTCAGGAGATAGGTTTTTCCCTTTAAAAAGGTGAGAAGGGAAATTCAAAATCTGTTTTTCTCTTAATTTCACATCTGGTCATTCTATTATGTTAAAAATGAAAAGTGCTTTCCAGGAAAACTCTGTTGAACCATACAGAAACAGCTTCAGAAATGTGAAATTAAGCAATTTCCTATCAGGGTAGTATTTTCTTATGGGAGAGCAACTATCTAAAATTCTAGAATCCTTTAGTCCCGTTTCTCTAGTAAAATAAGTATATAGCAATTCTGTTTTGTTTTGATATATTTCTAAAGAGGATCAAGGGCATTGGGGAATAAAGGGTGCCTATAGTTCAAGATGTTTCTGGTTGCTTTGATGAATCGAAACCATCAGTCTTACATTACACCATTCTTGATACAAAATCAGACATGCCTGGTTGATGTTAACCAGCTCTTGTCATGTCTTGCCCTGCCTTGGAGCACGGAAAGTTCTTTCACTTCTATTTGAAAAGTAAACAAACAAAAAACCTCGTGGCTATCGAGTCGATTCCACTCATAGGGACCCTACACGCAGGAAGAAAGTAAACAAAAGAAGAAAAACTTAAAGAGTAATCAGTTAAATGGAATATAAAGCAGTATGAAAGACAAATATTGCTGACTTTTTATTACAGTGGTTCTCAGCTCTGGCTGCAATTTAGAATCACCAGGAAAGCTCTTTAAGAATACTGATGCCTGAGCACCACCCCAAAGGATTTAACTAAGAATCTCTTGAGGTGGGGTCCAGGGATGAAAATGTTTAAGCTCCCCAGGTGATTCTAATGAGCAGCCCAAGTTGAGAGCCACTGCTTTAAAGTAAGACTGTCTCCAAGACTTCACAAATGTGGCTCAGCCAACAGTGAGGCCGAGCTAGGAAAATCAGTATTGCCAATGACCAGGAGAAGGAAGATACGGATACTGTGAAACTGCCACCCCCAAATCTGGTAGTCATGCCCTTCTCGCGTATAGAATCGTTGGTTTGACTTCATGATTTTGATTCAGGCTGTTATAGCAGAGCAAGCAGAATCCCGAATCCCAGTGCAAAGTGGACGCAGGCGAGAGAGGCTGCCTTCCTGAGTGCTCAGTTCACCTGCCTGCTGTTTAATTAGTTTCCACCCCTCCTGCTTCTCTGGTGCTTAATGCATTCCTTCTCTCCCGGGCTATTTCTGGAGGGTCCAGAATAGCCTGGGAGAGAAGGAATGCAATACATTTAGCATGAGTTGAAAGATAAATTCTCCCTTAGTCTTTTGACTCATTTAGAAGAAACTCTTAACTATGGAAATGGTGTAACTGGCCTGTTAACAGCCCTCAGCTGCCTGTAGAAACCCCCAGTGAAATTTGGAGAGGTTGGCATTTGGCCTCTGTGTTTACCATCATGGCCATCAAGTATTTGTGAAACACCAATGCATATGATTGTAAACTAAGCCAAGTGTAGATATAACATCCCTTTCCTCAAAAGACTTGCAATTTAAGCTGGGTCTGGTGTGCTGCTTAGACCAGGTGTGGTTATAGCAGTAACGAGGCTCCTGCCAGCTGCCATACATTAGTATCAGTCTCCCTATTTTGGAATAAGCCCACTTATATATGAAGCATGGGTGTAGGAGATTAGCCAGGAAAGGGGAAAGCTGCCAAGATGTCTTTTAAGGTCTCAGGATGTTCAGTTTGTAAGTTAACCTTTCCACGTGTTGATTGTGGACAGGACAGTGTTGCCACCCTTTTTTCCTTCACTTCATTTTAAATGCGTTATAAAAGTTAAGACAAGCATTCATACTAGGAGTGGTACTGTTTCTCTTGCTCCCCAAGTAGAGGGAGTACCTACTTGTATGATTTTCTTCCAGCAGGCACATGGCAAAACATTCTGAGGTTACCTAAGTTTCTCTTCTGAATCTGTACACAATTTGTTTAAATAATCCCCAGAGTGGATACTAGAAAATTCAGTCCAAACTCTGAATTTTTCCAAGTAGCCAAATCATTGGCTTTGTATGGACAAATAGCCTGATGAGTGACTGAATTTCTTCATTTTCATCCAATGGTTGATATTTTAAAGACACATTTTCAGTGTAAGACAAGTATTTAGCCAGTTTCTATATGGAAGATTATTTGTAGCCTAAAATGAAGGTCTGAGATTCATATAACTCCATCCCGTTATTTTTTGATTTATAACATCAAGCAATACATTATGCAAGTCAAAAAAAAAATACTCAGTAATAAAAATATGTGACATTGCATCATCTGCATTTTTAAACTTTAGTCTATCCCATATGATTTTGAAAAGCTCCTTTATCTTGATATAACCTACTGAATACTATAGCCTGTAACAACAGGAAAAAGAACTGTGTGTTCTGTACCAAAGAACAGCAAACATTCCAAAACATTCAATGTTTGTATGCCATCGTGAAGGTCATTTTAAAAATATTTTTTGAGTAGTACATGTATGTATGAAAGTTGATTTGTATAGCAACCTAAGTCAGAAATCTTGATCACTAGTATTGCACAACTAACCGATACTAGGGCCTTAAAAAATATTTCTGGAAGCACCTGCAGGGCACTGATATTAAATGTGCCTAGTGATTGCAGGAGTCCTGGTGGCACAGTGGTTAAGAGCTTGGCTGCTAACCAAAAGGTCAGCAGTTTGAACCTACCAGCCACTCCTCAGGAGAAAGGTGTGACAGTCTGCTCCTGTAAAGACTACAGCCTTGGAAGGAAACCCTATGGGGCAGTTCTACTCTGTCCTATAGGGTTGCTATGAGTTGCAATCGACTCGACGGCAGTGGGTTAGTGATCTTAAAGTGCCTCTAGAATTACTTTTAAAAAATGTTTACTTTTAATGCTAAGTGGATTAAAGCAACTTAATTCCCAGAAAATTAGTAATACAATTATGTATGTGGGTAGAAATATTCTTAATCAGAATATTCCGGTAAACAAAACACCTCTTCCCTGACTCTTCTAGATAACTGAGAATTTACTGTATTTAAATAATAATGCGCCTTCGGATTTATAGATTATTTTTACAGATTTGCAGACTTGTTCTTGTTGGATGCTGCCAAAGAAATTCCATTTTATGTACACATCGTTTGTATTATTTTGAGGACATGGATTATCTCTCATTTGCAGACATGATATCACTTATAATTGCAGAGCATCACAGTGTAGTGGTTAAGAGCTACAGCTGCTAACCAAAAGGTCAGCGGTTCGAATCCACCAGGTGCTCCTTGGAGACTCTATGGGGCAGTTCTCCTCTGTCCTATAGGGTCCCTATGAGTCAGAATCGACTCCATGGGCAACGGGTTTGGTTTTTCGTTTTTGGTTTTTCACATAGCAAAGAAACAATAGTCCCTATCTTTGGGAGCTTACTACCTCAAAATGTATTCATAACTATATCTTTAAATGTTGCTAGACTTAAGAAATTGTACAAGGTATCTGATTCCATGTGAATAAAAATGTTTAAAAATTCCAACTATGAAACAACTTTAGGAAACAGATAACTGAGAATCATACACGAGACTCATCATTTTTCCTTTTGTGATTATAAACGGACACTGTGTGAGCAAGTGGTCTGGAACTTCCCGCTAGCCCTGGAAGCTGGTGTGGTGTGACTGTGGGCATGGTGCTGGGGTGCCATGTGCTCATAGTGGCTCCAGCAGACACTTCCATGCTTTCCTGATCGTGCTGACAGCTGAGAAGGGGACAGGGTCCACTCCCTGGAATTTCAGCGAGGCTTAGTCACCCCTTCTTTTGGCAGTAATTCAACACAACTCCTTGGTTGCAACTCTGGACTTTCCTGGACTCCAGATTAGGGGAGGTTATGGAAGGATTAAAGGAACCCTGGTGGCACAGTGGTTAAGCACTGGGCTGCTAACCCAAAGGCTCGCAGTTCAAACTCACCTGGCAATCTGCTTTCATAAGTATTACAGTCTAGAAAACCCTATGAGGCAGGTTCTACTCTGTCACGTGGGGTCTCTTTGAGTAGGAATCAACTCCATGGCAACAGATTTTTTTTTATGGAAGGATTAGGGCCTCCTCCAGAAAAGCTGGTCTCCTCCTTTGGAATGTGGCCATGAAATATTTTCCTATCTAGATTTTTTTTTTTTAATTCATAATCCTCCCTGAAGAATTCATTAGGTTTTTAAAGTAAAGATCCACAGATTTAGGGAATAATTTTTTATCATGGAACCAATTCCATATTAAAAAAAATTAAAGGAGTGTATTTTGCTCTATAATTGTTTTATTCTCTGTTTTTTAATAGTATTATTTTGTCAAGCTATTTATTTTAGTATACATCATCAGGAGTCAGACTGCCTAAATTCTAATTGTGGCTATGGCAATAGTGAGTTTTTGTGACCGCGAATAAAACTTTTATCTCAGTTTTTTCATTAGTAAAAAGAAGAAGTTGGAATGGGTGATTTCTAAGATTCCTTCCCGTTCTAAATTTTATTATTCTAAATTTAGAACCTTGAAAATGTTTTATTTTATTAATCTAGTAATAGGAACTCCCAGAAAAACTTTCATGCTATTTTTAATTTTTTTGCATTGCTAAGATGGAAACTTTTGCATAATTTCTGATGTGATTAGTCTGCCTTAACATTCTTTTGTCAGTCCAAATAACTCATATAAGACTGAGTTATTTTTCTCTAATGAAAGTAACAGTGAAAATTGTTACCTGGTTCTGTGAACTATGGTAATATTGAGGGTCTATTTCACTATCTGAAAATTGAGTTGTGATATTTGACCTGCATTCTGTATCAGGTTTAGTACAGATAAAAATTGGATACCTCACAATAAAGTCATGACATAAGTTCAGAGGGGTGTTTCCAGTTTATGACTATAACAACAGTGCCCGTAAGTAATTAGTGATTAAAGAACTTCTATTCATGAGTTCTGTGTTGCTTAGCAGAGAAAGGCAATTGCAGAAGAAATTCACCTATGTCGAGTCATATATCCAGAGTTCAGTAAGCTCCTAAACTTCTGAGGCTAATTATGAAACAGCCCTCCATAGTGCAGAAAAAAATTAAATGTTGCTGGCATAAGAAGGAAATTATGTCCCTTCATACTCTGCCTTCTCTGAAATTTTTGGGGTGATGAAAATGTTGGTTGTGGTGGTGCTTAACCTGGTGTGCACATTTGTCAAAACACATTGAACTGTACACTTAAAATGGATGCATTTTATTGAATGTAAATTATGCCTCAATAAAGTTGATTTTAAAACAAACAAAAAAGCCAGCTCTCTTATCAGCTGGCACCCAGACAAAAATGGAAGTCAGATGACATGAGTTTTTTCCTCAGAATAAACCCTGTTACTTAGGGAGATCTTGAAACCTCCGTTTCTACCTTCTCCAGTGTGTGTTGGGGGAGGACCTCAAAAAAACCAAATCCGTTGCTGTTGAGACAATTGACTCATAGCGATCCCGTAAATACCAAAACCAAACCCACTGCCAGTGAGTGAATTCCGAGTCATAGATGAGCAACCCTATAGCGAAATTAAATTATCAGTCCTTTCCATTTTTACCTTGTGGTAAAATCAAGTAGTATGGTAGAAGTGATTTTTGACCTTTTGAGTCTTGGTTGCTTTGAGAAGCTGATGAAAGCTACAGAATATTTCCCTAGAAAAATGTACATACAAAAATCACATATAATTTCAGGGGCTTCACAGCCTCCGCCTCTCCCAAGTTCATCTATGAACCCCCAGTGCAGAATGCTTTCCTTAACGTGAAGATCAGAGGTAAGGTAGATGAGAAAAGAGTAGCATTGTGTTTAGTGCCTACCTGTGTGCTAGGCAATGGGACTGCACTGGCCCAAGAAGAACCAGCCCCACCCTTAAGGAACTCTTGATGATTGAAGTGTAGATACTTAGTAACAGGTGAAGATCACAATCTTATTTATACCAAACAATATTTGTTAATCTATCAAGTACTGTGCTAGCTTTGTTGTGACTAGTTCATAGTTCATCTGGGAATTCATCTCATCATTTGAAGATTTTGCTGGCAAAGTGATTCTAACATCTGGAATTTATAATCGGAGTGTGTGTTTATACTTCTCTTTCTCCCTCCTTCTTTCCGTTTCCCCTCTCCTCCCCCTTTCGTTCGTTTAGTTTTCTCTCTTCTCCTCTCTCTTCCTTTAGCTTTCCCTCCCTCTCTGCTTTGCCTCTCTTTCTTCTTCCTCCCTTTCTTAAGCTCTCTCTTCTTTCTCTCCATTTTCATTCTCAGTGTTCCTGTATACGTGAGTAGTTAATGTGCAGGAAAAACTCTGTATATAGCCTGGATTAGAATTACCAGTCCACTCTTTTATATTGCCATCATGAAATGCCTCCTGAGGCCTATAGGTACTAATATCATACTAGCTGTGTTTGGTTTCCAGAGGCTTAGCCACAGCAGTTTCAGTAAAGTTCAGGGCTTTGAACCGATTCTTCCCAGTTTAGTCATTGCTGAGGAAGCGAAACCGGAACAGACCCGGTTTGTAAAATTTTAAAATTTGGGTAAACCGTAATGATAACAGGAATAGGAAAAATTATAGGTTGAAGCCCTGCTAGAAACCTAATCTCCCACTTAGGAAACAAGGGCATAGCAACAAAATCTCTTGCGCATCGGGTCTTGAGCAGAGCTGGAAACCAGGATGCCCCGCTCAAAGATGGTGGCTGAACCGGTGCCGCTTTGAATGTGTGTCCCTCTCCACAGTCCTGCCGGTAATCCAATCTCACGCTTCAGGTTCCTGAAAGGGCTCAGTCTGCCATTCTAGGGCTTTGACCCATAATCTTTCCTGTTCCGGTTATTGTTCCGGATCACTCAAATTGTAAAAATTCAAGTCTGTTCGGTTTCACTTCATCAGCCATAACTGAACTGGTTCAAACCGGTTTGAAGCCCTAGTAAAGTCTGGGTTCTTCTTGGTCTGATATTCCCAAGGGGCCATTCAGTGGCCCAGGTTTGCTCTCGCTGCTTCTGGTTTACTGCAGATTAAGTGAAAGAAAGAAAGGATGTAGCTGTGATTATTGCCTCAATTTGCCCTTTTCCTTCCATTTTCCCTGTGTTGCTTCGTGACCTTTGGTATGTAAAAGTATTTGGTGTTGGCCATCATGGCAGGGCCACCATCCATGGTGGAATGAATGGTTTGATCCAACCTAGGATGAATGGCCTGGATTCTGCTTCCTATCAGGGTTCCCATCAGGGCTGAGCTCAAAAACTCACTTTGGATGCTGTCGGACCATCCTAAATGGCCTCAGTGATAAAATGTTTGTATTTTATTGCTAAGTAGAAGATATATTTTTCCCTCTGAAAATGAATGGGTGGTCTACTTGCTTGCTGTTCTGTTTCAGTGTGAACTTTTTTCCAGTTAGCCTCAGTGCATGAAGATGTAGAGCTGTATGGTATACCTCAATTTCACCTTTCGAACGGTGATGACTGATAATTCAGTTAGTAGCCCTCCTAATTGATTTTTCCCCTCCTTCCACAGAACCATGATGGCAGTATCGACTTCCGGGAGTATGTGATTGGCCTGGCTGTCTTGTGCAACCCTGCCAACACAGAGGAGATCATCCAGGTGGCATTTAAGGTACTGTCAGCCCCACTGAAAGCATCTTGGTTTGCCTCGCAAACAAGTGTTGACTCTAAGTGTATTATTTGGAAATCAGTGAATCTATTACATGAGTTTATAGATCTGCTGTGACATGTATACGAGAGTAATGTGATTAAGTCAATTGCTACTGAGAATAAAGAAAACACAAGTATCCATTTAGGCATAAAAGTCTTTGGAAGCAGCATAGTTAACAGCATCAAGATTTAAGAGCAGGTGATTTAACAAATTAACTTAAAAAATTATTTCTTTTCAGCCTCCCCACTTTGAAGCCCCAAAGTGAGGTTTATAAGTAAACACCACCTGTCATTCGTCATCCTAATTCACCATCCACAAAGTCCTGATCCATCCTTATTTTCTCACTCTGTGGATCAAAGATATTTTAAGTGTATTTTCCTGATGGACTCAATTTTGTTGGGGTAGTATCAGGTGAACATCATCATAGGTTTCCCAGATTCCCACCCTGTATGTTTTTCTGTAGTATCACATACATTTTTATAGCAATAAAGGGATCTAAATTGGGGACAGATGAATAAAATCTGTGGTCCAGGCCCTCACCAAAACTTGATGGAAGTTTGAATTGTTGATATAGACTCCGTTTATTACCTACATGTGCAAAAGGAGAAGAAAGAATACATTCCCAAAGTGTGTTTTCAGTTCTTATGAGATTAAAGGTGCTTCATCTAACTAGTATTTAAATGGGATGTTCCGTTTGAGTTCTAAGCTTGTAAGGTCAGCTCTCAGATCAAAAACTGGAACTCCCTACTTGTCTTACCAACTTGTTTATATTACCTCTTCTTGTTCAGCCACTTGGTCACTTTACTCCCATCCAGCATGCCAGCAGCAGACCTTTCCTATTCCTCTTTCCTGATTTTACCTCAGGAATTAACCTCTTCCTGAGGTAAGACTGTCTTTTATCTGAGAAGAATATCCCATTGTGTCTTAGTTTCTTAGTGCTGCTATAACCAAAATACTATGTAAGTGAGTGGTTTTAAAGATCAGACATTTATTTTCTTACTGTTTAGGATGCTAGAAGTCCAAATTCAAGGCACTGGCTTTAGGGGGAGGTTCTCTCTTAGTTGTCTCTGGGGTAAGATCTTGTTCAGTTTCTGTAGTCCTGGCTTTCCTTGATTCCTTGGTCATCTCCACGTGGCATGTATCTTCACCCCGTGCCTGCTTCTCTGTGCCTAATCTACTCTTTTTTTTTTTGTTGTTTGTTTTTTAATTGTACTTTAGATGCAGGTTTACAGAACAGACTAGCTTCTCATTAAACAGTTAGTACACATACTGCTTTGTGACATTGGTTACCAACCCCACGACATGTCAATACTCTCCCTTCTCAACCTTGGGTTCCCTATTACCAGCTTTCCTGTCCCCCTCTGCCTTCTCATCTTTGCCCCTGGGCTAGTGTGCCCCTTTAGTCTCATTTTGTTTTATGGGCCTGTCTAACCTTCGGCCAAAGGGTAAACCTCAGGAGTGACTTCATTACTGAGATAAATAGGTGTCATGGAGCCATGCTCTTGGGGTTTCTTCAGTCTCTGTCAGGCCAGTAAGTCTGGTCCTTTTTTGTGAGTTAGACATTTGTTCTACATTTTTCACCAGCTCTGTCTGGGACCCTCTACTGTGATCCCTGTCAGAGCAGTCGGTGGTGGTAGCCAGGCACCATCTAGTTGTGCTGAACTCAATCTGGTGGAGGCTGTGGTAGTTGTGGTACATTAGTCGTTTGTATTAATCTTTCCCTTGTGTCTTTGGTTTTCTTTGTTATCCCTTGTTCCCAATGGGGTGAGACCAGTGGAGTATCTTAGGTGGCCATTCACAAGCTTTTAAGACCCCAGAGCTACCCACCGAAGTAGAAGGTAGAACATTTTCTTTATAAACTATGTTATGCCAGTTGAGCTAGATGTTCCCCAAGACCATGGTCCCCACAGCCTAATCTGCTCTTTTCATATCCAAAAGTGAGGAGATTTAAGATACTGATATGGCCTCATTAACATAACAAAGAAAACTCTATTCCTAAGTGGAATTACATCCACAGGCATAGGGGTTAGGTTTCCAGCACATATTTTGGGGGGGATACAATTCAATCCGTAACACACTGTAACTCTGACAAACCTTCTTTCCTCTATTATCTAGAGAGACTCTTCCTCCAAGAGTCATTTCTTATGTCTTCAAGACCAACCGGCACAGCTTAAGGAATTTTCATGTGTTCTTCTGTGATTGACAAAAGAGTGCCTGAGTTTACTTTTTTATTTCACATTGGTTTAAACCAAGTTACTGCTAGACCCAAACAACCTAAGTGGTTGATGCTTAGCAGATGGCCATAAGGCAGCGGCCAGAACTTTTTCCAAGTTTAAAATCTTTGGTTTTTACAGACTTATTCATCATAAAACCTAAAATTACACACATAGCTAACTTATTCTGATTCAAACATTTCTGTTTCTGTTTTGGGATTGTATGTGTAATTATAAGTTTAGCTGGGTAAATGGTCACTTTTGATTTACCAGTGAAAGGCCTGATAGAAAATTTGGCCCTTAGTTACAGTAATCATTGCTTTTAGAGAAGTCGTGAGATTTCTGTCTAGCCTAGATCTTGGTTTGTGGGTAGAGAAAGGGAGGAAATGAGGACCTAAAACTGTAATTAGCTCTATTTCCAATAAGGCAAATGTCATGCTTTATATTGGTTATTTTTTAACTTTGCTTTTCAGGTACGTTTTATGTTTTTGGAAATGTTTTTTTGCATGCTTTTATTTTTCAGTTAAGAGTATCCTTTTACGTATAGGATCCTTTTACATTATTTTATCAGGTAGCACTTGACAGTGAACAAAATACTTCCCATTTTTTATCTCATTTCATCTTCAGAGTGACTGTTAGTGGTAAAATATTATTTGAGTTCTTTAGTTGCAAACAATAGGAATAGACTCTGGCTGAGTGGAGCCAAAGAGGACTGTGGAGTAGGTGCAAGGGAAGGTTCAGAACCAGCCTGCTCCATGGGTCCCAGTTACAGGAACTCCCTTGGGCCTGCAGTTGGAATGAGCAAACTCTAACTCTGTTTGTAATTCAAATTCCAGTGAGGGTCCAAATGGTCTTGGGCCAAGTGCCCGCTAGGAAAGGCAGCGTTTTTTTGTTTTTTTAATTGTACTTTAGATGAAGGTTTACAAAACAAACTAGCTTCTCATTAAACAATTAATACACTTACTGTTTTGTGACATTGATTGCCAACCTCCTGACATGTCAACACTCTCCCCTTCTGGACCTCGGATTCCCTATTACCAGCTTTCCCGTCCCCTCCTGCCTTCTCGTCCTTGCCCCTGGGCTGGTATGCCCATTTAGTCTCACTTTGTTTTATGGGCCTGTCTAATCTTTGGCTGAAGGGTGAACCTCAGGAGTGACTTCATTGCTGAGCTAATAGGGTGTCTGTGGGGGGCATACGCTTGGGGTTTTCTCCAGTCTCTGTCATGCCAGCAAGTCTGGTCTTTTTTTTTGTGAGTTAGAATTTTGTTCTACATTTTTCTCCAGCTCTGTCTGGGACTCTCTCTCTATTGTGATCCCTGACAGAGCAGTTGATGGTGGTAGCCAGGCATCATCTAGTTACGCTGGACTTAGTCTGGTACAGGCTGTAGTACTTGTGGTCCATTAGTTATTTGGACTAATCTTTTCCTAGAGTCTTTGGTTTTCTTCATTCTCCCTTGCTCCAGACCGGGTAAGACCTGTAGAGTATCTTAGATAGCCACTCCCAAGCTTTTAAGACACCAGATGCTACTCACCAAAGTAGAATGTCGAATATTTTCTTTATAAACTATGTTATGGAAAGGCAGGATGTTTTGATTAAGAGTCTTACAGTATCGTTTGCAATGGAGAGATATTGGAGATATTATTCCCCCCAAAGAAACAGTGTTACACTTCCTGTTGTTGTTGTTAGGTGCCATTGAGTCAGTTCCGACTCATAGCGACCCTGTGTACAACAGAATGAAACACTGCCTGGTCTTGCACCGTCCTTCAGTTGTTGCTATGGTTGAGCCCATTATTGCAGCCACTGTGTCAGTCCATTTTGTAGAGGGTCTTCCTCTTTTTTGCTGATTAAGCCTGATGTCCTTCTCTAGGAACTGATCCCTCCTGGTAACATGTCCAAAGTACATGAGACAAATCTCGCCATCCTTGCTTCCAAGGAGCACTCTGGCTGTACTTCTTCCAAGACAGATTTGTTTTGTTCTTCTGGCAGTTCATGGTATATTCAGTATTCTTTGCCAGCACCATAATTCAAAGGCATCAATTCTTCATCAGTCTTCCTTATTCATTGTCTAGCTTTCACATGAATATGAGGATACTGAAAATACTATGGCTTGGGCAGGCACACCTTAATCCTCAAGGTGACATCTTTGCTTTTTAACACTTTAAAGAGGTCTTTTGCAGCAGATTTGCCAATGCAATACATTGTTTGACTTCTTGACTGCTGCTTCTAGGGCATTGATGGTGGATCCAAGTAAAATGAAATCCTTGACAACTTCAGTATTTTCTCCATTTATCATGATGTTGCCTATTGGTCTAGTTGTGGGGACTTTTGGTTAAACATCGTACCCGAGTCCAAACCATGGAGCTTGCCTTAGGTCTAATTATCCCTGGTGGCACAGAGGTTAAGTACTTGACCAAGAGGTCAGTGGTTTGAATCCACCAGCTGGGAGAAAGATATGGCAGTTTGCTTCCGTAAATACTTATAGCATTAAAAACCCTATGGGGCAATTCTACTCTGTCCTGTAGGGTTGCTATGAGTCAAAATTGACTCAGTGGCAATGGGTTAGTTAGTCACCTTAGGTCTGGGAACTTTGTAGCAGGGAGACTGTTGAGAGTGATGAGTAGATGAGGGCAATTGAGGAGGTGATCTGGGGCAGTTGTGGCAAAGGACGGATGTTGAAGAAGTAACAGGATGGACATAAGGAGGGAACTTACATAGAAGTGAGAGCCACCAACACACCAAAAGTAGCAAGAATTTAGATTAAGATGAGTTGGTAAGAATTGTTTAGGGACAGAAGGTGAAACTGTAATATACCTTTGAAGGAAGCATAGAGCCTGTGAGGAGGGGGATGTGATGGAGTCTTGGCAATTACTGTTTGAAGTCCAAGGCCCCTAAAGAGCCCTGTGGATACAGTTTATGAAAAGAAATGCTAATTCGCTTTCATTCTCCGACTATCTTATCCCCCATTAGCAGGAAATAGACTAGAAGCCAGTGCTTTCTCAGCTGGGGGCAGCAAACGTCAAGTTATGTTTTTCCTCCAACTCTGATGAGCAATTAAAACACTACTCAGTATTTGCTTATTGTTCTTTTCATGGTTATACCATTATCTCTAATGCCTATCTTTCTGCTTTTGCTGTATGTGGTCAAAAGTAGATACCTAACAGCAGGAACTCTAGATATTATCTGTCTGGATTTGGATACCAACTCTACCACTTATTAGTTATGTGACACTGGGAAAGTTAGCTAACTTCCAGGTGTCTCAGCTTTCTTGTCTGTAAGATAGGGCTAATAATGGCACCTACCTTACATAAGACTACTGTGAGGGTTAAAGGAGTTAAGACATGTAATGTGATTTGAACATTTTTGATCAGTGCCTGCAAAGAGTAAGTGCTTATATCACTAAAATTCTTAATGCTCAGGAGAGGATTTTGAATATGAGATATTAACTATCCATCAGTTATCTCTGTTTTGCTACTTGACTTTCAGTCCATCCCACCTTACTGCCTTTTTGGCCTCCTGTAAACACATTCAGTCTCTCTCTCCCTAAAGACATTTGTACTCCTGGCTGTCACTTTATTTATCTCCTTCCTTTTATTCGATACTTTCTGGAAAGAAGAGTCCATTACTTGTTGTCTCTGGTTTTCACCTCTGTTCATTCCTTAATTCCATTACCATCTGGCTTTGAGGTCCTTGAAAGTGTTTGCTAAAGTCATCATGACCTCCTAATTATCAAATCCAGCAAATCATTTTGCTCCTCACTTGGCCTTTCTATGGCGTTTTACTCTGCTGGACGTTACCACTGTCAGAGTCTCTTCCTCTTTCCTGAAAACCCTCCCTTAGCTTCCAGGATGCATGCTATTCTTTCTTGTTTCTTCTGTCTCCCTGGCTGCTGCTTCTAAGTCATCTTTGCCAGTTCTTCTTCTCTACGTGTACTGTTGTTATTATTCCCAGGGCTTTGCCTTACTTTATACATTCTCTACAGATAAGCTCAAACACACTCATAGGTTCAGTTTTTCCCTGAATTCATATCTCAAGCCTCATCAGTGTCCTGAGCTGATATGCTGAGGTTCTTACTTCCTCCAGTCACCTTTAACTCAAATTTCACCTATCCAGGTCTAACTCTTGATCTCATCTTGGCACCTGTTCTTCTGACTATTCTCCTTCTCTTGGCTAATGTAACTTGTTTCCACTCAGTTGCCCAAGCTAGGAAACCTCAGCCATCTTTTTTTTCTTTAAAATTTTCAGCCATCCTTGGCTCCTTCCTTTCCATCACTGTTGTTGTTCTTGGGTGCTGTCGAGTCAATTCCAACTCACAGCGATAGACATCTAATTGATTGCAAGGCCTACCTTTGCTTATAAATTCTGTTCCTTCCTATCTTTCCCTGCTTCTCCATATCAGACTCTTAATTGGTTTTTCTGCCTCTATTTTCACCAACCTCCTGCCCTAATCCATCTTCCACACCCTGCCCGAGTCAGATCCCTCAACTCACACAGGATCACGCTGTCCTTCCCGTTACCTAAAGGACTAGTTGTGGTGTTTATCTACCATGATCTGCTTCCTGCTTGTCCTCAGTCTCCTGCCTTGAGCTCCAGACTATCACCTGCCATTCCTTGTATATTCTGAATGTCTTGTCATGTTCTAAGACCCAACTCAAATGTCTCTATTAACTATCCATCAGTTATCTCTGTTATGCTACTTCCCTGACCTCTCTGGGTAGGATTCATTATGGTCTCCACAGGCTATACTTAATATTGTTATTGCCCCTATTTTAATTCTGTCTTTCTTCACAAATGTATCTCTGGTCCCTGGCACAGTAAATGACTGGATTATTAAAGAGTTTATTTTCCATACCATTATTGCTCTGCAGGTGCTAATTGTTATATTTCATTTTCTCTTTCCTTCAGCTCTTTGATGTTGATGAGGATGGCTACATAACAGAGGAAGAGTTTTCCACCATTCTGCAGGCTTCCCTTGGAGTGCCTGACCTTGATGTTTCTGGTCTCTTCAAGGAGATAGCCCAAGGGGATTCTGTTTCCTATGGTGAGTAGCAAATTTTGGCCTACATAAAAGAGTGTTGCTTTTTTCAACTAATTATATTACATATGTTAATTATATTAATAATAGTAGTAGTAGATGTATATATTAATTATGTTAATTATTATTATATTAATAGTAATACTAATAATAGTAGTAGAGGTATAATAGTAATAGTAGTAGCAAATTATTGAGGACTTACCGTATGCTAAGCATTCTTCTAAACATTTTACATATATTAACTCATTTAATCTTTACAGCAAGCCTATTTAATCAGTATAGTATTCTTACTTTACTGAGATACAAAGAGTTTAAGTAGCTTACCTAAGATCACCCAGCTAGAGAATGACAGAGCCAGTGTGAAAAGCCTGAGTCAGTCTGGCTTTAGAACCTTCGTCTCCTATCTCTCAAGTGTGCTGCCTTCCTTGAGGGTCTTTTCTTTTCTGCTGTAAGTGTGGTCAGGCTCAGCTGAGCAAGTTAACTAACCTGGGTTGTAGCCACAGTAGAGTGGTATGGACAGATATCCAATAATAACAGTAGCTACCACATTTATTGAGTGTTTACTTGTGTAAGCTTTTACATTCCTTATTTATGTCATCTTTGCAGCAGCCTCTGTGAGGTAGGCACTATTATGGAGGAAAACCCTGTGGCAAAGTGGCAGGCCCATCCATCAGTGACTGACCTTTCTCCTGGTGGCTTGAATCCACACATCAAAACAAGTCCATATGGCTGAAGGGTCAGTTTCCATATATTTCACAGTGCAGTCATTTATTGAGAAGCACACCTCAGTGGAGAGGCCGAGATGATGGTCTCCCTTCCTTAGCTTTGTTGTGGTCCTAGATGACAGATTTGCCTATCATTCCCCATCTTTTCCCTCAGGCTGGAGGGGGATTTGTCTTTAAAATGGTGTTCAAAGAGTTTCAGCCTGTTAACTTTCGTGGGATGGGGAAATTAGATCACATACTTCCTTTGCTCTCTGTTTTTAATTACTGTCATTTTGGCTGCCCTGTATTAGTCTGTTTTAGATAATTAGGTGCCTAGGGCACTTACTCTGTTGAGTTCATTTGTTACAAAATAAGACATTATAAAATGATGAAGTATATACTGAGACAAAACATATGAGTCATAAACCCCATGAGTACTAATTCTTTTTCTGACAATTTTCCTTTGATTAGTGAGACATTCTATTACTCTGAACTTCCAAACTTTGAAAAACTATTTTGGAGAAATTTTTCAATGGAAGCTAAGACTACAAATGTTTTGTAGATAGTCATCATTTTACCTGTCAATTATAATAATTTTTTAGGGAAATCTCCCTTGTTCTTTGGAGTCCAGCCCTTTTCAGAATACACAGAATATCTCCCTTTCCCTAATATTATGCAAGTCCACTTTTGGTACAGTGGAGGAATGTTTGAGGTATTTAAGTATGAATTTTATAAAAGAATATGTATTGACATGTGCCATGAATGTGGCCATTTAAATTGTTTAAATGTGATATTTTACATTGTTTTTGCTCTTAGCTTTACATTAGCCAAATTAATGCCCAAATTCCACTTACAGCTAGTTCACAGGAAACTTCTAGAAATGAGTTACTCTTTAAGGTCACTGACATACCAGCAGAGGACAGGGCCCTTGATCTTTTGAATAAGCACACGTCTTGAAATTAAAAGTCTTGATTTCAGTAGGTCAGTTCTCATGGTGACTTATCTTCAGTTCTCAGTGTCTCAATCAGTGAAATAGGTTCATGCAGATGAACTTTTATTTTGGATTCTAAGAAGAAACAATTAACAGCTTGTCCGATTTGGAAATATAAAGTGGCCTATTAATGCAAAATAATGTTGCAATTGTAAAGAATGATTTGGCTGAATCTAGTGACTTCTTTATCGCTTTAAAAAAAAAAAAAGCCATATCAATTGCTGTATAGTCGATTCTGACTCATGGCGACCCCGTGTATGCAGAGGAGAACTGCATTCCATAGGGTTTTCAAGGCTGTGGTCTTTCAGAAGCAAATCAACAGGACTTTCTTCCAAGGCACCTCTGGGTGAGTTTGAACCACCAACCTTTCAGTTAGTAGCTATGTATTTATCTGTTTGTGCCACCCAGGGACTCCTCATCACTGAGACCTAGTTTTTGTCTTCACGAATTTTTAGTCTAAGGTACCAGAAGAATAAAGTAGACTCTTGGTTATCAGAGAATTAAAAAAAAATAAATGGTTACAAAAAGGACATTGGGCTAAAATCCTTTTATTATGGAGCCAAGTAGCAAGCTGATTCAAAGATAATGCTCCCTTTGTTCTACAAACTCAATGAAGTTTCCTCCACCCAATCAGAAGAAAACAGAGAAATTTCAAAGCTGAGGGCAGCATCATATTTTAGAAGCTCCAGGTTATTGGAGGCTTGAGGTTCAAACCCTGATAGTTAACAAAGTAAGCCTTCTATATTTCTATCTCAGTTCCTAACTCTAAAATACTTGAGATAAAAAAGGTCTTCTTCTACTCTGAGGTTTTGTGGTATGGTTATTACATATTGTACACTCTGCTAGCCATTATTGATCGTTAAGTCAGAGCTCAGCTTTTCATGATTTTATGTACCAGAGATAAGGGTTAAAATAATGTAAAAAACAAGATATAATTTTTTACTGTCCTTGGTAGTAGATTTTTAAACCTTTTGTATTGTGAAAAATGACAAAAAATACAGAACACTGAATAAAACATAAATGTGGAGCATAATGAAGTTTTACAAAGTGAACACCTGGTAGCTACCATTCAGATCAAGAAATAGAGCTTTTCCAGAACTCCAGAAACCCCTTGTCCCCCTTCTCAACCACAACCCCTTCCTTTCTGTTCAGGGAGGGAGCACTGCCCTGACTTGAAAAGGAATCTCTGCCTTTGCTTTTCTTCAGAGTTTTACCACAAAAATATGCATCCTTAAATATTGTATTTTAGTTTTCCCTAAGTTTTTGAACTTTATATAAATGGGATCATACAGCATTTCCTCTTTTGTGTTTGGCTTTCTTCATTCAATATTATGGCTTTGAGATTCATCCACATTGTTGCAACATGGCTGTTCATTCATTTCCATTGTTATATAACATTATATTACACTCATATGCCACAATTTATCTATTTCTGCTGTTGACAGACACTTCAGTTTGTTTCCTTTTTTTTGACTGTTAGGAATAATGCTGCTGTAAACATTCAGTAGACAAGTACAAGATATTCAGTAAAGTGTCTTGTACACGTCTTCTGAGTGTGGTATGCACACGTCTCTTAGATAAGTAACTAGGAGTAAAATTAATGAGTCATCGAGTATGTACACCATCAACTCAACTAGATAATGGAAAAACCGCTTTCCAAAGTGGTTTTACAATTTATATTCCCAGTAGCAGTGATTGTGAGTTGAGTAAGAATTTTGCAATAATTGTATTATTAAGGTCATATGTTAATCTGCGTCACGCCAAAAGGAGATTCACCCCAATTTATTGGATTTGGGTTTTTTTTTCCTCCTTTTCTAGAGGAATTTAAAAGTTTTGCCCTAAAGCATCCAGAATATGCTAAAATATTTACAACATACCTAGACCTCCAGACGTGCCATGTGTTTTCATTACCAGAAGAAGTCCGGGCAACTCCCTCCGTTGCAAGTAATAAAGTCAGTCCTGAAAATCATGAAGAAAGCACGTCAGACAAAAAAGATGACTGAAAGCAAATATTCCCAATGAAGAAGACTCAATGGGCTTCACTTGAAATTGTAAACACATTTATTGATAGTATTTTAAATGTACTTGTTGAGTAATGATGATGCTTAAGATGGAAAACTTTTTTTATAAAGATGATAAATTTTCTTATTAAAATTACTTTTATTCACATACGTATATCATGCTCATTTTTGTGTTATACTTTACTGATTGGTTTGCTGGTGGTATATATCATGTTGTACAGATTTTCTAGCTTAATATGTATATTCAGATGAATGCAATGGCTTAACTTATTAACTGGTAAGGATTAATCAACACTATAAAGAGTTTTAAAAGTATAAATACTTTTAATCTACTTTCCTCTAAAGAAAAAAGTAATATTCTGTTATCTCTAATCCATTCCCGTTCTGGAAATAAGAAGAAAGAGTTTAAGGAGCATAGCAGAATTTTGTACCTTTAATTTCATAGATTCATTTTTTCCATTTATATTTTGGTTTCTAAGATCACTGAATATGGGTGGGTTGGAAGGGGGAGCTCTGT
Source organism: Dugong dugon (assembly GCA_030035585.1). Classification (NCBI taxonomy): domain Eukaryota; kingdom Metazoa; phylum Chordata; class Mammalia; order Sirenia; family Dugongidae; genus Dugong; species Dugong dugon. The sequence goes on along the minus strand of CM057478.1, from coordinate 63,154,237 downwards.
TAATTAGATGACACTTCTTAAGAGTTCGTATTCTCTTTAGCCTGCATCTTTATTACAGATTTCTTTAACCACCAGCCGAGGAAATCATTTCCTTTTATATGATCGAGGTTTACAGGTTTAGAAATTTGTTTTAAAGACAGCTACAATTGCCAAAGGCTAAGTGGGAATTGCCTTATTGAAGGTAACATTGATTGCCTAATGAGAATAATGAATTGTTGGCCACAGAGTAATATTTAATTTGATTTGGGTGGTTCAGAATATAGTGCTTGTTCAATAAATAAATCAGATTTGCTCTATTTATATAATATTGAGATTAATGTATTTTACCATCTAAGTGAGAGTTGTATTTTAAGTGTGGTCTCAAATTTTAGAGTTTGTCCAAAATGTCTATATGGAAAACACAAGAGATTCCACAGCGTCACCAAGGCTAGGGAATCAAAAGACCCAAGACCGCAATTCTAGCCCCAAACAGGAATCTAACAGTGACATTTTCCCTTTAAGTTAAGCAGTAATTTCCCACACGTCCCATTTTTATTGGGTTTCATGCATGTGTACTGTTAATATCATATATCATTTATGTTTAAGATTTTGACAAAGCACCAATTTATTAATGTCATGTAGAAAATTGTTGTTTTGTATTCTGAATTTGGTCTTTGAAATCAAACTCTTTGTTTTGGCTGTGTTTCTGAATGTTTTGGTGATTCACCCCCAGGCTAGTTTTTTAAAACTATCTGTGAAGTGAAAACAGCCTTCACCGAAGTCTCGGGAGAGGTGTTGGAGTTTATATTTGGTCAAGAATCATGATTTCAAGCTAGTTTTACATATTAACAGCAGTGTTCTAATTTAATAGGTTAAAATGTATTTGGGAATTGATTAATGGTATATAATTGTTTGCTCTTTATTTCTCTTAGAGCTATTTAGACAAGGCATTAAATGAGCTGAAAATAATTGTTTAAAAAATCAGGACAGTTTATGTTTATAATAGTGTTTGTCATATGCAATTGAATGTATGTAATACTCAAGTACCATGACTTTTTTATCACAGGAAAGCCATATATTAATCCTAATAGTCATTAAAGAGTGGCATTGTAAATTAAAGACTTTTTAAATAAGACTCTTGCAAATGATCTCATTGTTTTGTTTTAAAATAATATTTTATGCTCTTTAATTCCTGTAGTCTATCAATGTAATATTCCTATTTTGTTATTATGTTACTGAATAAACAAAACTTGCTACATAAAATCATTCTTGGCCTTTAAAAAATTCGAGTTTTGTCATTTTGTCTCAAATACACCTTTTTAATATCATGGTTTGAATATAAGTTTGCATACTTACGAATATAATTAATCATTTCTGTTTGTATTTAAGCCTTATGAAATGTCAGAAATGATTTTACCCTAATGAAAAACTCAAATTTTACCCAAAGTAGCAAGAGTTGACTTGACTGGTTGGGTTGTGTATCATAACACAATCGTGATCATCAATATTACTACAGACCAGACCTCTGCTTTTATGCCATCTCAGCAAAGATTTCTTTCAAAGGGGATTTTTTCCACTTAGGATTTAAAGTAAGGCATTAAATTTCATTAAATCAGTTAAACGCACTGTGGTTTTTTATAATAGTTTGAAAAGAAACCGGTTACTCTTTGAAATGAGAAATACTAGATGCTAAGACCTCTGAAGCGTAAAAAGTTTAATCAGAACAGTTCTATTGAAGGATAGTAACATGATGAATGCTTATAGACTAAGTCGCTTGCATCATGTATGTTTAATCCTCCTCTGCCACTCAACTCATTCATTTCTATCCCCACTTTCTCTAGCACAGTTAGGAGCGACCAGCCAATCTCATTATACTCATTAGTTTGACAAAAATTTCTAAGATGTCAAATACATGGTCATCCAGATTCTTGCCTTTTATAAATATTTGATTAGGAATGTCCAGTGGGGATATTTTGCATTTCTGTATTGCCACATTTTGCCATGGGCTATCAGTGTCCTCTTTGCCACTGAAAGTAGAGCCATTGTTGTCTTTAAATCTAGTTAAAAAACTAATTTCAGAAACTCCAACCAATTCAAAAAACTCATCCTTAAGACTCTATTCCTCTAGAACCACACTGTGTCAAAATATGGATCAATCAGGGTTCTCCAGAGAAAAAGAACCAAAAGGATGATTTTTCTTTTTTTTTTTTTTGCAGGGGTTGGGGGTGCAGCAGCCGTGGTAGGTGGAGCCTGCCTATTCTAGGAATTGCTGAGAGAAGGTTATTAAAATCTTCAACTATAATGATAGATTTCTCTTTTCAGTTTTGTCAGTTTTTACTTCATGTATTTTGTGGTTCTGTTATTAGGTGAATACACATTTATGATTGTTATACCTTTCTGAAGAATTGACTTTTTTATCATTATGCAATAAATATCCTTTTTTGTCTCCAGTAAAATTTCTTCTTAAAGTCTATTATTTTATGATGCTAATATACCTACTTCAGGTTTCTAGTGCTTACTGGCTAGATAGTGTATTTTTTACATCATTAAATTTCAACATATTTGTATCTGTGTATATAAATTATGTCTCTTGTAGACATCATATAATTGGGACTTGCTTATCAAATCTGACATTCTCTTCCTTTTGAGTTTTTAGTCCATTTACATTTAGTATAATTATTGACATGGTTGAATTTAGGTTTACAAGTTTTACATCTTTCCTTTGTTGAGTATTTTTCTTTCCTGTCTTTTGGGTTAACTGAATACTTTTTAGGATGGAATCAATAGATAAATTTAAATGGAATATATATATATATATATATGCACGTATATACATATGTACGCATATATACACATATGCACATATATACATATATATACCAATAGCAACTGCCAAAAATAATGCAAAGATGATAAATCACAAAAATGATTAATCACATTCACAAATATATATATACATACACGCATATACATACATACAGGCAGTTCCTGTATTACGAACGAGTTCTGTTCCTGTCTTTTTTTTTTTTTTAATGTGCTTTAAGTGAAAGTTTACAGTTCAAGTCAGTTTCTCATACAAAAATTTATACACACATTGCTATGTGACCCTAGCTGCTCTCCCTATAATGTGACAGCACACTCCTTCTTTCCACCCTAGTTTTCCCATGTCCATTCAACCAGCTCCTGTTCGTTTTTGCCTTCTCATCTTGCCTCCGGACAGGAGCTGCCCGTTTAGTCTCATGTATCTACTTGAGCTAAGAAGCACTCTCTTCACAAGTATCATTTTACGTCCCATAGTCCAGTCTAATCTTTGTCTGAAGAGTTGGCTTCAGGAATGGTTTCAGTTATGGGCTAACAGAGAGTCTCGGGGCCATGTCTTCCAGGGTTCCTCCAGTCTCAGATCATTAAGTCTGGTCTTTTTGCTAGAATTTGAGTTCTACACCCTACTTTTCTTTTGCTCCGTCAGGGACTCTCTGTTGTGTTCCCCGTCAGGGTGGCCATTGGTGGTAGCTGGGCACCATCTAGTTCTTCTGGTCTCAAGCTGATGAAGTCTCTGGTTTATGTGGCCCTTTCACTTGGGCTAATATTTTCCTTGTGTCTTTGGGGTTCTTCATTTTCCTTTGCTCCAGGTGGTTCGGGACAAATTGATGTATCTTAGATGGCTTCTTGCTAGCTTTTAAGACCCCAGATGCCACTCGCCAAAGTGGGATGCAGAACATTTTCTTAATAAACTTTGTTATACCAATTGACCTAGATGTCTCCTGAAACCATGGTCCCCAGGCCCCCACCCCTGCTACTCTGTCCCTTGACATGTTCGGTTGTATTCAGGAAACTTATTAGCTTTTGGTTTAGTCCAGTTGTGCTGACCTCCCCTGTATTGTTGTTGTCCTTCCTTTCACCTAAGATAATCCTTATCTACTGTTTAGCTAATGAATACCCATCTCCCTCCTTTCCCACCCTCGTAATCATCAAAGAATTTTTCCTCTGTGTTTAAACCATTTCTTCAGTGCTTGTAATAGTGGTCTTATACAATATTTGTCCTTTTGCCACTGACTAATTTCACTCAGCACAATGCCTTCAAGATTCATCCATGTTATGAGATGTTTCGAGGATTCATCGTTGTTCTTTATCGTTGCATAGTATTCCATTCTGTGAATATACCAAAATTTGTTTCTCCATTCATCCACTGATGGGCACCTAGGTTGTTTCCTTTTTTTTTTTTTTTGCCATTGTGAACACTGCTGCAGTGAACATAGGTGTGCATATATCTATCTGTGTTATGGCTCTTATTTCTCTAGGATGCATCCCAAGGAGTGAGATTGCTGGATCGTATGGTACTTCTATTTCTAGCTTTTTAAGGAAACACCAAATCGATTTTCAAAGTGGTTGTACCATTTTACATTCCTACCAATAGTGCATAAGTGTTCCAGTCTCTCCACAACCTCTCCAACATTTATTATTTTGTGTTTTTTGGATTAATGGTAGCCTTGTTGGGGTGAGATGGTACCTCATTGTTGTTTTGATTTGCATTTCTCTAATGTCGAACAATCGTGAACATTTCCTCATGTATCTGGTAGCTGCCTGAATGCCTTCTTTGGTGAAGTGCCTGTTCATATTCTTTGCCCATTTTTTCATTGGGTTATTTGTCTTTTTGTTGTTGAGGTTTTGCAGTATCTTGTAGATTTTAGAGATTAGATGCTGATTGGATTTGTCATAGCCAAATATTTCTTGCCAGTATCCTGATACTTTGTTAAAATCTTCTATTAGTTCCAGTAGTTTTCTTATGGATTCTTTGGGGTTTTCTGTGTATAAGATCATATCATCTGTAAATGGAAATACTTTTACTTCTTTCTTAAAAATTTGGATGCCCTTTATATCTTTTTCTAGCCTAATTGCTCTGGCTAGGACCTCTAGCACGATCTTGAATAAGAGTGGTGATAAAGGGCATCCTTGTCTGGTTTCTGCTGTCCAGGTGAATGCTTTCAGACTCTCTCCATTTGGGATTATGTTGGCTGTTGGCTTTGTATAAATGCCCTTTATTATAATGAGAATTTTCCCTTCTATTCCTATTTTGCTGAGAGTTTTTATCAGCAATGGCCGTTGAACTTTGTCAAATGCCTTTTCTGCATCGATTGGTAAGATTGTGTGGTTCTTGTTTTTTGTTTTATTTACATGATGGATTACATTGATTGTTTTTCTAAAGTTGAACCATCCCTGAATACCTGGTATAAATCCTACTTGGTCATGATGAATTATTTTTTTGATATGTTGTTGAATTTTATGGGCTAGAATTTTGTTGAGGATTTGTGGGTCTATGGTCATGAGGGATATTGGTCTATAATTTTCTTTTTTTTGTGGTGTCTTTATCTGGTTTTGGTATCAGGGTTATGCTGGCTTCCTAGAACAAGTTGTGGAGTTTTCCATCCTTCTCTATGCTCTGAAATACCTTTAGTAGTAGTGGTGTTAACTCTTCTCTGAATGTTTGGTAGAATTCTGCAGTGACAACATCAGAGCCAGGGCTTTTTTGTGTGTGTTGGGCGTTTTTTAATTACTTTTTCAATCTCTTCTTTTGTTATGGGTGTATGTAGTTGTTCTACCTCTGTTTGTGTTAGTTTGGGTAGGTAATGTGTTTCTATAAATGTGTCCATTTTCCTCTAGGTTTTCCAATTTGCTAGAGTACAATTTTTCATAGTATTCTGTTATGATTCTTTTAATTTCAGTTGGGTTTGTTGTGATATCGCCCATCTCATTTCTTATATGGGTTATTTGCTTCCTCTCCTGTTTTTCTTTTGTCAGCTTGGCCAGTGGTTTATCGATTTTGTTGATCTTTTCAAAGAACCAGATTTTGGTCTTTTAAACTCTTTCAATTGTTTTTTTCTGTTTTCTATTTTATTTAATTGTGCTCTATTTTTATTATTTGCTTTCTTCTGGTGCCCAAGGGCTTCTTTTGCTGCTCTCTTTGTACTTGTTCCAGTTGTAGGGTTAATGTTTTGATTTTGACCTTTCACTTTTTTTGGATGTGTGCATTTATTGCTATAAATTGACCTCTGAGCACTGCTTTTGCTGTGTCCCAAAGGTTCTGGTAGGATGTGTTTTCATTCTCATTTGATTCTGTCAATTTCTTTATCCCATCCTTAATTTCTTCTATAACCCAGTAGTTTTTGAGCAAGGTGTTGTTCAGTTTCCATGTGTTTGGTTTTTTTCCTTTATCTGTTGTTGATTTCAACTTTTATGGCTTTATGATCAGAAAAAATGCTTTGTAATATTTCGATGCTTTGGATTCTGTTAAGCTTGCTTTATGACCTAATATGTGGTCTATTTTGGAGAATATTCCATGTGCATTGGAAAAGAAAGTATACTTCACTGCTGTTGGGTGGAGTGTTCAATATATGTCCCTGAGATCAAGTTGATTGACTGTGGCATTTAAATCTTCTGTGTCTTTATTCAACTTCTTTCTGGATGTTCTGTCCTTCACTGAAAGTGGTATGTTGAAGTCTCCTACTATTATTGTGGAGCTATCTATCTCTCTTTTCAATGCTGTTGGAGTTTGTTTTATGTATTTTGGAACCCTGTCATTGGGTGCGTAAATATTTATTATGGTTATGTCCTCCTGGTGTATTATATTATATAGTGGCCTTCCTTATGCTTTGTGGTGGATTTTACTTTACAGTCTGTTTTGTCAGAGATTAATATTGTCACGCCTGCTCTTTTTTTGGTTTTTGTTTACTTGATATATTTTTTTCCATCCTTTGAGTTTTAATTTGTTTGTGTCTTTAAGTCTAAGGTGTGTGTCTTGTAGGTAGATATAGATGGATCGTGTTTTTCATCCATTCTGCCACTCTCTGTCTCTTTTTTGGTGCATTTAGTCCATTTACATTCAGCATAATTTTTGATAGGTATGCATTTAGTGCTGTCATTTTTATGTCTTTGTGTGTGTGTGTTGTTGACAGTTTCTTTGTTCCACTTAATTTTCTGTGCTGAGTCATTTTTCTTTGCATCTTTTTCATTGTTGTTGATTTTGTGTTTGCTGGGTCTTTATGTTTTTCTTGTTTTTTATTTTGATGTATAGGATTGTTAGTTTCCTTTGTGGTTACCTTAATATTTACCACTGTTTTTCTAAGTTTAAACCAATCTTTTATTTCTTTACATTCCCTTGACTTCCTCTCCATATGGAAGATCTATGACATTTTTTAGCCCCTTTTTTGTTTTAATGTTGTTGTCTTTTACATACTGACACCTCTGTTTACCTATTTTCAGTGTTTTCACTTTGATTTATTTTTATGACTTCCCTATCTGGGTTTATATCTGGTTACTCTGTCTTGTGTTCTAGTCTTGGGTTGTTATCTGATGTTATTGATTTTCTATCCAGAGGACTCCCTTTAGTATTTCTTGTAATTTTGGTTTGGTTTTTACAAATTCCCTAAACATCTGTTTATCTAAAAAGGCCCCAATTTCACCATCATATTTGAGAGACAGTTTTGCTGGATATGTAATTCTTGGTTGGCAGTTTTTTTCCTTCAAGGCTTTATATATGTCATCCCATTGCCTTCTTGCCTACATGACTTCTGATGAGTAGTCTGAGCTTAGTCTTATTTATTCTCCTTTGTAGATGAATTTTCGTTTATCCCTAGCTGCTCTTAAAATTCTCTCTTTATCTTTGGTTTTGGCAAGTTTGATTATAATATGTCTTGGTGACTTTCTTTTGGGATCTACCTTATGTGGGGTTCGATAAGGTTCTTGAATAGATATCTTCTCATCTTTCACAATATCAGGGAAGTTTTCTGCCAACAAATCTTCAACAATTTTTTTTATCCCCCTACCCCCCATTCTGGTATTCCAATCACTCGTAGGTTATTCCTCTTGATAGAGTCCCACATAGTTCTTAGGGTTTCTTCTTTTTTTTTTTTTTTTAATTGTTTTATCTTATTTTTCCTCAAGTAAGCTGATGTCAAGTGCTTTATCTTCAGTCGCACTAATTCTGACTTCCATTGCCTCAATTCTGCTCCTATGACTTTCTATTGAGTTGTCTAATTCTGAAATTTTATTGTTAATCTTCTGGATTTCTGTTTGCTGTCTCTCTATGGATTCTTGCAGCCTGTTAAATTTGTCACTGGGCTCTTCTATCATCTTAAGTCCCTCTATTGCTGTGTCTGTATGTTCCTTGGCTTGTTCTGTGATTTTCCATGATCTCCTTCCTGACCTCTGGAAGAGTTCTGTATATTAATCTTTTGTGTTCTCCCTCTGGTAATTCCAAGAAGTTCTCTTCCTCTGGAAAATTTCTTGATTCTTTGTTTTGGGAGCTTGTTGAAGCCATCATGATCTACCTCTTTATGTGATTTGATATTGACTATTGTCTCTGAGCCATCAATAATTTTTTATATTTATTTATTTTATATTTGCTTACTGTATCCTAGCTTTTTGTTTTAATGTGCCCAAATAGGCTGCTTATGTGAGCTAGTTTGATTATTGGTGCCTTTAAAGCTCTAACATCCTGTCATCATGTATGTGAGCCCAGGAGTCCGTATACTTTTCTTGTATGGATTCAGCTCAGGTATACAGATTGTTGGTCACCAAGTGTGTGGTGTGGGCTCTCACTACAGTCCTAGACAGGCAGGGGTGATTGGAGTAGGCACAGGTATCTGGCTGCAGTAGAGGGTAATGCACTGAGAAAGGCAGGGGGCTGATGACTGCTCCTGAGTGGGAGGAAAGCATGTCTCTGTTCCCTAGAGTGTGTAGGTGGGTGGGTTTTGCAGCCTGACTATGGCACCCTGTGCTGTTGGCTGTAAGGGCTGGGAGGCACAACTGATTCTTGGATCCCTGTTGCAGGTGGCTAGGTGATGTGGGTGGAGCCACCAGTCCTCAGGCCCCTGATGTTGGTCAGTGAGGACCCTGCTTAATGGGGAGAGCCATTTCAAATGTCAGAAAGCTGCCACTCCACCACACAGATGTTACAGTGAATTTAGGCTTCAGGTATATACCCTGTTGCACTGTGCTAATGAGGGCCTATGCTATTGAAATGGGCCCACACAGGGCTATGCAGGTGTGAAAGGCATTTGAAGTCTGTAGACCCATTATGCCTGTGCATAGGCAAAGGAGCTGTGCTTGCCTTGAGTTCCTGGCTTAGGGGAGCTGGCAGATTGTTTTTTCCTGTTTGTTAATTTTTTCCCTCTCCAAGGCTGGGAGAATGGCTCAGGGTGCGTTATGGGTCCTACTTCTGGCCCAGGGGGTGTGGCAATTGCTGAAGCTGTCCCAGCAACCTGTGCAGAGTCGGGAGGGAGCAGGTAAATGGAAGAGTGTTTTTTCTTAAATGGGGTATTTTTTGATCCGTGCAGTAGGTTAAACACATGCACTTATCTTATGCCGATTGAGCGCTGCCTTTCACTGGCTCTGGAGGCCTGAGCAGTCTCCTTGCCGCTCATTGTTTCCTGACATGGAAAATGCATCCTGAACACCACTGCTTGCCTCACTGTGCACACCAGCCGATCTGGCCTGCAGGGCGCTGGCTCCTGCAGGTCAGGTCTGGCAACTCCTCTCTGCTTCTGAACCATCTCTTCCTCCCCCAGCCATGCAGTCCAATTCCTCAACTTTGCCTTTGTTGTTCAGGGTGCCTAGATTGTCATAGATAATTGATTCACTTGTTTTTTCAGGTCTTTGTTGTAAGAGGGACCACCAGAAGTGTCTGACTACTCCATCTTCTTGGCCCTGCCTCCCCTAAGTTTGTCTTTAAGTAGATTTTGCATGTAAGTTGGAATAGTTAGGCTCAGTTCATATCTAACATCAGTTAGTCAAATGTTTGTCTTAGTATGGTGTACCTCTTTATGAGTTATGGTGGCTCAATGGTTAAGAGCTTGGCTGCTAATCAAAGGTCAGCAGTTGGGATTCCCCAGCCACTCCTTGAAACCCTATGGGGCAGTTTTGCTCTGTCCTATAGGGTTGTTATGAGTCAGAGTCAACTGGAAGACAATGGGTTTGGATTTTTTGGGGAGTTTGGTACCTTTATATGCATAAAAACATTAAAGAAACACTAAAACATCTTTAACATAATAATACAATAATAATAATGTTTTGATGCATGTTGCAAAGTAGCACCTGTTTGTTATTATAAATCATTGTATGTACAATTGAATTTTTAATATAATAGGCTTTATGAGGTTGGTTCATAACTACAGGTTGTATGTAAGTCAGATGTTCATAACGCAGGGACTGCCTCTCTCTCTCTCCCTCTATATATATACCTTTGCATTATTTTTGGTGGTTGCTATAGGGCTTGTACTTCATGTAAAATATAGGTACATTTCAATATCATAGTTCCATTTATACCACCATTTTCATGCTATTATTGTCATATTTATTACACTTACATTATACAAGCCTAGCAACATTTTTATAATTCCTTATTTAAATACAGATTTTTATATTTTTCCACATATTTACTATTTCCTGTGCTCTTTATTCCTTCATATAGATCTGAGTTACCATCTGGTGTCATTTCCCTTCAGCTTAAAGAACTTCATTTAACATTTCTTGCAATGTAGTTGTGCTTGGCACAAATTCTCTCAGTCTTTGTTGATCTAAAAATGTCTTTAACCTTCAATTTCACTAAATATAAAATTCTTGATTGAGAGGTTTACTTTAAATATGTCATTAGAAAAAATATACTTTTCTACTTTAAATATGTAATGCTCCTTTAAATATATAATATCCATTGTCTTCTGTCTTCCATTGTTTCTCATGAAAAGTTAGCTGTCATTTCTATCATTGCTTCCCTTTGTTCAAGCTGTCATACTCAGGCTGTTTTCAAGGTTTTCTCATAATCTTTGGATTTAACTTGTTTGGCCCTTGTGTACATAGCTGTGATTTGTTGTTGCTGTTGTTATATTTTTCCTACTAGGGATTTGTTGACCTTTTTCGATCTCTGGTTTATATTTTTCACAAAATTTGAGAAGTGTTTGTTCATTATTTTCTCAATTTTTTTCTGCCCCATATTCTCTCTCTTTGCCTTCTGTGACTCCAATTACACATATGTTGGAACATTTGAAATTATTTCCTATATCGCTGAGGCACTTTTCATTTTTTTTCAATCTCTTTTCTTTCTTTTGTTCATTAATTCCATTGATCTGTCTTCAAGTTTACTGATTCTTCTTGTTATTTCCCATATTTTATTAAGCCCATACTGTGTAATATCAGCTCTATAATTTCCATTTAGTTCTTTTTCATAGTTTTCATTTCTATGCTGAGACTCTCCATCAGTTCACTCATTATGATAATATTTTCCTTTAAGTCTTTGAACTTTGTATTATAGCTGCTTTAAAGTCCTTCACTGTTAATTGCAACATATGGGTCATTTCAAGGTCAATACTTATTGGTTGATTTTTCTTTTCAGTACAGGTCATACTTTCCTGTTGAAGATTTTTAGTGAGCTTTTATTTTACATTGAACATCATGAATGGTACATTGTAGAGACTCTGGATTCTTCTATGTTCGTTTGAAGAGTATTAATTTTTGTTCTGTCAGACAGCTAACTTGGCTGGATTCCTACTCAAAATTCTGTCTACCCTGCAGTGGATAGCAGCCATGCTCCCTGTTTAGTTTTCTCAGCTTCCAGCTGCTGCTTTTTAGGATCTACCCACATGTGCATAGTAGTCAGTCGAGAATTTGGAACAAGTTTATACACAGGAAAGAATCACACTTGATGCTGAACTTGGAAAAGCACTGGAACTGTAATGTCCCCAACCTTCAATTCAGCAGATACTTTTTGAGTGACGGATTCTATTCTTGGTTCTGGGAGTCTAAAGGTAAATAAGGCATAGTCCTGCCCTCCAAGCGTTTACAGTCATATGGGGGAAATGTGCAAGTCAACAGGCTGGCACAGATGTTTAATCTTCCAGTCCTACTCTTCATACTTCTCTACCCTAATCTCTGTCCTGGGAGATTGATCTGCTTGGACTGTATTGCCCTTGCCCTCCTGTGTTCTCTGGGTTCAACCAATGTGGAGGCCTGCCAAGAGATTAGAGGTAGGGAAGAACATAAAGTCAGGGTATTTATCACAGCAATGTCCTCAGGCTGGCTTCATCTCTTTGCTGAAGATCACAGCTCCTTTCAGGGCAGCCCTGTCCATGAGATTCTCTTTCAAGGATTCTGAAAACCACCCCCTCCTCTTGCTCCTTCAAGCCTAAGGTGGTAATGGCTTTCACTGTTACTAGTCCCAGAGTACTAAACTACCCCGTGTTTTCTCTACATCTCTTACAGACCTTTGTGAACTAGACCCTTTATGAAGCCCTCCTAAAATTACCCTAGTTTGATTATGTCATGTTTTTTCTGCAAGGATCCTGACTAATACACACAGGTCGTTTAGAATTCAAAGTAAGCTTTGAGTGCTCCAGGAATGAAAAGTTAGTTTACCAAATATGGCCTCAGGAGAGAGGCCTGGAATGTTTTCTTAAAGAAAGCAAAGTCCAAGCAGAGGCCAAAAGCTTGCGTTAACTAGGTGAAAGCAAGGGGGTTTGGTATTCTAAGCACTGCACACATTTCAGTCTGGCTTGGGGTATGAAGACTAAGAGTAAGTGAGAACTAAGAAAGGAGAAGTATATGGAAGCCAGATCATGAAGGATCTTGTGACCTATGTTAAGTAGTTTTAACTTGAAGCCTTAGGAGAATGACAATGCTTAGTATCTGAAATATATTGTAATTAACATTTCCAGGAAATTTGGGAACTTATGTCAGGCAGAGAAATAGTACAAACTATTTTCTTAGAAAATCCTAAGAATTAATAAGGTACTCTCTTCAACAAGGCATCATTAAGTTATCCTAAGGTAATTAATGCCCCCAGGGTACTGTACAGCCCTTTTCATCTTTTTATCCTTGTCAGGCACCTTACCTAGACTTGTCAGGCACAGGACAGTCACTAACTTCCCTTTATTTTTACAATTTGTGTGAGGAATTGCTTTCCCTGGTTGATGCTGTATGCCTGATTCCTTAGTGTTTGGGCTGCCAAAATTTTCCTATAGCATCATGAGAAGATAAGAACCTAAACTAACACTTGAACTATCTTCTGTTTTCCTTCCATTTCCTGTAAAACCAACTCCTGCTTCCACTTGTTTCAGTAGTTGTAAGAATCCTAGGGCACATTTACAAAACCCAGCCCCAGTGGCTCAGAGCAAGAGTGAGAGAAAATAGTGCCTTCTGCCAACACCCATTCAGCCAAATAATGAAATCTTGTAGCCCAACATACCAGTTAAATGTAGCCCCCAAAATGTCAAGCTTTACCCTGTTTTGTTATCAGATTATCAAGTGAGTAAGGACAGGGGCAGAAGCTACCTCCTCAGAACTTCCCTTCAAGAAGAGGAGGTAGAAATCCTTTCTTCTGTGAGTGAAAGTGGGAATGGGAAGTGAGGAGAAGGCCTCCTTAGTTAATAAGAAAATTGGACTAGAAAACATCTAAGGCCTTTTCTAGACCTGACACTCTTATGTTTCTCAGAATATTCAGTTCCCTTCTGCAGTAGATAACTTCATAAGTTGTTGCATGTATTTTTGCCATGCAGAAAGATAAATCACATATGCCTGATGAAGAAGACTCCGGTGGATGAATCAGGTGATAATCTGAGTGGGCTGGGGACGAAGATAGAACCCAGGGTAGAAGATAGACAGGGTTATTCCTTGTATTAACATTACCGAATTTTAATCTACTTCTCTATCTCTATAGTCAGGAAGTCTGGTTTCCCATAATTTTTACTCACACAGAGTTTTCTTCAGTGAAAAAAACATTCATAAACTTGCAAAATTTTTCTGATTTCTTGGATTCAATCATCTGCTTGTCAGTGTTTTAAGCTAGAAGGCTCTCCAAATTTAATTGAGATAATTAAAGCAAAATCTCCATGCTTGCCATAATTGTTAGGAAAAAGCAATTTCCTCTGAAAAGTAAACACTAATCTTGTGGATGGCATTGAGGGGCCCAATTTTCACTCTGTTCAGGTTTACTTTCAGATTTATAAGCTGAATGACAAGTGAGATGTCAAAGCTCAAATAAAATGGGCAGGGAAAAGTTTAGGAGGCTGAAAAGGATTTCTGGTAGACCTCATTTCTTTTAAAACAGAAACTAGTTTCTCAGAAACTAGATTCAACCTGCAATAAAATGCAACATTTGTTCAATAACCCCCCAACCCTAGCATACTGTGTTGGTTTTGTCTTTACATACTACATTTCCTTGTCATCTCATTCTTCACATTTGCGGGCCTCCACATCTCCACCTCTGCCATGATATTTCTGGACAAATTAGTAACAAAATACTCTCACCCTGAGAGTTTCTCGGTGAAAAAACAAATGTAGAAATCCTGAAAGAGAAGTGCTGTTATGTTCCCCAATGACATTTTGGCTCTTTGTTTAAATTGTGTGAAAATGGAAACCCAACCTGTGAGTGAGCTGCCACTGAAACTGCCAAAGCCCTCTCTTTCCCCATCACCACCCGGAGACGCCTGCATCATAGATATTGCTAACACATTTGGCTAATGGAGAACAGTTGTGGGAACATTAAACATAATCCGAAAATGGTTCAGAAGAGAAAAAACCAGATAATTGGTCCTGTGGCATGTGCTCTGAACCTCTGATCCTCAGAGGACATTTTTTGAAGAATAGTTTTGTTTTCTAGCTTGGGCTCCCTCAGAACCGCCACAGATGTGCTTTAGATTTGTCTTCATTCATTCATTGATTCAATAAGTCACTCCAATAATGGGATCGGCAAGTGTTTTATTTATTTCCATTTCAACCATTTTTACATGTACAATTTACAGACATCAATTATGTTCATCATGCGGTACAATAATCACCATTATCCATTTCCAAATTTCTCCATGGAAAAAAATTTTCCCTGTTTATTTTTTAAAAATTTTATTGTACTTTAGGTGAAAATTTACAGTGCAAATTAGTTTCTCATTCAAAATTTATACACAAATTGTTTTGTGACATTGATTACAATCCCTGCAAGGTGTCGGCCCTCCCCCTCTTTCCGTTTACACCCCAGGGTTCCCCATGTCCCTTTGTCCAGTTTTCCTGCCCCTTCCTGCCTTCTTGTCTTTGCTTTGGGGCAGGTATTGCCCATTTGGTCTAACATACTTGATTGAACTAGGAAGCACATTCCTCCTGTGTGTTATTGTTTGTTTTATAGGCCTATCTAATCTTTGGCTGAAAGGTAGACTTTGGGAGTGGCTTCAGTTCTGAGTTAGCAGGGTGTCTGGCCACAGTCTTGGGGATTCCTCCAGTCTCTGTCAGACCAGTAAGTCTGGTGTTTTTTTGTGAATTTGAATTTTGTTCTACATTTTTCTCCTGCTCTGTCCAGGACCCTGTATTGTGATCCCTGTCAGAGCCGTCAGTGGTGGTAGCCAGGCACTATCTAGATCTTCTGGATTCAGGGTGGTGGAGGCTGTGGTTCATGTGGTCCATTAGCCCTTTGGATTAATATTTTCCTTGTGTCTTTCGTTTTCTTCATTCTTCTTTGCTCCGGACGGGATGGGACCTATAGATGTATCTTAGATGGCTGCTCTCAAGCTTTTAAGACCCCAGATGCTACTCATCAAAGTAGGATGTAGAACATTTTCTTTATGAACTATGTTATGCCAATTGACCTAGATGTCCCTCAACCCCATTAATTTTTTTTTAATGGTTCTCAAAGTACTTTCAAAAAGGAGCTACCTCTCGATGTTCTGCATTCTACCTTGGTGAGTAGCATCTGGGGTCTTAAAAACCTGTGAGCAACCATCTAAGATACTCCATTGGTCTCATCCCTTCAGGGGCAAGGGAGAATGAAAAGAACAGGATACAAAGAAAAGATTAGTCCGAAGGACTAATGGACCACAGCTACCAAGGCCTCCACCATACTGAGTCCAGTACAGCTAGATGGTGCCCGGCTACCACCACTGACTGCTCTGACCAGGATCACAACAGAGGGCTACGGACAGAGCTGGAGAAGGATGTAGAATAAAATTCTAACTCACACACACAAAAAAGACCAGATTTACTGGCCTAAAGGAGACTGGAGAAACCCCCAGAGTATGGCCCCCAGATACCCTTTTAGCTCAGTGGTGGAGTCATTTCTGAGGTTCACCCTTCAGCCGGGGAGTGGATAGCCCCATAAAAATAAATGGGACTAATGAGGCACAGCAGTCCAGGGACAAGGGCCAGAAGGCAGAAGGGGACAGGAAAGCTGGTGATAGGGAGCCCAAGGTTGAGTAAGGATAGCGTTGATGTGTTGTGAGGTTGTTAACCATTGTCATAGGGCAACATGTGTACTAACTATTCAGTGAGAAACTATTTTGTTCTGTAAGCCTTCATCTGAAATGAGAATAGCAGCACAATTGGAAGAGCGTAGTCAATGCCACTGAATTGTGCATGTAGAAATTTTTGAAATGGTGTATCTTTGGCTATGTATATTTTCACCAAAAAAAAAAAAAAAAAGGTTGAGAAGGGAGAGGGTTGACATGTTGTAGGGTTGTTAACCAATGTCATAAAACAATATGTGTCCTACTGTTTCATGAGAAACTATTTGTTCTGTAAGCCTTCACCTGAGGTACAATAAAAAAAGAAAAGAGAAAAAGGAGCTACCTCTCTGGACTCTAATCATGTTTCAAAAGAAGAAGTGGCCCTCTTTTACAAATGAGGAAGCTGAGGTTCTGTGAGAGGAAGCTGAAGATCCCACAGCTCTGGGGCAGAGCTGGCCTGGGATTCCAAGTCCCCTAACATCCAGGTCAGCGCTGATTCCCATACAGCACCACTCAGCCACTTCCATCTCTCTGAGCCTCAGTTTCTACATCTCTAAAGGGGAATAAGTCCCTGGATGGTGCAAACAGTTAACACACTCATCTGCTAACCCTAAGGTTGGAAGTTCGAGTTTACCCAGAGGTGCCTTGGAAAAAAGGCCTGATGATCTACGTCTGAAAAATTAGCCATGGAAACCCCTACAGAGCACACTTCTACTCTGATGCACATGGGGTCACCATGAGTTGGAGTCGACTTGATGGCAGCTGGTAGCAGAAAAGGGGAATAATAATCACGGCTGTGTCTACCACACAGGGCCTTTGGGGAGATTAGATGAGACAAGACATGACAAAGTACTCTGCGCACTTGTGAAGGCACTCATGAGTGTAGAAGTGGGAAGAGACCTGGCATGTAACCCCCCTTTGCCCTGATGCCCACACAACAGCCCTTGAGCAACATCAAAGCCAACATTTCCTCAGCCATTGTTTGTAGGTTTATGGATGAGTTCCTGCGGAGGTCACCCAGCCCCACTGCAGTAGTTGGCCGCTCTGACCCAAGGCTCCTGGGGTGGCGCCAGCATGGAGAGGGGAGATTGAATGTTCTGGGGTAGGAGGAAGGGTCTGTTTGTTCTCAGAGGACTTGATCACTGGGCTTCGGGCAGGGCTTCTGTGCACAGTGGCGCCAGCCCATGAGTTCAGTCCTTCCCCGCCCCACACCTCCATTTTGCCTCAGCTCACCTTTCTCTAAGTGAGCCTGTAGAAAAGAACACCAGGGGCAGGATTCTTAGTTCCAGCTCTTATATTCCTCTGCTGTCTCATTGTCAGCCATGTCCCTTACTCTCCTTGGGGCTCAGTTTCCTCATCTCCAAAATGGGGGTATTACTTTATCTACATACACTTACTGAGAGATTTTGTGAGAGTCAGTTCTCACCAAATTTCTGTGTGTGTTTGTGTGTGTGCGAAAGAGAGAGAGGGAAAATGAGAGCAAGAGAGAGCCATGTGAAGTGTGTCATCCTACGCAAATATAAAGTATTCCTTTAGAAATGCCATTTTTTTTGGGCTTTGGGAAATCTGGGGGGCTCTGATGGATATAATCCGGTATGTTTCTCCCAAAGAGCTCAAAGCTCTGCTCTTGCCTGGGTTGTCCCCTTAATACCCTGGAAAATCCATTTTATAGATGTATGGAGAGAGGCAGTGGTAGGACCAGAGGAATTGGGAGAAACGGGTGCTCATTCTCTCAACCACCTCCAAAGGGCAGCCAAGGAGAAATGGAGCAAGAGAATGCCCTCTGGCTCATTCCAGGTGGAGTGAAATGATAGCTCTTGATGCAGTTTGGATGGGGGAAGAGGATCTCGAATGCTCACTATATGCTAGGGACTCAATGTCCTATTGACAACTTCCAGTGAGTATAAATGGTCTTCCTCAGAACAAGCATGCTTATCGCTCCAGTCTGATGGTATACTTCAGTGAAGTGAGCCAGAACTCCAAACTGGGGGTGGGGGGTGGGGGTGGGACTCATTTTCTAAAGCTAGACTCAAACCAATTATTTTTTTCCCTTGAGTTACAAAGGAAAGCTATGGCTTCTCTCTTATCCCTAACATCCACTAATAAATCCACTCTAATAGGAATCAACTTTTAAATTTTTTTCTATAACTAGTGTACTCAGAAAAAAAAAATTAAATGTGATTTTACTGTCTGAAATGAATGGATTTGGTCTAAAGCTGAGGTTGTATCACATAAGGAAAGAAAACCACACCCCATTAGGATACCACCAGAGGCTGAGGATCCTTAATCTCAGCCCAATCAGGAGAAGCAACTAGAAATCTATAAACCTCCACCTGGAACAACTCACAACGTTGACTCCTCTTTAGGGAAGAAAAATAAGATGACAGCTCTCAGGGGCCTGAGCAAATGCCCAACCACTTACTGCCCGGATAGCACTGAGGTGCTCTCTACCATCAGATGTGCTCGGGACACGCCCAGGCCAGAGCGGCATTATAATGTTCTGTGCAGATGAAATGGGATTAGGAGACGCGCAGACGGCATGTCAGCATCCTAGTCCATCTACCTTTTCCCCTTAAAGGACTTCTGGGTGGACCAGAGTGGGCTGAGGGGCCCTATTAACCTTGGGTCATTCATGGCAACGTCTCAGTTGATTTTGCTGTTGAGGTCACCCTTCAGCCATCTGCATGGAGGAAGCAGTGGCTGAAAGTGAAAGAGATCTTCGTACATTTTGTACATATATTGTGTCCAGAGACGGAGCTGAACAACTTCAACAACAGCCTGCTAGATCCTCAGGCCTCCACTGGGGAAGCTGTGGCCACACTCTCTCAGGGCTCCATTTCTGCAACTAGGTAATCACAGGTTGGGATTCCCTGGGTGGTGCAAATGGTTAACATGCTCAGCTGCTAAGGGAAAGATTGGAGGTTCGAGTCCACCTAGAGGTGCCTCAGAAGAAAGGCCTGGTGTTCTACTTCTGAAAACTCAGTCATTGAAAACCCTATGGAGCACAGTTGTACTCTGTCACACATGGGGTTGCCATGAGTTGGAATCAACTCCATGGCAACTGGTTTGGTTAATCAGAGAGGTTCCTTTCCAGGTCCCTCCTGAGCATCTGGCCAGGTCCTGAATGCAACAAAGTAGGTGCTGAGCACTTACTAGGTGCCGACACTGTGCTGGCAGCTAGGGATATAAGATATATGGTGAACAAGAAAGACATGGTCTTTGCTCTCATGCAGAAGTTTATAATCTAGCACAGGTATTAATTAATGATGTGTGGGATGAGGCCTGTGGCTAGAGTTACTGGGTGCAATTGGAGCACGTACCAGGGGATCTGACCTGGTCTGTAGGACAGGAGAGGCGTCTCTGAGGAAGTGGAGTTGGAACAAGGCCTGAGGAAGTAGGACTCTCCAAGCAAAGAGGAGGAGAAAGAGCATCCCAGGCAGAGGAACCAGCTTATACATGGTGGAGGAAACAAGAAGACCAGCCAGTGTGACAGGAGGGGAGGCTGTGCGGAGAGGGGGAAGGATAGAAGAGCCTAGAAGAAAGGCATAAGATCTTAAAGAGCCTTGTGGGCCGGGTTAGGGTTTCTAGACTTTATCCTAGGTATCGAGTGGCTGAGAAGTCCTCCACAGTCAAGAATTCAAACCACTCAGCAGAACTGACTGCTCATAACCTCTGACTTCTAGCCAAGGTTTTGGCTATCAAGAAGAAGGTGAGTGCCAATTCCTCCCGTGCCATTCCTAATCAAGATTTGTTTCTTTAGGCTTTTCTCCCTACTGTCACCAAAGGTAAAACCTCTGCCAATCATCCCCCTCTGACCCTTACCCTACTCCTCTGAGGGTGAGGCCAGGTTCAGCTCTGCCCGGAGCTCCTCCAGGGCAGCCCCTGCCTCAGAGTGGTCAAGCCACCCTCAGGACAATCATGGCATGGACATGTCACTTGCTCTTCTGGCCCCAGGCCAAGCCAGACAGCCAGGCTAGCAGTCACTGCAACCCAGCCCTGTGGGTCAGTCCAGCTCTGAGAAGGAAGGGAGCAGTTACCACCATCCCTTCTGGGACCTCCTTGCTGGGTGTGGATGACCCCTGGCATGAGGGGGCTGGGCTGGGACAGGAAGTGTCCTCGGGCTCCTCACAGGCTGCCCTCCCGCTGTGCCCAACGTGGAGACAGCTTTGGTGCCTGGCACCACAGCCACTCTAGTTTCAACCCCAGCTGTAACAGAGACTTCCTTTTGCAGGCAGCACACAGCATCCAGAGGGTCTGGGTTCTGCCGCAGTGTCTCCTGGGATACCTGGAGCCCGCCTGGCCTGTGCACTGAAAGTGCAGGGGAGTTAGTGCCCTTGGAGGCGACCCCTAACTTCAGGGGGCAATGTGGGGAGGTACTCCTCATGCCTCTCAGAGGGACTGGCAGAACTGAGCTCCCACTGCTCACAGTACACCCTGATAACACACCCTGTGTTGGCTTTTCCTCCTTCCCTGTGTCGCTCTTCCTGTTCCTTCATTCCTGCTTCCTGGGAGCATCTCCCAAGCAAACCACCTGTGCCCAAAGCCTTGTCACATGCAAAGAGAGCCAACTGTGATATTAGGTTAAGGCTTTACCTTCTGGAACTATTAAAACCCAGGTCTTTTATGAGGTTTGGACCCACAGTCTTTCCAATAATCCCCATGACATGCTCTCACACCCAACACATCTGTCCTGCTAGTCACCTGCCACTTCTCACTCTGGGCCACAGCCAAGTTTCCTCATTCCTCAGGGTTGCTGCCCCCTCTCCAGGCCCCTTTGCCCAAGAGTGAAGGTCATTGCTGCTTCATTCCTCAAAGCATGTTCATACCAAGATGTAGTGCCTAACGAACATTACTGAGGCCTTAAGGCCCTTAGGAGGGAACAACATTGAAGAAAAGGGACATTCCAAAGTGGCCACCAGAACTTCTGCCCTAAAGACCACCTTTCTCTGTAGAGTTGCAGCAGGCTGGCTTCTCTCCTTCAGGGGAGAGTCCCTACAACTCTCCCCTGTCTAGAGCCCAGGGTTCCAACACCTCCCCCACCCAACGGACAGCTGCCACTGTCCCTTGCCCAGGACGGTTGATGGAAGCAGCCACCTCCTTCAGAGGTGTCTTCCCCCATGTTCCCTAATGGAGTGGGGTTGGGCTCCATGGCCTGGGATGGGGGCAATTCCATGAGTCACAATACATTTTACTAAATCTGGCTATTTCTCTTCAAATAAGGCCAGAAGTGTTGCCCCAAGCCAAGTTCAGGCCCAGGCTATGATCTTTCTTCAGCTTGAGGTGGAGAGAAGGAGAGGGCCCGCATGTGCATGAATGTGTGTATTGGGAAGGCAATGGAAGCTGGGTTTCTGGCCTTGTAATTTGTTGTGGGCAAATACTTAACAACAAAAAAGGCACTTGTACATCAAGAGCGAACAGAACCTCTCTTTTCTCATGTTTAGGGGAGGAACAGTGGTGCCAAGACACACCCACTTGTGTTAACATCTCAGCCTCTAGCATCTGCACTTGGGTTTCTTCACTGTGTACAGCCACCCCAAGAACAATGGGTGGGGACTTGCTTTACCTTTGTAAGATTATGAAGAATCTCCGAGCAAAGAGGGGGTCTGTCCTGAGGAGAAATGCTGGCTCCAGCCTTGGCTCACAGAAACTGCTCCTGGTGCCCAAAATGGTGAAGATGATTTCATGATACAGCTCCTCCTCTAACTGAAAAGAAGAAACTGCAGGCACATCTGAGTTTGACCCCAGTTCCTAACTCACGTCTTGTTTGTTAAAGCGGAGAAGCTGCTTATTGCTAAGTACTCCCAGGGTTTGGTCTGGAAGTCCTGGGGGTGGCCTCATTTCCCAGGTCACTTTGGGTCCCAGTCAAACTGTGGAGGTGTTCTTCCTTGGCTGGGTCCCTAAGAGAACTTGCCATGCGCGCTGGGCCACTGGGAGGTGGGTTTTGCAGGAACCAGCATGCGCTGAGCCACCCGCCGTCCAGCTTCACAACCTCCGAACACCAGGCCCAGCACCGAGATGCAGAGCATTGCTCCTCGAGTGGTGTCACACCAGAGTCAAGTTCTGGTTTGTCCAACCTGTCTCACTCTTTGTCATCTCCTCTCTAGTTTCCATTTGGATGTTACTAAAAGACACCATGGACGTGAACACACATAGGAACTCTAAAGTCCTTTAAGGGATTGTAATAACAGTTATTTTCTCAGGTTGTATTTTCTTTGGTTTCACATGGGTAGGCCTGAGATCACTAAGGAGATATTAAGCTCTGCTGAGTGTAGGAGCTGGGCTTTTTCTCATTCACCATGAGGAAAAGATGCAAAAACAAACCCACCCCTTGGACAATGCTTTGGAATCCCAAAGGAGAGACAGACAGCACTGTTCACTCATAGAGAGAGCCACCAAAGCTGGATCCTGAAGGATGGATGTTTGCATAGTAGAGGATGGGATGGTGAGAAGGGTGGAGACAGTGTCACAGCCAGAGCAAAAGGCAAGACAAGGAGTGCCACCAGAGTTCTAAAACCAAACCCAACCTGTTGCTGTCAAGTCGATTCCAAATCATAGCAACCCTATAGGACAGAGCAGAACTGCCCCACAGAGTTTCCAAGGAGCAGCTGGTGGAATTGAACTGCCAACATTTTGGTTAGCAGCCAAGCTCTTAACCACTGTGCCACCAGGGCTGGTGGTCAGGAAATAGCTGGCAATGCTCATATAGGTGGGCATTCAGACTGAAGGCCAGTGATGGGCCAGGAAGGTGGAGTAGGCATGGAAAGCCCCAGATGCTTGTAGAGAGGCAAAGTGATAACTCCTTCTGAGACAGGACTAGCACCATGAGAACAATGCTGGTACCTGAAGAGGTAGAGGTGCCAAGAGCAGAGGTGGCAAACTCTCAAACACTGCAGAGGCCAGGCAGAAAGGCAGACGGGGCAGTACCTGGGTGGTGCAAATGATTAATGCACTAGGCTGCTAATAGAAAGGTTGGAAGCTTGAGTCCAGCCAGAGGAGCCTCAGAAGAAAGGCCTGGCAGTCTACTTTGAAACCCATGGAGCACAGTTCTACTCTGACACACACGGGGTCATCATGAGTTGGAGTTGACTCAACAGCAACTAGGCTGGGTAAGGAGACGGGGATCAACTGGCCAGAGAGAGCTGCTGATGTTTGATAAGATGCCGGAAACTCAGATTTTTATGGGAAATATCCTGATTTGTAATGCCCTGGGTGGACTGGGAGTTTGAGTTGGCCCAAAAGGTTCTGGTTTGTGAGTCCCTGTGACAGAATCCATGATCCACCCAGAACATGCGGCCGTGCAATGCTGCAGCTGCTCTAGCAACTCTTGGCACCTTCCCGGGCGCTCATAGTGGTTATGTCCTGTCCCTGGTGACAGATCACAGGCAGGTGTGTCAGGTGGTGGAGCTGTGCAAATGTTTGCATTTCACCAAGATGTGGTTCATGCGAACCAGATAAACAAGAGTCGGTGGCTGAGGAGAGGATGAAATGTGTCCCCGTGGCCTCGTAAGCAATTAGCTTTAAGGCTCCTGGCAGCTGCTGAATTCCGAAGGCAATTCTAGGAGCTTTGATTTGGAACCAGTCTTTTAAGACACACTTAAAGGCATTGGAAGGAGCCCTGGTGGTACAACAGTTAAGCTCTTGGCTGCTAACTGAAAGGTTGGCCTTTGGAACTCACTTAACCTACCCAGTGGCTCCTCAGGAGAAAGACTTATCAATCTGCTTCTGTAAAGATTACAGCCTAGAAAACTCCATGGGGCAATTCTACTTTGTCACATGGGGTTGCTATGAGTTAGAATCAACTCAACGGCACACAACAACAACAAGAGACATTGGGGATGGGTGCTTGGTCCAGAGAAGACAAAACCCAGAGTGAGTTGTGGTGGTATGTGTGTATGTGTACGAGGAGTGGCAGGAGTTGATATTTGTCTTCAAATATCTGAAGGGTTGCCATGTAGAAGGGGACTATCAACTTCTTTTGTGTGCATCCAAAGGCTAAAATCCAGGGCCAACAGGTGGAAGCTGTAGGGAGACAGCTCTTGCTTGATGAACTCCCTAACAATCAGAGATGTCTAAAGGTGGTTGCTTTGTGGAGGCATTCAAGCTCATGCTAGATTGCCATTGCTTGGGGATGATAAGGTGGAGAGAAGGACTGCATTGGATAAACTTTGGGGTCCTTTCTGTCCTAGGATTTTTATGATTTGTCTTACTAGCAACAGCTTGTAATGTTCAACTCACCAGCTTTATTTGTTGCTTTTTCTTTTTTTTTTTTTAATGGCAGAAACTTCAGAATTCTCTTTCCATTCTTGCTGTGGGGCTCAGAGTTCTCAGCACAGGAAATACGACAAGTAGAAAGTAACCTTAGAGGTGCTTTAGAGGCAAAGATGACAAGGAGTAAGTGATGGTGGCTTGGTTTGTGGCTATCCAGGAAGAGTTAAAGTATAAGCCTGGCTTCAGAGGAACAGGACAGAGAACGGGCAGATAGGACATGGGAGGCTGGAATGAATAAGTCAAATGGCTGAGTCACTGGGCTAATTTCAAAGTCTGAAGGTAACGGGGGAAAAAGAAAGAAAGAAAGAAATAAAATCAGACAATTAGAAAGTAATGAAGGCTTTGCAAGGACCCCAGGTGACAAAAACAACAGGAGAAGTCGGAGAAATGTAATTACAGACTAACACGTGAGTCCTCTGCGGCAGGCAAACTGACCCGCCCCAGGCCTTCTTGCTCACTTGATTTCTGCCTAGTCAATGGCAGTCCCCACCCCAGGACACCATTAGAGAGGCAGGGGTGCACAATTTGCTCAAAGCAGTCTCCTGTAGCGCCAGTTATAGTACCAATTGAGTCCCTGGATGGTGCAAATTGTTAACACACTCAGTTGCTAACTGAAACGCTGGAAGTTTGAGTCCACCCAGCAGAAAGTAGAAAGGTCTGGTGATCTACTACTGAAAAATCAGCTATTGAAAACCCTATGGAGAGCAACTCTACTCTGACACACGTGGGGTCACCATGACTTGGAGTTGATTCAAAAAAAACAAAGTGTCCGTAAGTCCACCATTTCATCTCTTCCTCTCAGTAAAGACACAGAATATCAGAACAGAAGGGATCCTTGACAACCTTTCTGCCCATTACACAGAAGGGAAAAGCTGAGGCCTAATGAGTGAGCTGTGTGCAAAGTGCAAGGGTTAAGACTGAGGTGTCCAACAGCCAGCTCATTTTCTGTCTCACATTAACAGAAAAAGAAGACCATACTGCTAAAATTAGAGCTTGTGCTTCTGCTTTAAAAAAAACATCATCCCTGGGGATTAACATGAGGAATCCCTCATGGACTTTTGAGGAAAAGGAATTTCCCTTGCTCTGCATACTAAAAGTCACCTTTTGTTGACAGGGTGAAGTTTGGGGATGTACTTAAGAACAAACTCTGTGCTCTTTACAAACTAAGTGTCCGTCCTGTTCACAAGCCCACCAAGACAGCAGCCGGTCCCGAGGTCCTTCCTGGCCCAGCAGCCTTTGAAGATTCTCTTTGTCTGACTTTGAAAGACAGACAGAGGCCCTAAGACAGTTTCCCAGCAGGACTAAGCAAGTTGAGCAGTTTTCCCGGCAAAGTCAATCCTATCTGCAAAGAATTAGAGAGAACACTTCCGTTTACTCTTTCATTGTTTCTATTTTTTCAGAATAAGAAAATGTCCCCCAGACTGTTCTCGTGTGGGCTTACTTCACACTTGTCATTATAACCACCCTTTGTTTTCTTGCCGATCTTTCTCCTCCTCTTTCTCCTCCTGCTTTGGAGGAGGAGAACCTTTACTCCTGCTCCTCACCGCCACTGTCATCCGTGCTGGACAGCTCAGAGCCTCCTGCCCAGGTCCCTGCTCCATCCCTGCCCACCACTCTTCACCCAGCCAGACAAAACAAAAACAAAAAAGACCCATTGCTGTCGAGTCGGTTCCAACTCATAGTGACCCTATGGGACAGAGTAGAACTGCCCCTTAGTGTTTCCTAGGAGCGCCTGGTGGATTCGAACTGCCGACCTTTTGGTTAGCAGCCAAACCCTTTACCACTACACCACCAGGGTTTCCTCCCAGCCAGACAGACCCTTCAAAATATAAATTTCATCATGTTGCTCACCTTATAAAAAGCCTAGATGGCTTTCTCACTGTGTTGAGAATAAAATCCATTCTCCTTAGAGTGACCAAAAACCAGAACCATTTGCCATCGAATGAATTCCAACGCACGACAATCCCATGGGTGTCAGAGTAGAACTGTGTTCCATAGGAGTTTCAGTGGCTGACTTTTTTAGAAGTAGACTGCCAGGACTTTCTTCCGAGGTGCCTCTGGCTGGACTTGAACCTCCACCCTTTTGGTTAGCAGCCTAGTGCGTTAATTGTTTGCACCACCCAGGGACTCCAGAAAGTGCCTTAAAATCAGGGCGCTGCCCGCCTCTTTACTCCGTCTAGCACCACTCCTCGCCTTGCTCACAACCCTCATTGCACTGCCCCTCTTGCTATTCTACCACTCTCTCACCATGCCGGTGCTGCTCCACCTGCCTAAGACTCTGCCCCTGGCTCTATGCAGGGCTGAGTCCTTCTCATCTTTTGACAAGAGGCCTTGGAGAGAACACCCCTGAGTCCCTAGACAAGGGCCCTTCTCGAATTCTAAGTCTAGCCCATCACTTTGTATTTTCTTCAGCGTGCTTGCCAATATCTACTGATATCTTCTTTGTCTGTTTGATTCTAGACTCTTGCCTGGCTTGAGTTTAAGCAGAGACTTCATCTGTCTCATTTGCCACTAGTCCCCGCTCACAGAAATGTTCCTGATACATAGTAAGTACTCAGGATATATTTGTGGAAAGGAAAGAAGGAATGGAAGGAGGAAGAGAAAGAAAGACAGAAGTAAAGAGTCAGAAAAAAAAAAAAAAAAGAGAGAGGGAGGGAGGAAGTCTCTTGTGTCTATATATTCTAGGTGATTTTTAGCCAGAAGAGGGCAAAACTTGGAAGAAAAGGACTAACTATGGGCTTTAAGGGAGTCCCTGGGTGGCACAAATGGTTAAGGGCTCAACTAGTAGCTGGAAGGTTGGTGGTTCGAACTCACCCAGAGGCCCCTCAAAAGACAGGCCTGGCGATCTGCTTCCAAAAACTCACAGCCTTGAAAGCCTTATGGAGCAGTTCTCCTCTGTACACGTGGTGTTGCCATGAGTCGGTAGGAGTCGATTAGAAGCAGCAATATTTGGAGGCAGGGTAGGGAGGCGGGTGGGAGGCAGGCAGCCAGCTGTATCGCCTAGGAGCAGGACAGATAGGAGGTGGAGGAGGCAAGAGGAGGGGGCAGAGTGGAATAGATGGAGGAGGTGAGAAGTCTCAGTCCTCACAGGTCTGAAGGACCTGCCCTGCCTGGGAGGCTCCTGACGGCAGCATCTGTCATTTTAGGAATAGCATCAGGAATAGCGGTGCCCCCAAGTAACCTAGAATCAATGAAAGAATTGGCAGAATGTGCACATTTAGCCCAGAAAGGGGGATATAATTTATTTTTCTCAGCCAGCCAGCTCCTTGGAGACAGGGTGTAGGTCTTAGGCAGTTCTGCAAACCCCAGAGCTGGCATGGGGTTGGCGCTCCATATACGACTGTGCAGTGATCGGTGATGGCTGGGTGGTGGAAGCTTGCTCCAGGAAAGGCGGGACAGGACAGTCTCTTGGTGCCCAGAGGGCAGGACTCATATAAGTAGACACAGGCTACACAAAAGCAGCTGGTCAGTCTGTGGCAGACAATTTCTTCTAACCAGGAGAGCTGTGCAGACACTGGACAGCCTGCCTGGGGGACATGAGCGTCCCACTGGGCGCCTGAGGAGGGCAAGAATGGCTCAGGTAACAGGGAGGGGATAGTAAGGATGCTCGCCTGGGGTCCCTGCTGAACCCCAGCCTCTCTGATGTTCCCACTACCTCCATTCCCTGCTAACGCCCAAGTGGATGCTCAGAAGCCACAGGAGGGTGCTCAGCTCCTCAGAGAAAAGTTAATTCCCTGAGGCTTTTACTTATAACTTTGTTTGCAGATAGCGAGCCTTTTCCGTCTGTCTCCTCATGCCGAGCCTTTCTGCCTGTAACAATCACATTATTTGATTTAGACGAGTTACCTTAGATCAATTATACTTATTTTTCTTGTGTAATTTCCAATGCTTAATATCTCCATTCAGGCCCAGCCTGGGGGACAGGTTGTCTAGCAGAGTCCTAAACGATCCCAGCCCTTAATTCAATTATACTTTTACCATAGCCTGGCAGTGAGCATAATTCTCTTATCCTTAAAATGTCTCATTAGCAATAATCTAATAGCACATATTAAAATATAGGTCATGGAGGGGAGCTGCCAAGTGTAAGACTTGTCATAACTTTGAAGGCTGGACAGTCGCCTGGGTGGAGCTGCTGTCACCCCCAAGGCTGCACCACCCCAATCGCAGGCTTAATCCTAAAACAATCAACTCAATCCAAACAATTTACTCTCTGCAGTTCAAGTTCAAGGTTAAGAACTAACCTTGGCTAGGAAATAGAGTTGATATCTGCTGCTGCGGGGTGGAGTGAAGGGGATGTTGCCTGCCAACATGACATAATGGAAAAGATCTGCACCCTTGGGCATCTGGGGCTGGAGCCCTTGTCCCCATTGTCCCGTGAACTTGCTGGGTAACCTGCTGGGTACGTCTCTTACTCTCTGGCCTCCACGTTCACACCTGTAAAAGGGGAAAGTGGTGGGATTAGATCCAGTGTTTCCTAAATTCTGGTACTCTGTGTTCAATTTGTCCCAGTATGCATTCAATGTTTTCCTTTAAATCAACTCGCTCTTCTTAATGTTTTACAAAGGAAGCTCAAGCATCAACATGGAGAAACAAGAACATTTGCAGAACAATTCATGCAGAGTGATACCCTTTGTATAAACTTTAAACGTATGCAAAACAATACTTTCTATTGTTTAGACAGGCAAAGCTAATCTATGCCGTTAGAAGCGGAGACAGTGGTGACCTTTGGGGAGAAGGGGACATGAGGGAGACTTCTGGGGTGTTGGTCATTTTTTTAAGGCCCTGGTGGTGGTTATATAGGTGTGTTTACTATGTGAAAAATGCCCTTAAGATTAGTGCTGTTTTCTGTGTGCCTCACCTTGCTGTTGTCAGCTGTCATCGAGTTGGCCCCCAACTCCTGGTGACCCCATGGTGACACTGCCCAGTCCTGCACCATCCCCATGATCAGTTGCAGATTGGACTGTTGTGATTCATAAGGTTTTCATTGGCTGATTTTCAGAAGTAGCAATTTGAACTCGCACAACTCACTCAGGCCTTTCTTCCTAGTTCACCTTAGTCAGGAAGCTCCGCTGAAATGTGTTCAGCATCGTAGCAACATGCAAGCCTCCACTGACAGACAAGTGGTGGCTGCGCTTGAGGTTCACTGGCCGGGAATCAAACCTGGGTCTCCTGCATGGGAGGCGAGAATTCTACCACTGTGTATAATACATCATACATATACATGTATGTAAACTTAGGGAATATATATATACAATGAAAGCACAGATACATGCTGCTTGGGAATAATCAACACTATATAAGGACAGTGGCTGAGGAGTACAGGTGGGAGGGAGGGTATAACTGGAGAGGGAGCTTCAATCACATTTCTAATGTTTTTGTTTCTTAAGCTGGTTGGCGGAGGCATGGTTGTTTCTTATATTAGTTTCTATATTTTTACGTAACTCTAAAATGCGTCATAGTTTAACAATTATAAAGTTAAGATTAATAAATAATGAAAGAAACTTTGTATCACTTTCATAAATGGAAAACCAATATCACATGCCATAAATAGAAAGTAACTGTAAAAATAAATGCAATGAAAATCAAACGCTGCGTTAAATTCGAGTTTGACACGACACTGTTGTGGCTAGGAGACTCTGGCCCAATGCCTGGCCTCCTTTTGTGGAAATGGAGCTTAGCAAGCGTGAGAGAGGAGTGCAGACAAGGGAGCACCAGACTGAAATGTGCTCCTTCCAGCATCAGGATTAAAAGAGCATGGGGGGAAGGGGGAGAGAACTTTCTCCCTATGGGATTCAAAGTAATTAAAGCAGGGCCCGCATGTCCCTAACCCAGCAACCATTGGATGGTGAGGACCTGACCAGGTGAGTAGGTCAAAGTGAAGGAGAGGAGAGAAGAGAAGCAGGATGGAGGTCGGGGCAGGTCCTAGAGGTAGTGGGAGGGGTGGGTCTAAGGGCTTGGGGTGGGAGGAAGACGAGTGTTGGCAGGATAGCACAGTGGTTAAGAGAGTGTACCCCCACCTCCGCCTAGATCTGGGGTCAGATCCCACCGTCTGTCCCACCCTAACTGTACAACCCTGGGTGAGACTTTTAACCACTTCCAGCATTAGTTCTCTAATCTGTAAAATGGGCCTAATTAATAGTATTATCAGATTTTATGCAGATAATGCTTGCCTTCTAGGTTTGTTTGCCGACCACGCCCTCCCCCTGGGAGGTATTTTTGTAAATGCTGCTATGCCTTTTTTTTTCAAATGTTGCTGTAAAAAAATTAGCATAGCGAATTTAGGAAAATACCTTGCGGGCGCAAGGACTCAGCTGGCAAACAAGCACAGAAAGTATGCGCTATTTGCATAAAAATATGGTATAAGAAATAATACTTAACACAATGCTTAGAACCAGTAAATGCTCAGGGAATGGAAGGATTGCAATTATATAGCAAATATGTATTGTATGTTTGTTGTTCCTGTTAGGTGGTTTCGAGTTGATTTTTGACTTACCCCATGTGACAGAGTAGAACTGTCCCTTAGGATTTTCTAGGCTGTAATCTTTATGGAAGCAGACCACCAGGTCTTTCCCTCGAGGAGTTACTGAGTGGGTTTGAACCGTCGACCTTTTAGCTGGCAGCCAGGCTTTTAACTGTTGTGCCACCAGGGCTCCGTATTGTATATTTAGTATGTGTCAAACACTGTTTGGAGCACTTTGCAGTCATTGATGCATGTAAGCTTTGCAACTACACTATGATACTATTATGACCCCATTTTGCAGAAGAGAAAATGTATGCACACATCCACCCCATTACACAGCTGGTAAGTGACAGAGCCAGGATTTGAACCTCCAAGAAGTTATTATAGGAGTTGGGCGCCACTATGCCTGCTTGTCACACAAAGGAGGCCAGAGGGTCAGGGGCCTCGTAGGAAACTAGGATGGGAGGATGAGGGTGCTTACCATAAAGAGGGACGGCCAGTCATTACACTAATTGCCCGCAGCAGTAATTGCTCCACATCATACCCTCAGCTGGCTTCCTTCCCTTTCCTTTCTCATTTCCCGGCCCCTCTTCTAGTGCTTCCAAGGAATGTCTCCTAAATAAACGATTTGCATTTACATCCCTGTTTCAGGTTCTGCTTCTGGACAATCCAACATAAGATACCAAACCCAACAAAGAAGGAAGTCTCTCCTAGTTCTGTTCTACTCATGTTTTTGAAGCACTGGCTATGCACCAGGATACACCAGGCACTGTCCTTGCCTCTAGTAGGGAAGTCACACAGATAACTGGATTAGATATACAAAGATCGGAAGGAGGAGTTTGACTCAGAGCACTCAGCTCTCATCTTGGGGGCTGAGGATACAGGAGGAGGAAGAGGTTCTAGAAGAACATGCCTCTGACAGGCGTTTCCTGTGTGGTGAGAAGGGTGGAAAGCATCACAAAGCAGTTTATTAGGTTCAGGTCCTCGGCAAGAGGGCAGAGCACGACCAGCCCAGCCTGGGTGTGGATTCTCCAGCCCTTGGCTTCATGATGATTGCCCTGGATAAGGTACAGTCCACGCCTGCATCCCCTTGCCCCATCCCACACACTTGGTACCTCCAGGACTGTCCCCTAGATTAGGAGCATGGAGCAGCTTTTCCCCCTTCCATGCCTAGAGGGCACCCGTTCACCCTCCCTGGGAAAAGAGAGCAGAGCCAGGAAATAGCTGTGTAGTTTGTGATGAATGTGGTCAGAGCAAAAGGAGTGCTCGACTACTAGTTGAAGGGTTGACAGTTCAAACCCACCCAGAGGCTGTTTGGAAGACAGGTCTGGCAACCTGCTTCTGAAAGATCACAGCCTTGAAAGTCCTATGGATCAGATCTACTCTGCACACGCGGGTCACCATGAGTCGGGATTGACTAGATAGCAACTAACAACAACAATAACAAAAAAACCACCCATACTAGGGAAAGAATGCAGGCAGTCTGGGCAAAGTAAGTGTAAATCGCCACGGCCACTCTCAACCTGGGACAATGACACTGAAGTTATTACTACCTTTTTTTTTTTCTTTACAGGAATTAAACATGCCATAAAAATGCAAATTCCTGGTCCCCACTGAAGACCCACTGACTCCAAATTTCTGGGGTGGGGCCCAGGAATCTGCACTTTTAACAAATCTGCTAGACTGGCATGAGCTGAGAAAGTGGCGAAGAGGCAAAAAACTTCTAAGAAGAAGCAGTGAGCTTTGAGGATATGACCGCAACAGACATCACAGAGCCTTGGCAAATGTAACCCATCCTGTGGTGTCACCATAGTCTTTCCCACTGATTATCTTAATCGACTACTGTTGTAATCCCTATTTTACAGGTGGGGAAAATGAGGCTCAGAAGCCAAAGTTCATCCTACAGGTAAATGGTGGAGTCGGGCTTTGAATCCAGCTGTTTCACAACTCCAAAGGCACACTCATAATTATTATCCAGACCAAGCCCAGTTGCTGCTGAGTCAATTCAGACTCAGGGTGACCCATGTGTGTCACCATAGAACTGCTCCATAGGGTTTTCAGTGGTTGATTTTTCAGAAGTAGAACACCAGGCCTTTCTTCTCAGTTACCTCTGATTGGACTCAGACCTCCAAACTTTTGGTTAACAGCCAATTGCATTTACCGTTTGCACTGTCCAAGGTCACCGTGTATTGGAATCGACTCGAGAGCAACATGTTTTACAATTGTTACACCATCTTCTATTTGCTATTTCATCCCAGTCTTGGAATTTAAAGTCAAATAAACCTAACTTAAGTTCTGGAAAAGATCCTTGCCTTCCAGACATAGGGAAATAGAATTTTTGATAACAAACACAAGAAGTAACATGTACACTATGCCAGGCATTGTTCTTAGAGCTTTACGTGTGTTTACTCATTTAATCCTCTCCTCAGTTCTGTAAGTACTGTTATTATCATCGTCTTACCAATTTTACAGATGAGGAAACTGAGACATAGAGAAGTAGGGGAACTTGGCCAAGATTTCACAGATAGGAAGCAAAGGAGCCAGGATTAAAATTCAGGAAACGTAGTTTCTAAGTCTGTGATTTTAGCTGGTACACCATTCTGCCTCACCAGGCTGCAGAAAAAGCTCCACAGGATAATTTCCCCAGGAATAGACACAGGAAAGCGAGTGTGACAGGTAGGAAGAAGGTGGAAAAGTGGCTGTAAGATTCACTTGGGTCCAAGTGTATTACTAGGGAAGCTACTGAGAAGCGTTTCCCTAGGAAAAAGAAGAGAGAGCACAGAAACCAGTGGCAGTAATTTTAAGGGATTTCAAGATGGATTTTACATGGGAGTCTGTGAATCCTCTAAAACTGTATTAAAAATTCTGTGTACATTAAGAGAGACAAATACATAAACAGACTATGTTCTTTGGTAGGAAAACCAAATAAGGTAATAATGTCAATTCTGACCCAAATGATCTATAGATTCAGTGCAATTCCAGTTGAAATTCCAGTGGAATTTTTCATGGAACTCTGCAAGCTGATTTTAAAATCTGTAGTGAAGAGCACTGCCAAGGCAATTTCAAATTTAAAAAAGGTGGTGAGTCTTGTCCCACCAAATAAGACAACTTATACTAAAACACTGTTAATAAGACAATGTGGAATTCCTCAGGAACAAATAGACCAATGGGACAGAAACAAACCCAGCTGTACAAAGAAACTTGGTATATAATAGAGATTTCTCTGACAATGAGAGCAGAAAAATCCGAGCAGGGAAAAAATTAATGAAGGGAGTAAGACAATTTGTTATCTGATATCCATACAGAAAATAATGAAGTGGAATCCCTACCTCACATCCTACACAAAAATCAACTCCAAGTAGATTCAAGACATCAGTATGAAGGGCAAAATTGTAAATTTTTAAATATAATTAAGGAAAAATGCCAGGTACAGGAGGATTCTTAAACAAGACAAAAATACATAAACCAAAAGAAAGATGAATACATTAAGTGACATTAAAATTAATAACTTCTATTAATCAGAATCACTACAGAGTAAGAAGACATATTACAAACCAAGAAAATATGTTTGCAACCTAACTAACAAATTTTAGTACCCAGAACACATTAAGAATTACTATGTATCAATAGGAGCCCTGGTATTGAAGTGGTTAAGTGCTCAGGCTGCTAACTGAAGGGTCGGCAGCAGCAGTTCAAATTCACCAGTCACTCCTTGGAAACCCTATGGGACAGCTCTACCCTGTCCTATAGGGTCACTATGAGTCAGAATCAACTTGACGGCACACAATAACAGACAACAATATATATCAATAAGAAAAAGACAACTCACTCAGGAGAGGGAAAAAGTTCTCCTTTCCTCTTAGGAAACCAAGTCCCTTTGCCCTGGACACCTTTTTCCTGTCTCCTTTCCTGCCTCCTGTCCTAACCTGCATTCTATCAGTCTTCTTTCTATGGACCATGCCCATTTTGCTGATGTACTTGGCCATTATCACAGGGCCCGACTGACTGAATGACACATGACATTATTTCACATAAGAAAAAAAAAAAGCACAAATGACCCGTAAACATGTGAAAAGGTGCTCAATGTCATTAAAAGTCAAGGAAATTCAAATTAAAACCACAGTGAGAATGCCATTTCACACCCAAAAGATCAGAAATTATCAAAAGCCTAGACAATACCAAGGATTGGTAGAGATGTGAAGAAATTGCAAGCAAAAATTGACACTGCTCTCAACTAGTACAACCACTTTAGAAAATAGTTTGGCATTACCTAGTGTTATGGATTAAATTGTGTCCTCCCCCTTCAAAAAAAAAAAAAGATATGTTGAAGTCCTAACCCTGGTATCTGTGAATGTGACTTTGGAAATATGTTCTTTGAAGAGGTTATCAGTTAAATTACTATGAGGTCATACTGGAGTATGGTGGACTCCTACTTTAATCTGAGCGGTGTCCTTCTAAAAGAGAAGAGGCACAAGGACAGAGAGACACACAGGAAAGACAGACATGTGAAGATGTATCTGTGAGTCAAGGAATACCAAGGATTATTGGCTATCAGTAGAGCCTGGGAGAGAGACACAGGGTGGATTCTCTCTCAGGAGGAGAGTCCTCAGGAGGAATCAACATGACCAACATTCTGATCTCAGACTCCTAGCCTCTAGGACTGGACAATAGATTTCTGTTCTTATCAATCACTCAGTCCATGGTGTTTTGTTATGGCAGTCCCAGGAAACTAATGCACCTGGTAAAGCTGAACAAATATACACCCTATAAACCAGCAATTCACTCCTAAGTGTAAACCCTAAGTATATGGATTACACCTCAACAGAAAGAACTCAAAAATCCTCACAACTGGATTGATAAGTAACATCATGATAAACGGAGAAAATATTGAAGTTTTCAAGGATTTCATTTTACTTGGATCCAAAATCAATGCCCATGGAAGCAGCAGTCAAGAAATCAAACCATGTATTGCACCGGGCAAACCTGCTGCAAAAGACCTCTTTAGTGTTGAAAAGCAAAGATGCCACTTTGGGGACTGAGGTGTGCCGGGCCCAGGCCATGGTATTTTCAATTGCCTCATATGCACGCAAAAGCTGGACAATGAATAAGGAAGACCGAAGGAGAATTGATGCATTTGAATTGTGGTGTTGACAAAGACTGTTGAATATACTGTGGACTGTCAGAAGAATGAACAAGTCTGCCTTGGAAGAAGTACAGCCGGAGGGCTCATTAGAAGCAAGGATGGCAAGACTTCATCTCGCGTACTTTGAACATGTTATCAGGAAGGGATCAGTCCCTGGAGGAGGACATCATGTTTGGTAAGGTAGAGGGTCAGCCAAAAAGAGGAAGACCCTCGACAAGATGGACTGACACAGTGGCTGCAACAAGGAGCTCAAACATAGCAATGATTGCGAGGATGGCACAGGACTGGGCGGTGTTTCGTTCTGTTGTACGTGGGGTGGCTACGAGTTGGAACTGACTTAATGGCATCTAACAACAATGACAACATAAACCCCAGAGAAACTCTTCCACATGTGCATAGGAGCCATCTATAAGGAAGATTACAGGCAGCATTGTTTAGAATACAAAAAACTGGAAACAATCCAAATGTCCATCACCATCAGAATGGATAAGTAAATGGTGATAAATTCATACAATGGAATGAATATGCACAACAATGAAAATGAGTGAACTACGGCCAACTTCAATACCACGAACGAATTTAAAAAGCTTTACGTTGAGCCAAACAAGCCACAAAACAGTATCTACGGTCTGATTTCTTTTGTATAAAAGGAGGGCAAAACTAAACAATATATTGTTCAGGAATATAGTCATAGGTTGTAATACTACAAAGAAAAGCAAGGAATGATTATCACAAAATTCAGGATACTGGTTGCCTTTAGGGTGAGCCAGTGCAACAAGGGAGGGGACATGGTGGCTCGTAGGATACTGGAAATGTTCTATTTCTTAACTGGGGGTGGGGTGCAGTGGGTTCCTGTATGTTTAAATTGTTGGTATTATTTAAACTGTAAATTGTTTATATGTTTTGTATGCTTTTTATTATGTATGATAAATTTCATACTAAATAAGAAATGCTATGTATATGTGTTTATGTGCATATTTCTGGGAAGAGAGTCCAGGTTTAAAAAGATTGTCTAATCTTAGGAGATATCTAAGAAGTCCCTGATCTCTCAACAGAGTACACACGGGCATGAGGGCTTCTGTGGTTTCTTCCTGCTCTGATCTTCCCTGGGTGGACAGAGCCCTTATGCCAGGCTGATTATAGCTTATCCCTGTTAACTGACCACACCCCCTCTCTGCCTGGAGAAAGCCCACTGGATAGGACCGTGAACCAGGTGTGAGACCCCTGGTACAACCTATCAGACCACCTTGAGCCCAAAAGATGTATCCGAGATGTCTTCGTTTCTGCATGCTTCCATAAAAGAAATACCACAAACAGGTAGCTTTAAAGAACGGAAATTTACTTTCTCACAGTTCTGGAGGCTAAAAATTCAAATCAGGGTCTCGGCTGTGTCAATTCCTTCTGTGCGCCTCTCTCCTGGTTTCTGGTGACTGCCGGCAATCCTTGGTGTTCCTTTGGTTGTAGACGAGTCCTCACCTGATGCTGGTCTTGCCCCGGTGTGTGTGTCTCTGTGTCTACCCTGCTCTTTTTATACCTCAGAAGTGATTAGCAGGATCCCCCCTCCTCTGCTGTAAGTTCATTAACAGAACAAAAGAAAACCCTTATTTCCAAACAGGGCCATATTTACAGGTACAGGGGTTAAGATTTCAACAGAGGACAAAGGTCCTCATTTCCTCCTAGGAGACCAAGGCCCTTTGCCCTGAACACCTCGTTTCCTCTCTCCTTCCCTGGCTGCTCTCCTGACCTGCGTTCGATCTGTCTCCTTTCTGTGGTCCATCCCTGTTTTGCCGATGGACTTAGCCATTACCACAGGGCCTGAAAACAGCAGAGCAGGAGTCCAGACCTATAAAGCTGACTCCCAGTCTAGTGCTCCTTCTGCCATACCCTCTGCCAGCCACTCCTATTCTCTTCTACACCAGCCTCTGCCCCTGCCCTATATGATTTTTGCACAGGGGCTGCAAGGCTTGGCTCGTTTCGTGTTGAGTTGGGAGGTCCACAAAACTATGCATTCACTGATTCTTCCATGCGGACCGTGGTCAGGAGTTCAGATTTTATTCTGAGTAAGATGGGAATGATTGGAGAGGGAGAGTGACAGGGTCTGAACTGGTTTCCAAAGACTTTCTGTTTGCTATGTGGAGACTAAGCTTCAGGGGGCAAGGGGAGTAAAAACAGAGGCCATTTGGAAGGCTGCCACATCAATTCAATGGGAGACAATGTGGCTTAGAATCAGGCAGTCGTCAGGGAGGTGAGGAGATGTGATATGTTTTTTAGCCAGCAGAATTTGCAATATGTTTGATATAGGGCTATGAGAAAGAAGAGTCAAGGTGACCCCAAGGCTTTAGCACAAGGAACTGGAAGGAAGAAGATAGCCTCACCGGGAGTGTGTGGAAGAGCACGTTGTGTGTATGGCAGGAAGGTAGGTCAAGAATTATCGTTGGACATGGTGAGTTTCAGGTGTCTTTTATTACCCAGGTAGAGATGTCAATTCTGAAGTCAGGCAAAGTTTCCTGGAGAACAGGAGAGAGGTTCAAGCAGAGCACATAAATGTCAGTGTCAGCCATGGATGAACATTATTTAATGCCAGTCACTTGATGGTCAGTTGGGATAAGAATTTGGTAGACAATAATCTAAGGACTGAGCCCCATCTAGTAGGTTGGAAGCCTCAAGGACCTCCAGGGACTTTTGTGGGAGATGTCCTGAGGGAGAGGGATTTCAGCTCACAGGGCCTTTCACTGAGGGGGCTTTTATACCATGTGGGAGTACTTTGTAAATGTAGTGCAACTTGTATCAATGACCAATGACCCCAGGGCAGATCAGCTACAGAAACATAGGTACAATGTCCCCTCATCAAAAAATAAATAAAATAAAAGCCAGCAAGCCAGCAAGCGAGCAAGAAAAGGAAGGGAAGAAGGAAGGAAGGAAGGAAGAAAAGAAAGGAAAACAAAGCAAACACATAGGCAAACCTTTCCTCCTCTCTCAGAACAGTTGTGGTGTTGCTTCTGATAATGACCTCAGGAGACTTCCGGAACCCAGCCCCTTGGATTCCCAGCCCAGCCTTTGTGGGTCACTCTTGGTGTCTGCAGGGAGATGGCCAGAGCCTGACAGCACCAGTCACTCTTCGTGTCCCATGGCCTGTGTCACCGAGTGCCATGGTAAATGGAAGTGATACCTTCCCAGGCACCACGTTAGCTCTGATAATGCTCACCCTCAGGCGACCTGAGGGGCAGGATGCAGGGCAAAGAGAGAAGCCACATGGCCCCATGGCTCTTGGAGCTGTGGGCAAGGAGTCTGGACCAGAGTTGGAGAGAAACGCCTTCCCCTTCAGCATAGTCCCAGCCCAGTGTCCTCACTGCTGTCCTCCAGAAGTCTCTGAAGCCACGGGGTGGAATTGCGATTGGCCTCCCGATGGTCGCTGTAGCAAACGCTTTCAGAGCCCCGCCCGCACTACTCATCACTCACTGTTCCTGCCAATGCAGACCCAACCCAACTGCTTTCTGCTGCCAGCACCTGGGACTCTGCTGGAAGCTTTTCTCCCGAGGTAGGAGCAAGCTCAGCCCACACACCAGGCGGGCTGAAAATGTTGGTTCATTAGCATCCCGTGAGCAGCCTTAATGGAAAGCTACTCCAGCTTCCTTGCCCCTGGAGGGAACAGCTCTGAGGTGCGCTCTGCGCATTTTCTTAGAGGTCCCAGCAAGACTGAACACCGGTCGCCCTCCATAACATACCCTCTGCTGGCTTCCTTCCCTTTCCTTTCGCACTTGCCCGCCCCTCTTCTAGTGCTTCCAAGGATTGCCTGCTAAATAAACTAATTGCATTTACATGGCTGTTCCAGTTTCTGCCTCTGGACAATCCAATATAAGACAACTCCAACAAAAGACACCAAACTCAACAAGGAAGGAAGTCTCTCCTAGTTCTGTTCTACTCATATTTTTGGAGCACCAGCTATGTACTAGGATACACCAGCTACTGTCCTTGCCTCTGATAGGGAAGTCACACAGATAACTGGATTACACAAATATACAAAGATCTGAAGCAATATAAAGGAGAAGTTTGACTCTTTGGTGGCAGGTCATTATCAGGGAGGGCTTCACAGTGGAGGTGACATCGGAGGTTTTGAAGGATGAATAGGAGTTCACCAGATAGCTACATGGAAGATGGAAACAGCATATTTAAAAATTCACAGGTGTAAAAAAGCACACAAGTCCAGGGAGCAAGAAGTAGCTGAGTATTTCTCATATTGCTGGAGAATAAGGTGTATTTTGGAGGTGGTAAAGGGTTCGCAGGGAGAAAGAGAAGAGAATTAGTGTAAAACCTGATGTGATTAGAGAGACAGGCAGAGTCTTGTCTGTACTGCTGAAGGTGTTTAGATATTATCTTGGGAAGATTGGAGGATTTTAAGAAAGTGTGGCTTACCTTTTTTTTCTGATTGCATAAGTATCAAGTGCTCATTGAAGAAAAGTTGGCAGACACAGAGAAGTATAAAGAAGAAAATGAAATTACCTCAAACCCTGGCTTAGTTAAATCACATTGATGTTTTTGGTTGATGCCTCTCAGAGGAGTTTTAGGCAGCGGAGTGAGGTGGACAGACTTGGGTTTTAGAAAGAGCTCCAGCAGCTGGTGAACAGCATGTGTCTGGAAAGACACAGAACGTGGGGTGACGCTGTAGGGGACAGCTGCAGTGAAAGGTGATTGGGACCCTCATCGGGAATACTGTGACAGTGGTATAGTAGATTTGGAGAGGAGTTATTTTTGGTTGCCATCGTGGATTGAATTGTGTTCCCCAAAAATATCTGTCAACTTGGCTGGGTCATGATTCCCAGTATTGTATAATTGTGTACCATTTTGTAATCGTATGTGATTTCCTTATGTGTTGTTAATTCAATCACTATGATCTAATAAGATGGATTAGTGGCAGTTATACTGATGAAGTATACAAGATTGGATAGTGTCTTAAGCCAATCTCTTCTGAGCTATAAAAGAGAGAAGCGAGCAGAGACATAGGGGAACCTCATACGACCAAGAAAGCAGTGCCAGGAGCAGAGCGTGTCCTTTGGATCTGAGGTTCCTGCACAGAGAAGCTCTCAGACCAAGGGAAGACTGATGAATCATAAGGACCTTCCTCCAGAGTCAACGGAGAGAGAAAGCCTTTTTCTGGAGCTGATGCCCTGAATTTGGCCTTTAGCCTACTGGACTGTGAGAGAATAAATTTCTCTTTGTTAAAGCCATCCACTTTTGGTATTTCTGTTATAGCAACACTGGATGACTAAGACAGTTGCCATTGAGTCAATTCCAGCTCATGGTGACTCCATGTGTGTTAGCTTAGAACTGTGCACCACAGGGTTTTCAATGGCTCATTTTTCAGAAACAGATCTCCAGACCTTTATTCCAAGGTGCCTCTGGGTGGACTTGAACCTGCAGCCTTTAGGTTAGCAGCTAAGCTCCTTAATGTTTGTACCACCCAGGGACTCCAGAAGGGGATTAGGAAGTAGGATTCCCGGGACTTGATAACTAGTTGGCTAGCGGGTAGGGTAGAGGAGAGGAGGGAGACATGACTACTCGAGAGATTCTGAGGGTCTGTACCCATAAGTTGGTGGAAGAGGCAATGCTGGGAGCCAGAAAACCTGTGTTCTCAGTTCAACTCTGTCACTTCCAACTGGCAGTTCCCAGACAGAGCCCTTCAACTATCACAGCCACAGTTCCCTGACCTGAAAAATGGAAAGGTGATTCCATTACTGCTTTCCTCTTAGGTTTGCGATGGTTCACAGGCCAAAGGAGATGGACACCCTTGATGAGTGGGCACCTGTGATTCCAGGCTCTC
Organism: Dugong dugon; assembly: GCA_030035585.1. Lineage (NCBI taxonomy): Eukaryota > Metazoa > Chordata > Mammalia > Sirenia > Dugongidae > Dugong > Dugong dugon. The sequence goes on along the minus strand of CM057478.1, from coordinate 63,112,319 downwards.
CTCCTGAAACCTCTGGGCAATCCTTCTCTGACCTTCCACCTTCCTTCAGGTCCAGAAGGCCAGGATAGACCCACCACTCCTCTAGGTTTCCCTTTCTCTCCCCTCTGCATCCTTCACAGAGGATATTTGTCATGCTGACCCCTCTGTTGAAAAGTTCCAGACACTCCATGCACCACCTTTAATTCATTCACTCAGCATACTAATTGATATCCCAGTATGTGCCAAGTGCTAGTGATGTTTAGGACAGAAAAGAAGCCTGAGCGTACGGAGCTTATAGTCCACCCAAGGCGAGACATAATACACAAAGAAAATAAATTGGCATAGTGATGTAATAAAAAAAATAAAATAAGGTGGTATGATAGAGAGTGGGGTGTATTTTAGATTTATGTGGTCAGGAAGGGACTTTTTGAAGAAAACCACTGAACTGAGAGCTGAATAACTCAGGCAGCAGGAACAGCAAGTGCAAATGTCCTGGGGTAGGTTTGAGGTTGGAATGTTTAAGCAACATAATGGTCAGCATGGCTGAGATTTTCCAAACTCCTACTCATTCCGCTTAAGTGTTCTCACCTCTATGAAGCCTTTCTGGATTGCCCCCCTTCACCCCTTATCAGTAATTCAGTTCCACCCAACTCTCACACCCTTGTAGTCACAACTAATCTGACCACACTGGGTTGTGATGATCTCTTTACACACTAGACTAGGAGTCTCTTGGAGGTAGAAACTATTTCCACAGCTCCAGTACCAGCACTGTTCAAGCACATAGCAGGTGATCAGCATCTGCTGGATGAATGAATAAATCAATCAATAGATAAATGAATGAGTGATTGAATGAATCCTGTTGTTGTTGTTGTTGTTAGGTGCTGTCAAATGGTTCTAACTCATAGCAACCTTATTTACAACAGAACAAAACACAGCCCAGTAGTCCTGTGCCATCCTCACAATTGTTGCTATGTTTGAGCCCATTGTTGTAGCCAATGTGTCAACCCATCTTGTTGAGGGTCTTCGTCTTTTTCGCTGACTTTCTACATTACCAAGAATGATGTCCTTCTCCAGGGACTGATCCCTCCTGATAAATGTCCAAAGTATGTGACACGAAGTCTCACCATCCTCGCTTCCAGGGAGCACTCTGGCTATACTTCTTCCAAGATGGATTTTTTTGTTCTTCTGGCAGTCTGTGATATAGTCAATGAATACCAGCTCCAAATGGCTCAATCCGTACTTTCTTAAATGTTACCTTCTCAAATTCACTGACCACCTGCTCAAACTCCAAGCCTCTCTCCCACAAGTACCTCCCAAGTCCTTACTATGTTCTGCTTTCCCCCATAGCACTTATCACCTTCTCACACATCATATAATGTATTTATTTATGTTTCTTGTCTCCTAAGTCTCTCCTGTCTCTCACTGACAGAATGTAATCTCCATGAAGGCGAGAATCTTTGAATGCTTTGTCCACTAATGCATCCAAGAGCCTAGAACAGTGCTTGGCACTTAGCAGGCACATGTATGAATGAATGAGTAAATAAATGAATGAGGGGCAGTTCTCAGCCTCAGAACAGAGGTCATAGCCTCAAATGCAAGGCTAGTGTGCCCATGACAAACAGAAATGTCAGAGTTAAATGCTTGGGTTGTAACCTTTTAACACCCCAGCCAGCCAAACAAAACCCACCCAATGACACGCTAGCCACCAGTTTGCAGTCCTGGGCGCTGGGCGGAACGTTCCCATTTTGTTGATGGAGAAACTCTGACCACGTAGTTTAAGTGGCCAGCTGCGGATGCCAGAACTGGTATTGCACCATGCCACCGCTCCTCCCAGTTCTATCCCAGCCCCCTCTCAGACTCGGCTCAGATCCCAGTTCTGGGAGTCTCTCGCCTGTCTTCCCAAAGTCCGGGAGCAGAGACTGGTGCCCTGGGAGCCGCGTCCGGTGCCCGGCGCGTGGTGGAAGGGACGTGCGCGCCCAGGTCCTGTGAGTGGCCGGGAGAGGGGCTCCTGCTGCTCCCTGGAGCGCGCGCTGCGCCTCCGCCCCTGCCCATCTCCGGTCGCGCTGTCAGTCCCCATTAGCGCTAACAGGCTCCAGACGGAGCGGGCCGGGCGCTGGGTTAATGCAATCGGCGCGTTACCTGGGGCGCAGGCTACATTACCAGCCCGGCCCCCGCCTGGCGCGGCCAGAGCCAGCTAGCCCGAGCCCCCGCCTGCCGCCCCGCGCCTCCAGGGCTCTTCGGGCCGCGCCCGAGCTCCACGCGGCGGAGCCCAGCCCCAGCCTGCTCCCCAAAGCCTGCCGAGGCGCGGCCGGTCCGGGTCAGGCAGGGCACAAGGCACCTGGGATCCCCTCACTGCAGGACACGTGAGTGCGCCCTGCGCCCGGGACCGGGCTAGATGTGCCACGGAGGCCAAGGCCGAGCCTCGCAGAGCTAGAGTGCCAGCGAGTTTGAAGCGTAGAGGTCTAAGTGTTCGGGGAGGCTCCTTAGGCTGTCGGAGGAGGCGCCGACCCGAGTTCCGGGTGCCGGCGAGCTGAACCCGGCACTTGTCACCCTGGGAAACCTCAGTCTCGGCACTTTCAAACCCCGCCGTTTGGGGTCAGGAGAGAGCGGGGGAATGAACGAGAGCACCGCTCGGCGGTCTCCAGCTGAGTCCTGTCCCAGTCTGGCGAACCACAAACTCCATTTCCAAAATTTTCCAACAGACGCTCGCCTTTTCTGGAAACCCTGAGTCCGCTAAGAGCGCGCTGATCCCAGTGTTCCCAGCGCTTCCCAGGAGGTCTCAGGAAGCCCAGGAAGTGCGGAACGGCCCAGTGACCACTTCTTTTCCTTTTATCCAAGCAGGCTTTAGAGTCTCCAGTCCCGCTCAAGTCCCTTTCACCAACCGCACCCATGCTCCTGGCGCGGATGAACCCGCAGGTGCAGCCGGAAATCTGCGAGGCTGAACCCTTTCCCGAGCAGCCCCTGCGGGGGCGCAAAGCGGCGGAGCTGGTGGTGGTGAAGGAGCGCAACGGCGTCCAGTGCGTCCTGGCGCCCCGCGGCGGCGACGAACAGCCCCGGGAGACCTGGGGCAAGAAGATCGACTTCCTGCTGTCTGTGGTCGGCTTCGCGGTGGACCTGGCCAACGTGTGGCGCTTCCCGTACCTCTGCTACAAGAACGGCGGCGGTGAGCGCCTGAACGGGCTGGGGATTAGCCTTGGGATACTACCGGTCCGCAGTGGTGGCAGAGACAGGAGCTGGGAAGCACAAGGGAGGAAAAGGGGGCAGCACTCGGCGCAAGGCAGGGGCGCACAAAGGGACTGGACAGGGCTCGTGGAAAAAGTTCCCCGGGGGAAGAGCAGAGATGGGGCAAGACCGTGGACAGTGCTAGGCGTATGGGTGGAAGGACAGAATCTGGGTCACCAAGCTGCGTGAAGATCACTGACCTTTCCATGGTCTGCAAGAAAGGAGATGGAGATTTGGAGAGCTCTTGAAAGGGCGCCGGAAGGGCGGGGGACATGACAACCAGGGACATGGGGACCCTCAATCCACAGTACTCTGAGCTTTGGGGTAAGAAGGGATAGATGACTTGGGTTCTTGAAGGTGCCTGAGGGGAGGCCCTGAACTGTTGGGGTCAGAGACTCAGGGGCAGAGTCACAGAGAGAGAACTCCACTGTCAAGTGGGCAGTTGTGTGCCTGGAAGGGCCAGAGCCCACAGTCTAGGTGGGATTGGGTCAATAGGTACCAAGAGCTGGCCTGGTCCTTCGGGGGGAGGCCTGGGTGATTGGGGTGATACTGCCACCTCCTCAGGTAGTAGCCGCATTGCAGGGTCGGGTAGGAGAGGGGCCTGGAGAAGACCTTCGTGGAGCCACCAAGCTCCCCCGACCTGTCCGTGCTGTGAGGTGGTCCCAGATTACCCACCTGCCCTGGGGTGAGAGCCTAGAGATCTCCTACACCTCAGTCATGAGGGATAATAGGGTAGAGCCCTGGGAGAAGCAGCCCAGAGGTCAGGATGCTGGGTCCTAGGCCCTAGCTGCTTCCTGAGGGGCTTTGTTCCTAAGGGTGTCCAAACCACCATGTCCTGCCACCTTTACTGGGATGAGTACAGGGGTACCCTGCAGAGAGCCCGGAAAGTGTCCTTTTAGAGAAACAGGTTGGAGAAGGGGGGCCCAGCTCTGGAAACCTCTCTCTGTCCACTGTGCTGTCCTGCCCAGCAGTGGCTCTGACTCAGGACTGCAGAGAAGTCAGAGGGAGGGAGGGCAAAGAGCTGGCCACAGGGAAAGCTCATGACCTTGTCCCAGAGGGTCTGAGCCTCATAGCTGTCTAGTTGGATATGTACTCTAGACACTTGCTCTGGGATGGCCAATGCCTGGCGTTTGCAAAGAGGTCATTATGGGGAGCAGGTGGCTCTGAGCAGAGGAGGCTGTGTAAGGAAGCATTTAGGTCTCTCTCTCAGACCCCAGATTGGAGCCGACAGATGAGGGTTTATGTTCGTGATCTCTTTTGGCACCTCCCGAGACAGGTCACTGTCTGATACTCTGCGACAAGTGGCTGGGACAGTAGTCCTGAGTTTCTGCAGAATCTAGGGTTGGGGGCTGATCCCTGGGGCCGTTTGCTCCTCTGCAGCCCAGGATGGGCACCAGCATAGAGAGAAAGGTGAGAAACAGACCATCCAGCGGGGCAACTTGGCTACGTTTGGCCCCGGCAGCTTCTCAAGGGTTTCTGGTCAGACTGCAGCATCCTGGCCCCTTGGACCCGAGGATGGAGGATATACAGATTCTACATATTTTGAGCAGGCAGGGAGATGATGAATGACAGACAGATGACAGACCTTAAGATGCACCATCCAGCATGTCCTTAGTGACCGCCCCAGACTGCTGGTCCCTAGACAGCTCATTAATCAGCAATATTTGTCTGGCTCCTCTCTGTGTGAGGCACCGTGCTAGGCTCTGCGGGGTTACCAAGATGTATGAGCCACCACTTCTGCCTGCCAGGACAGTGTTAATCACCTGCAGGTCCTCATTATCATGCTGCCACAAGGCATTCTCATTGTTATAAAGTGTTTGCTGAAATGAAAAGCACCCCAGATAGCCAGTCAACACGTCCGCTGGGGCTTCCGCAGATACTGTGGGCTCACCTGGCCATTGCCACCAATATGGATAGGAGCACCTGCTGAACGTGGGGAGAGATACAAAACAGAGCAAATTTGTCACAGCTGCCAATTTGTTGGTGATGTTGGCTGGAAGCTCCCTCTCCGAGACTCCTAGCCCTGCACATAGCCCATGCTGAATTGTTCGGTCCTTTGTTTCTTTGCAGAACTATCTCCCAAATAGGCTAGACACTTTGAGGGCAGAGACTGTGGCTTTTTATCCTTGTATTTCTACTGCCCAGGAGAAGGTCTGGTCCTAGGAATTGGATAGAAGGTGCCCAACAAATTTCTACTGAATGAATGAATGAAATGGTCCTAGCCCTTGAAGCCCTGATGCCGTATCTGGAAACAATAGCATAAACACCCAGTGGTAACTAACGGAATGAAGCAGCTCACAGCTGACCCCATGTCCCTGGTTGTCAGTTGAATCTGCAGGTTAGGAGGCTTGACTGTGGAGTTAGATGGCCCTGAGTTCCAGTCCCTGGCTGTGTGACTTTGGGCAGCTCTCTGAGCCTCAGTTTCCTCATCTGTGAAATGGAGATAATGGTGCCCAGCTCTGAGGATTGCTGTGAGGATTGAAGCGATGATGCATCACTGCTGCTTTGTATTAACATGCTAATGATGATGTGGGAAATGGGTGGGAGAGGTGACACAGGCTCTAATGGCCTGAGGAGGGGCTGGTTAGGAAGGACTTGGTGGGAGGTGGCTGTGGTTGGAGTTAGCGCATCAAGATGGAAGGGCATGGACAAGCTGCGGGGGAGGGAAAGCTATTCCAGTCATGCCCCGGCCAGCAGGAGTGCCTGTGGGATCGTCTCAGGGAGAGGTGCCATAGGCTGGCTGGAGGGAGAGCCTGGAGAGATAAGGGTGCAGAGGCAAGTTGGGGCCAGGCTGTGGAGGCCTTGAATGCCAGGCTAAGGCGTGGGGATGTTACATCAGTGAATTTCCATTTCTGGCTAGGATGTCCATGGTTGGTGTGTTGGGCGGAGCAGTGCAGCCCCATCTCAGAATGTGAGGCAGTTCCTTTTCTAACTTACCCCTCACCCCTCTCGTGGGATGCTCTGTTGGTCCCCTCTGGCCTGCATTTCTGCTGGGTTCTCCTGGCTGCTCCCTGTGGATCAGCTCTCCCCCAGCAAGTCTGAAGTGAGCCCCAGAGATGGGCAAGCAGGCATGCAGGCGGGTATTCTACAATTGTGGAAGCAGCCAAAAGACTCAAGTTCGAATCCCATCCCTGCCGCTCGCTGTGTGATCTTGGGCATGGCACAGCCCTTCTCTGAGCCCGAGTTCCCTGCTACGGCTAGAGGTGAGCTTAGATGACCCCGAAATCCATCCTTCTCCTATGCCCTGTCTCATCGTGGCCCCAGAGCCAGGCCCCGGCTGCCCTGATATTTAACACGTCTGCGTGCTCTGCTGGTGCCAGGATTAACATGGCAACCTCTCCAAGTCCGGTTGTTCACACGCTGGCCCGGACTGGAGGATATTTTGAAATGATGAAGATGCCAATAATTCAGGTCCCCGGCTAGTATTTTCTGAATGAATTACTGGGAAAGATCAGCCTGCCTAAACATCTTCCTGAAGGCCAGCTGCGGAGATGCATGGGCCACGGGGAAGGACTCTCTTGTGGGGCTTTGCTGAGTACCTTCTCAAACAATTTGCTTTAGCAGGTGGTGGGGCTGTTTCCAGGGATGTAGATTTTTCCCTCTGCGCCTGTGGTCTCAGGCCTGGCGTGTGCTCATCCCTGGTTGGGGTCGGGGGTCAGATTGATGGGGTCCCCACATCTGCCTCCCTGCCAGGGAAGAGGCCAGTCTGGATTCTTCCTTGCAAATGGCTGCTTCTCTTTGAGAGGTGTCCTGCTGACAGCTCTGAGCTGTGCCTCATGGCGAGACTATGGCCTTGACTTTCAGACAGATGGGGTTTGAATCTCAGTCCTACACTCCCTGGAAACGTGGCCTTGGACAAGTCACTCATCTTTTCCCGTGCATAAAACAAGAATAACAGCCCCTTCCTGGCACAGGGGTGTGACATTGGAGAAGATCATCACAAGTACTCAAAACAGTGTCTGGCACGTAGTAGGGGCTCAATAAATGTAGTTGTTACTATTATTGTTATTGTTCAATAATAATGACAACAGGTAGACCCAGGAGTGGGAGGCAGGGTCCTGATTTCAGAGGGAGCAGACTTTATTCTGGGAGAAAATGGATGAAGGGAAGTAAGGCTGGCAAGTAATCACATCAGGACCTGGGACCCTTGTGTGCCGGAAAGAGCACTGTCTCAGGAATCGAGAGCTCCGTATTCTGGCAACCTAACCTGGTCTCAGAGGGCAGTGGTGGTTCAGTGATAGAATTCTCATCTTCTGTGCAGGAGACCCGGGTTCAATTCCCCACCAGTGCACCTCATGCACAGCTACCACCCATCTGCCAGTAGAGGCCTGCATGTTGCTATGATGCTGAACAGGTTTCAGCAGAGCTTCCAGCCTAAGGTGGAATAGGAAGAAAGGCCTGGCGATCTACTTCTGAAAATCAGCCATGGAAAACCCCATGGATCACAATGGTCTGAATCCATTGTGCATGGAATTCCCATGAGTCAAGGGCTGACTTGACAGCAGCTAACAAGGAGGTGCAGTGGTTAAGCACTCAGTTGCTAACCAAAAGGTCAGCGGTTCAAACTCACCAGCTTCTCTAAGGGAGAAAGATGTAGCAGTCTGCTTCTGTAAAGATTTACAGCCTTGGAAAACCCATGGGGCAGTTCTGCTCCGTCCTACAAGGTCGCTATGAGTCTGAATTGACTTGACAGCAATGTGGTTGGTTTGCGTTTAACGACAACAACCTTGTCTCACTGTAGTTTCCTCACTGGAAAATGGGGATTAACATTTCTGCGTGGGAAGTGATGAGGGTCCGTGAGATCCTGGGTCTCTGGCTCTTGAACAGCCCTTTGGGAACTCTCTTAGCCAAAGTACTTTGTGTGGCTGGTGCAGAGCTTCCAAACTCAGGGCTCCCACATCTGGCCTGGCTACCCCCCGGAGCTTGCCAAGCCTGACATCAAAGGTCAGCTCAGACGCACACGCACCAGCCAGCTGGCATGGGGTCTGGCTGACAAGTTTGCTCACCACTTTGCAGGAATGAGGCTGCCCTCTGGGGCCGCAGCTGGGACCTTGATCTGGGTCACCAGCATGATTTGGCCCATTGTTCCCAGCAGAACAAAAGGAGCTAGAGAGGCTTTTCCCAACCAGATGGGATTGAATAGGGATAAACGTTACATCCTGCCCTGCAGTCCCAAACCCAACTGCATCAGTAAGGATTAGCCACAGCACAAGTGGAGCAAGGCCCTGGGATTTTTATGAGCTGCACCCTCATGTGAGTCACCACCGGGATCCATTTATTTAACCAAAAAACCCTTACTAAATGTGTCATACGCCAGGAGTATAGAGATGAACAAAAGGCATCCCCTGCCTTTACGGACTTCAGAGTCTATGGTAGATATCCTAAAAATTAATATCATCTTGAGGAGCCCTGGTGGCACAGTGGTTAAAGTGCTTGACTGCTAACTGAAAGGTCGGTGGTTCGAAACCACCAGCGTCCCCTTTGGAGACAGATGTGGCGATCTGCTTCCGTAGAGGTTTACAGCCTTGGAAACCCTATGAGGTTGCTGTGAGTTGGAATTGACTCAGTGGCAGTGGGTTTTTAATGTCATTTTAGGTTCTATTATTGGAGGTATTATATCCCAAATGAGGGAGGTGAGGTCCCACTCTGTTTTGTGTGGCTAATATTTCTCTCTATAATGTCGTTCTGAGCATCCAAAACACTCTCTAATAATTTATTCCCCTTAAGGAGACCAGGATGAGAGCTGTGAAACCAGAGCCTTTTAAGAACTATAAGGAAATCTCCAGCTTCATTTCATTGATAAAATCAAGTCACATCCTCTGAAGTTGACAGCAGAAGGAGAATTGTCGCATGAGGAGATGGGAGCTCCAACACTAAACCAAAAAAAAAAAAAAAAACATACCCGTTGCCATTGAGTTGATTTTGACTCACAGTTACCCTGTGGGACAGAGTAGAACTGCTCCATAGGGTTTCCAAGGAGCAGCTGGTGGATTCGAACTGCTGACCTTTTGGTTAGCAGCCAAGCCCTTAACCACTGGGCCCCATTGCCCCATTGCCCTCCTTAGGGAAGCTAGGTTTAATCTGTCACACAGGTGGGTGTGTTTCCCGCCTGGGGTGTTCCCAGGCCCAGAGCTCAGGCCCAGAGGTCAGCTGGAGGGACCCACGGTGAAGGTGAGGGAGTGACCCCTGGTGGGCCAGAAAAGCCAGTTCTCAAGTTTTGTGTGGAAGTCTCTCCTTAACGCCAGGAACTTGTGCAAAGGCTTATGCAGATGCTCCTGCTGGTCTTGTGGAGGTGCAGGGGATGAAGGGAGGAGATGGATGTAAGACCTGAGGTTACAGGACCCTGATGCCAGTGGGCCGGGGCCACCGTGGTCAGTGAGGGCCCCAAGGAGGCGATCACTCTTGGGGAGGAGGAGACACGAGTTGGCATCCCATGGCTCAGCCACCCACTTTGCGTTGCCGAGCTGGAATGATCAGGGGTTGGCCTACTATAAGAACTGGAGTGTTTCCCTACAGAAATGGCCACAGGAAGCCAGCTGCTCAAAGGTTCTGAGGGGACTCTACAACTAATACCAAATACGTAAAGAATTGCTTGAGGAAAAGACTGGTTTATTTTGTTCTCCATGGCCCAAAGGATGGAAGTAAGGAGGTGGATCCTGCAGGGGAGAGATTTAGGGAAGGGGAGAAAGCAGGATGGGGCAGAGGGGGACGCTGGGCTGCCAGGCGCCGTCAACAAAGCTGCAGATGTCCCCACGTCCCCATGGGGAGCTCTGAGTGGCCCTTCGGACTTGTCCTGAGCTGGGGTTAGGGGGCTGGGACTTTATGCCCAGTGTTGATGTATCATTGGATCCAGGATGTGGCTTTGGATGAAGCATCTTGCTTCAGCTGATAGCTGAGGGCCTTCTGCCGGTAGTACCCCCAGCAGCTGGGGGAATAAGTCCTTCATTCCTGAAGGAGGATTTGGGTGGCACCACAGACGTGAACATGGGCTGGCCGTAGTCTGGGGGACTCTGTCCTGCTCTTGCTGTGGTTGGCAGTCTGGTTTGGACACAGAGAGAATTGCCGGCCCCACTTGAGACAGGCAGATGAGGAGACTGAGGGACTGCCTTGTCGCCCTTCCTCACAGGCGAGCCTTCAGCAGGTGTTCACAGTGGTGGTCTGGGAGGGGCCTGCCCCATTTGGCCACAGGGGCACTCCTTGACTTGCAGTTCCCAGTTTACAAAGGTGCTTCTCATCTGCCCCATGTATGATGACAGGACAGCCACTTACCCGCTTACGGAGCACCTGCTAAGTGCCAGGTACTTCACCACGTTATCTCTAACCATCACAGCACAGCAGTGAGGCAGGCAATGGTCAAGTGCTGCTGTTAACCGAAAGGTTGGCTGTTCAAACCCAACCAGCAGCTCCATGCAAAAAAGACCTGGTCACCTGCTCCCATAAAGATTATAACCAAGAAAACCCAATGGGGCAGTTCTACTCTGTCACCTGGGGTAGCTATGAATCGAAAATCGACTCAATGGTACCTAACAACAATAATGCTCGTCGGGTTATCTCTGTCCAAGGTCACATGGCCATAAGTAGCAGGGTCGGGGATTGGGGGTTAGCCTTTAGATGCAGGCTGCTCTGGGCCTGAGCTTTAGAGAGCCCTGCTCCAGCCACACCCTCCCCTTGGAGGCCAGGAGTCCTTGGGACAAAGAGGGCCTGCCAACCCGGCACACACATCCCCACTACCATGATCCAGGTACCCATTCTGGAATTCCCTGTGTGGGCCTCTTGCTTGGTCCCTCTTCCTTACTGTTGGACTGAGCTGTGGGTGGCACCCCCAGACCTGAGGGAAGGCTGGGGCCCCCTTGTCGGCAGGGACTATGGACAGAGCTTAGACGTGTGGGCGAAGAGTTCACGCGCATGTCCAAAGACCTCTCACAAGGCTGGCTGGAGCTGAGGGCGGGAGGAGGGGAGAGGCAGGGGCTCGCTCTGAGCGGCCAGACTCTGGCACAGAACGCTCAGAGCTGAGGAGTTTCAGTCTGAACTTTATAATAGAACCATTGCAAAGTTCTACTTCTCAGGGTCGGAAGATGGGACGTATTTAATTTAACAGCCTGTGGCTTGATTTGTTGTCTTTGAATCTCTAGATGTGCACTGTGAGGGGCCTCCTGCTGCTTTTGCCCCAGCCTGGCAGATGTTCACGCAGGCCTGCTGGGAGGACCCTGTCTCCTGCCTGAAATCTCGCCCTCTCTTGCACCGTGCTCTCTGCTTTGCCATTGGGGCTTCTTAGGGGGCAAATCTGGCCATCTGGGGCATTGGCCAAGGTTGTCTTGGGACTCTGGTGAAAGCCTTGGACAGTGACAGCCCTCAGCTGAACCACGGACACAAAGGGAAAAGTTTGTGCGTTTCCACTTTTTGGGTATATCAGGGTGTGGCCAGAATTCAGTTTCTGGATTCTTACCCTCAACAGACTGGGAGGCTTGGTCGAGGTAGGTCTCAGGGGACCTCTTCTCCTTCCTGGAGTCCTCTCCCAGGTCACACCCCCTCCCCCTCAAGTACTCACCACGCCCACCAGGCCTGGACCACCCACCCCTTCCTGAGCTCCAGCCCAGAGGTGTTCTGTCCCTTTTCTTTTTTCTTGTGCTTTAAGTGAAAGTTCATGGTTCAAGTCAGTTTCTCATACAAAAATTTATACGCACATTGCTATGTGACCCTAGCTGCTCCCCGTATAACGTGACAGCACACTCCTTCTTTCCACCCTGAATTTCTCGTGTCCATTCAACCAGCTCCTGTCCCCTTTTGCCCTCTCATCTCGCCTGTTTACTCTCCTGTGTCTCCTTGAGCTAAGAAGCACTCTCTTCATGAGTATCATTTCATGTCCCATAGTCCAGTCTAACCTTTGTCTGAAGAGATGGCCTTGGGAATGGTTTTAGTTCTGGGCTAACAGAGAGTCCGGGGGCCATGTCTTCCGGGGTTCCTCCAGACTCAGTCAAACCATTAAGTCTGGTCTTTTTACTAGAATTTGAGTTCTACATCCTACTTTTCTCTTGCTCCATCAGAGACTCTCTGTTGTGTTCTGTCAGGGCGGTCATTGGTGGTAGTCGGGCATCATCTAGTTCTTCTTGTCTCAGGCTGATGGAGTCTCTGTTTTATGTGGCCCTTTCTGTCTCTTGGACTAATATTTTCCCTGTGTCTTTGGTGTTCTTCATTCTCCTTTGCTCCCAGTGGGTTGGGACCAATTGATGTATCTTAGATGGCCACTCACTAGCTTTTAAGACCCCAGACACCACTCACCAAAGTGGGATGCAGAACATTTTCTTAATAAACTTTGCTATGCCAGTTGACCTAGATGTCTTCTGAAACCATGGTTCCCAGATCCCTGCCCCTGCTACTCTGTCCTTTGAAGTGTTTTGTTGTATTCAGGAAACTTCTTAGCTTTTGGTTTAGCCCAGTTGTGCTGACTTACTGTGTATTGTTTGTTGTCCTTCCCTTCACCTAAGATAGTTCTTATCTACTATCTAGTTGGTGATTACCCCTTCCCAATCTCCCAACCCTCGTAACCATCAAAGAATGTTTTCCTCTGTATTTAAACCATTTTTTTCAGTTCTTATAATAGTGGTCTCATACAATATTTGTCCTTTTGCCACTGACTAATTTCACTCAGCATAATGCCTTCCAGATTCATCCATGTTATGAGATGTTTCAATGATTCATTGTTGTTCTTTATTGTTGTGTAGTATTCCATTGTGTGAATATACCATAATTTGTTTCTCCATTCATCTGTTGATGGGCATCTAGGTTGTTTCTATCTTTTTGGTATTGTGAAAAGTGCTGCAGTGAACATGGTTGTGCATATATCTATTTGTGTGACGGCTCTTATTTCTCTAGGATATATTCCAAGAAGTGGGATTACTGGATGGTATGGTACTTCTAGCTTTTTAAGGAAGCGCCAAATAGATTTCCAAAGTGATTGTACCATTTTACATTCCCACCAGCAGTATATAAGTGTTCCAGTCTCTTCGCAACCTCTCCAACATTTATTATTTTGTGTTTTTTTGATTAATGGTAACCTTGTTGGGGTGAGATGAAATCTTATTGTAGTTTTGATTTGCATTCCTCTAAAGGCTAATGATCCTGACCATTTCCTCATGTATCTGGTTGCCACCTGAATGTCTTCTTTGGTGGAGTACATTTTCACATCCTTTGCCCATTTTTTCATTGGTTTGTCTTTTTGTTGTTGAGGTTTTGCAGTATCTTGTACATTTTAGAGATTAGACGCTGATCGGATTTGTCATAGCCGAAAATTTTCTCCCAGTCTGTAGGTTGTCTTTCTACTCTTTTCATGAAGTCTTTTGATGAACATAAGTGTTTGATTTTTAGGAGCTCCCAGTTATCTAGTTTCTCTTCTGGTGTTTGTACATTGTTAGTGATGTTTTTTATTCTGTTTATGCCATGTATTAGGGCTGCTAGCATTGTCCCTATTTTTTCTTCCATGGTCTTTATCGTTTTTCATTTTATATTCAGGTTTTGATCCATTTTGAGTTAGCTTTTGTGCATGGTTTGAAGTATGGGTCTTGCTTCACTGTTTTGCAGATAAATATCCAGTTACACCAGCACAATTTGTTAAAGACACTGTCTTTATCCCAATTAATGGACTTCGGGGTTTTGTCAAATATCAGCTCCTCATAGGTGGATAAATTTACATCTGGATTCTCAATTCTGTTCCATTGGTCTATGTATCTGTTGTTGTACCAGTACCAGGCTGTTTTGACTACCATGGCGGTATAATAGGTTCTAAAATCAGGTAGTGTGAGGCCTCCCGCTTTGTTCTTCTTCTTCAGTAATGCTTTACTTATCCAGGGCCTCTTCCCTTTCCATATGAAGTTGGTGATTTGTTTCTCCATCTCATTAAAAAATGCCATTGGAATTTGGATCGGGATTACATTGTATCTGTAGATCACTTTGGGTAGAATAGACATTTTCACAAGGTTGAGTCTTCCTATCCATGAGCAAGGTTTGTTTTTCTACTTACGTAGATCTCTTGGTTTCTTGCAGTAGTGTCTTGTGGTTTTCATTGTATAGATCTTTTACGTCTCTGGTTAGATTTATTCCTAAGTATTTTACTTTCTTGGGGGCTATTGTAAATGGTATTAATTTGATAATTTCCTCTTCGAAGTTCTCTTTGTTGGTGTAGAGGAATCCAGCTGATTTTCGTATGCTTATCTTGTATCCTGATACTTTGCTGAAATCTTCTATTAGTTCCAGCAGTTTTCTTGTGGAGTCTTTGGGGTTTTCTGTGTATAAGATCATATCATCTGCAAGTAGAGATACTTTTACTTCTTCCTTACCAATTTGGATGCCTTTTTTTTTTTTCTAGCCTAATTATTCTGGCTAGGACCTCCAGCACAATATTGAATAAGAGTGGTGATAAAGGGCATCCTTGTCTGGTTACCATTCTCAAGGGGAATGCTTTCAAACTCTCTCCATTTAGGATGATGTTGGCTGTTGGCTTTGTATAAATGCCCTTTATTATGTTGAGAAATTTCCTTTCTATTTCTATTTTGCTGAGAGTTTTTATCATGAATGGGTGTTGGACTTTGCCAAATGCCTTTTCTGCATCAATTGATAAGATCATGTGGTTCTTGTCTTTTGTTTTATGTATGTGATGGATTACATTGATTGATTTTCTAATGTTGAACCATCCCTGCATACCTGGTATAAATCTCACTTGCTCATGGTGAATTATTTTTTTGATATGTTGTTGAATTCTATTGGCTAGGATTTTTCCTTCTATGGTCATGAGGGATACTGGCCTGTAATACTCTTTTTTTGTGGTATCTTTACCTGGTTTTGGTATCAGGGTTATGCTGGCTTCATAGAGTGAGTTTGGGAATCTTCCATCCTTTCCTATGCTGTGAGATACCTTTAGTAGTAGTAGTGTTAACTCTTCTCTGAAAGCTTGGTAGAATTCTCCAGTGAAACCTCAGGGCTAGGACTTTTTTTTTGTGGGGAGTGTTTTAATTACCTTTTTAAGCTCTTTTGTTATAGGTTTATTTAGTTGTTCTATCTCTGTGTTAGTTTAAGTAGGTAGTGTGTTTCTAGAAATTTGTACATTTCCTCAAGGTTTTCAAACTCATTAGAGTACAATTTTTCATAGTATTCTGTTATGATTCTTTAATTTCAGTTGGGTCTGTTGTGATATCACCCTTCTCATTTCTTATTCAGGTTATTTGCTTCGTGTCCTGTTTTTCTTTTGTCAGTTTGGCCAATGGTTTATTGATTTTGTTGATCTTTTCAAAGAACCAGTTTTGGTCTTGTTAACTCAGTTGTTTTTCTATACTTCATTTAATTTTGCTCTAATATTTAGTATTTACTTTCTTCTGGTGCCTGAGGGCTTCTTTTGCTGCTCTCTTTTTATCTGTTCAAGTTGTAGGGTTAGTATTTTGATTTTGGCCCTTTCTACTTTTTGGATTGTGCATTTATTGCTATAAATTGACCTCTGAGCACTGCTTTTACTGTGTCCCAAAGGTTCCGGTAGGATGTGTTTTCATTTTCATTTTGATTCTGTGAATTTCTTTATCCTATTCTTAATTTCTTCTATAGCTCAGTAGTTTTTGAGCAAGGTGTTGTTCAGTTTCCATGTGTTTGATTTTTTTGCTTGCTTTTTCTGTTATTGATTTCCACTTTTATGGATTTATGATCAGAAAAGATACTTTGTGATATTTTGATGCTTTGGATTCTGTTAAGGCTTGCCTTATGGCCTAATAGGTTGTCTGTTCTGGAGAATGTTCCATGTGCTTTGAAAAAGAAAGTATACTTGTCTGCTGTTGGGTGGAGTGTTCTCTATATGTCTATGAGATCAGGTAGGTTGATTGCAGCATTTAGCTCTTCCACATCTTTGTTGAGCTTCATTCTGGATGTTCTGTCCTTCACCAAAAGTGGTGTGTTGAAGTCTCCGACTATTATTGTGGAGCTGGTCTGTCTCTCTTTTCAATGCTGTTAGAGTTTGTTTCATGTATTTTGGAGCCCTGTCACTGGGTGCGTAAATATTTTTATGGTTATGTCCTCCTGGTGTATTGATCCTTTAATCACTATATAGCGTCCTTCTTAATCCTTTATGGTGGGTTTTACTTTAAAGTCTATTTTGTCAGAGATTAATATTGGCACTCCTATTTTTTATTGTTGTTTGATATATTTTTTTCATGCTTTGAGTTTTAGTTTGTTTGTGTCTCTAAGTCTAAGGTGTGTCTCTTGTAGGCAGCATATAGATGGATCACGTTTTTTTAATCCATTCTGCCACTCTGTCTCTTTACTGGTGCATTCAGTCCATTTACATTTAGCGTAATTATTGATAGGTATGTGTTTAGTGCTATCATTTTGATGTCTTTTTTTGTGTCGTTGACAGTTTCTTTGTTCCATTTAATTTTTTGTACTGAGTTGTTTTTCTTTATGTATTTTCTTTTCATCTTTTTCATTGTTGTTGGTTTTGTATTTGCTGTGAGTCTTTATGTTTTTCTTGTTTTTTATTTTGATGTGTAAGATTGTTGGTTTCCTTTGCAGTTGGTTACCTTAATATTTACCCCTATATTTCTAAGTTTAAACCAATGTTTTATTTCTTTATATCGCCTCGACTTCCTCTCCATATGGAAGATCTATGACTACATTTTTTTTTTTTTTTTATATTTTATTGTACTTCAGGTGAAGGCTTATAGAACAGACAGTTTCTCATGTAACAGTAGTACACATGCTGTTTTATGACTTGGGTTAACAACCGTCAACATTTTAACCCTCTAAATCCTCAGCTTTTTTTTTTTTTTTTTTTGGTGGAAATACACATAGCCAAAGATACCCCATTTCAAAACTTTTTACGTACACATTTAAGTGACATTGACTATGCTCTTCTAACTGTGCTGTTATTCTCTCTTAAGATGAAGGCTTACAGGACAAAATAGCCTCCCATTTAACAGTTACTACAAATGTTGTCCTATAACAATGGTTAACAATCTCACAACACATCAACAGTATCCTTACTCAACCTTGTGTTCCCTATCATCAGCTTCCTACTCCCCTTCTGCCTTCTGGCCCTTGTCACTGGACTCCTGTACCTTGTTAGTCTCATTTGGTTTTACTGGGCTGTCCACCCCCAGGCTGAACAGTGAACCTCAAAGGTAACTTCACCACTGAGCTAAAAGGGTGTCTGGGTGCCATACTCTTGAGGTTTCTCCAGTCTCCTTTAGGCCAGTAAATCTGGTCTTTTTGTGTGTGTGTGAGTTAGAATTATGCTCTACATCCTTCTCCAGCTCTGTCCAGAACCCTCTGTTGTGATCCTGGTCAGAGCAGTCAGCGGTGGTAGCCGGGCACCATCTAGCTGTACTGGACTCAGTCCGGTGGAGGTCTTGGTAGCTGTGGACAATTAGTCCTTTGGACTAATCTTTTCATTGTATCCTGTTCTCTTCATTCTCCCTTGCTCCCAAAGGGATGAGACCAGTGTAGTATCTTAGATGGCCGCTCACAGGCTTTTAAGACCCCAGACACTACTCACCGAGGTACAATGTAGAGCATTATCTTTATAAGTAGTGTCATGCCAATTGAGCTAGAAGTTCCCTGAGACCATGGTCCCCAGAGCCCTCCGTCCAGCAACTCAGTCCCTCAGGGAGTTTGAGTGTGTCCATGGGGCCTCCATGACCTTTCCTTGTGGAGGTTGTGTTAGTTTCCCTTGTATTGTGTACTGTCTCACCTTTCACCCAAGATACCACTTATCTATTGCCTATTTAGTATTCCCCCCCCCCCTCGCCTCCCATCCCTGGTAACCAACAAGGATTGTTACATTTTGCATGTGAACTTTTTCATGGGTTTTTACAATAGAGGTCTCATACAATATTTGTCCTTTTGTGACTGACTTATTTCACTCAGCATAATGTCCTCCAGTTTCATCCATGTTATGAGATGGTTCACAGATTCATTATTGTTCTTTCTCGTCGCATAGTACGCCATTGTGTGTATGTACCATAGTTTGTTTATCCATTCATCTGTTGATGGGCACCTATGTTGTTTCCATCGTTTTGCTATTGTGAACAATGCTGCCATGAACATAAGTGTGCGTATGTCTATTCGAGTGACGACTCTTATTTCTCTAGGATATATTCCTAGGAGTGGGATTGCTGGATTGAATGGTATGTCTATTTCTAGCTTTCTGAGGAAATGCCGTATCATTTTCCAAAATGGTTGTATCATTTTGCATTCCCACCAGCAGTGTATAAGAGTTCCCATCTCCCCGCAGCCCCTCCAACATTTGTTATTTCCAGTATTTTTGATCCGTGCCAGTAATGCTGGGGTGAGATGGTATCTCATTGTGGTTTTAATTTGCATTTCTCTAATGGCTAGTGATCGCGAGCATTTCCTCATGTGTCTGTTGGCCATTTGAATGTCTTCTTTGGTGAAGTGTCTGTTCATTTCCTTTGCCCATTTTTTGATAGGATTGTTTGTCTTTTTGTTGTAGAGGTGTTGGATTTTCTTGTAGATTATGGAGATTAGACCTTTGTCTGACTTGTACTGTCCAAAAATTTTTTCCCAGTCTGTAGGTTCTCTTTTGACTCTTTTGGTGAAGTCTTTTGAAGAGCATAGGTGTTTGATTTTTAGAAGATCCCAGTTATCTAGTTTATCTGTTGGGTTTTGTGTGTTGATGGTTATGGTTTGTATCCTGTTAATGCCATGTATTAAGGCCTGAAGTGTTGGTCCTATTTTTTCTTCTATGAACTTTATAGTTTTACGCTTTATATTCAGGTCTTTGATCCATTTTGAAGTAGTTTTTGTATACGGTGTGAGGTATGGGTCCTGTTTCATTTTTCTGCAAATGGATATCCAGTTTTGCCAGCACCATTTGTTAAAAAGACTGTCTTTTCTCCATTTGATGGACTTTGGGCCCTTGTCGAAAATCAGGTTACCGTAGGTGGATGGATTTATATATGGGTTCTCAATTCTGTTCCATTGGTCAATGTATTTGTTGTTGTACCAGTACCAGGCTATTTTGACTACTGTAGCTGTATAGTAGGTTCTGAAGTCAGGTAGTGTGAGTCCTCCAACTTTATTCTTCTTCTTCAGTAGTGCTTTACTTTTTCGGGGCTTCTTCCCTTTCCATATAAAGTTAATAATTAGTTTTTCCATCTCTTTGAAAAATGTTGCTGGTATTTGGATCGGGATTGCATTGTATTTGTAAGTTGCTTTGGGTAGAATTGCCATTTTCACAATGTTGAGTCTGCCTATCCATGAGCATGGTATGTTTTTCCATTTATGTAGATCCCTTTGGGTTTCATGCAGCAGTGTTTTGTAGTTTTCTTTGTATAGGTCTTTTACATTCCTGGTCAGATTTATTCCTAAGTATTTTATCTTTTAGGGGATATTGAAAATGGTATTGATTTCCTGATTTCCTTTTCATCGTTCTCTTTACTGGTGTATAGGAATCCAACTGATTTTTGAATGTTTATCTTGTATCCTGCTACTCTGCTGAATCTTTCTATTAGTTCTAGTAGATTTCTCGTGGAGTCTTTAGGGTTTTCAATGTATAGTATCATATCATCTGCAAACAGGGAGAGTTTAACTTCTTCATTACCAATTTGGATGACCTTTATTTCTTTCTCTTGCCTTATTGCTCTAGCTAGAACTTCCAGCACAATGTTAAATAGGAGTGGTGATAAAGGTGTCTTGTTCCTGTTTTCAAGGGGAATGTTTTCAGCCTCTCTCCATTAAGAATGATGTTGGCCATTGGTTTTGCATAGATGCCCTTCATTATGTTGAGAAATTTCCCTTCTATGCCTATTTTATTGAGAGCTTTTATCAGGAATGGGTGTTGGACTTTGTCAGATGCCTTTTCTGCGTCAATTGAGATGATCATGTGTTTTTTTTCTTTCCTTTTATTTATGTGGTGACTTACATTGATGGATTTTCTAATGTTAAACCATCCTTGCATACCTGGTATGAATCCTACTTGGTCATGGTGTATTGTTTTTTTGATATGATACTGAATTCTATTGGCTAGAATTTTGTTCAGAATTTTTGCATCTATATTCATGAGAGATATTGGTCTGTAATTTTCTTTTTTTGTGATGTCTTTGCCTGGTTTTGGTATCAGCGTTATGCTGGCTTCATAGAATGAATTTGGAAGTGTTGCTTCCTCTTCTATGCTCTGAAATAGCTTGAGTAGAACTGGTACAAGCTCTTCTGTAAATGTTTTGTAGAATTCTCCAGTGAAGCCATCTGGGCCAGGGCTTTTTTTGGTTGGGAGTTTTTTTTATTACCTTTTCAATCTCTTCTCCTGTTATGGGTCTGTTCAGATTTTCAATATCACTTTGTTGTAGTTTGGGTAGGCCGTGTGTTTCTAGAAATTTATCCATTTCCTCTAGGTTTTCAAATTTATTGGAATATAGTTTTTCATAATCTGTTATAATCCTTTTTATTTCGGTTCGGTCTGTTGTAACGTCCCCCATTTTATTTCTTATTTGGGTTATTTGTGTCCTCTCTTGTTTTTCTTTTGTCAGTCTGGCCAGTGGTTTGTAGATTTTGTTGATTCTTTCAAAGAACCAGCTTTTGGTTTTGTTGATTCTTTCTATTGTTTTTCTGTTCTCTATTTCATTTATTTCTGCTCTGATCTTTACTATTTCCTTTCTTCCGGTGGTTATAGGCTTTTTTTGCTGTTCTCTTTCTATTTGTTTGAGTTCTGTAGTTAATGTTTTGATTTTGTCCCTTTATTCTTTTTTGATATGTGCATCTATTGCTATAAATTGTCCTCTGAGGACTGCCTTTGCTGTGTCCCAAAGGTTTTGGTATGATGTGGTACATTTTTTAATCCCTTTTTTTTTTGTTTTAATGTTGTCATCTTTTACATACTGATGTCTCTGTTTCCCTATTTTCAGTGTTTTTGCTTTGATTAATTTTTATGACTTCCCTATCTGGGTTTATATCTGGTTGCTCTGTCCTGTGTTCTAGTCTTGGTTTGTTATCTGATGTTATTGATTTTCTAACTGGAGAACTTCCTTTAGTATTTCTTGTAATTTTGATTTCATTTTTGCAAATTCCCTAAACTTCTGTTTATCTGGAAATGCCACAATTTCACCATCATATTTGAGAGACAGTTTTGCTGGATATATAATTCTTCACTGGCAATTATTTTCCTTCAAGGCTTTATATATGTCATCCCATTGCCTTCTTGCCTGCATGGTTTCTGCTGAGTAGCCCAAGTTTAGTCTTATTGACTCTCCTTTCTAGAAGACTTTTCATTTATCCCTAGCTGCTCTTAAAATTCTCTCTTTATCTTTGATTTTGACTCGTTTGATTATAATATGTCTTGGTGACTTTCTTTTGGGATATACCTTGTGTGGGGTTTGATGAGCATCTTGGATAGATGCCTTTTCATCTTTTATGATATCAGGGAAGTTTTCTGCCAACAAATCTTCAACAATTATCTCTGTATTTTCTGTTATCTCCCTGTTCTGGCACTCCAGTCACTCATAGGTTATTCCTCTTGATAGAGTCCCACGTAATTCTTAGGGTTTCTTCATTTCTTTTGAATTGTTTTATCTGATTTTTCCTCAGATAAGTTGGTATCAAGTGCTTTATCTTCAATCTCACTAATTCTGACTTCCATTGCCTCAATTCTGCTCCTATGACGTTCTACTGAGTTGTCTAATTCTGAAATTTTATTGTTAATCTTCTGGATTTCTGCTTGCTGTCTCTCTATGGATTCTTGCAGCCTGTTAAATTTGTCATTGTGCTCTTCTATAATCTTCTTAAGCCCCTCTATTGCTTTGTCTGTGTGTTCTTTGGCTTGTTCTGTATTTTGAATGATCTCCTTCCTGATCTCTTGAAGAGTTCTGTATATTAATCTTTTGTATTCTGCCTCTGGTAATTACAAGTAGTTCTCTCCCTCTGGAAGATTTCTTGACTCTTTGTTTTGGGAGCTTGCTGAAGCCATCATGATCTACCTCTTTATGTGATTTGATATTGACTGTTTTCTCCGAGCCATCAGTAAGTTATTATATTTATTCATTTTGTGTTTGCTTACTGTGTCCTGGCTTCTTGTTTTATTTTGATATGCCTAGATAGGCTGCTCATGTGAGCTAGTTTGATTATTGGCAACTTTGAAGCTCCAGTGTCCTGTCACCAGGTGGTTAGGTCTGTTACTATATACATGAGCCCAGGAGTCCATTTACTTTTCTTGTATGGATTGCCTAGGTGTCCAGATAGTAGGTCACCACATGTATGGTATAGGCTCTCCCCTATAGTCCTACATGGAAGGAATGATTGGAGTAGGCACAGCTACCTGGCTGTATTAGGGGGTGATGTGCTGAGC
Source organism: Dugong dugon (assembly GCA_030035585.1). NCBI lineage: Eukaryota > Metazoa > Chordata > Mammalia > Sirenia > Dugongidae > Dugong > Dugong dugon. Next base: position 63,089,788 of record CM057478.1, on the reverse strand, counting down.
AAGGCAGGGGACTGATGGCTGCCCCTGTGTGTCTGGGAGGAAAGCATGTCACTGTTCCCTAGAGTGCCTATGTGGGTGGGTTTTGCAGCCGGACTATGGGTACCCAATGCTGTTGGCTGTAAGGACTGGGAGGCACCGCTTATTCTTGGAACCCTGTCACAGGTGGTTAGGGGACATGGGTGGAGCCACCAGTCCTCAGGCCCCTGATGTGGGTAGGTGAGGGCCCTGACTAATGGGCAGAATGATGTCAAATGTCATGAACCTGCCACTCCACCATATAGCTGATACAGTGAAGTTAGGCTTTAGGTGTGTACCCTGTTGTAGTGTGCTAATGAGGGTCTATGATGCTGAAATGGGCCCACACAGGTCTGTGCAGGGGTGAAAGGCATTTGAAGTCTGTGGACCCCTTATGCCTGTGTCTAGGCAAAGGAGCTGTGCCTGTCCTGAGTTCCTGGCTTAGGGGAGCTGGCATATTATTTTTTCCTGGTTGCTAATTTGTTCCCTCTCCAAGGCCAGGAGAATGGCTAATTTTGTGTGATGGGTCCTACTTCTAGCCCAGGGGACATGGCAATCACTGAAGCCACCCTGGGACCTGGTGCAGAGTGGGGAAGGAGCAGGCAAATGGGAGAGAGATTCTTCCCAAACAGGGTGTTTTTTGATCTATTCGGTAGGTTAAATGCATGTACTTACCTTTGGCAATTGAGTGCTGCTTTTTACTGGCTCTGGAGACCTGAGCAGACTCTCCTCCACTTGGTTTCTCCTGAAGTGGAAAATGCGTCCCGCACACCACTGCCCACCTCACCACACATGCCTTTTGGCTTCTGCTGGGTCAGGTCTGGCAACACCTCACTGTTTCTGAACCGTCTCTCCCTCCCCCTGCCACTCAGTCCGATTCCTCAACTTTGCCTTTGATGTTCAGGGTTCCTAGATTGTCATATATAATCAATTCACTTGTTGTTTTGGGTCTTTGTTGTAAGAGGGACAACTGGAAGCATCTGACTACTCTGCCATCTGGGCCATGCCTCTCCCATCCTCCGCTTTAGCCTCGATTTTCTCACTTGTAAAAGGGAGGTTTGGATTAGATTAGCATTCCCCAGAGTGATGATCCATAAGAGAAAAGGTTTGTATTTAGTGAATTTGGTAAATAAATTTGCAGTTTTCCTCACAGAGTTTTACTGCATCCATTCGTGTATCAGTGGCTCAGAGAATCCTGCAGAAAACAAACCTATTTAGCGTTGCTTCATTCAGATTTTACTAATTTGATCACTGAACCTCATTATTATGATAATGATTATGATTATTACTATGATTACTACAACTACTGTTATTACTATTATGATTATTTGTATTAATTGCTCTGCATAACTCCTATTTACCTGCCACAAAACACCCCTGGGGAAGCTAGGTGAGCAGAGGGGTGAGGACCCTCGAAGCTCTTGCAGGCTCTGATCTGAGCCCTCTGGGAGGCAGACCTGAGGCTGGGCAGGGTGGAAGGGTGACGCCCTGCCTCTGTGTCCTCCAGGTGCCTTCCTGATCCCGTACACCCTGTTCCTCATCATTGCTGGGATGCCCCTGTTCTACATGGAGCTGGCTCTGGGTCAGTACAACCGGGAGGGGGCAGCCACCGTGTGGAAGATCTGCCCATTCTTCAAAGGTAAAGAAAGAGCCTGGGGGAGGTCAGGGTTGTTCAAAAGGGGTTCCTTGGGGCCCCTGGAGAATCTACTCCAAAGGTGGGGTTGGAGGCAGACCAACTCTCTTGTGGGATCAACAAGGTCAGGAGCATCCACCATTCAAAGGTATGTTTGGAGAACATTTGGCATGTCAGGAAGAGCACTAGCCTAAAAGTCTGGAAATCTGGGTTCCAGCAGCTGAGTGACCAGAGAGAATCTGTTTTTTTCTGTATGGGACATACTTCTAGAAGTGCCAGAAGTACACAGCACACATACCATTACCCTCCCTTCTTACTCACATGGCAAATGTGATAAATTGATCGTGGGTTCTTTCCTGCTCAGCCAGAAAGCTGCCTCATAATCTTTAATACAATAGCCACAACGAGTCAATTTCAACTGAGACGTAGATGAAGCGTATTTGGCCATCTTTGTATTTGGGATTTAGAGCATATCTGGAGACAGTAGCCCTAACAACTGCCATTTCTTGGCCCCTACACAGCTGGGAGAAGGGCATGGAGTAAGAGTTGGTGTTCCTAAGCAGTAGTTAGAGAACTAGGCTCAGATGGCAGCAAGGCCAGCATAACTCCCATGAGCCACTTTTCAGTTGTCATGTGTCTTCTAAGTATCTCCTGTGTACTCAGCCTTGTGGTAGATACAAGAAGCTTATAAAGCTTGTGTAGTAGTTAAGAGTTTTTCATTTGATCGTCAGAAATCCATATCATACTGACTTAAATACAAAAACAAATTTATTGGCTTATGTTGCAATACAGTCCAGGTGTATCTGTCTGGCTTCAGGTACAGCTCGATCCAGGTGCTGGTATAATGTTATCAGGAATCTCTCTGTCTCCAAGTCTCAACTCTATTTTATTCTGTGTTAACATCTCTTTCAGGAACCTTCTACTCAAGTGCTAGCATAGATGTCAACCAGCAACTTCAGGCTTAAATCTTACCAAGTTTAACAATGAACAAAAACAAACCAACAAACTCTTATATCTTAATAGCTTCTTTAAAGGTCTCAGAAAAGACTCTCATTGGTTTCACCTGAGTTATATGCTCATCTATAAATGACTCACTATAGCTATGGGGAAGCAGTACCCTGGCCAGGCCTCAGTCATGTGCCCACAGCCAGATCAAGGAAGTAGAAGACTTAGCCTCACCCAAACTTCTAAGAATTACTTAAAGGTAGTTCCTAAAGGAGTCCCTGGGTGATCAAGTGCTTAACACGCTTGGCCGCTAACCGAAAGGTTGTAGGTTCAAGATCACCTGGAGGAGCCTCTGAAGAAAAGCCTGGCGAGCTATTTCCAAAAAAACCAGCCATTGAAAACTCTATGGAGCACAGTTCTCTCTGACATACACGGGGTCGCCATGAGTTGGAATCAACTTGATGCCAACTTTTTTTTTTTAGGGGTTGAATAGTGCAGTGGTTGGGGCCAACTCCCCAGGAGAGGTTGCTCTGGGGCTGGGCCTGGGGATGGGACTCCCTGCCTGACCCCTCTCTGTCCCCCGTGCAGGAGTTGGCTACGCCGTGATCCTCATTGCCATCTACGTTGGCTTCTACTACAACGTCATCATTGCCTGGTCACTTTACTACCTCTTCTGCTCCTTCACCTTCAGTCTGCCCTGGACGGACTGTGGTCATGCCTGGAACAGCCCCAACTGCACTGACCCCAAGCTCCTCAATCGCTCTGTGCTGGGCAACCATACCAAGTACTCCAAGTACAAGTTCACGCCAGCAGCAGAGTTCTACGAGTAAGTTATGGAGCCCTCATCCTGTTCACAGCCCTCACCTGGGCACATGAGGCCTGTGCTGGGCAGGACCCGAGCCAGATCCTAAAGAAAACCACAGAGAGGAGAGGGACACACCAGTCATCATTTGTCATGTTTGCTGAGCGGCCACCAGGGTTCTCACCGAGGTTTCAATAATAGTACCATGGTTATGTAAGATGTTAGCATTAAAGGAAGCTGGGTCAAGGGTGTACAGATAGGAGCTGAGGATATGATCAGTGGTGGACAAGACAGATTGAAAAGCTTACATTCTGAGGCAGGAGGGTTGGAGTCAGGGTGCGGGTCAGGGTTGGGAGACAATTCATAACAAAGCAGATATAGAAGCAAGAGCATTTTAGGGGTGTAAGTACCCTTCAGGAAATGAAACAAATTTTAGAAAGTGTAAGCATTCATGTTGTTGGGTGCCATCAAGCTGATTTTGACTCTTAGCGTACTAGGGTTTTCTTGGCTGTAATCTTTGCAGAAGCAAATCTCCAGGTCTTTCTCTTTTGGAGCTACTGGGTGGTTTCAAACAGCCAACCTTTCTGTTAGCAGCTGAGTACTTAACATTGTGCCACAATGGCCCCTTGTGAATGTTCTTAAAGAATTAAAACAGGTATGTGGTAGAAATTGATTGTGGTGGTGGTGGGGGCAAAGAGAAGGCCTCTCTGAAGAGGAGACATTTGAACTGATACCTAAATGACAAGATGTGGTCAGCCAGGGAAAGCCTAGGGGGTGAGCTGGCAGGTGATGGAGCTGCAGGCTGAACCCAGGTCAGTCTGATCCTGAAGCTGTCCTCTGACTCCCCCCGCTCTGCTGCTGTCTCTCTGGGTCGTCCATGGGGGAAAGTAGTGAAATTCAAACAGCAAGAAGCATGCCATCCATGAGAAGCTCAGGGGAATTATTTGGACCGTGTGTATACGGGAGGCACTGATGGGCTGAAAGACAGAGCATCTTAAAAAATAACACACACACAACACACACACACAAACAACTTTTCATTCTGAGATAATTTTAGACAGAAAAGTTGCAAAAGTAATACATACAGCTTCACCCAGCTTTCTTTAATGTTAGCATCTTGCATAAAACAAACAATCAAACCTATTGCCATTGAGTCAATTCCGACTCATGGGGACCCCGTGTATTGCAGAGTAGAACTGCTCCATAGAGTCTTCTTGGCTGCGATCTTTACGGAAGCAGATCACCAGGTCTTTCTCCCGCAGTGCTGCTGGATGGGTTCAAACTGCCAACCTTTCAGTGAGCAGCCAGGCACTTAACCGTTGCACCACCAGGGTTCCTCTCTAGCAGTTAGAAACGGATGTAATTGTTCAGAAAGATTGTCATCATCACAGCTAACATTTACCCAACTTAGATTACGTCCCAGCCACTATGCAAAACACCTTTTCTATGCTCTCTTTTAATCCTGATCGTAGCCTTGTGAGATTGGTACTAGAATTTTCCTTATTTTATGAATGAGGGAACTAAGGCACAAAGCAGTAAAGTGGCTTGCCCAAGGCCCTACAGATTAGAAGTGGCATCGAAGTGGGTTTGAACCCAGATGGTCTGGTTCCAAGGCCCAAAGTCTTAGCCCAGTGGTTGTAAACCTTGGCTGCACTTTGGAATCACCTGGAAAACTTTAAAACAGACTGCTGCCTGGGCCTTATGCCCAGAGTCTGGTTGCACTGGTCTGGGTGCAGACAGGGCATAAGAATTTTTGACAACTTCTCTGATGATTGCAATGTCCAACCAAGGCTGAAAATCACTGTCTTAGCCATTGCATTCCCTGCCTCCTACAGAACAAGATATCTGCTGGGGACAGGTTGACATCTCTTCGATACGTTATGGAAAATCTAGGGCCTCCTTCACTCCATTCCTGAGGAGTGTGGGCTCCAAAACTTCCAGAACCTTTGGAGAGGTTGTGGTGGAGGTTGTAGGCAGCAGGCTGTCCTATTTAATGCATGTGGTTTAGTTGGAGACGGTAAAGGATTGTGGGGCAGAGGCTGCCCCTGAGATGTGTGTTCTGTTGCTGGCTTTCCCCCTTATACTCTCGTGGAGGACAAAATATAATTTTTCTTTTTGCTCTTGGCAACCTTTGTCCTCATAAATTAAAACAGAAAATGTTAGCTTCGTCTCTAGTTATTATTTTATTCATCCTCTGACATCTGAACATCTTAATGCCCCAGCCAGGACACCCGGTAGGAGGGAGATGTGAGTTGGGTTTTGAGATCCAGGTTACTATAATTACAGCCCTAACATTTCTCCAGGCTCAGCTTTGGAAAGAATGTGGTGGAAGAAGATGGTATTCTTGGGGACAGAGCTGAAGGGCTGGGAGATTAGTGGGGAGGAGAATCGATGACTTATTTCAACGGCTTTCAAGCCTACAGACCTCCCCTCTCCCTCTCTTCCTTTTAGTTGTCCCTGCTCCTAAAGATTCATGGCCACCGTAAACCAGGCACTGAGCATTTCTTCACAGCCAAATCCCATTCAGCCTTCACAGTGCATGGAAATAGGAATTATTCCCGTTTTACAGATAAGAAAGTGGAGTCTCAGGTTTTAGGTAAATGGCACAGCTATGATCTGAACCCAGGCTGTCTGAGTCAAGGCTGTCAACCAATACCCAGGCCTCTCTCCTGCTGTTCTCCTCCATCCTGTCAAAGCCTCCAAGGGAGTGTATTTGGGATAAGAGTGTGGGGTCCCTGCAGGTGGATAGGAGCCCTTCTCATGTGTCTCTCTCACCTCGTGCCCTGGCTGTGTGCTAGGTAACGTACAGCACTAAGTCACAGATTGGCTCTGGATCTTTTTTTTTTTTATGACACCTGGCCCTTTTCTCCAGATGTTGTTTCTGCTTTAAAACAGTCACCCAAACTGGGAACCCAACAATGGGGACTCCTAGTGCCAATTCTGGGGAGGTTAGATAGTTCTTTCTCTTCCCTCAGAGCCTCCTGACAAATTGTGTTACCATGTTGTATTCATTTAAGCTGATGGACTGAACACATCATTCAAAGGAACAAAACCGGTATTCTCCCCAGGCTCCAGGCTTGAAGCCAAATAGCCCCACAGCTGGTCTTCTGTTTGTAACTTCATCTATAAAAGGGCATCCTTGGCGAACGTTTGCGTGATGATAGAGAACTCCTACCCCAGACCTGTTCTGGGTGAGAAGAGAAGTCTCCCCCACCCCTGTACTAACCCTCTGTGCTTAAATGTCAATTGAGACACAGCCTGTTTGGCCTCTAGGCTTAGGAAAGCTTGGACCATACACTTAACGATGATTCATTGTCACTAAACTGCTGGAAACTTTAAAACAAACCCCAGTGACTTGTACTAACCCCCAAAACTTGGACCTGCTGGGGAGAAGGAGCTGGATTCTCATTCCTTTTCTGGGAATCAGCTCAGGAGTCCGGCTCTTTTCATGGATACAATATCTAGACAACCTCTGCAACACTGAAGTGGATTTTAAATGTACATGGGGTCAGCGGGGCCTGTTAGGGGACATTTTGGCCATCTGATTGGACCCTAGAGCCACTTAGGAAGTTTCAAGGCAGACAGTTGATTTAGTACCTTTTTTTATGATTTCAGTAGTCCTGTTAGCTAACCGTTGATTGGAGCAATTCAACACTTAGCTCATAGAGCAATGGGCAGAAGCACGATTAGATGTCCAAGGGGTTCAGTACCTGATTCTGGTTCGCCATCTTTTTAACCCATGCCAAGCCCTTACCACCCTCTCCTCTTTTTTTCTTCTGAGAGAAGCTGGTTTTTTAGAATACTCAGGGAAAGTCATTTCTGCATTGAGACTTCTTGTCAGTTCCTGTCGAGTTGGTTCCGACCCAGGGAGACCTTAGGTATAACAGGACAAAAGGTTGCCTGCTCCTGTGCCATTTCCGTGATTGTTGGTATGCTTGATCCATTGTTGCTGCTATTGTGTCATTCCATCTCATTGAGACTAGAAGGCTGAAAATAAGTTTACCAGGCAGACAGATTGGGCCAGGAAATGTGTTTTAGGCTGAGGGAACAAAACAGAGCAATTAGAGATCGAATGACTGGGAATGCCAAGTGGCTTGCTGGTGTCAGGAGCAAAGGGCTTGTGGATGTGGTGAGGCAAGAGATGAATTGGCATGGGTGGATTGTGGAAGACTCCAGATTCTGAAAGCGCTACATTTTATCTTCTAGATTTCTCAACCTCGACACAATTGATGTTTTGGGTTGGTTAATTATTCATTGGGGGGGGGGGGGTGCCCTGTGCACTGTAAGATGTTCAGAAGCATCCCTGGCCTTTACCACTAGATTCCGGCAGCACCTCCAAGTGGTGGCAACCAAAACTGTCTCCAGACATTACCATATATCCCCGGGGGTAAGGGCAACATCACTGTTTTAGGTGAGAACCACTGTTTTAGGTGATTGGGAGTCCCTAAGGATTTGGGGGCAGGAGAGGGACAAGGTTAAAATGACACTTCAGAAGAATTGTTCTATGGCAACACCAAACCGGAAAAACAAACCCCTTGCTGTCGAGTCAATTCTGACTCATAACGACTCTATAGGACAGGGTAGAACTGCCCCATAGGGTTTCCAAGGCTATAATCTTTACGGAAATAGATTGCCACATCTTTATTCCTCAGAGCAGCTGGTGGGTTCAAACCATCAACCTTTCAGTTAGCAGCTGAGTGCTTAACCACTATGCCACAAGGGCTCTTTTATGGCAACATATTAAAAACAAAAACAAAAACAAAAAAAAGCCAAGCTCACAGCGACCCTATATGACAGAATAGAACTGCCCTATAGGGTTTCCAAGGAGCAGTTGGTGGATTCAAACTACCGACCTTTTGGTTAGCAGCTGAGCTCTTGACCACTGAGCTACTAGGGCTCTTTTTGCCACCAGGTTTTACATAGGCACTGCCAAATGTCCTCTGAGGGAAAAATCTCCCCCAGTGGAGAAGCAGTGCTCTAGACTGTGAGCTCTATGAGGGCAGGCACCTTCAGGTCTTATTCACCACCATCTCCCCAGGGTCAGGCATGCAGTAAGCAAACAAGAGATTTCAGTTATGTTAAATCCAATTCCAAGAACTTTCAAGAGCAGCCTGTGCTGGGAGTCTCCCCAGATGATTTACTTATCCTGGAGTAGAGCAGCCGGACCGCAAGCCATGGGGCCGAGTGGTCGGGGCAGGGGCCATGGTTGACCAGAGCAGTGGGCACGCATGATGTGCATCAGTGCCCCGGGGCCCAGCATGAAGGGATAGTGGTTGAGGCAGCCTGGTGCCCAACTCCATCTGCACTCACAGGGACTGGCCTGTGACCACGGCCTTGGTCTGCCCTGACCCCACTTTCTCTGGCACATGTCCCCCATCCTCTGGCAGGCGCGGCGTCCTGCACCTTCACGAGAGCGATGGGATTCACAACATTGGCCTGCCGCAGTGGCAGCTCTTGCTTTGTCTGATGATTGTCGTCGTCATCCTGTTTTTTAGCCTCTGGAAAGGTGTGAAGACATCAGGAAAGGTAATCTCTTTGTTTCTCTTACAGTTGGGAGGTTGGCTTAAAAAGAAATTGTTTTTTCTAGTTATAACCTTGTAGTTGGTGAAAAGATTGGTGGAGCTGGAGGCACAGAGCCTGGGCCGAGCCCCAGCTCCACTACTGACTTGCTGGGTGACCTTGGACCAATCACTTCCCCTCCTGTGTTGGTTTTCCAAGGCTGCTGTAGCAAAACACCACAAACTGGGTAGCTTATAAGAACAGAAATTTGTCGACTTACAGTTCTGGAGGCTGAGAGTCCAAGATCAAGGTGTTGGCTGTGGTGATTTCTTCTGAGGCTTTGAGGGAGAATCAGCTCCATGCCTCTCTCCTAGGTAGCTCTAGGCATTCCTTGACTTGCAGCTGTAGCATCAGAGCTACAGTGCCTCTGCCCCCCTGTCTCTGTGACTCTTCTCCTCTTTTATAAGGATACCACTCAGGTTGGATTAGGACCCATCCTACTCCAGTATGACCTCGTGTTAACCTAATTGTAACGTCTTCAAAGACCCTATTTCCAAACAAGGTCATGTTCAGAAGTATCGGAGGTAGGACTTTAACATACCTTCTTTGAGGCACACAATTCAATCCATGATACTTCTCTAAGCCTGGGTCTCCTCATCAGCAGGGTAAAAGGGTGCAAGTAGATCAGAGCTCCTTATACTTTTCCACCGAAGCTCCCCCAATATCAGAGACCAGAGAATGGGAAACCCCAAGGACTGTGGGGAAAAGCCTAAAGCAATCTACCAAAATCTCTGATAAATCTTGGATTCTGGCATAAAAGTTCATGCACATGTTACATTCTACTCTGGAATATAACTATTTGCTTCACTATAATATCAATCATCCCCCTCTCTGAATTCTCAAGTTAAAGACATGCTACAGAAGATATCTAGCTGTATCTTGGGTTTTGTGTTTCTATGGCTGCAGGGCTGAGTACCCCCGGAGGGTCTAGGTGCCCTGGTGAGAGGAGCACAGACTTTGATGACCTATGAGGGCCTGTCCAGAATTGGCATTCTGGGCCTGGGTGACACTGTAGTAAGTAATAAGTCCCTCAGGGGTAGAGTATACTCAGCCTATGGCTCATGTTGATTCTAAGCCTGAGGAACATCATGGGAACAACAACCCCATTTGGACCCAATGTGGAGTTTGAATGTATTAAAAAGAATATAGCTGGGAGATGTTCTTTCCCAGTGTTTTGGTTAGCTATTTCTGTGTAACAAACCACCCCAGAAGGCACTGATTTGAAATAACAACCATTTTATCACCTTATGATTCTATGAGTTGACTGGGATGAGTTGGGCTATTCTTCTGCTTCATATGGAATGTCCAAGATGGCACATACACATGGCTGGTAGTTAGTGCTGGCTGTCGGCTAGAAACTAAGCTGGAGCTGTCAACCACAGCACCTTGGTTATTTTCCACATAGCCTCTCCATGTGACTTGGACTTCTCACAGTATGGCGGCTGAGTTCAAAGAACATGTTCCAAGCTGACAAGCCTCAATGTGCAAGTGATTTATCTATCTAGTCTTCACTTGCATCATATTTGCTATCGTTCCAATGACCAAAACAAGTCTTGTGATAAATTTCCAAGTCAATATGGGAGGGAAGTACACAAGAGGTGAGTTTATTGGAGAGCACCAAGGCAACAGTCTACCACAGTCAGGTAGGCATGAATTTGGGAAAATCTTCATTAGATAACTGCTTTTGGAAGGGGGATGCATCAGGGTTCTCTTGGGTACTCCCAGAGTTCTTGGTCATGTCACTGAGAGTGAAGCTGGTGGCAGAGGGCCAGCAGCCAGTGGGATGAAATTCGTCAAGAAGAAGTTGAAGTGGAACATCTTTTCAGCATGTGGGGGGCACAGCGTCTGCCTCAAAGAAGGATCCAACTAAAATGTAGACCAGGGCTTGAAGGCAGTCAGGGATAGAGCAAAACCAGGCTAGGACCAATACCATCCCAGTGCCTGGCACATAGTAAGTCTTCAGTAAGTATTTAATGAAGGATTAATTAGGAAGGTAGGAAGGAAAGAAGGAGAGTAGATGGGTGAATTGGTTTGGGAACTTCATTAAGTGTTCTTTTGAATTCAGCTCAAATTATTGAACATATATGAACACTAACTATATCCCAGGTTTGATGCTAGGACTAGTGATCTAAGAATAAATAAGGTAGATTTCTTCTTCAATTACTTGTAGTCTGTGTATATTATTGACAGGTTATGGGTCAACCGAGGTAACTACTTTCTTGGATATCCATCCAGAGACAGTCTGTATATATATATATATATATATATATATATATATATATATATATATGTGTGTGTGTGTGTGTGTGTGTGTGTGTGTGTGTGTGTGTGTGTCCCCTTTTAAATAAACATTAATGGTCACAAACTTTACAGGCTGTTATAGAGGTAGAGACATATCTTGCTTTTTTCCTTAATTTCACATTTCTTTGGAGATAATTTCACATCAGGTTGTTAGGTTGTATTTTAATAGAAGTACAAACTGTGGGTTTTTAAACCATTATTAAATCACTTTAGTGGATTGTCACAAACAATTTTTAAAAATGAAATAGGCTAGATAAGAGCAGAGTTGATTGCATATAGTAAGCTAAGTGCAGTTTCGTGGAATTTTTGTTTCAGTTACAAAATATAAGTGTTTGTCTTGATAGATATGGTATTTCTTGGGACAGGTCATGGTCAAAACATGGGAGAGCTGCTGCATTAGTGGAGGGAGGAAGCGGGTCTCCAAAGGCGATGGAGAAGGGGGCATTTGTGCTGGTTCTTCATGGACAGGCACAGGTAGAGCTGGGGTGGAGGGAAGAGGTTCTCAGTGGAAGGAGCTGTGTGAGCAAAGCCACAGAGGTGGCAAGCTCCAGGGAAGACTTGTCTGGTGCTTGCTGTGCCTTTCCTGGGTATCAGGAGCAGAGCTCTCCTGGGCGGGGCAGGGCACAGGCAGAGGCCCCAGGGGAGCCACAGCCTGTGACGCTATATGAGCTTTACTATTGCTATGGCTGATTGGAGAACCTGGCCTGGGTATGGGGCCACCACAGGCTTCTAACATTGCACCCCGAGATTAAGTTCCCCAGCCAGTGCTAGGCAACCACAGACAAAAATATAGCTCACAAGTCAATTCCAACTCATGGCTACCCCATGTGACAGAGTAGAACTGCCGGATAGGGTTTTCTTGGCAGTAATCTTTATGGAAGCAGATTGCCAGGCCTTTCTTTCACGGCACTGCTGGGTGGGTTCAAGCTATCAACCTTTCAGTTAGTCACTGGGAGCAACCACAGGCATCAGCACTAGGCTGGAACAGAGCATAAGTTTTCTGCTGGGAGACTGGTGCTAAAGAGAGACCAGGAGGGCCGAGCTGAGCATGCTCAGTTCGTCTTCCCACTCTCTCTGGGAGGAGTCACTCTTGTGCCCTGGGGAGGAATGTGTGAGGGGCCTGTGTTACACTAAAGAAGTCCCTGTCCGTGGAAACACGAGGAGTGAGGACTATGAGTCCCTCCTGTGTGTGTCAACCAAAGCCACAGCCCACATTTTGTGTAAGTTCCCCAGTATTCTGGCAGCTGAGCAGGCAAGGAGTTTCTAGAACTGGAAGCATCACTCAGGACATTCTTGTGCTCTGTCTTTAATTGTTTTTTATAAACTGGCTCCTGAGAAAACCAAGAGTGTTGCTTACTTCTCCCCAGATTGCATCTGGAACAGGACACAGCTTTTCTTTAGCAGGCATCTACAGCCACAGCCACAGAGCGGGCATGAAATGAATTGCAAATGTTCACAATTTCAGTCTTGGCAAGAGAAGGCTCTTTGAAGATGAGTGACTCCAGGGCTGCTGGGATGGTAGGGGGTGGGAAGGGGTGATCCCAGACCACACCCTCTGTGACCCTGGTCCTTTGATCATCTCAGGTGGAAGGTGGAGGTTTGAGGTCAGGAGTCCTTCCTCCACAGGGAGCCTGGCAAGTGTGTACTTGCCATCACATTGCCATCCTGGAGTCCCGCTTGCCTCCCTCCCGGATCACAGAAGTCTATGGCTGTCCTGGAACTTAGCACCTACTTAGACCACTAAATGTCAGAGCTGGAAGGTACTCAAGGCCATCTCCTCCAACCTCTTGTACAAATGGGGTAACTAGGGCCTAGAGACAGACAGGGTTTCACAGCAGCCCTCAGCAGAGCTAGAACTTGAACTTGGGTCTCAGAGATACAGTATAAACAAAACAAAACAAAAAATCCATTGCCATCGAGTCAATTCTGACTCACAGTGACCCTATAGGACAGAGTAGAACTGCCCCATATGGTTTCCAAGGCTGTAATCTTTATAGAAGCAGACTTCTACATCTTTCTCCCACAGAGCAGCTGGTGGGTTCCAACCACCTACCTTTCGGTTAGCAGGCCAAGCACTTAACCACTGCACCACGAGGGCTCCTCAAAGATGTAGTGTAGTGAGTGGTTAAAAACATGGGCTTTGTAGTCTGAAGACTTGATTTGGAGTCCAAGCACCATCATTTACTGCTGTTGACCTAAAGCTTCATTCCCCTCCCTGAGCTTCAGTTTCCTGTCAGAGGTAATGAGCCTGCCTGCCTCCCAGGGCTGTTAGGGGATGGAGTGAGAGGTTGCATGTAACAGTGCAGGACTGGCAGAAGGAAATTGCAGATCCTTTTCACCCCAGCTGGTAATCTGCCGTTCTCTTGAGGGGGGTCTGTGGGGATGAGGGCAGTGACCAGGTTCCCATCTGCTCTGATTATGTATTAGACTAAACTTTTGGAAACCTCAAACCCTCTTATGCCTGCAGATAAATCAAGACAGTACAAGTGACCAGGGTCAACCGCCATCTCTGCCCGTTTCACTGCCAAGCTTTGGGCTGTTTGGGGATTTAGAACAGATGGAATACCTGAATTCTGGCAAAGGTGGTGAGGCTGGGGAGAGAAAAAGCCAGACTAATTAAAAACAAAACCAAAAATATGGGTTCTAGATTATTTAAATAAAAATGTTGTTTTGTTACTTTCGGGTTCAAGTGGTTATGCTAGCTGAGTCTTCCCACTAATGTGTCAATATAGGCTGGTCCAGGCTTGCTGCAGTGCCTTGATTGGACCCAATTATAATGACCACCATAATTTGCATATCAGCAAAGAGGGTACTAAAATATGCACAGCCTGGTGTTTTCTTCTATCAGTGCATGCCCCCACCCCGACTTCATAATCCTTTTTCCTATGTTTTCATTATTAGTGCATATGTTTCCAAATATCCAGTTCAGAGGACCACAAACTCTAAATCAGTAAAAGTTAAATTAATACAGTTCTGTAGTAATAAAAGATGGGTATTTATAGTCTGTGTTGGAGTGGGCCTTAGAGGTGGTCCAGATAGTGCTTCTCAAACTTTAATGTGCATAAGAATCACTTGGCAGGCTTGTTAAAACTCAGATTCCTGGGTCCCTCCCAAGAGAGTCTGATTCAGTGGAGATGGGGTGAGAAATTGCATGTCTGACAAGTTACTAAGTGATGCTGATGTTGCTGGTCCGTGGTTCATTGCCTTGATCTAGGCAGTCCTCTGATGCTTGAATTTATAGCAAAGCTTACACACCTTCAATAACAAGGACTCATCACCTCCTTGGACAACCCATTCCTTCTTTAGAGAACTCTATCCATTAGAAGGTTCTTCCTTTTATTGAGCCAAGATTGTTCTCATTTTGATTATCAGCCATTGGTTTGAGTTTGGTGCCCTGGGACCACACAAATTCTAATCCTTGCCAGAATTACCAGGTAAATAAGAATTTGGATTTGACATGATAAAAAGTCTGTGGAACTTGCCAAGACAAATGGGCTGCTCGTAGTTCTTTTCATCTCATGCTCAAAGTTGGACAAAGTCTGGTTTTTCATACCAGATGCAGTGTGAGTTGAATTCTGAGAGCAGAGGGACCTTGAGTGGAGATGACAGAGCCCAAGTGTTCTTTCTGTTTGCCCAGTGTGCATCCAGTGCACACATGTGCATGAGCGAGCTGTTGGCCAGGGATCCAGGAGCCTTCCTTTTCAACACACAAAGGTCTTTGGCAGCTGAACTCACATCCGCCTTCAATTCTGAGAACCTTCAAGACTCAGTGATTTAGCTTTGAACACATATGCATGAACAAAACAACCCCCCCTCCACCCTTTCTAGATCTTTGACTTCAGTTTTTAAGCACAGCTGTGTCTCGAACATTTCCTCATGTGTTCCTTAGGGGAAATTGAATCCATGTTGGAGCCTCCATCTTGGCCACTGCAGGGCTGCCCCAGACCCCTTGGGAGATTCCTTGGAGTCAGAACTTGGGATGTTGTTTTTTGATGGGAGGAGCATGGTCTCACCCAGCCTGCTGGGCTGGGCAATAGGCCTGAAGCTGACATGAGTTAAAGGGACACATGGCAGTTAGGACCCTTCACAAGGCCATGTGAAGGCTCCTCCTTGTGCCCATCACCAAGGTCTTCTACCCACTTGTCCCAGTTTGGGAGAATGAATCCAAGATTGATGTGAGGCCACCCACATGCAACAATTTAACTTTCCAGAGCATATTTCTCTCCTCATTTGTTATTGGCAATTTGCGCTTCCTGTTCTTGCTTCACTAAAAGAAAGCAGAAGTCGAAAGCTCAAATCTACAAGGACCTCCATAGAACAAGGGAGCAATGGAAGAACGACTGAATAACATGAAGCAGACAACCTTTCCCTGATTTCCTCTGAGCCCCCAGATATGACTGCTATTGATACATTCACTTGCTTACTTTTTGAATTATTTGCTCATTCATTCACTTGTCCCTTTTTCATTCATTCTTTGACTGACTTAGTCATCCACTAGCCCTCTCATTTATCACCACCCACTCGTCCATCTGTCCATCTATCCACTCAACCATCCATCCATTCATTTAACCATTTACCCAGCCATGCATTCAACCATCCAAAATCCATTCATCAATCCAATCGTTCATCTACACAACAGTCCGATCATTCATCCAAAAAACATTTTTAAGCACCTATGTGTGCCAGGTGCTGAGGATACAAGTTTAAAAAACGGGATCTTGCTTATAAGGGTCTCATGGTTTAGTGGAAAAGACAGACAAGTAAACAATGAAGATAAACCAGTGTCCTTAATCTCATCTATGGAAAGCATATGACTTTATTTTCTACATCTCAATTTTTATGTTGAACCCACATCTTTCTAGTCTAGCAGAGAACTTTTTCCTAAGTCATGTTTCAGGACTTTGATCTTCTTCCTAGGGTTGTGTGAAGATTCTAGGGGCTGTATAGTACAAGGACTTTGGGAGGAAGAACCATCTGGTCCTTAAGTCCTATGTCCTCTAGTGACAATTGAGTCTTTCTTGGGTCCTGCTAACCCAGCCCTTACTTGCTGTTTTGCAAGGGGCACAGTCTTCTTTTGCAAGACTACTCATGGCTGCACCTGCCTTCAGCAGTTGACTGCTAACCTTTCTTGCACATTTACATCACCTTGGGAACTTTAAAAACATACTGAAGTGCAGCCCTCCCAGACCAAGTAAATCAGAAACTCCAAGGATGGAATCTGAGTTTTGAAATTTCTGTTTGTAAGTTACACCAGAGTATTCTATTGTATAGCCAAAGCTGAGAACCACTGAACTAGATATGGACCCGTTTCCTGCCTAGGATCTCCTCTCTCTTTTCCCTTAGAACAAGGAGGAAGTCCATCCCTCCCAACACAGACCTTTCTTCTCTAATCCCCCTACCGGGGCAAGGGGGGATCTCTTTTTAGTCTGGGGATAATTTCTTCTGTTTTGTGTTTCTGGAGAAGACAATTTGTCTGTGTCTAAATTCTCTCCCACTAAGATGAAGAATGGCCAGAGTTTCTGCTTTCTGGCTAGCCACATCCCTCTCTGGAGAATGAGCTTAGCCTCTGGGCTTGAGTGACATTCAAGGATGAGAGAGAAAGGGAGAGGAGGAGAGGGAGAGTCAGAAACAGGAAGAGAGGGAGGGGGGAGAGGAAAAGAGAGAGACAGAAGGAGAGAGAGAGTGAAGGAGCAGGGGAGAGAGAGAGAGATCTCTAAATATTCTGCCGGTGAAATGAGTACCGCTACCAGTAATGATGGCGTGTGATGAATGGCAGGGAGCACAATGGTGGGTGTTTAGCTCTATCTGAGGCAACATGAAGGCTCAGGAGAGGTAATTTGGTAGAGGAGGAGGAGGCATCCAGGGCTGTGAGAACCTGGTCTTGCCCTCTGCAACCTTGGCTTCCGTCATGGCACCATGCCCATGTGGCTGACTCTCCCACTTGGTTCTGAGCTTCTGTAGGGTACGACCTAGGTCTCTTCACTGTTCTGTCTCTGGAATCTGATCCAGGGACTGGCCTAGAGATGAAGCTTGTAGCATGTACACTTGGTGAAGGAAGGTGGGGGAAGGCATGACTGGCGCCCTGGGAAGTTGGCAACCACCAGTCGGGACAGTGTGAGTCTTTCACAGTGAGCTTGTCCATTGCCCAGGTTGTGTGGATCACAGCCACGCTACCGTACATTGTGCTGTTTGTTCTCCTGGTCCACGGCATCACGCTGCCCGGCGCCTCCGACGGCATCAGCGCCTACCTGCACGTCGACCTCTACCGCCTGAAGGAAGCCACGGTCAGTGCCCAGTGACCACCCCCTTGGGCTAGGGTTGAGAGAGGGTTCTTGGGGCAGGAAGTATTGGAAAACCTGGCACCAGCTTTGCCACATACTTGCTGTGTGGCCTTGGAAGGATCTTCCCTCCCTGGGCCCCATCTTCATCATCTGACCAGTGCTGGTTTGCACTTGGTGGTCTGTATTAGCCCGTTCAGCTCTGCTGGTTTGGGATTCTGAGGTTCCATTTAGTGGCCTTCAAGGACCCCTTTTCTCAAGGAGAGCAATACCCTGTGAGGGGGACATGATGCCGTGGATCCCTACCTCAGCCCTGTACCCACAGCCTCCTAGCCTGTCTTGTGCCACTCTCACCCTACTTCTACCTCTAATCCCCAACCCTGGCCTTTGCCATCATCTTGTGACATCAGCATAAGGAACAACAACAGCCACCAGCAAGACCTTGAACCTTCTGACCCTTGCTCCCCACTGCCTCCTTAGCTCATAGATTCTGAAAGAAGGCGGGGGTGAGCTTGGGAGTGGGGCCCAGAGCAGTGGGGTGAAGTTGGGAACAGAGACAAACTTGGAGGTACCTAGTACCTTGAGCATTTTAAAATTACAGCTGAATCAGCTTTGTAAATTGTGAAACAGTTTGTTCTGCAACTGTTTAAATAGCCGAAGTCTTTCAGGTGTATAAAAACTAAACCCACCTGTCCTTGCTCCTCTAGTTATGCCCTATCTCTGCAATGTTGGGGAAGCCTGGTATAACATGAGTAGTGGAAATGACAGTAATCTCTCAAATCTGAATTGCAGCTCTTAGTCCAGGTGGACTAGGTATAATTAATCCCATTATGTAGATAAGAGAACTGAGATATAGATGGGTGAAATTGACCAGACCTACAGCATGGGGCAAGGCACCCTGGTGGTGCAATGGTTAAGCACTTAGCTGCTAACCCAAAGGTTGGCAGTTCAAACCCACCAGCTACTCCATTGGAGAAAGACCTAGTGATCTGCTCCCGTAAAGATTACAGCCTAGGAAACCCCATGGGACAGTTGTACTCTGTCACATGGGGTCACTATGAGTCAGAATCGACTCAGTGGCACCCAACAACAACAATAGAGCATCAGGCAGAGAGGTCAGAGAGGGACTCAGGTCTTCAGGCTTCCAGCCACATGCATTCACCACCAAAAAGATGGAATAAATAAATCCCCTTGGAGTCACCACTGTCTGTGGAGTGGTAGAAACCTCCTAGGTGTCCTCTTCCTTTTCTGAAGATGTCTTTTCCATACTCCTCAGATAATCATACCCATTTGCCCTTGTCCCATCCACATTCTAGCCTGGAACTTTTAATTTATTAACTTTATTTAAAAATCATAACATTATATTGAACCAGTGAGTTCATCTGGGGTGAGCTCAATCATGACGACCCATGGCCGATCACTAGCCAATTGACATTGAGTGGATGCTGACTCATGATAACCCCATATGTGTCAGAGTAGCACTGAGCTCCATAGGGTTTTTATTGGCTGACTTTTGGAAACTGACCATCAGGCCTTTCTTCCAAGGTGCCTATGGGTGGACATGGATCTCCAGCCTTTTGGTTAGCAACTGAGTGCATTAACTGTTTACACCACCAAGGCTTATTTTGTGCAGGCTACATGGGGGGAGGAGACTTTGCATGGCTACCCACGTCTGATTTAGACCAGGTTTCCCTGGGTCTTAGAGCATCCCTGGGGCTACCAGGCCCTTTCGGAACAGTGAGGGAGTCCAATTCTATGAGATGCAGAGGGTGATGGTTTTGTCTGCTGTTTCAGGTATGGATTGATGCTGCAACTCAGATATTCTTTTCTTTGGGTGCTGGATTTGGAGTCTTGATTGCTTTTGCCAGTTACAACAAATTTGACAACAACTGTTACAGGTAAGATACTTTCCAGGGCTCTGGAAAGCTCTAAACCCTGGGGGTAGACCCTTGCGACCATAGAAGAGAGGGTTCTGGTCTGGGAGCCAGCTCTGCTGGTTCCATTCTTGGCTCTGTCAACTTGCTTTGTGATGTTGGACAAGCCAATTTTCTTCTTCAGTCTCTTCCTCTGTGAAATGGGAAAGTGAACTTCCTCAGCTGTGGCGGTACTGATGAACATGTTTCAGTTCAAGATGCCTCTAAAACAGATGTAAGGTGCAAGACTGGGATAGTTGAGGCCATTAGTGCCGGCGGATCGTGAGGGTAGCTGCAATGGAGGGGAAGAGTGTGGCTTTCAGACCAGTTAGCACTGCCTAACTCTGTCCATCTGGTGCCCAGGAGGACAGGAATGAAATGTTCAGGCTGATCTCATGAGGGCGAGGGCCTGGCAGGGTCAGAGGAAAGACTGCAGGGCGGACTGGGACATCTGTTCAGGGCAGTGGAGTCAGAAGGCCATGCTCTGGCTCCATTCAGTAAGTGTTTAATGCAGCCTCCTGCAGGCTCAGTGCTGTGAGGGCTTCAGAAATGGACACAGATTTGGGCCCATCTCTACCACTCTCTTTCAAAGCCTTAAGGCAGATTTACAACTCCTTTGGTCTAAGACAGAATAGGATGAATGTGTACCATTGGAACGGATGGTAGGAAGGCCTAGAGAATGGTGTGATCAGCCCCCTGGTAGGGGACCAGCAAAAGCATGTAGGTGAATTTGAGGTGAGCCTTGGAAGTTAGGATTTTGGCAGGCAGATATGGAGTGGATGGCATTCGTGGGGTGGGGTGGGACAGCAGGAGCAAAGGTGGGGAGGTGGTAGGTTTTGTGGAACAGCAAGTTGATGGACTTGGTTTGTTCAAAGATTACTTGTCCAGCAGTCATGGAAAATAAGCATGGAAAGGAGGTTGGGTCATCTTACCAAAGACTTTGAATGCCAGCGTGAGAAGTTGAGAGGCATTGGGGAAAGTTTGTTGAAGAACAGAGCTGGTGAATTGATACCCCAACAAGTGAGTTTGATACCAGACTCTGATATCAAACTATTCCATCTGGAAGTTGTTAGCTCATTTCCTGCACCAGCAGGTGCTAACGCAGTGCTGGTGGGGCACTTGGGGCCGTGTGGCAGCAGGGAAACTGAAAAGGGGGGGGTGGCATTTGAAGCTGTATCCAGGCTGCAGATTCCACAGATGGCCCAGTGGTCAATGAGCAGAGTGGGGGCGGGGTCAGCAGATTGGAGCAAACAGTGCTTCTTCCCCCTAGGGATGCCCTGCTGACCAGCACCATCAACTGTGTCACCAGCTTCATCTCTGGGTTCGCCATCTTTTCTATCCTTGGTTACATGGCCCATGAACACAAGGTCAACATTGAGGATGTTGCCACTGAAGGTGGGTGAGCAGATCTCTTTGGCCCCAGCCCACCAAGGAAGGGCTGTGAAACCCATTTCATTCTGGCTTCACAGCTCCCCTGTGGCTGTGGGACTCAGAAGACTGGACCTGGAGGTTTCCAAATGGCCCACTTGATAGATATCCCCTGAGGCTGTCCATGGGAATTTCAGGCGATCCTGGGCCCTGGGTATGGAGGGCGTTTTCTGCAGCTTCCACTCTGTACCAGCCCCTGTGCTAAGCACTTTATATGCTTTCATTTTTCACAGTGCTATGATAATAACCAAAAAACCCAAACCCATTGCCGTCGAGTCAGTTCTGACTCATGGTGACCCTATGTGTTACCGAGAAGAACTGCTCCAGAGAGTTTTCTTGGCTGTAATCTTTACAGAAGCAGATTCCCAGGGCTTTCTTCTGTGGCATCTCTGGGTGGGTTCGAACTGCCAACCTTTAGGCTTATAGTCGAGTGCAAACCTTTTGTGCCACCCTGGGATCTTAGCTATGATAATAGACTCACTTTAAAGATGAGAAAGCTCAGACTCAGGCTAAGTAAGTTACCCAAGGTCACCAGCTAATGAACAATGGTGCCAACCTTCAAGCCCAGATCAATTTGACTCTGGAGCCTGAGTGCTTCCTCACTGCTTCCTGTGTTCTTATGGCCACATAAGATCTGGAAAGAGGCTTCTTCCAGCAGACTCTGAGGACCCAAGGTTTTGTGCAGGAAGTGGGATTCACAACATGTAACCTGTAGCTGTCCAGGCCAGGCACTACTGTCTGCACTGACTGTTTAAGGTCAACCTCCTTGATGCAGAGGCTAGTGGGATGTGAACTGTAAGCTTCTGTTGACTTGACCTGTCGTCTCTGGACCCTTGGTCTGTTCTGCCCACATATGACTGACCAGGTATCATGGGGCTGGGCTAGAGCTGTTTGGGCCTTGAAATGCTCTCCTACCATCCACAGCTCAGACCAACAGTCCATGTCATTGATGAGGCCCTTGATGTTTCTTACAGGAGCTGGCCTAGTCTTCATCCTGTACCCAGAAGCCATTTCCACCTTGTCGGGATCCACGTTCTGGGCTATCGTGTTCTTCATCATGCTCTTGGCTCTGGGCATTGACAGCTCAGTGAGTGACCCTGCTCAGGATGCCCCTACCCCACACCACTAGGTCTGACTCCTCACTCCCACACCACCGAGTCTGACCCTCTACCCCCTCATCACTTGGTCTGACCGCCCCCCACCCACATACACACCACTGCCCCTATGTGTTTTAGTAGTCGTCTCCAGAAAGCCCTTATTGAAATTCAGACAATGAATTGAGTCCTCACTCAGAAAGGCAAGACTTAGGCCAAAGCCAAAAAGCAGCAGAGACCCCATTGGCACATGGAAATCCAAGCCTAGAGGGATTGAAGATAAGCCAGCACAGCATTCTCTTCTTGCAGATGGGGAAACTGAACCCAGAGAGGGCAAACTCCTGTTGATGTTTCATCATCAACAACCCCCAAAACCTTTCTTAGTTTCTTAGATCCTTTTACTTTATCCATATATATAATTGGATTACTGACATCTTCTTTTATCTATGTCCACCCTTAGGCGCAGCATGGCTGGAAATTTGCAAGAAGTCTTAGGGTAGGGCTGGCAAACAGGTTTCCTCTCCCTGCCATTTCCTTCTGATTGGTAGATCTGCCAGGAGCAGTGTGTTGAGAAGGATTCTGAGGCTGCTTCCAGGCTCATGGGAAGGAACGCTAATTGTGATTAACAATGTCTGCCAAGGGTAGAGGAGAGGAGAGCGGTGGTGTGCAAGCTTCCCGCCTGCTATCCCAGGCTTGGGGTTCACCTATGCAAACACAGACTATTACTCATGTGAGGCCATAGCAGGGGTCTCATCCAGAATAAACTTGCCCAACATCAGTGGGATAGGAGACCCCTCAGAGGCTGAGAATCTGGAATTTGGGGTGACCACTTGGTTTGATAATTAGAAAGGCTGCCAAAATTCCTTGTCAAAAACTGGTGTCGGAAGTTCCCACCATTAGAGCCCCTTCTTTAGTAGCTGTTTCCAGAAGTTCCTTATTTATATAAGTATTAATATAAATAATATGTAATATATTATAAATGTATTGACACAGTGGCTGCAAACATAGCAACGATTGTGAGGATCGAACGGGACCGGGCAGTGTTTCGTTCTGTTGTACATAGGGTCGCTATGAATCGGAGCCGACTCAGCAGCCCTGACAACAACAATATAAATGTATTACATGGGTGTCTTGGCGGGTGTCTTTCACTCTCCTGTCCTCTTCTCAGTCCCCAGGCAGGCTGAGTGGATGGGACAGGGTACAGACACACGTTGAGTAGGGGGATATGGGGGTTAATTCTTTACCCTCTCCCACATCATTTCTGAGTTGAGGTTGGTTGAGAACAGGGCAGAAATAGCGTGAGAAGATGAGGCGGGAAAGAAGGACCTGCTGACCTTCTCAATTTCTTGAGAAAGGCAAAGCAGCAGCCCAGAAGCATGAGTCCTGCTGTGGGAGGCTCGAGGGAGCCTGGGACCTGAGTCTGAGGCGCAGGCAGGCCCTCACGCTTCCCTCACCCACCTGGTTCCCTCCAGATGGGAGGCATGGAGGCGGTCATCACGGGCCTGGCCGACGACTTCCAGATCCTGAAGCAGCACCGAAAACTCTTTACCTTTGGCGTCACCTTTGGCACCTTCCTTCTGGCACTGTTTTGCATAACCAAGGTAAGGAGGGCCGGGCCTCCCTGGAGCTTCTGGGCTGCATTTTGATATAATTGGGCACTGCCTGCCTTGGAGCTGTGGTGGGTAGGGCTGGGGCAAGCTTAGGGGGAACCATGGTGGAAGCCAGCATCCTTGCCCTGTGTCCTGACCCCCTGGGGTTAGAACCCAGTTGTCTTCTCCCAACTCTGAGACCAAGGAGTTCCAGGCAACTCCTTTGACTATTTATCAATTTGAGGGTCAGCAAAACTCCCTTGGAAACCCACCTTCTTCCACTGGCTGAAACACCTACCTTTAGACCTAGAGGCTCCAGAAGGCTTTGTTGGAATGCAAATACGTAGCATTTGTACTACAGCACCACAACCCTTTCACCAACGCACATTCTGAAACAGTCGAGGGAGTTTTAGTATGTTTTAATGGACCAGTAGTTCATGGCCACTTCTAGCCAAGATGGTCTCAGACTTTTCCTCCGCATGCCTCAGGGAGGGATCTACGTGCTGACCCTGCTGGACACCTTTGCGGCAGGCACCTCCATCCTGTTTGCTGTGCTCATGGAAGCCATTGGAGTCTCCTGGTTTTATGGTACGTGCTCTTCCCTGAGCGAGCGGAAAAGCCTCAGCCCCCAGTGCTCCTGGAGCCCTTTTATCTGGAGATGCAAAGGGGCTTTCCATCCCAGGGCATCCACCTGCTAATCCCACAGTTGAGCAAGTCACTTACTGGGGACAACTCTTTGCAGCCCCTCAACTCAACTTTGGATGAACTCCCTTTAACAAGACCCCGCAAACACCCCCAAAGGCATCCAATATTTGCTCATGATAAAGAGGAACTGTAAAGAAGCTGCTGCCCCCAAGTCATGTAAACCATTGTAGAGTAGGGTTGCCAGGTTTAGAAGATAAAATAGAGAATGCCCAGTTAAACGTGAATTTCAGATAACCAATCAATAATTTTTTAGTACAAGTATTTCCCAAATATTGCCTACCAACCAACCAACTAGTTGCTGTGGAGTTGATTCCAACTGATGGCAACCCCATGTGTGTCGGGGTAGACCTGTGCTCCCTAGGATTTTCAGTGGCTGATTTTTCAGGAGTAGATGGCCAGTCCTTTCTTCCATGGCATCTCTGGGTGGATTCAAACTGCCAACCTTTTGGTTAGCAGCCAAGCATGTTAACCATTTGTACCACCCAGAGACTCCAAATATTGCATAGGACATACTTATACTATGTTGCTATTGTTTGTCTGAAATTCAGATTTAACTGGGTATCCTATATTTTATATGGTAACCTTATGGGATAGAGTAGAACTGCCTCACAGGGTTTCCAAGGAGCCCCTGGTGGATTCAAACTGCCTACCTTTTGGTTAGAAGCCAAGCTCTTAACCACTGTGCCACAAGGGCTCCAATCTTATTCTTTAGCTGAACTGGGAGAACATTTTAGAAACTGTTAGGTTTTTTTTCTTTTCCATTTGACACACCAGAGAATCCTGTTTTTTGTATCAATTAGAAAGAGATTTCAATGTAAAAGTCTGGACTATTCTACCAGATTAAAGTCAGGGAAAGCACTGTATACATAGTAGTTGTTTTTAACAAAGAGTAGCGAAGAGGAAAGAGGCCAGGCTTTGGAGGCAGGCTGACCTGGTCGGGTAACCTGGGGCAGGTCCCCTACCTCCCTAAGCCCTGGTCTTCCTCTGAAAAATTAATTGGTGTGGTACATAGGAGGTGATGATGTTTGTCCTCTCCTTTGTTCTGCAGCCAGCAAAGCACTGTCCCCCGGTTCCCCAAGTCCCAGGATGTCCCGTCTTGCCTCACTTCTTCCTCACCAGGGGCCAGGTCTTGTGGGAGGGTAGCAGAGGTGGCCCGGGGCTCTGCAAGGCTGTGGTGATGGGCCTGCCCTGTGTGTGCGCAGGTGTGGACAGGTTCAGTAACGACATCCAGCAGATGATGGGGTTTAAGCCGGGCCTCTATTGGAGACTGTGCTGGAAGTTTGTCAGCCCTGCCTTCCTCCTGGTGTGTAGCCTGTGGCTGGGGAGTTGGTGTGAGGGGGGTTGTGTCTAGGGTGGGGGTGGGTGGGCACATTTGCTTCTTGAGGGAGGAGGCTCTGGGAGCTGACGCTTGGGGTGTTCAGTCCTGTTGTTTGCCAGGGTGGGCTTCCAGCTGAGTGGGTCTGGAGCCTGGGTCCCTGGGGACCGTGGGTGCCACCACACAGCCCAGCTCAAAGTTAGCCGCGCCCTCCTCCCTCTCTCTCCGCTCCTCCTCTTCTCCTTTATCCACTCCCCGTCCTCTTTGCCTCCTTCTTGTTTTTCTCGAATTTTCTCCTTCCCTCCTCTATCTCATTTCTTTTTCCCTTTTTCTTTATTCTCTCCTTTCCACTAATCCATCTCACACCTCCTCATCTCTCTCTTATCTTTCTCTTTATCTCTGTTTCTGCCACCCCCCCTTCTCTTTCTTCTCTCCCTATCTCTTCTTATTCCCTTGTCTCTCTTCCCTTCTATCTTCCTTCCGTTCTCCTCCTCCCTTCTCTCTCCCTCCATCTCTCTACCCCACAGTTCGTCGTGGTGGTCAGCGTTATCAACTTCAAGCCGCTCACCTATGATGACTACGTCTTCCCCCTCTGGGCCAACTGGGTCGGCTGGGGCATTGCCCTCTCCTCCATGGTCCTGGTGCCTGCCTACACCATCTACAAGTTCCTCAGCACACGAGGCTCCCTTTGGGAGGTGAGCTCTCTGGACAGCCAAGGGGCTGAGGGGGACAGGGTGGGAGGGGGCATCTGAGTCATTGCCTGTTGGGATGAGAGACGTGAAACAGGACACAGACATTAGGGTCACTCAGACCCACCACATTGACCAAGTCATTTAACCCTTCCCTAGCCTCAGTTTCCATATTTGTGACATGGGGATAATAATACAAACCTCAAAGGGGAAAAGCAAATGCTTGCTTGGAGGTCCCTGGGTGGCACAAATGGTTAAGCGCTCGACTACTAGCTGAAAGTTTGGTGGTTGGAACCCACCCTGAGGCATCTCAGAAGACAGGCCTGGAGATCTGCTTTCAAAGGTCACAGCCTTGAAAACCCTGTGGGGCAGTTCTACTCTGACACATAGGGTCCCATGAGTCAGAATCAACTGGATGGCAATGAACAATAACAACAACAACAAAGCATAGTGCCTGGCACACAGGAGGTGTTCAGTACATATTACCTGCTGTTGCTGCTGCTATTCCTACTACTATTTACTGGAGAAAGTAATGCTCAGCCCTGGAGGTCACTACAGATTGGTTAGACAGGCTGCGTAATTGGCCCTGCTCCTAAGGTATGTCATGTCCCCAGAAGTCCCAACTCCCACTTCCAAGCCCACTATGGCCTGGTCATCTTGGTTTTTGTCTCCTTCATTCTTGAACCTGATAACCTCATCAGTCTACACCAGTGGTTTCTAAAGTATATTTTCTTCTTTCACCGCGTACTGTCAGTGTGTGTGTGTACATATATGTATACATATGTATATATACACACATATATATGTATGTATAAATATATTGGGAACATTGTCCTTTATTCCAAAATTAAGTCCTTCCTATTCTTGGTTGCTAAAATACTCTTTACTTTAGAAACTATGGTGACAGTCTTTTCTTCATGTCCTCATTTTGCAAAATAAATATTTCAGTCCTTCATTAATTCACTTCACAGATATTGACTGAGAATCTAATAGGTGCCTGGCACTGTTCTAGGGACTGGACAAAAATCCCTACCTGTGTGGAGCTCACATTCTAATGGGGGAGATGGGTGACGTACAATACGAAGATGTTAGGGAACTAGCAGTCCAGGAACTTACGGGGAGGGTCCTAGGGTCTGCCCTGCCCTGGTTCCTTGTACTGTTTCCTGTCTATGAAATTCCTGGCTGGAGGCCTCCATCCTGGGTCACTGGGAGAATCCCATGCCCTGTGAGCTCATCCCAGACACGGAAGCTAGAACAGGCTTTGATTTATCCCAAAGCTTTTATTCTTCCCACTATCTAGTGATCAACCATTCATTCAAAAAAAAAGTCCCTGCCACGTGCTGTGCCTCAGGGAGGCTTTCCTTGACTCCCATTGGGCCAGCTCCCCTTACCCCTTACCACGCACTTGTGCCTTCTGAGCTTTTGCTCTGCAGCACCTAGGACACCCATGGTTAAACAATTACCCTTGTGCTTACGTTTAATGCCAATCCCTTACATGGCCTGTCAGCTCTCCAAAACAGAGACTCTGTGAGTTTCCTCAGCTCTGGGTCCCCAGGGCCCAGCACCGGTCTGACCAGTAGAGGGCTCGATAAACGTTTGCTGGTGGATGACTCAGAGTGAACCATCAAGCCCCCCAAACAAGACTGAGGGTGTCTTGTGTGGACCTCACACACCGTCCATCCATTTGAGGCTTCAGGGCTAAATGGCAGGTGGCCCTCAAGTGGGGGGTGTCGGCTGGGCTGCTGGGAGGGTGTCCCCAGCCACGCTGAGGCCTGCTCCCCGTCTCCTCCGTCACAGAGACTCGCCTACGGCATCACACCGGAGAATGAGCACCACCTGGTGGCCCAGAGGGATATCAGGCAGTTCCAGGTGAGTGCCACCTGGACCCTTCCAGGTGGGGGTCATGGAGATGGCCCTGGCTGCTCCCTGCTGTGTACCACCCAGGGTCAACCCACAGCCAGAACATCCGGCAGTCAAGGGCTGTACCCCGGCGGTGTGATGTTGGGTGTGGTATTGGGGAAGAAGGAGAGGGCTCGTTCTTGGCCTTCTCCCAACCTCCACCTGTCCCTCTGCTCTCTGCCTCTGGCCAGGCAGAGAGGGAGTGAGAGGAAAGGGGAAGGGCGACTAGGCCCAGAGACAGCAAGGAGTGGGACAGAAGGGAGGGAGAAGGGGCTTGGTGGGACCCAGAAGGGCAGCCTGGAGCGAGAAAGCAGCTGGAGGGTGGGTCTTACCGTGTCCTGGCTGTGTAACTTTGGGCCAGTCACTCCATCTCTCTGTGTGCCTGTGCCTCAGTTTGCTCATTTTTAAAATAGGGAGATATTAGCCCCCTTAACTTCTTCCCCAGATTCAATCCATGCTTTGTAACAGTGAGGGTATGTGATTGGTAACCCCCTCCCCCAACTCCCATGTCATCGGGAGGATACTAGTGCTCAGCAAGATGCTACTGGGCTCCTGTGGCTTGTAGGGGACCATGTTGGGACTTGAACCTTGGTCCTGTGATGCCAAATGCCCCATCTTCCCTACAACCCTATTCTATCTCTGTGAGTTGCCACCACGGAGTGTCACCAAACCAGGCTGAGAATGTCTTATCTTAAAGGAAGTGCTGCAGGGACATCAGGGACATGTTCACCTGAGGCCCACTTTGTCCCCAGGAGTTGGGGGTAGGGTGGGAGTGTCTTCATGAGTCCCCTGTCTCAGACTTGCTGTGTGACTTTGGGAAGTCTCCTTTGCCCTTTCTGGGACTCAGTGACGATTAGGGAACTAACTTGTGGTTCTGTGAGGTCTGTGCAATCAACTGTTAGGGGTCTGTTTACTTTGTCTCCGACAACCTCACTCAGCTGGCTCTTGGTCCTCTTGGCCCCTGTCCACCATGCCTTGTCTTAAAGGCTCCCCATCTTTCTCTGCAGTTGCAACACTGGTTGGCCGTTTGAGCCTGACCCGAGGAGGAACCCCATCTGCCAAGGTCCTGGTCAAGGCGTCGGCTTCGCCACCACCCGGACACCGTCTTGGGATTCCTCTCCTGGAAGCTGTTCCTTCCAATCCCTTTGCCTCTTTTCCCAGTTACCAATGATTCAGTGACTCTGGTTTTTGTTCACCTTCTGTCACCTGGCCTGGGGGCTGTGAGCTCAAATAGGTAAGGCTCGAAGAAGAGGAGGAGAGGAGGGAATGAGAGCAATGATTTCTGTTGAACCTCCTTTGTTTTGGGGGAAGTCTCAACCACTTTGAGCCTGTCCAAGCTTCCTACCAGTGGCAGGGAGTTTTCCTTCCATACCTTGGGCAGAATTCCCCACCACTTTTGCTTGTGCTTCGGCCCAGGGAGGAAATTCTCAGTCCACCAAATCAGAAAAAGGATGATACTTTTGGTCAGACACCCAAAAATCAAATGAACCAACGAAAAACCCAGCACAGTTTGGGGGAGAGATGCATAGCTGGCTCTCTGGTGTCTGTGCCTTGGCTGGCCTGGGAGCTTGGAAGTATTTGTCCCTGAAATGAAGTCCGTAGTTAGGTACTTTGGAGGATCGTGAGCAGAAACTTTCATAGTCAGTTTTCACTCTAGCTAATCTGAGTTTGATCTGTGTGTGTTCTGGGCCATTCCACCTGGCTTGTAGGAACAGGTTGTCTGGGGGCCCAGAGCTATGGGTGCCAAGGGGAGGAATGTAGATGAGCCACAGTGAGCACATTCTGTGGAGGGACCTGCACCAGACAAACTGGTAGAGGCCACTGGATGAGCCACATCCACTGAGACCATATGCTGCTCTTGCTCTGTCAAGCACACACCTGTGGTTCCCCAGGCCTTCCTGGGGAACTTGGGGCAGGACCCAGCGAGGTCAGATGTATCTACCATGGGATTCCCTGCTGTCCTGACAGGGCTGAGTGGGCGCCCCAGGACAGCCTGACAGTCCATTGTGTTTATTATTCACAGACCCCCACAAAGCCTTTTCCTGGGGATCCCACCCAGCATGGGCCAGGGGTCTTGAGCAGTGGGGAGTTGGCACCTTTGAGGGCAAGGTGGAACCAGCACACAGCTCTTCTGGAGAGGAGGCTGCAACCTGATCACTCAAGTTGAGGGAAGACCATTCTGAAGTGATGGATCAGATTGGTGGCTTTAGAGAATTTCTAGGTTTACTTTGGATACAAGCTCACGAGTGGTGCCCTCGAGGGTGGTAGTGGTTAATTTCGGCTCAGTGAGAGAAACGATTCCAGGTTTGGCAAGTTGGTGGCATCTCTTTGGGGTTTCTGTTTATGATTTGAGTCTGTTCAAGCCCCCGCTGGAAATCTGGACTCCTGGGTTCTTATCTTGGCTATAGGAGGCCCTGTAGCAGAATCTTGGGCCCAAAACAAATTTAAAATCATTCTTGCTCAAGGTTTCTCAGCTGCTAAGGGATCAAGTCAGACCCTAAATTTGGACTCCCTAACTCCCAGCACAGAGAGGTCTTTGAAATATCCAGAACAATATGTGTAAACCCGCAAAGGCTGCAATTAAAAAAGAAATACAATCAAGTGGCGAAGAAGCATTTCTTAGCAGAAGAACAAAGTGCTGGAAGAAGGGGAGAGGGGTGACGTCATTATTCTCATCTAGCTGGTTGCAGAGAGGAAATTGTTTTGCTGCTCTCTTTTGATGCAAATAGTCACTCTCTGAAACTGTGGGATATGAAAAGCTAAGACCATTTGACTGAAAGGAGAGCAAACAGCCAGAAGAGCATGTATGGATGAGAACAGGGGAACAATCAGAGGGAGCCTGCAATTTTCTTCAGCCAGCTGCCTGTGGCCCTTCTGTCGCCAGACATTTGTCCCAAGATGAAATTGGAGTAGTGGTGCTAGCTGAACCCACACCAAACCAATGCTATGGTGCTGCCTTGTGGAGGAAGTTGGCTCCCCGAGCCTGGGATGGGATGGGAGGAAACTGGCTCCAGCCTGGGGCCCCTAGTGGTAGGGAAGGGGGGTTACCCAGGAAGTCCATGGAAGTTCTCTTGGAGGTGCTGGGACACCTCTGGGTTCACCTTTCTACCCACACTTAATGAAGAGGGGTATGTGCATTATCCTAAGTAATGTTTGACTTCTTTTTTGTGGCCTTTTTTTAATAGCAGAGGTTATCCAGGACAAGGGTACTCTTGTGTACTGTATGTGACACTTTTGATATGTTCCCAGGTTTTAAAAGAATTATTATTTTCCATGAAACGTAAAAGATCTGTTTAAGACCATCACGTTATAAAAGCCAAACCAAACCCATTGCCATCGAGTTGCTTCTGACTCACAGCGACCCCATGTGTTTCAGAGTAGAACTGCACACCGCAGGGTTTTTAGTAGTGGTGATCTTACGGATGTAGACCACCAGGACTTCCTTTCCTAGCACTGCTAGTGGATTCAACCTGCCAACCTTTAGGTTAGTAGCCAAGCGCAAACTCTTTGCACAGTGGGTATTTAGCATCAGCCTGTTAGTCTTGATTCCAGATGCCCGTGAGACAAAGGAGAAGGGGAGGTCATCTCTTGCCAGATATCCTGCTGAACAAAAGTCCTCACAGGTGCTTTAATTCTTGGAGAGAGTTCCCGCCCAGCTGGGAGCCAGTCTCTGGTCATCAGATCATTTTTCCAGCTCTGGTAATGCGAGACTGGCAAATTCTTACCAAAGCAGTAACTTCATAGTAAAGCAAGCACAGGCCCACTGAGCTCATTTCACTTGTTTGTTTTCTTGGAAAGCATGAAATGGAGAAGAACAGAGAGGGAATGTGGTGCAGTGCAAAGAGCACAGCATTTGGAGTTGCAGACACCTGGGGCTGAACCCTAGTTCTGCTGCTGACTAGCTCGGTGGCAGCGGGTAGTAGGGAGTGACATCACCTCGCTGGGCTTCCAGGTTCTTTGTCTGTAAAATCAGGGGTCAGGTCAGATAACCAAAAGTCCCATCCAGTTCCAGAAAACTTCATGTCTCCATGATGATGTTCTTGTGCTAAGTTTACAATAAAGGAAGCACGTGGATTACTGCAGGACTTTCCAGAATGATCCAGTGACACAATAAGCTGTTGAGCAGAGAAATGTCAGATTGCTGGCCTCCTAAGGGTTGATTTTTCTGGATACCCAGTAGTTCCTCTTTCTCAGATATTCTTCAGCTGATGCCAGAAACACTTGTCATTAAACAGATAACAATAATAAAAGAACCCAACTCTTTTGTTTTGAAACTTGTTCTGGGGAATTTGAGGGGAAAAAAATCGTTATACACCTGTAAGTCCCAGGACCCTCACCGCTGCGGGGATAGAGCCTGTGCTGTTGCTGCAATCACAGACGTCACCAAAACACTGGTGAATGTGAAGTCCCTTTTGGGGTGCCTGTGCTTGTCCCTCTGTCTCTCCACTTCTGTGTAAATAAGGACTGTTTCAGTAGTATCTTCTCTATGTCATGGACTGTTCCAGTGTCATGCAGATTTCTATGTCTGGTTTGGATTTGTTTTAAAAGCTGTTCTATTCATGGAAAAATAAATGTGCAGAATAATAAAGGATATGTCCTGTGCCATGTATCTGGTAGTAGAGTTCTGAATGCTTTTCTGTGAGGAGGGTAAAATGCTACGAATTGTATAACGCAAGTGGGTTTGTCTGTGATCAGCCTCCAGCTGATAGGGAAGAGCTTGTGGTCATTGTGGTCCACATTTCACCTTGTGTCTTAGTCTGGGTTCTCTAGAGAAGCAAAACCAGTAAAGCATGTAAGTATATATATATAGAGAGATTTATATCAAAGAAACAGCTCACGGGATTGTAGAGGCTGGAACTTCCCAAGTCCATGGATCAGGATAGAGGCTTCTCTTGATTCACGTAGCTGCAGGGGCTGGCAAACCCAAGATCAGCAGGTCAGAGAGCAGGGCTCCCACTCACAGGCTGTGAAGGTCTACGAATCCCAAAATCAGCAGATAAACTGATAGCTCAGGTCCCAAAAACCAGAGGTCACATGAACAGGAGGCAGCTGCAGGATTCAGAGCAGCAAAAAGCCAGAATGTCTGCTTATATTCAGATGCAGGCCACACCCCCAAGGAAACTCCTTTGCAACTGATTGGCTACTCACAGCAAATCCTATCATGGGAGTGATCACATAAAAACACTGAGAATCATGGCCCAGCCAAGTTGACACACAATCTTAACCATCACAGTCCACCCCTTGTCAACTTGGTACATGTACACATCTCCTTAAATCATACATAATCTCTGAATAAAGACAATTATAAAGTCACACTTGCGCCTAACATGATACAACTAACAAGTGTACAACTGAAAATGCACTAGCCCCATTTACATCTTATATTTTATAAGTGAAGAAAACAAAAATATTTGATGCACACATACAAAGCAGAAATACAATAATTACAGTCCTTGTTTCTGCAACTGGTCACGTGGCCATAACTATTATTTGGAACTACCTTCCTCCACCACCCATTCCATATTGCCTTTGCCCTCAGCAAGTACCTCAGCTTGTCATGGTTCTTTGCCTGGTAGGGTGACCCAAACCTTCATTCCTGAATGGTCTGGGTCATTGCTAGTCATGTCAGAAGTGTGTTTCTGTAGTTTTCCATTGACTTTAATCAAAGGGCATGGTAGTACTAAGAGACGCTTTAAGGGATCTCCTGCATTCCAGACATACTCTTCTTTACCTCCATCATGTAATGTTAATCTGTTTTCCTCTAAGTAATCAGGATCAATCACACCAGCCAGTATGGCAACTCCCTTCTTTGCCTGTTGATCCAGAGGAATAAGAGGCCCAAAGTGGCCAGGTGGCATTCTTAGTTTCCAGTTCAATGGAATCAGTGATGTGTCTCCAGTGGGAGCACTCCTCCCTTTGGAACTAAGACCTCTAGACCTGCAGAGCATAAGGTCGCAGGGACAGGAAGCAAAAATCTTGTGATTGGGTCACTAGGGGTAATAATGAATGGTGCAACTTCCATCTCCACCCCTTGATTCCTGGACCCGTGAATCCTGACTATGGGAGAAACAGCACCATATACTGGACGCTGGTTTAGAGCATACACAGCCTCCTGGAGAACATTGCCCCAACCCTGTAAGGTATTGCCACCTAGCTGGCACTGTAATTGTGTCTTTAGAAGGCCGTTCCATTGTTCTATCAATCCAGCTGCTTCAGGATGATGGGGAACATGGTAAGACCAGTGAATTCCATGAGCATGGGCCTACTGCTGCACTTGATTTGCTGTGAAGTGAGGCAATGCTGTGTGGAATACCATGATGATGGATAAGGCATTCTTTAAGTCCATGGATGGTAGTTTTGGCAGAAGGGTTGCATGCAGGGAAGGCAAATCCATATCCAGAGTAAGTGTCTATTCCAGTAAGGACAAAATGCTGCCCTTTCCACGATGTAAGTGGTCCATTGTAATCATCTTGCCATCAGGTTGCTGGCTGATCACCTTGAGGGATGGTGCCATGTCAGGGTCTCAGTGTTGGTCTCTGCTGCTGGCAGATTGGGCACTTAGCAGTGGCTGTAGCCAAGTCAGCCTCGATGAGTGGAAGTCCATGTTGCTGGGCCCATGCATAACCTCCATCCCTGCTACCATGGTCACTTTGTTCATGAGCCCATTGAGCAATGATGGGAGTAGCTGGGGAAAGAGGATGACTGGCTTCCACAGAAGATGTCATCCTAACCACTTGATTGTTAAAATCCTCCTCTGCTGAGATCATCCTTTGGTGAGCATTCGCAAGAGACATGAATATCTTCACTTCTTTGGCTCATTCAGAGAGGTCTATCCACATGCCTCTTCCCCATAAATCCTTGCCTCCAATTTTCTAATCATGTTTTTTCCATGTCCCTGACCATCCAGCCAAACCATTGGCCACAGCCCATGAATCAGTATACAGTCCCACATCTAGCCATTTCTTCTTCCAAGCCAAGTGATCAGCTAAGTGCACTGCTCAAAGTTCTGCCCATTGGGAGGATTTCCCTTCAGCACTGTCCTTCAGGAAGTTCCCAGAAAGGGGCTGTAGTGCTACCGCTGTCCACTTTTGAGTGGTGCCTGCATATCTCGCAGAACCATATGTAAACCAGGCGCGAGTTTTCTCTTCTTCAGTCAACTGATCATAATGAACTCTGCATGAGGCCATGGTGCAGACTGGGAGATGGAAGGTGATGTGACAGGAGTGGAGACCATGAGCATTTGGGCCACTTCCTTCTGCAACTTACTTGTGCCATTGGGTCCTGCTCAGGCCTGATCTTGTATATACCACTTCCATTTAATGATGGAGTGCTGCTGTGCACTTCCAACTTTGTGACTCTCTGGGTCAGACAACACCCAGTACATGATGGGCAGTTCAGGCCACAACGTGACTAGGTGGCTCATGGTTAAGCATTCAGTCTCTGCTAAGGCCCAGTAACAAGCCAAAAGCTGTTTCTCAAAAGGAGAGTAGTTATCTGCAGAGGATGGCAGGGCTTTGCTCCAAAATCCTAAGGGTCTGGGCTGTGATTCACCAATAGGGGCCTTCCCAAAACTCCAAACAGCATCTCTATCTGCCACTGACACTTCAAGCACCATTGGATCAGCTAGATCATATGGCCCAAGTGGCATAGCAGCTTGCATGGCATCCTGAAACTGTTGCAGAGCCTTCTCTTGTTCTGGGCCCCACTCAAAACTAACAGCTTTTTGAGTCGCTTGATAAATAGGCCACAATAGCACACCCAAATGAGGAATACGCAGCCTCCAAAATCCAAAGAGACCCACTAGGCTTTGTGCCTCCTTTGCAGTTGAGGGAGCAGCCAGATGCAGTAAGTTATCCTTCACTTTAGAAGGAACATGTCGACATGCCCCACACCACTGGACCTCTAGAAATTTCACTGAGGTAGAAGGT
Source organism: Dugong dugon (assembly GCA_030035585.1). Taxonomy (NCBI): domain Eukaryota; kingdom Metazoa; phylum Chordata; class Mammalia; order Sirenia; family Dugongidae; genus Dugong; species Dugong dugon. The sequence continues at coordinate 63,053,695 of CM057478.1, read as the reverse complement.
GCCTGAAATTTTGTGGGGTTAATTTCCCATGCTCTAGCATGAGCATGTTATACCGATAAGTCCAGAGTCACTGACACTTCTGCCTTAACAGTTTCAATTGGCATAATGTCATCAGTGTAATGGACCAGTGTGATATCTCATGGAAGGGAAAGATGATCAAGGTCCCTGAGGACTAAATTATGACATAAGACTGGAGAGCTGATGTAGCCCTGAAGTAGGAAAGTGAAGGTATATTTCTGGCCTTGCTAGCTGAAGACAAACTGCTTCTGATGGTCCTTCGTAACAGGTATGGAGAAAAAGATGAATAGCTGCATACCAGGTACCAGGAGATGTATTAATTTGCTCAAGCAATGAAACTACATCTGGAACAGCAGCTGCAATTGGAGTCAGCACCTGGTTAAGTTTTTGATAATCTACTGTTATTCTCCAAGAGCCATCTGTTTTTTGCACAGGCCAAATAGGCGAGTTGAATGTGAATGTGGTGGGAATCACCACCCCTGCATCCTTCAAGTACTTGATGGTGGCAATAATCTCTGGCAATCCCTCCAGCAATGGGATATTGCTTTTGGTTTATTATTTTCCTATGTACAGGAAGTTCAAATGGCTCCTACTTGGCTTTTCCTACCATAATAGCCCTTACTCTATTTGTCAGGGATCCAATGTGGGGGTTCTGCCAGTTGCTGAGTATACCCATTCCAATTGTGCATTCTGGAGCTGAAGAAATCACTACAGTATAGGTTAGGAGACCCACTGGACCTACTGTGAGATGGACATGAGCCAAGACTCCATTAATAATCTGACCTCCATATGTCCCAACTCTGACTGGTCAGTCACAATGACATTTTGGGTCTCCTGGCATTAGTGTTAGTTCAGGGCCAGTATCAAGTAATCCCCGAAAAGTCTGATTTCCTTTTCCCCAATGAACAGTCATTCTTGTAAAAGGCTGTAGATCCCTTTGGGGAAGGATAGGAGAAAGATTAACAGTAAAAATTTTTGGCAGTGTACTGCAGTCCTTCCTCAAGGTGATCTGGCCTCCCCTTCATTCAAGGGGTTGTAGGTTTTTAAACTCGCTGAAATCTTGGAATTGACTGAGGGACCATGACTCTATTCTGGCAATTCGAGTTAGACTGCTGTTCACTTGACCTAGAATTCATCCGCATGTACAGATCAAGTAAATATTTGTTAGATTTCCTATCTATTTCACTCCTAGGGACACTGTGACTAAGTAGCCAACGTCATAAGTCCATACAGTCAGACTAATCTGATTACTGCTTTGACTCTGCTGTCCATTATGGTAATCATACCCACCTTGTCTTTGTCAACTGAATGCTACCACTTGGCCCCTAGCACCTTGGGCTACAGTCAGCCCCGTTGTAGTTATATGTCTTAATTCAGTTAGGGCAATTCCCACTGTCAAATCGGACTTACATAAAATAGCAATCACAGCAGTCTTCAAGGATGCTTGAGCGCCCTTCACAAATTTGTTCCTCACCATTGTGGAAAAAGATGTGTCCTCTGGGCACTCTATGTGTGGGTCTGTGGGTCTAACCTGATAAATCCACTCTAGCATGCCAATTTCCCTAAGACTTTGAACACCTTCTTCTACAGTATACCAAAGCAGGTCTGGTACTTCAACTTGATTAAGTGTAGGCCAACAAGTAATCCATCTTTCAGGAATTCAACCAAATAAACTGTTAGATCCTTTCTTAAGTTCTTGAGCTGAAACATTGAATGAAGAATCTGTGCTTAGTGAACCCATATCAATAAATTCAGATTGATCCATCTTTATGTTCCTTGCACCATTATCTCACACCCTTAATAGCAATTCCCACACATACTCCCCAGGTTTCTGTTTGTACATATTAGAAAAGTCAAGCAGTTCTTCCAGAGTTTAGTGTACGTCCTCCTGGGTTACACTTTGTACTTCACCTTTTGGTGCTCCCTGGTACTTAAGTCTAGTTATAGATCTAGAAGCCAAAATTGGTTGGGAAGTGTTTTGAGAACATTCAATAGTGTCTTGTAAAGCGTCTGCCTCAGGCAATGTCCCAGGCAATGACTCAGAAAAAGGTGCTTTAGATGCAGCTGGGTTAATCTCATTAGATGGAAGTGGAGAGGCTAATGGTACTGTTGGCAGAAGTGATTCAATGGAATTTAGGGATTCAATGCCCCCAACTTCCTGATTATCTGAGTATCCCAATTCTTCCCAATCAATGCCCTCACTTTAACTTCAGACACTGTTCGAGGTCGTCAGCTGAGTTGGCATTGTAATTCAGCCACTCTTGCAATAAGACTCTGGGTCTGATTTTCGGCAATATCAACTCTGTTACTACAAGAATAAGTCTTTCAAGGCACAAGTGGAAACTTTGAGGTCTTTTATGTGGTGCTTGAGCTTTGACTCTGAGGCCCTGAGCTCATCTCTTTCTTTCACTAGTTTGTCTAGTGAAAGTAGGACCAACCAACCAGCTTCCTTATACTTCTCATTATGACAAAATTGTAGAAAGGTATCATACATACGATCACCCAGAGCACTGTCTTTCACCAATACCTAATCTATTGGTGGTGATATTGTGTGTATTTGAATTGCCACCTCAAGCCATGGATTAGCAGTGCCCTCTTTACTACTGGAAGCAGAATCATCAACATCTTTAAGACTAACCAGACCTGAGAACCAATTTAGAAAATTCATCCTTACAATTTTCTTTCTCTAGAGCCATTCTTGGTACCAAATGTCTTAGGCTGGGTTCTCTAGAAAAGCAAAACTAGTAAAGCATATATATGTAGAGAGAGAGAGAGAGAGACAGATTTATATCAAGGAAGTGGCTTACATGGTTTTTAGAGGCTGTAACGTCTCACGTCCTGGGGTTTGGAAAGAGGATTCTCTTGATTCATGTAGCCACAGGGGCTAATGAACTCAAGATTGGCAGGCCAAAGAGCAGGGCTGTTGCAGGCTGTGAAGATCGACAAATCTCAAGATCGGCGGGCAAAACTGTAGGTAAGCTGCTAGCTCAGGTCTCAAGAACCGGAGGTCAGACGAACAGGAGCCAGCTGCAGGATCTAGAACAAACCAAAAGCCCTGGCAAGGAGAGCAGGAAGGACTAGGTGGCGGAGGGCAGAGAGAGATGAAGGCTCAGGTGGTGATGACCTGCCACAGGCCCTGCTTCCACAGGTACCACTCACAGTAGATCCCATCATGGGTGTGATCATGTATCAGATCTCAACAGGGAAGTGATCACGTCATTATACGATTGCCAAAACACAGAGAATCATGGCCCAGCCAAGCTGACACACAATATTAACCATCACACCAAGTGATACTAGGTTTAATTATCTAGGTTTTCTTTCTTTTTTTTTTTAATTTAATTTTGAGGGCTGAATTTCAAGGGCATCAGAACCTCCTGACCTGAATGCACAATTTGGTGCGTGTGTGCAGTTTTCTGCAGTAAGGAGACAGTCACACTTAAGCTCTTAGAGCTGAGTACTGTCACTGTTCGGAAAAGATGTGAACTTACATGTAATTTTTTTAAATGTAAGTCAACAAGTAAATGGTTATCTCAGTATAAAGAAGGTATTGTCCAATAAAGGAGTCCTGGTGGTGGACTAGTTAAGAGCTCTGTTGTTAGCCAAAAGATCGGTGGTTTGAACCTGCCAGCAGCTCTAGGGGAGAAAGATATGGCAGTTTTGGAAACCCAATGGGGCAGTTCTGATCTGTCCTACAGGGTTGCTATGTGTCAAAATCAACTTGATGGCAGAGGTTTGGTTTTTGGGTTTGGATATTTTCAAATAAAAATTCAGTCCAGGTCTTCAAATATGTAAAAGCTACCAAGAAGTGGGGGAAGGGAGGGCCCAAGGGCTGAATCATGGCCAATGGTAGGAAGTCAAAGGAGGCAGATTGCAGAAAGGTTAGGTCAGAAGAGAGAATGGGCTGTTGCTGGAAGTGGTGAGCTCCCTGACATTGGAGATACGTAAGCAGATGCCAGGCAATGTCTCTTGGGGAGGGTAGAGAGGGGACTCAGAGTCAGGTATGGGTCAGAGAGGGAGGTTGTATAACCTTTATGATCCTCCTGTTGGCAGCTTCTGGGATTCCTTTTGAACAGCTGTGAACCCAGCCTTGTGCCCCAATGTTGGGAGATCCAAAGAAATTTATGGCAAGGGTCTAGGGTGAGCAGGGGTTTGGCCTATGCAAATTGGAGTTGGGCAGACATCCCAGAGATGATATTATCATTCTGTTCATTTTGTTTCCACCCAGTATTGAAGTTAAGGTTTATTCATGAATAAAACAAGACAGCCAGGTTTCCAGCATCCTTTCGTGCACTGTGACATTTAATGAGTAAGTGGTCTTGCAGGAGTCCGGGAGGGAGACTGGGCCAGAGAGGGCAAAGGCAGCTCTTCTGGGGATCATGGGGGCTCTGATAACCCAGACTGCCACCCTGTTCCCTAGACTGACTAACTAGTAGGAGAAGCCACAGAAACTGGTGAGCCTTTCTTTAAGCACCTGATGGTATTTGGAATTCTGCCACATTTAATCACACCCCTGCCCTGTGTTTGGAGATGATATAGCTTCATTTTGACCTCCTTCCAAAAGGCACTGACGTGTGTAGTATTTTTCTAGGCCTCAAGGTGTTCATCTGTACCATGAAACAGGAGTTATTATAACTAAGTGTTCATGGATAAACTTCAAAAAAAATTTTAGAAGCTTCTAAAATTAAATGCAAATTTTTATTTGGATGAGTTCATGTCCACTTTTCTGGAAAGAGGATCTACAACTTTCATCAGATTCTCAAATGTGTAAGACCCACAGCCATAGGTTACCTTTGGGGGTCCCTCTCTTCTGATGATACATGGTGACTTCCACCCTGATCACAATGAGGATGAGACAGAGCATATGTATGAATCCCCATCATCACTATGGCTTTTCATTTTTATCCATCCACATTGAATACCTCATTTGTTTGCCTGACAGTGACCCTGGCAGGAGGTAGGCAGCAACAGCAATAATGCACCCACTAGACAAATGAGGAAATTGAGGGCTGCAGTTGGGAAGTGACCAACTGGGCAGGAAGTTCAAGCTTGAAGAAATACCAGCCTTTGTAGCTCTTGCCAGGCAGCAGCCAACCTCCTGCAGGACCCAGCTGTCCTGCAAACCCTTCACAGTCAGCCCCTGTGGACTGCTGGCAAGAGAGATGCTCTGTGTGACCTCGGCTGTGACTCAGAGTCGACAGGGAGACAGCTGCGTGGCAGTCAGAAACTCCTCAAAAAGCTGGTAATGAATTGAACTCTGGTGTTCTGCTTGTCAGCTTGTTGCCTCCAGGCCTTGGAAGGGCTGAACTGGGTCAGACTAGCAGGGTGTGTGAGGAAAGGGTGGGCTGCAGGAAACCAGGAAGGTACCCTGGCCCCAGAGACGGCCCCAGCAAAGACTTGGCCTGGACACACTCAGAAGCTACATATCGGTTGTCTCGGCAGAAGAGGATGACTTTTGAACAGGGCAACCCTGACTGGACAGCCTCAGTCTAGCTCCTCTGCAGCCCCAGAACCCCAATCAAGGATGGGCAGATCGGAGTCAGAAGCAGAGGCCTGAAGCAGCCCAAGCCTCAGGCCACAGTGGGCCTGTTGCACACTTGAAGGCCACAGTTAGCCCTACAACAGGTACCTGCCTGCTGCCCACCCTGAGCCATCCTCAGGTCCCTCTTAAATTCATATCAGGGATCTGGGTAGGTAAAACTTTTTTAACTGGGTACATTGCTGCCCTGTTAGGAAGAGGGTAAGAAGGATATTGGGTTGACACTTGTCATTGCCTCCTTCCTGTGGCTTCCTCACCCTGGATTCCATCCTGTGGTCTAGAAGAAAATTTGTCTTGAGCCCAAGTTATGAGGACTCAAGTCTCAGACAGACTTGGGTTCAGCATTCATAGAGGCATCTCTGAGCTGGCAGGCGATCATGTCTGCTGAGCAGCGCATTCTGCCCACTCCAGGTTCCCTCTCCACTTCCCTGGCTAACAAGGCACCTTAGCAATGGAGGAAGCTAATTCAAATATAATACAGGTACTGTGGCCACCAGGTGGCACCAACACACACTTCTGCTGCTAAGCAGGGGCTGAGGGAAGAGGAGAGGGCTGAGGGCCTTTGTTCTCTGGACTCTTCTTAGAGCCTCAACACCGCCCTAAGCCAGAGGAGTGAACCTTTGTCCTTGTCTAGATGAAAAAGATCCATATGGTTTTTTATTGTTAAGTCTTGGAGGGATTCATTCATTCATTCATCAGCTTCATATCCAGTCCTACTATGTGCCAAGAGGTAACTAGAGGATACAAAGAATGAATGAACCTCTCCTCAAGAAACTCAGGGTCTGATGGGGGAGGCAGATGGTATGCTAACAAAGAAACATTTATTAAGCACCTAATGATTTCCCATTTAAAGGCTTTTAAGTGACTCCCCATTGCCTTCAAGGTAAATCCAAGCTCCTCAACCTTCCTCTCCTCATCTCACCCCATCTCTCTGCTCCAGTTTCCCCAGCACACCCCTATGCCCTGGGCCTCACCTCTTGGCCTTTTCCCATCTCTCTGAAACTGCCTATTTCTTCTATGTCTCTCAAGATGTCACCTCCTAAAAAAAATCTTTCCTAACCTACCCCCCATCATTGCACTTACCACAATTTATTCAGATGATCTTTTAAGGGACATGTAACTTTTGGGTAAGCATAACTTACTTGTATGTGTGTTCCCAGTGCCTAGGCAAGTGTCTAGTTCATGGTAGGTGTCTCAGTGGATGGTTGGGTTTACAGGGATGAGTGAAACAAGGCCCATCTCACAACCTGACAGGGAAATCAGACACTGAATCTGATCTACAGAGATCAGAAAGGGTTCCCCAAAACAGATGACACTTGAATTGAGTCTTGAAGCAAATTCCAGAACATGACACTAGCAAAAGCAACAGCACAGAGGCATGAAGCAGTACAGGGAGTACAAGGGCCTGCGACACTGTGCAAGGTGCAAGTGGAGGGGCTGGAGAAGAGCAAAATCCAGAAAATGAGGGTCTGCCTATGCTAGGATAAGGAGGTACAACTTTTTCCAGAGGGCAGTAAGGAGCCACTGAAGAACTGTAGATTGGTGGAGTTGTGTGATTATATGTGGTGTTAAATGGTGTATCAGTGAGCGATTGCTGTGTAACAAACTACCCCAAAACTTAAAACAACAACCAGGTATTTAGCTCATGATTCTGTGGATCACTTAGTGAGTTCTGCTGTTTAGGACCAGCCTCAGGTGAACTCCACCGGGCTCCCTCATGCATCTGCAGTCAGCTGGTGGGTAAGCTGGTGCTGGCTGGTTCTGGATATCCTCACTCTGATGTGGTATCTCATTATCCGGCAGACCAGCCTGGGATAGTTCACATGGTGGTCACGTGGGTGAAAGAGTACGTGGACATGTGCAAGGCTTTTTGAGGCCTAGGCTGAGAACCGGAACACTGTCATTTCTGCCTTATTTTATTGTCAAAGCAAGTCAGGAGACCAGCCCAGACTCTTAATAAGTGGAGATGCAAAGTCCCATGGCAAAGAGCATGGATATAGAGAGATGAGGACGATTGTGGCCATTCATATGGATCCTTCTGGTCCTGTAAAGTGAGTATTGTGGCAGGGAGAACAGGCGGGAGTCTATGAGGTCAGCCCAAGTGAGAGATAAAGGATATATCCTTGCAGAGAAAGGCTAGGCAAGTGGAGCTTCCTGAGGTATAGTCCATACTTAAGGCTGTAGTCTTTGATTCCGTTCATCAGTAAGCATCGTGCTATAAGGACAGCACACACAAGAGGGCAGCAGAGAACCATCAGCTAGAATGGTTGCCCTTGATCAGAATCAAGTGACTTGATTGGTCTGAAGTTAGAGATCAGGACAGGCCCAGGTTAAGGATTTTAAAAGTTTCCTAGGTAGGAAGGCAGGATTGCTTTGCACTTAAGGACTCAGGCTCTGGAGTCAAACTGTCAATATTCACGCCTCAGATCTGTCACCAGGGTGTGTGACCCTGCTCTCAGAAGAAAGGCCCCACACTTGCTTTAATGCTCTGTTGTTGCTTTCTGGAAATTCTTACTAATTTTTAACAAGGATCCCACATTTTAATTTTGCACTGGGCCCTGCAAATTATGTAGCTTGTCCTTTTTGTCACTTACTAGTTGAGTAGTCTTCTATCTTGTGCTAACCTTCAGTGGGTTAATATCAAGTATATGTCTCACAGATTATTTGAATTAATGTGAAAACTGCATAGAACACACAATAATTATTCAATAACTGTTAGTTACTACTATTGTCATAGGGTTCAAACAAATAATCAACACATCAATGAAGGCTGATGCCCACTTCCACCTTGTGAAGATCCATCTGTCTATCTATCAGTCCATCATCTCATTTTATTTCCAAGCACTTGCTTACCGTTCCTTTGAGTCCATTTCAACTCATGGCGACCCCGTGTGTGTCAAGTAGAAATGTGCTCCATAGGATCTTCAATGGAGGATTTTTCAGAAGTCGATTGCCTAGGCTTTCTTCCCAGTTGCCTCTGGGTGGGCGCGAACTTCCGACCTTTCAATAGTAGCTGAACACAGTAACCATTTATACCACCCAGCGACTTTTTAACCAAAACTAAACCAAACTCATCAAGTCAATACTGACTCATAACAACCCTATACGACAGACACCCATAGGGTGTCCAAAGAGCGGCTGGTGGATTGAAACTGCAGACCTTTTGGTTACCAGCCAAGCTCTTAATGACAGCGTCACCAGAGCTCCACAGTCTTGCTAGGGGGCCACAGAAATGAATCTGACCTTAGTCCTGACCCCAGGAGTTACAGTCTAACAGGAAAACCTCTCGTTACCAGCTAACTTGCCTTCATTTTTATTCCTGGTGGGTACCAATGTACAGATGAACACAAATGAGCAATGGCCACAAAGACTGATGGCCAAGCAGTCCTGAACTGCTACGCCAGCTGTGTGACCTTGGACAGGGCATTCCCCTTTCTGAGTCTCAGCCTAATAAAAGTAACCATCCCTGAGTGGCATCTGGGGTCTTAAAAGATAGTGAGCAGCCATCTAAGATGAACTAATTGGTCCCAACCCACCTGGAGTAAAGGAGAATGAAGAATACCAAAGACACAAGGAAAACTAGCCCAAGAGACAGAAAGGACCACATAAATCAGAGACTGCATCATCTGGAGACCAGAAGAACTAGATGATGCTTTATCCATCACAAAGGGGCTGTGTGTGTGATGGCTTGGAAAAGGTGGGAGCTCTAGAAGGTCCCCTCCTCCCATCTCCCTGTTCACATTCCTCTCAAGGGTGGAAGAAGACTGGGCTGTGGCAAGGCAAGGAGGCTCTTTCCTGGCACCCAAGCTGACAAGTCTGTGGGATCAAATATGAGTTTCATCCAGGACCAGTGCCCCCACTGGGCAGAGGGACCCCAAGTTCATGGTGAAACAGAGGACCCTCTTCTGCAGTGCTGGAGGAAGAGGAGCTCCTGGGGTGGAATTTATCCACACCCACCTACCTGGTCTTTTGATAATAAAGAATTGGAGGCCTGCCCCTTGCTTTCAATCCAGGCACGGTGGGTACCATTTTGAAATATTTAACCAGGAATTGTTGCTTCTTTTCTACCCCTCTAACCCACCCCAAATTTCACTGTGTCCTTGGGCCTTCCCCGTTCACTCATCTAGAGCTTTCCTCCATAGCCACCTTAGAAAACAAACGTCAGATTTATACCAGGTATGCAGGGATGGTTCAACATTAGAAAAACAATCAAAGTAATCCATCACATAAATAAAACAAAAGGCAAGAACCACATGATCTTATCAATCAATGCAAAAAAGGCATTTGACAAAATCCAACACCCATTCATGATAACAACTCTCAACAAAATAGGAATAGAAGGGAAATTCCTCAATATAATTAAGGGCATTTATACAAAGCCAACAGCCAACATCATCCTAAATGGAGAGACTTTGAAAGCATTCCTCTTGAGAACGGGAACCAGACAAGGATACCCTTTATCACTACTCTTATTCAACATTGTGCTGGAGGTCCTAGCCAGAGCAATCAGGCTAGAAAAAGAAATAAAGGGCATCCAAATTGGTAGGGAAGAAGTAAAAGTAGCTCTATTTGTAGATGATATGATATTATACACAGAAAACCCTAAAGAACCCACAAGGAAACTACTGGAACTAATAGAAGATTTCAGCAAAGTTTCAGGACACAAGATAACCATTCAAAAATCAGTTGGATTCCTTTACACCAACAAAGAGAACCTCAAAGCGGAAAACACCAAATGAATACCATTTACAATAGCCCCCAAGAAGATAAAATACTTAGGGATAAATCTAACCAGAGATATAAAAGACCTATCCAATGAAAACTACAAGACACTACTGCAAGAAACCAAAAGAGACCTGCATAAATGAAAAAACATACCTTGCTCATGGATAGGTAGACTTAACATTGTGAAAATGTCAATTCTACCCAAAGAGATCCACAAATACAATGCAATCCCGATCCAAATTCCACTGGCATTTTTTAACAAGATGGAGAAACAAATCACCAACTTCATATGGAAACGGAAGAGGCCTCAGATAAGTAAAGCATTACTCAAGAAGAAGAACAAAGTGGGAGGCCTCACACTACCTGATTTTAGAACCTATTATACTGCTATGGTAGTCAAGACAGCCTGGTACTGGTACAACAACAGATACATAGACCAGTGGAACAGAATTGAGAATCCAGACATAAATTCATCCACCTATGAGCAGCTGATAGTTGACAAAGGCCCAAAGTCCATTAATTGGGGAAAAGACAGTCTGTTTAACAAATGGTGCTGGCAGAACTGGATATCCATCTGCAAAAAACTGAAACAAGACCCATACCTCACGCCGTGCACAAAATCTAACTCAAAATGGATAAAAGACCTAAATATAAAAATCAAAAACGATGAAGATCATGGAAGAAAAAATAGGGACAATGCTAGGAGCCCTAATACATGGCATAAACACAATATGAACCATAAGTAACAATGCACAAGCACCAGAAGAGACACTAGATAACTGGGAACTCTTAAAAATCAAACACTTATGCTCAATGAAAGACCTCACCAAAAGAGTAAAAAGACAATCTACAGACAGGGAAAAAATTTTTGGCTAGGACAAATCCAATCAGCATCTAATCTCTAAAATCTGTAAGATACTGCAAAACCTCAGCAACAAAAAGACAACCCAATTAAAAAATGGGCAAAGGTTATGAACAGGCACTTCACCAAAAAAGATATTCAGGCGGCTAACAGACACATGAAGAAATGCTCACAATCATTAGCCATTAGAGAAAATGCAGATCAAAACTACAATGAGATATCATCTCACCCTAACAAGACTAGCATTAATTCAAAAAACATGAAATAATAAATATTAGAGAGATTGTGGACAGACTGGAACACTTATACACTGTTGGTGGGAATGTAAAATGGTACAACCACTTTGGAAATCAATTTGGCGCTTCCTTAAAAAGCTAGAAATAGAAGTACCGTATGATCCAGCTATCCCGCTCCTTGGAATATATCCTACAGAAATAAGAGCTGTCACCGGAATAGATATATGTACACCCATGTTCATTGCAGCACTGTTCACAACAGCAAAAAATGGAAACAGCCTACGTGCCCATCAACAGACAAATAGATAAACAAATTATGGTATATCCACACAATGGAATACTACACAACAATAAAGAACAATGATGAAGCCATGAAACATCTTATAACATGGAGGACGCTGGAGGTCATTATGCTGAGTGAATTTAGTCAGTCACAGAAGGACAAATATTGTATAAGACCACTATTATAAGAACTCAAGAAAAGGTTTAAACACAGAAGAAAACATTCTTTGATGGTTGCGAGGGTGGAGGGAGGGTGAGGGTTATTTACTAACTAGATAGCAGATAAGAATTATCTTAGGTAAAGAGAAGGACAGCACCACAGGGGAAGTCAGCACAACTGGACTAAACCAAAGCTAAGAAGGTTCTTGAATACAATCAAACACTTTGAGGGACAGAGTAGCAGAGGTAGGAGTCTGGGGACCACAATTTCAGGGGACATCTAGGTCAATTGACATAACAAAGCTTATTAAGAAAATGTTCTGCATCCTACTTTGGTAAGTGGCATCTGGGGTCTTAAAAGCTTGCAAGCGGCCACCTAAGATGCATCAGTTGGTCCCAATCACCTGGAGTAAAGGAGAATGAAGAACACCAAAGACACAAGGAAAATATTAGCCCAAGAGACAGAAAGGGCCACATAAACCAGAGACTTCATCAGCCTGAGACCAGAAGAACTATGTGGTGCCCGACTACCACCAATGACCACCCTGACAGGAAACACAACAGAGAGTCCCAGATGGAGCAGGAGAAAGGTGGAGTGCAGAACTCAAATTCTAGTAAGAAGACCAGACTTAACGGTCTGACTGAGACTGGAGGAACCCCAGAAAGCATGGCCCCTGGATTCTCTATCAGTCCAGAACTAAAACAAGTTCCGAAGCCAATTCTTCAGATAGGGATTGGACTGGACTGTGGGACATAAATGATACTTTTGAAGAGTGTGCCTCTTAGCTCAAGTAGATACAAGAGACTAAACGGGCAGCTTCTGTCCGGAGGTGAGGTGGAAAGGCAGAGAGAGTTAGTTGCTGGTTGAATGGACATGGGGAGTCAGAAGTGGAAAGGAGGAGTGTGTGTTCACAGTATGGGGAGAGCAATTAGACTCACATAACAATGTATGTAGAAATTTTTGTATGAGAAAAAATAAAAAATAAAGAAAACAAACGTCAGAGCAGAACACAGAAAACCCAGGAAACTTGCCTTTTGAGTCTGTCTTAGTCATCTAGTGCTGCTATAACAGAAATACCACAAGTGTATGGTATTAACGAAGAGAATTTTATTTCCTCACAGTCAAAGTAGGCAAAAAGTCCAAATTCAGGGCGTGAGCTCCGCAGGAAGTCTTTTTCTCTCTGTTGGCCTTTTTCTTTTCAGTGTTCTCCTGGACTAGAAGCTTCTCTGCTCAGGGACCCTGGTCCAAAGGACACGCTCTGCTCCCGGCACTGCTTTCTTGATTGTATGAGGTCCCCAACTCTCTGCTTGCTTTCGTTTCCTTTTATCTCTTGAGAGATAAAAGGTGGTGCAGGCCACACCCCAGGGAAACTCTCTTTACATTGGATCAGGGACGTGACCTGGGTAAAGGTGGTGTTACAATCCCACCCTAATCCTCTTTAACATAAAATTACAGTCACAAAATGGAGGCCAACCACACAATTCTGGGAATCATGGCCCAGCCAAATTGATACATAGATTTTTTGGGGGACATAATTCAAACCCTGCCAGAGTCTAACATATGTGAGTCCTGAAAGACTGTGGGGAGATATAACAGATTTGGAAGAATGAAAGATGATATAGGCGTAAGACTTAATTATCAAGCTATAGATTTCCTGGAAGGAGTCCTGGGGGCACAAACGGTCAAGAGCTCAACTACCAACTGAAAGATTAGTGGTTCAAACCCACCCAATGACTCCACGGGAAAAAGACCTGGCAATCTGCTTCCATAAAGATTACAGCCTAGAAAACCCTATTGTGTAGTTCTACTCTGCCACGTGAAGTTGGTACAAACCGAAATCAACTTGATGGCACCTAACAACAACAACGGAGTTCCTGAGCTGGAAAGAGGAAGAGAAAGAGAAGGCTTAAATGAGTATGTAGCATTGATGGAGTCCCTGAGAACAGAAGCTTGTATTCCTATCCTCCTCCCACACCAAGTCTAGGAGGGCACCACAGAAACCCAAGCAGGTTTTAGAGGCAGCTGAGAACAGAGGAGAGCTGAGACTGTGCGCTGGAGAAAACTTCAGGAGAAGCCCTAGTCCCAATCCTATGCAGTTTCGTAATGTATCTGGGCAGACAGGTGTAAGCCTGGACTTTCAAATATAGTTGTGCAGATTATGCACTGCACAAGTCTGAGGAGGCCGTTCACACTTCCCCATGCAGAATTTTCACATCATATCTGTTGACCTTGTCTGGGACAGCCTCACAGTGCTCCCTTGAACCTCAGTGAGGTGAAGAAAAAGCAGACTTTTCCTTTTGGTCCAAAATGAGGTATGTAGCTGTACAGCAGGGGCCAGCACACTACCCATGGGCCCAGTCTAGCCCCACTGCCAGTTTATGTAAATAAAGTTTTATTAGAACACAATCACTCTCATTTGTTTACATGTTGTCTATGGCTGCTTTCTTGTTACAATGGCAGAGTTGAGTAGTTGCGACACAGACCATGTGGCCTGCAGAACTGAAAATATTTACGTTTTTATTCATTATTTTTACTTTTTGTTGAAAATCTTAAAAATTACAAAAAATTTTATTGTACTTTAGATGAAGGTTTACAGAGCAAACTAACTTCTCATTAGGCAATTAATACACATATTGTTTTATGACATTGGTTGCCAACCCCAGGACATGTCAACACTCTCCCCTTCTGGACCTTGGGTTCCCCATTACCAGCTTTCCTGTCCCCTCCTGCCTTCTCATCCTTGCCCCTGGGCTGGTGTGCCTTTTAGTCTCATTTTATTTTATGGGCCTGTCTAATCTTTGGCTGAAGGGTGAACCTCAGGAGCGACTTCATTACTGCATAAAAAGTGTGTCTGGGGGCCATACTCTCAGGATTTCTCCAGTCTCTGTCAGACAAGTAAGTTTGGTCTTTTTTTTTTTTTTTTTGAGTTAGAATTTTGTTCTACATTTTTCTCCAGCTTTGTCCGGGACCCTCTATTGTGATCCCTGTCAGAGCAGTCGGTGGTGGTAGCCTGGCACCATCTAGTTGTGCTGGACTCAAGTCTGGTGGAGGCTGTGGTAGTTGTGGTCCACTGGTCCTTTGGACTAATCTTTCCCTTGTGTCTTTGATATTCTTCATTCCCCCTTGCTTCAGACCGGATGAGACCTGTGGAGTATCTTAAATGGCCACTCACAAGCTTTTAAAACCCCCGATGAGAGCTGAAAATATTTCATCTCTGGCCCTTTACAGAAGAAATTTGCCGGCCCCTGCCATAGTCTGACAGCCATCCCAGAACTGCATCTGAGGACTAGATGGGAAACTGGAACCTCAGGAGATAGCAGAATGCCCAGATGACAATACTGATAGCCCACTGCTCTCCCACCAGCCACACACCCCCAGGTAATCAGCACTAGCAGGGCTCCTGCAACTTTGATACAAGCTCAGGAACGTGAGTGAAAGATTCAGAAATGTCACCAGCACAAGAGGGCTCCAAATGCAAATTAAGTTCAATTGTTTTAAAAAAAAAATAGAATCATACTTTTCCCCTGTCTATGTTTGTGAACTGAGATATCATAGCCAGCGCACAGGGTCAGGTGTGTAGATCCTGGGCTGATTTTGTTCATGCCTCCATTCAGCCACTCACCTCTGTACTTGCCAGGTGAAGCTCTGGACACACCTGTCAGCTAGGCAGTGATCACTTCAGAAGTCTGCATTCCCATAGTGCCCTTGTGAAGGGGGAGATGGTGGTTGCTATGCTCGCACCCTGTGGGCCTGCCTTCCTGGTCACAGCTAGCAGTCCAGTGGGCATTCAGCCCAAGGGGGCCTAGTAGGTGAGGGGTCACATCCTGGTCGGTGGCGATCTGTATTGGAGGGTGACTCAGGCAACCATTCAGACCTTCTCTCTCAGGAAGTTTGAACTGAAACTGTGTAGAGAAAGACAGTGCATGGAAGAGGGGACAGAGAAGAACGTGAGATAACAATGAGCAGAAACCTTGAGTAAACAGACCCACAGGGTCTGGGCCGGAGCCTGGAATCCAGAGGTTGAGAGGACTAAGTACCCATAAAGGCAGATACCCAGCTTGGGGGATGGTGGATGCCACTGCAGGGGGTTGACAAATTGACCCAGTTGTTGTAGCTCCCTTGGGCCCATTGCCCAGACAGCATTCAGGTCTCCACAATGTCCGGCTGATTTCTGCTTTCCTTACACCTCCTTGAATTCTTACAAATGCCCCATCACTGAAGAAATCCTGGATCTGGACTCCCAGTGGTTTTACACTCTCAAACTAGCCTACACTTGGCCTTCAGCATGTCATTGTAAATTGTGGATTTCTTCGTTTCACTCACTGTATGGTGACCCCACCTTCCTCCTGGGTTCTACCACAGGCAAGCTGGTGTTCACATCTCATCTCTCCTCCAATGTGGCTGTCATTTGTCTTTCAGGCTATTTGTCTTGCAACCTCAGCTTCTTGGTGGATTCAGGAAAAGCTATGATTTCGAGGAAAATCCTGCATTTTCCTGCTGTTAGGGTAAGAATGACAGTCCTTAGACCTTTCTGAATTTGAGCAGAAGGCAGAAGTCACCCCTGTGATTCTGAAAGGGGCAGTTTTAGAAAGATGCTTAAGGGACTTATTCTAAGGTGGTCACTGCCCAAGAAGTAGTCCAGGCTCCAGAGGCTCCAGACCAGCTGCTGAAGGAGGTAGCCTCAGGGAGGGGCTGGGAGGATATGGTGCATATTGAAGGTGTCACAAACTTGTGGAATAGTCAGTAAGGCCATGCAGCAGTGCCATGAGGTCACCAAGGCAACTCTTCCTCCCACCACACTCCAGGAATATTCTCAGCCTGTGTCACCTCCACCTCCATGGCTAGCTCCACACTGAGGAGAGGGATGCTCCACTCTGGCCTTCCCAAATCCAGCTGTTGGAAGTTGTTGAGGGCCAAGAGAGATGGTGCAGACACAGGGCCCCATCAGCGGCTCCCAGAGCCCAGCCTGCTGGCCTCTGCTTGCCCAGAGGCCCAGCCGTCCCCAGCAGAGCACCTTCCTGCTGATGGTGCCATCTCTCTAAGGAAAAAAACAAAAGCAAACCTACTGCCTTTGAGTTCGACTCATGGTGACCTCATGTGTTACAGAGTAGAACTGAGCTCCGTAGGGTTTTCTTAAGTGTAATCTTAACAGTCACCAAGCCTTTCTTCTTTCTTCCACAGCACTGCTAGGTGAGTTTGAACTGCCAACCTTTCAGTTAGTAGTCAAGCACAAATCACTTGCTTCATCCAGAGACCTCAGTCTCTCTAAGAAGGGAGGTTTAATTTCCAGACCAAGAGACAGATGCTGGCTTGATCTCCAGAACAACATTGATTCTCAAAATGGAGGCGACAAGTACAAAATTCCTCCTCCCACCAGACAAATCTTCAGCCTCCAAAATACAAAGCCTCTTTGGGCTATAAATGCCTTCTGTAAAATACCCCTGTGTGGATTCCTCCAGGCCCCAGAGACAGTTGGCCTTCTGTTCATATCTCAATGTGCTCTATCTGTGGTGACTTCTCTGATGCCTTGTTCGACAAGACCTCACTCCAGAAAGCTACCTCTTTGTCTTTCAGCTTCTGGGCTGCCTTAGTGGTGATGCCAATCTGCAGGTACCCCTCCTTTTGGTCATATGCTGGCCAATGTGGTAGCCCCTCTCCATTGGGGTTCCTGGGAAGAGAATCAAAAGAAATTTCCAAAGCTATGGTGTGGTCCAAACCAACCCTTTGAGATGTGCAGGGATCACCTGGCTTCATCTCTGCCAAGAGTCTCATCCACCTCCAAGAGAGGGAGTTCACCATCTCCAGGGGAAGATTGTCCAGTTTCAGAGAGCTCTCATTTTTAGAGTACTATGGTCATAGAGTCAAGAGCTTTACCACTTAAACTTTAGAAGCCACCCCTTCCTGATAGGTATGCTTTGCTCCCCTGTCCTCAAGCCTGCTCCTCTCTGCCACCAGTCTCTCTTTGCTTGGGCAAAGTTGGCCCACAATTTCACCACCATCATGCTGAGTTTGACCTCATCTTCTGTGGCACCCTCTGTGGGGAATGAAAAAAAATAGCCTTTGAGACTCAAAGTATGGTTCCTGGACCACTAGCATTAGAATTACTTTGGGGCTCATTAGAAATGCAGAATCTTGGCCCTTATCTCAGACCTACTGATTCAAAATCTGCTTTTTAACAAGATCCTGGGTAATCTGTGTGCACTCTAGTTTTGAGAATTACTGATCTAGGACTCAGCAATGGACTTGCAGTCAACCTGTGAGCTGGCTGTGTTTGTTTTTTTTTGTGCCCACACGATCCTCCTTCCCCTTCAAAATCACGATGTAATACTCCACAGCTTCCTTCACAGTAGCTCCAACTCCCAAGACTGCTCTCCCTTGGGTATTTTCTCAATCTCCTTCACCCACCCACATTTTGATAGTCTGAAAAAAAAACAGGGCTGAAATGGTCCTACAGAGTTATACAAACAGGAGATGCCCAGAGGCATCGGTGTGTCATGACAACTGTGAGGTGGGTCACAAGACATCTATAATACCTAGTAGTTAGGAATTGGAGACATTGGTGAAGGATTTTTTAAAAAATATTATATTATTAAATAGATCAAATTTTAAAAGATGTGAGTTTTAAATATATGTTAAGATAGATATACAGGTAGATAGATGGTAGATGGGTATAGGTAGCTAGATGGATAGATAAACAGATAGATATATAGATATGATAGATGGTAGATAGATGCTAGTAATAGATAAATAGACAAGTAAACAGACACACTCATATAAGAAATGATTCAAAGTTAACACCAAGTCTATCCTTATTCACGTTTGCATTCTGTTAAGCTCTTACGAGTGGCAGAAGAAGGAGTGACATTTAGCCCTTGGGCAGGGCCCTGCAGGTGACCTACTACCTGTCTTACTGGTGCTACAGGTCCAGATTCTAACAGTGACCATGTTGAGTGACCATACACATTCTCCATTGTGCATGTTAGAGCAGGAGAAAGGCTGGGAACTGCCCAATGTAGTTCAACCCTATTATGGTGAATTCTGGAAACTAAGGCCAGGATATTGCTCGCTCGAGGTCAGCAAACTGAGACTTGAGCCCAGGTCTCCTAACTCTAAGCTTATAACCAGCAAAGAGACATCACCTTTTAAAAACAGGGCCCCAAAGACCAAAAAAGAGCTCATCCCCATGATCTCCTATCACTGTCTTGGGTTTCATCTCTGATGAGAAGCTTGAGCAATGCTGAAGCTCGTACATATAGGAGAGGGCTCTGGTATCTGAGAAAACATGGATTCTTGCTCAGTTCATTTTAGTAGATGCATACGTGGATGGTAGCAAGGTTTCCAGGGAGCTCTGAGCGCTCAGGGAGTTGGTCACACACCTGGGTATTGAATACATAAAACCAACAATATTAATAGCAGCTGCCCTTTTTGAGTGTCAGCTGGGTGTTGGGCATTGTGTAGCCCTGCAGGAACCCTCTGGTTATCAGCACAATTGAGAAATGGAGTTTCAGGAAAGCTCATTGACTCACTTAGGACTGCATAGTTGAGGTGGGGCAGGGATTTTGGCCTAGTATTTGTTGAACGAATGAGTGAATGAATGTTGAAAGTCCTACATCAATCCATTCGAAATGACTATCATTATAGGGCACTAGGTCAATTCAGATAGACTCCTTTGCCTACTGATGCATTCACACACACAAAAATGTGTATACATCCAGGGTACACTATTGTATTTCATTGATAAAAGATTCGTTTTCATTCTTTTGGAGAGTATCTGTAGCCCAATGGGGTTCTTCTATTTTTCCTAGTTTTGGGCATTTCCACTGTTTTTCTCACCCATTCTGAGAAGAGTGAAGCAAATTCACTTTGCTTGTCCGAAAGCGAGGATACTGAAATATAAGCATATGCAGAATGGGAACAATCTGTCTCTTGTGTCTCAGGAAATCACAAGCTCAACGTTTCATATTTCTGTCCCCTCCTTTATCTTGCTTGGCCCAAGGAGTGTTAAGGCTGTGGCGGGAAAGAGAAGGGACCATGGAAGAGCAAACTTGCCTCTATCCTGTTCTCCTAGCCATCCTCTGTCACCACTAAAGCACTCCTGTCCAAGTCCCCAAAAAGGTGTCAGTTTTCCTGCTGACTGGTTTGTGAGAACCACCAATCCCCAAGGGCTAACTCATGGGCCACTCATCTAGAGGAGCTCAGTGTTTCACATTGGTCATAATGCCCATGGAGGAGGGAGTCTAACAGGGAGAGGTTCAGGCCCCAAGTCAAGCTATCATTATAGAGCACTAGGTCAATTCACAGACCCCTGGTGGTGAAGTGGTTAAGATCTCGTCTGCCAATCAAAACATCAGCAGTTCAAATCCACCAGCTGCTCCTTGGAAACCCTATGGGGGCAGTACTACTCTGTCCTATAGGGTTGCTATGAGTTGGAAATGATTCGATGGCAACAGGTTAGGTCAATTCACATAAGCCTCTTTGCCTACTGATGAATTCACACACACAAAAATCTATATACATCCACAGTGGCAACACAGGGGGTGCCCCACTGGGTGACAAAGTCAGAAGAGGTGACACCGTCAGAGGAGGTGACACCAAAATGACTATCTATAAAATTTTTGTGCAGTGTTTCAGCAGAAACTTTTTTTTTTGTGCTAAAAATACCCCTGCAGTTAGTTATAACAACAAAAATATTTTTCATAAACCCAGCTTACATGTATCAATATACCTACAAGGCTAAAACTCTCTGCTAACTTATTTTTTGAACCTTCTAATGCCCTCTGGTCAGAGCACGTACTACAAGCATATGCTGTTGTCTTTGTTGCTGCCAGTGTTTTTAACGTTGCTGATTTTGTCAAATTTTCTGGTTTTTTAGATACAATATTGTGATAATTAGTATTTGTGAATCTGTATCAATAACTTTTTTGAAAATGAAGTAGTAATTAAAAGAAAATAAGGATAAAATAAAAAAGGCTCCTGTCCGGTTGTTAATAAAGTAGAAATATAGAAAGATTTTACAAAACAATTTTGTTGTTACTATTCATACAATCTAAAAAATATTCCATTTAAGCAATTCACAACTATATTTATCACATATTATTCTATGATTAAAATTGATAGTAAATATTAGTAAGCATTCTGAGGAGGTCCATGCGGGGTGACACAATGAGTTACCACACTGGCTGACACCAAATCTAGTGACACCATTGTACATCCAGTGTACACTATTGTATTTCATTGATAACAGGCTAGTTTTCATTCGTTTGGAGAATATCAACTGCCTGACAGGTGTCTTCTATTTTTCCTAGTTTTGAGCATTTCCATTGGTGGAGAAATTTTACAACCTTTTCCCCCTACGTATAGTAAAAAATTTGCAAAATGCAGAAAAATAAACAAAAAGATCACTTATAATCCCACCACTAGGAGAAAGCCTCTGTTCATATTTTAGCACATATACCTTTAACATATATAAAATTAAGATAATGTTGTATATGTTGTTCTGTAACATACTATACTCATTTCTTCACATTGTTATTCATCCACAAAATGATCTAACAATATATGTCATCCCATCATGAGGATTTGTCCCTGGGTGGTACAAATGGTTAATGCACTCAGCTGTTAAATGAAAAGTTGGAGAGTCAAGTCCACCCAGAGGCACCACAGAAGAAAGGCCTGGTAATCCACATCTGAAAAATCAGCCATTGAAAACCCTATGGAACACAGTTATACTCTGACACACATGGGATCGCCATGAGTCGGAGTCAACTTGACAACAACTAGGATCAGAAAACATGAAGATTCAGCATAATTTATTTAATCGTTCTCCTCACTTCCTCATTGCACCCTTGGATTAAAAAAAAGAAAAGGGTTGTTTGGAATAGTCAGTCCTCCTGTGGCTCTGTAATCCACTTGTTAAACAGGAGCTTCAAGGTCAAACAGAACTTGCTGAAAGGAGGTGGTTTAACCTTGCCTCTGCCACTCAAAATTGTAGAAAGGAAACAGAACCCAACCATAGAGGAAAGGCCTTTTGTGGATGAGAGAACTTATTTTAGGCAGTATCTTGCCCAAAAGAAATTCTTTCTTTTTAAACTTTCTGCCTAAGACCACTGAGATTTATAAAAACTTCTGCAATCACTACACAGGTCTTCAAAGGAAAGGAGGACACAGATTTGGGTGATAGCAATTAGGAACAAGAGATGCAGAGACAAGGAGAGCTGATAATCAAATATTTGCAAATGAAAATACAGTGTGATGTTTTTTGTTTGTTTCTTGGTAGGGTAGGGCTTATGAAATTGGCAGCATTTTCAAATTTTTTAATGTTAGTATCCCAAGTGGGCACGAGAGTTAAGAAATCCACATTCTTCACCCTGAGGGACTAAATTACTGGGCCGAAGGCTGTGGGAACCATGGTCTCAAGGAACATCTAGCTCAATTGGCATAACATAGTTTATAAAGAAAATGTCCTACATTCTACTTCGGTGAGTAGCATCTGGGGTCTTAAAAGTTTGTGAACAGCCATCTAAAATACTCCGCTGTTCTCACCCCATCTGGAGCAAGAAAGAATGAAGAAAACAAAAGACACAAGGAAAAGAGTAGTCCAAAGGACTAATGGACCACCATTACCACAGCCTCTACCAGACTGAGTCCAGCACAACTAGATGGTGCCTGGCTACCACCACCAACTGCTCTGACAAGGATCGCAATACAGGATCCCGGACAGAGCTGGAGAAAAATGTAGAACGAAATTCTAACTCACAGAAAAAGACCAGACTCACTGGCCTGACAGAGACTGGAGAAACTCTGAGAGTATGGCCCCCGGACACCCTTTTAGCTCAGTAATGAAGTCACTCCTGAAGTTCACCCTTCAGCCAAAGATTAGACAGGCCCATAAAACAAAATGAGACTAAAGGGGCACACCAGCCCAGGGGCAAGGACTAGCAGGCAGGAGGGGACAGGAAAGCTGGCAATAGGGAACCGAAGGTTGAGAAGGGGAGAGTGCTGACATGTTGTGGGGTTGGTAACCAATGTTACAAAACAAGACGTGTACTAATTGTTTAATGAAAAGCTAGTTTGTTCTGTAAACCTTCATCTAAAGTACTATAAAAAAAAAAAAAGAAAGAAATCCACACTCATATATACTAGATAGCAATTTTGCAGTATGTACCAAGAGCTTTAAGGTACTCTTACAGTTCAGCCTAGCAATTTTGCTTCTAAAAAACTAATCCTCAGAAAATTATTACAGATATGGTCAAAAATTTATGCACATGAGCTGAGTATAATGTTATTTGTAGCATCAAAATATGTGTAGCCTGCCTAAGTATCCAGTAAGACAGGAATATTAAAGTGAGTTGTTACGTATTCATTCCATGCAATGAATGAATATGCAGTCAATGAAACATACGTTTTTTTGATGGATTTTCAATGACATTGAGAAAACCCTCATAATATATTATGACATAAACAAAAACCATAACGTTGATCTTTTAATTATATATAAGAGATGAAAGAAACTATTTAAAAAATTACAAAAATTTTACAACAAATACTCAAGGCAGAAGAACTGAGTGATATCTAGTTTCTTCTATATGTGTTCCTGTATTTTCCAAACTTTAAAAACTGTAACATTAATTTTATATTCAGGAAAGTTCTTTTTATTAAAGGAAGGAGATAGAAGGATAATAAGATAAATTTTAGAATGAAATAATAAAAAGCCCCTAAACTCAATGTTATGTAATATCCTGGGATGGATGCGACCAGCAGAAGAGGACACCACAGATTAGACATGTAGCAGGTGGCAAAACCAAATTTATAAAAAAAATAGATTTGACTCCAGGTGGCCCCCAGCTAAAAGGTTTCATCAGTACCCCTGTGAAGAAGAGTAGGTAATTAGCACCTGTATATTATGGCTGTGAAGTGTGCTTGGGCACATAGTAGTTCAGCTTTAGGTAGTCTGCTTCATGCTGTAGGTAGTTTTAATGATGCTTATAAAGTCCTGAAATTAAAAACCCTTCCAGCAGGGTTAGAGACAGGGAGAGGTCTGGACCAGGGAACCATTTATTGGCTTGCAAATGAAGTCAATGAGTTAATGGGGCTTGTAGAAAAGTCCAGTAAGGACCTCAAAATGACATCCAGAAGGAGACATCTACTATCTAGGTGAGCTCCTCCATCCTTAACCTCACATCCCACCTACTCAGCCTTGGGGAAGGTGAGGTTGGAAGGTCCCATGGAAGACCTTACGATGGTCCTCAGCTTGTCAGAGGCACACAGTGGGATGGACAAAAACCTGCTACTGATATTAACATCCTCTAGACTACCTCCTCCCACTCCTCCCACCGCTCATTCCTTTTGGTTTTCTTGGTCCCCGACAACCTTCCTGACCCTACGCTTGGCTCTCACTCTTCCTCCAGCTCCATCAATTAACAAAGTAGTTTGCAGCTAGCTCTGACTAAGATACATCTTCCAATATTTGCCCTCCAGCTCCCATACCACAATGACTTCTGGTAAGGAACACCCATATAACCTATTTCTGGACATGTCAGCCTGACTTCTATCTCCAGTATCCATAGCTATTTGCCTGAGGGCTTTGTCTGGCCACTGGAGACTACTCTGTCCATGCGTGCAACAGGTCAAAGTGCCAGGAAATTCACAACCCATTGGGAACAGCCTTTAACCAATGACTACTGGGAGTTGGCGGTAAGTACTCGAGCTCCCTTGCTGCTCAGATGGGATGACCCTGAGACGTGTCGTCTCCCTGTTTCCAGAGTTCCCAGCTCCAGTTGTCCACGGTAGACACCTGTTGACCAATGCATCATTGACTGGCTTCCTTTCTTCTCCTGTGTCACCTCTTCACATTCCTAGCAGTGTTTTCTGGGATCCCCTTCCAAATAAACTACTTGCACTCAGATCATTTTCTCAGAGTTGGCTTCTGGCAGAAACCAAAACAGGAAAATGCCCCACTCCAAGTCAAATGGAATCAGCCTTTGAGGCTAGACTCTTGGCATTTTCTTTCTTTTTTTTAAAATCTTTTTTAATGTACTTCAGATGAAGGTTTACAGAACAAATAGTTTTTCATTAAACAATTAGTACACATATTGTTTTATGACACTGGTTAACAATACCACGACATGTCAACAGTGTCCTTTCTCAACCTTGTGTTCCTTATTACCAGCTTTCCTGTCCCCTCCTGCCTTCTAGTCCTTGTCTTGGGCTGTTGTGCTCCATTAGTCTCATTTTCTTTTATGGACCTGTCTAATCTCTATCTGAAGGGTGAACCTCAGGAGTGACCTCATTACTGAGCTAAAACGGTGTCCGGGGGCCATACTCTCAGAGTTTCTCCAGTCTCTGTCAGGCCAGTAAGTCTGGTCTTTTTTTGTGAGTTAGAATTTTGTTCTACATTTTTCTCCAGCTCTGTCCAGGACCTCTATTGTGATCCCTGTCAGAGCAGTCAGTGGTGGTTGCCGGGCACCATCTTGTTGTACTGGACTTACTCTGGTGGAGGCCGTGGTAGGTGTGGTCCATTAGTCCTTTGGACTAATCTTTCCCTTGTATCTTGTTTTCTTCATTCTCCCTTGATCCCGAAGGGATGAGACCAGTAGAGTATCTTAGACAGCTGCTCACAGGCTTTTAAGACCCCAGACGCTACTCACCAATGTAGAATGTAGAACATTTTCTTTATAAACTATGTTATACCAATTGAGCCAGATGTTCCCCGAGACCATGGTCCCCACAGCCCTCAGGCCAGTAATTCGGTCTTTTAGGGAGTTTGGATGTGTCTCTGGAGCTTCCATGACCTTGCCTTGTACAAGTTGTGCTGGCTTCCCCAGTATTGTGTACTATCTTACCCTTCAACAAAGTTACCACTTATCTACTGTCTATTCAGTGTTTCCCACCTCCCACTCTTCCCCTCCCTCATAACCATCAAAGAATGTCTCTTTTTGTGTGTAAAGCTTTTCATGAGTTTTCACAGTAGTGGTCTCGTACAATATTTTGGACTCTTGGCATTTTCAACATATCTGTCTATGCTGGGGGTCGGGGGCTGGGAAGGACAGAAAAAAAATCTGGAAGAGGTTAGTGTCCTCTCTCCAGTCCAGCCTCTGGGACTCACCCCTATGATGATGTGCCACAGTCACCAATGGTACACCAAATACTACATCTCCAAGCATGTCCAGGAACAGGTCTTTCTTTTTGACAGGGTCATCTGTCCCACCTAAGTACTTCTTGGTGATGACCAGACTCAATTCTTCAGAGATAGTCTGAATGGATCAAGAGTGAAGTGACCACCAGCCTCCCGCTACCCCCAGGTGAGCCAATGTGGCTTCTCCACCCAATGAGGAAAGCTTGCATTAATAGTGGACCAAGAGAGTTCTATGCAGCTCTCCCCAAGGGTGGCCAGCTGGGGAAAGGCAGGAAAATGGGTGCAGAATCCTCAGGTTCTAGTCTTTGTTTGCCATTTAATTGCTGTATGGTTTTGGGCAAGTCCCTTCCCCTTTTTGTGTCTCAGCCAAGTCTCATGATTCTCTGGAGTCTTACATGGGGGAATGACTTCCACAAGAGCGATGCGGCTGTATTCTGGTCCAGTTTACCTTCGGAGAGTGGGTAGCCCATCATCTGTTAAAAAAATGATTATGCACCTGTGAACTACTGAGAATTAACAGGAAGAACCAACCAACGAAAGCAACCCAGACTGAAGAGCCTCGTTCTTTGCCTTGCTTTGATAGGCATGAGCTTTGATGAATTGGACAAAATCTATGAATCAAATGGACTTATATTCAGAAACTCAAGGAGTGCAAAGAGGATAGAAAAATGTTTTGAAGAAGCTGCCCCAATCCTTTGCAGCCAACTGTGATATTTATCAGGCTAGGATGCTCACAATAGTCAGTGAGTCAGAGAGGGAAGGCTGAAGCCAGGTAGTGTTAAAGTAGAGGGCCGGGGGGCAGAAGACACAGATCTGCCTCAGATGGCCAAGGAAGCTTGGACTCCAACCTTTAGGGTCTTGGTCTTTTGGGATAACCTCTGAAATCCCTCTGTAGGGAAAGTCCTTCACTTTTAGAAGTCAATTTTTTTTTAAAGAAGTCAATTTTCACTCACGAGAAAGCATGTTTTTCTGAATCTTTCCAATTAGATTACTAACAGCATGTGCAGAGACTTACGAAGAAAATATGAAAGCCCCAAGCCTGAGGTGGGAGATTCTGGGTCCCAAGCTTAGCTCTTCTTAAGTCCTGAGCTCCTTCCCTATTCTAGGCCTTGATTTTCCCACCTGCACCATTATTATCTCTACAGGCCCTCCCAGCATCAACATTTCAGTGTTCGTTGATTGGAAGGACACAGATAGTGTTTGGGGAGATGGGTTCCCATGGACAGCACCACCCATCTGGCAATTTCAGAGAAGGTTTCCATGCAAATGTCAACTCATGTAGAAGGGGCCTACTGCCCTCCTCAAAGAGGGGCTTGGAGAATGAAGAACTCCTCTCACTAGAGATGGGAGGAGTGGTGAGAGGATAGTCTAAGAGGCTTCCACATTCTCACTGTTGGAAGAAGCCAGCCAAACTCTTGCTTGTTGATTCCAACGATTAAGGGGAGTGTGTTGAATTTCTTTTCAACTATAATCTCTTCAGGTGTCTTCGGCAACAGCACCCATCAACCACAATGGGCAGGCAGGGATGACTCTGGAAGAGAGCAGAGTAGTGAGGACCAAAGCTGGGCAGCATCAGCTGGGCAGGTGAAGGGGTGGCCTCAGCAGCAGTGAGGAGGATGATAATTGCCACTGTCCAGAGTGGGTGCATGTGGTTGCACTGTGTGGGTTACATGCATTGCCTTGCTCCAGTAAAAAAAACTCAGGGCCATCCTTTGCTCCTCTCTTTTTCTCACACCTACATCCACTCTATCAGCAAATCCTGTTGGCTATTCCTTCAAAAATATCCAGACTCCAAACCCTTCTCACCAACACCCACTGCTACTGCCCTAGGTGAAGCCGCCATCTTGCCTTGCTGAGATTACATATTGCAATGGAATGACTTCCACTGGGCTCCCTAGTCTGCCCTTGCCCCTTCCCTACAGTTTATTTTCAACATAGCAGTCAAAGAGACCCTTTGTAAAATCGAAGGTTATGTTACTCCTCTGTTCAAAACCCTCCAAAGTCTTCCCATCTTGATTTGAATCAAAATCTAAATCTTTTTAATGGCCATGCCCCCACCTCTTTAGCCTCAAGCCGATTCTCTCACCTCACTTGATCCACTCCAGTTACTTTGGCCTCCTGCCTCAGGACCTTTGCAGAAGCTATTCCCTGTGCCTGAAACACTCTTCCTCCAGTTTTCCTGAGAACTGGCTTCCTCATCTCCTCCAGAATTGGGCTCAAATACCACCTTCTCAATGAGCCTTTCCCTGACTCTTCTACTTAAAATTCACACCACTGACACACCCACTGGCAGGCTGTACCCTAATTTCCTGCTTCCTCAGGAATGACTTCATTACTAAGTTAAAAGGGTGTCTGGGGGCCACACTCTCAGTGTTTCTCAGGCCAGTGAGTCTGGTTATTTTTTGTGAGTTAGAATTTTGTTCTACATTTTTCTCCAGCTCTGTCCAGGATCCTGTATTGTGATCCTTGTCAGAGCAGTTGGTGGTTGTAGCCAGGCACCATCTAGTTGTGCTGGACTCAGTCTGGTGGAAGCTGTGGTAATGGTGGTCCATTAGTCCTTTGAACTAATCTTTCCCTTGTGTCTTTGGTTTTCTTCATTCTCCCTTGCTCCTGATAGAGTGAGACCAGTGGAGTATCTGAGATGGCCATTCACAAGATTTTAAGACTCCAGACTCTACTCACCGAAGTAGAATGTAGAACATTTTCTTTATAAACTATGTTATGCCAGCTGAGCTAGATGTTCCACGAGACCATGGTCCCCACAGCCCTAAGCCAAGTAATTAATTCAGTCCCTCAGGGAGTTTGGATGTGTCTGTGGAGCTTCCGTGAACTTACCTTGGACCAGTTGTGCTGGCTTCCCCAGTATTGTGTACTGTCTTAGCCTTCATCAAAGTTAACACTTATCTATGTCTATTTAGTGTTTTTCCATCCCCACTCCTCCCCTCCCTCGTAATCATCAAAGATTGTTTCTTTTTGTGTGTAAACCTTTTCATGAGTTTTTATATTAGTGGTCTTAAACAACATTTGTCCTTTTGTGATTGACTTATCTCACTCAGCATAATGTCTTTCAGATTCATCCATGTTGCGAGATGCTTCTGAGATTCATCATTGGTCTTTATCCTTGCATAGTACTCCACTGTGTGTATGTACCATAGTTTGTTTATCCATTTGTCTGTTGATGGGCATCTAGGCTGTTTTCATCTTTTTGCTATTGTGAACAATGCTACAATGAACATGAGTGTGCATATGTGTATTCATGTGATGACTCTTATTTCTTTAGGATATATTCCTAGGAGTAGGATTGCTGGATCATATGGTATTTCTATATCTAGCTTTCTAAGGAAGCACCAGATCGATTTCCAAAGTGGTCACCACTCGAAAGCAGACAGTGGCAGTACTACAGCCCCTTTCTGGGATCTCCCTGAAGGACAGTGGTGAAGGGAAATCCTCTCATTGGGCATAACTTTGAGCAGTGCACCTGGTTGTTCACTTGGTTTAGAAGGAGAAATGGCCAGATGTGAGATTATATACTGATTCATGGGCTGTAGCCAATGGTTTGGCTGGATGCTCAGGGACTTGGAAGGAACATGATTGGAAAGTTGGAGATAAGGATTTATGGGGAAGAGGCATGTGGATAGACCTCTCTGAATGGGCTAAAGAAGTGAAGATGTTTGAGTCTCATATGAATACTCACCAAAGGGTGACCTCAGTAGAGGAGGATTTTAACAATTAAGTGGATAGGATGGCACATTCTGTGGAAACCAGTCATCCTCCTTCCCCAGCTACTCTCATCACTGCTCCATGGGCTCATGAACAAAGTGGCAATGGTGGCTGGGATGGAGGTTATGCATGGGCCCAGCAACATGGACTTCCACTCACCAAGGCTGACTTGGCTACAGCCACTGCTGAGTGCCTGTCTTAGGCTGGGTTCTCTTGAGAAGCAAAACCAGTAAAGCATATAAATATATATATAGAGAGATTTATATCAAGGAAACAGCTCACACGATTGTAGAGGCTAGAACATCCCAAGTCCGTGGATCATGGTAGAGGCCTCTCCCAATTCATGCACCTGCAGAAGCTGGCGAGCCCAAGATCAGCAGGTCAGAGAGCAGGGCTCCCACTCACAGGTTGTGAAGGTCGACAAATTCCAAGATCAGCAGGCAAGACTGCAAGGTTTTCCTGATTCATGAACTCAGGATTGCCAGGTCAAAGAACAGGGCTCTCTTCACAGCCTGTGAAGATCCACGAATCCCAAACTCAGCAGTAAGCTGCTAGCTCAAGTCCCAAGAACCGGAAGTGAGAAGACAGGAGACAGTTGCAGGATCCAGAGTGAGCAAAAAGCCAGAACGTCTGCTTATATTTGGATGCAGGCCACACCCCCAAGGAAACTCCCTTTCATCTGATTGGCTACTCATGGGAGTGATCATATATAAACACTGAGAATCAGAGTCCAGCCAAGTTGACACACAATCTTAACTATCACAGTGCCCAATCTGCCAGCGGCAGAGACCAACACAGAGTCCTCAATATGGCACCATCCCTTGAGGTGATCAGCCAGCAACCTGGTGGCAATTTGATTACATTGGACCACTTCTATCATGGAAAGGGCAACGTTTTGTGCTTACTGGAATAGATATTTACTCTGGATATGGATTTGCTTTCCCTGCATGTAATGCTTCTGCCAGAACCACCATCTGTGGACTTACAGAATGCCTTATGCACCGTCATGGTATCCCACACAGCATTGCCTCAGATCAAGGAACTCACTTCACAGCAAATCAAGTGTGTCAGTGGGCCCATGCTCATGGAATTCACTGGTCTTACCATGTTATCCATCATCCTGAAGCAGCTGGCTTGATAGAACGATGGTATGGTCTTCTAAAGACACAGTAATGGTGTCAGCTAGGTGGCAGTACCTTGCAAGATTGGGGCAATGTTCTCCAGGAGACTGTATATGCTCTAGACCAGCGTCCAATATACGGTGCTGTTTCTCCCATAGCCTTGATTCATTGGTTCAGGGATCAAGGGTTGAAAATGGGAGTGGCACCACTCACTATGACCCCTAGTGACCCACTTGCAAGATTTTTGCTTTCTGTCTCTGCGACCTTATGCTCTGCAGGTCTAGAGGTCTTAGTTCCAAGGGGAGGAATGCTCCCACCTGGAGAAACATCATTGATTCCACTGAACTGGAAGCTAAGAATGCCACCTGGCCACTTTGGGCTCCTTATGCCTCTGGATCAACAGGCAAAGAAGGGAGTTACCATACTGGCTGGTGTGGTTGATCCTGATTACCAAGAGGAAATTGGATTGATATTACAGAACGGAGGTAAAGAAGAGTATGTCTGGAGTGCAGGAGATCCCTCAGGGTGTCTTTAGTACTACCATGACCTGTGTATAAAGTCAATGGAAAACTACAGCAACCCAATTCCAATATGACTACTAACAAACCAGAGCCTTCAGGAATGAAAGTTTGGGTCATCCCACCAGGCAAAGAACAACGACCAGCTGAGGTGCTTGTTGAGGGCAACGGGAATACAGAATGGGTGGTGGAAGAAGGTAGTTCTAAATACCACTTAGGACCGCGTGACCAGTTGCAGAAATGGAGACTGTAATTGTTACGCATATTTCTGTCTGTATATATCAAATATTTTTGTTTCCTTTACTTGTAAAATATAAGTTGTAAACAGGGCTAGTGAGTTTTCAATTGTATGTGTGTTAGTTGTATCATGTTAGGTGCAAGTATAACTTTATAATTGTCTTTATTCAGAGATTATGTATAGTTTAAGGAGATGTGTACATGTACCAAGTTGACAAGGGGTGGACTGTGATGGTTAAGATTGTGTGTCAACATGGCTGGGCCATGATTCTCAGTATTTATATGTGATCACTCCCATGATTGAATATGCTGTGAGTAGCTAATAAGCCGAAGAGGAGTTTTCTCGGGGTGTGGCCTGCATCTAAATACAAGCAGACGTTCTGGCTTTTTGCTCGTTCTGGATCCTGTGGCTGCCTCCTGTCTTCTAACCTTCGGTTCTTGGGACTGGAGCTAGCAGCTTACCTGTTGATCTTGGAATTCGTCAATCTTCACAGCCTTTGAGTGGGAGCCCTGCTCTCCAACCTGCCAATCTTGAGCTCACTAGCTTCTGTGGCTGTGTGAATCGGAAGAAACCTCTATTCTGATCCACAGACTTGGGACGTTCTAGCCCCTACAATTGCGTGAGCTGTTTCCTTGATATAAATCTCTCTCTATATATGTTTATCTGCTTTACTGTTTTTGCTTCTCTAGAGAACCCAGCCTAAGACAATAATTGTACCATTTTGTAGTGCATAAGAATTCTAATTTCCCCATAGCCTCTCCAGCATTTGCTATTTTCTGTTTTTTTGATTTGTGTCAGCAATGTTAGGGTGAGATGGTATCTCATTGTAGTTTTGATTTGCATTTCTCTAATGGTTAGTGATCGCGAGCTTTTCCTCATGTGTCTGTTAGCTGCTTCAGTGTCTTCTTTGGTGATGTGTCTGTTCTTTTGTCCTTTTTTAAATTGGATTATTTGTCTTTTTGTTGTACAGGTGTTGAATTTTCCTGTATATTTTATAGAGTAGGCCTTTTTCAGATTTGTCATAGCCAAAATTTTTTTCCCAATGTGTAGGCTCTCTTTTTACTCTTTTGGTGAAGTCTTGTGATGAGCATAAGTGTTCAATTTTTAGAAGATCCCAGTTATCTAGCTTACCTTCTGGAGTTTGTGTGTTGTTGGTTATGGTTTGTATCCTGTTAATGCAGTGTATTAGGACCTCTAGCACTGATACTATTTTTTCTTCTATGAGCGTTATAGTTTTGGGTATTATATTTAGATCTTTGATTCATTTTGAATTAGTTTTGTATATGGTGTGAGGTACGGGTCCTGTGTCATTTTTTTGCAGATGGACATCCAATTTTGCCAGCACCATTTGTTAAAAAGACTGTGTGTTCCCAATTTGATGGACTTTGGGCCCTTGTCAAAGATTAGGTGACCGTAGCTAGATGGATTTACATCTGGATTCCCAATTCTATTCCATTGGTCAACATATCTGTTTTGACTACAGCAGCTGTACAGTAGGTTCTGAGGTCAGGTAGATCGAGTCCTCCTACTTTATTCTTCTTCTTCAATAGTGCTTTATTTATCCAGAACCTCTTCCCTTTCCATATAAAGTTAAAGATTAATTTTTCCATCTCTTTAAAGAATGTTGTTGGTATTTGGATTGAGATTGCATTGTGTTTGTACATTGCTTTTGGTAGAATTGACATTTTCACAATGTTCAGTCTACCTTTCCATGAACATGTGTGTTTTTCCACTTATGTAGATCTCTTTTGGATTCTTGAGGTAGCGTTTTGTAATTTTCTTTGTATAGGTCTTTTATACCCATGGTTAGACTATTCTGAAGTATTTTACTTTTTTAGGGGCTATTATAAGTGGTATTGTTTTCCTGATTTCCTTTTCATCTTTCTCTTTGTTGGTGTAAAGGAACCCAACTGGTTTTTGTATGTTTATCTTGTATCCTGCCTCTCTGCTAATCTTTCTATTAGTTCCAGTAGTTTTCTCGTGGAGTCTTTTGAGTCTTCTATGTATAGTATAGTATCATCCGCAAATAGAAACAGTTTTATTTCTTCATTACCAATTTGAATGCCCTTTATTCCTTTGTCTTGCCTTATTGCTCTAACTAGGACTTCCAGCATAATGTTAAATAGGAGTGGTGCTAAAGGGCACCCTTGTCTTGTTCCTATTCTCAAGGGGAATATTTTCAGCCTGTCTCCATTAAGAATGATGTTGGTTGATGGTTTTGTATAGATGTCCTTTATTATGTTGAGACATTTCCCTTCTATACCTATTTTATTAAGAGTTTTTATCAGGAATGGGTGTTGGATTTTGATGAATGCCTTTTCTGAGTCAATTGAGATGATTACATGATTCTTTTCTTTTCCTTTATTTATGTGGTGGATTATGTTGATTGATTTTCTAGTGTTCAATCATCCTTGCATACCTGGTATGAATCCCACTTTGTCGTGGTGTATTTTTTTTTGATATGATGCTGAATTTTATGGTTAGACTTTTGCTGAGAATTTTTACATCTACATTAATGAGAGCTATTGATCTGTAATTTTTTTTTTTGTGGTGTCTTTGCCTGGTTTTGGTATCAGGGTAATACTGGCTTCATAGAATGAATTTGTAAGTATCCCTCCTTTTCTGTGTCCAGAAATAGTTTGATTAGTACTGGTGTAAGCTCTTCTTTGAATGTTTGGTAGAATTCTCTAGTGAAGCCTTCTGGGCCAGGACTTCTCTATTTTTTTTTTAGGGTGGGTAGTTTTTTATTACGTTTTAAATTTCTTCTCTTGTTATAGGTTTTCAGATTTTCAACATCATTTTGTGTTAGTTTGAGTAGCTAGTGTGTTACTCAAAATTTGTCCATTTCCTCTAGGTTTTCAAATTTGTTGCAGTATAGTGTTTCATAGTACTCTGTTATGATCTTTTTTATTTCAGTTGGGTATGTTGTAATGTTCCCCATTTCATTTCTTATTTGGGTTATTTTTGTCCTGTCCCA
This sequence comes from Dugong dugon, assembly GCA_030035585.1. Classification (NCBI taxonomy): domain Eukaryota; kingdom Metazoa; phylum Chordata; class Mammalia; order Sirenia; family Dugongidae; genus Dugong; species Dugong dugon. Next base: position 63,019,165 of record CM057478.1, on the reverse strand, counting down.
TTTTTCTTTTGTCAATTTGGCCAGTGGTTTGTCAATTTTGTTGATCCTTTCAAAGAACTTCCTTTTGGTTTGTTGATTCTTTCTCTTGTTTTTCTATTTCATTTATTTTTGATCTGATGTTTATTAATTCCTTTCTTCTGGTGGCTGTGGGCTTCTTTTGCTGTTTTTTTTCCATTTGTTCAAGTTGTGTAGCTAATGTTTTGATTTTGTCCCTTTCTTCTTTTTGGATGTGGGACTCTATTGCTATAAATTGACCTCTGAGCACTGCCTTTGCTGTGTCCCAAAGTTTTGGTATTATGTGTTTTCATTCTAGTTTGATTCTAGGAATTTTTTTTATTCCGTCTTTGATTTCTTCTATTACCCAGTGGATTTTAAGCAGGGTGTTATGGAGTTTCCATGTAATTGATTTTTCTCCCTTGCTCTTCCTGTTGTTAATTTCTATTTTGATACCATTGTAATCAGAGAAGATACTTTGTATTATATCAGTGTTTTGGATCTTGTTTAAGGTTGCTTTGTGGCCTAAGATATGGTCTGTTCTGGAGAACATTCTATGTGCATTGGAAAAGAATATGTACTTTGCAGTGGTTGGGTGGCGTCTTCTATATATGTATCTATGAGGTCAAGTTGGCTGATTGTGGCCTTTAGATCTTCTGTATCCTTGCTGAGTTTCTTTCTAGATGTTCTGTCCTTTACCAAGAGTGGTGTCCTATTATTATTGTGGAACTGTCAATTTCTGTTTTCAGAGCTGTTACAGTTTGTTTTATGTTTTTTGGAGCCCCATCATTGGGTGCGTAGATATTTATTATGGTTATGTCTTCATGATGGATCGTCCTTTTAATCATTGTATAATGCTCTTCTTTGCCTTTTATCTTGGATTTTGCTTTAAAGTCTATTTAATCTGAGATTAGTATTGCCACTCCTGCTCTTTTTTGGTAACTGCTTGATATATTTTTTCCATCCTTTGACTTTTAATAAATTTTTGTCTTTGTTTCTAAGGTGTGTCTCTTGTAGACAGCATATTGATGGATTTTTTCTTAATCCATTCTGTCACTCTCCATCTCTTTATGGGTGCATTTAGGCCATTTACATTCACTGTAATTACTGATGGGTATGAGTTTACTGCTTTCATTTTGCAGTGCTTTTGTTTTTTTTGGAGCTGATGTTTTCTTTGTTCCACTTACTCTCCTGTGCTGAATTCCCTTTTGTTTGTGGATTTTTTTCACTTATTTTGTTTTTGTAGATCTTGTGTTTACTGAGACTTTATGTTTTTCTTCTTTACTTTGATGTGTAGGTTTATTAACTTTCTTTGTGGTTCCCTTGAAATTTACTCTGAACTTCCTATGTTTGAACTAGTCTTTTATTATTTGGTATAGCCTTGCCTTTCTCTCCATTTGAAAGTTCTATACCTACACTGTTTAGCCCTTCTTTTATTGTTCTGATTTTGTTGTCATTTACAGATTAACTTCTCCGGTTCCCTGTTGTAAATCTTTTAGCTTTGTTTTATTCTTGAGAGTTCATGACCTAGCTTGGTATCTGGCTGATGCAGTCTTGCATCCTAGATTCAGGCTGTCATCTGATGTTGTTTGTTCTCCAACTGAAGGACTCACTTTAATAATTCTTGTAAGTTTGGTTTGGTTTTTACATAGTCCCTTAATTTCTGTTTATCTGAAATGTCCTAATTTCACCATCATATCTAAGCGAGAGTTTTTCAGGATATATTATTCTCGGTTAGCAATTTTTTTCTATCAAGGTTTTATATATGTCATCCCATTGCTTTCTTGCCTGCATGGTTTCTGGTGAGTAATCAGAGCTTAATCTTATTGTTTCCCCTCTGTATGTGACTTTTCATTTTTCTCAAGCTGCTCTGAGGAGTCTTTCTTTGTCTTCAGTTTTAGCAGTGTGATTATGATATGCCTTGATGATTTTTTCTTGGGATCTATCCTATATGGGGTTTGTTGAGCTTCCTGGATGGTCAGCTTTTCATATTTATGATATTAGGGAAGTTTTCTGTCAGCAATTCTTCAATGGTCCTCTCTGTGTTTTCCATTTTCTCCCCCTGTTCTGGAACTCTAATCACTAGCAGATTTTTGCTTTTGGTTGTATCCCACATCATTCTCAGGGTCTCTTCATTCTTTTCTCTGATTTTTCCTCAATGTGTAGCTGAGTATTTGTCTTCATTTTCACTGATCCTGTCTTCCATTGTTTCAAACCTACTCCTCAGACCTTCTATAACACTGTACATTTCTGAAATCTTGTTGTTTATCTTTTGGATTTCTAATTGTTGTTGTTATATGATTCCTAGTTGTGAATTTATTTTGACATTTTGTTCCTGTATTATTTTCCTGAATTCTTCCATTGTTCTGTCTTTTCCATTATTTTGTCTGCCTTTTCCATGGCTTTTCTATTTTTTCCTCATTTTTGTCTGCTCTTTCTTTCAACTCTTGGATAGCTGTGAATATTAGAGATTTAAATTCTCTTTCAGGTAGTTCCAGTGCGTTTTCTTCTAAGAGAAGATTATCTGGTGTTTTATTTTGGATGTGTGCTGGAACCATCCTGTCCTGTTTTTTATATGTTTTGATATTGTCTGCTGTCTTTGGGACATTCAGTACTTATTTTCTTCTTTTATTGAATGCATATTTGTTTGTTTCATCCTGCTATTTTGTTTTATTTGGTTACGTCTGAGCAGGCGGACTGGGCATTCTTTGTTATTTTCTCATCTGTATGCACAATACTTCTCACTACCTTGTCCAATTGGCAGGGCCAGTAGTTCAGCTATGGTGCAGCAGGGTAGGTCTATCAGAAGGGGAGGGACTGGGATAGGTTGTTTGTGGTGGGGCCAGGGGTCAGTGCAGGGCAGATTCTGGCAGACAGTTCCTGTGCTGCTCAGGGGGTGTGACGTTCACTGCACAGTGCAGACAGGCAGGAAGAAAGGGAGAGATTGTGATGCTTGGAACTAAGCAGGTGTGGGAAAGAAGAGAAAGAAGAGAGAGAAACAGGAGCTTAAAAAAAGTACTGTGGGAGCCTGACGTTAGAGCAGCACAGACCTGTGGAAGCTGTGTGCTGGTGGCTTTATAGCCAGGTGGTAAGGCACAGTCCACCAAGAAGGGACAGATAAACAGCACACACAGCTAGATGGACAAGAGAAAGGAAAGGAAGGAAGGGAGAGAGAGATATAAGAAATAAGACTTAAAAAAAAAAAAAAGGAGAGAAAAGCACACTTGGCTAGGTGATAGGGAGAAAGGAATGGAAAGAATGTAGAGAGAGACAAGAAACCAAAGGGGAAAAAAGAAGATGCCAGGTGGTTGGGAGGAAGGAAAGGAAGGAAGATAGGAAGAGACAAGAAAGTGAGGGAAAAAAGTAGAAAGAAGAAAGAAAAAAAGAAAATGTCCCAAGGGAGCTCACCAGATGTGGATCCCCAGCTGAGCAGCACTGCACAGCCAGTCCAGAAGGAGCAGAGATGCCACAAAGTACCAGGTGTTCAGGAGAAGGGTAAGGAAGTGAAATAGAGAGAGACAAGAAAACTAGAAAAAAAAAGAAATACAAAAAAGAAAAATACCCCAAGGGAGTCCACCAGAAGTGAGTCCCCAGCTGAGCTGTGCTGCACAGCCCATTAAGAAGGAGCAGAGATGACACAGCACCAGCTGTTCAGGAGATAGGTAAGGAAGGAAGGTATAGAAAGACAAGAAACCTAGAAAAAAAGAGAAGAAAGTAAGGAAAAAGAATGCCCCAAGGGAGCCCACCAGAAGCAGGTCCCCAGCTGAGTGGCACTGCACAGCCCATCAAGAAGGAGCAGAGATGGCACATGGCACCAGGTATTTAGGAGAAGGGTAAGGAAGGAAGGTAGAGGGAGACAAGAAATCGAGAAAAGAGCTAAAGAAAAAAAAGATATCCCAAGGAGCCTACTGATGTGGTGTCATGGACCAGGGAAGTGGCTCCCAAGCCATGAGACACAGCCCATCTAGAATGGGCAGTGATGGCACAAGGAGTCCCAGTCAGGTGTTCAGGAGAAAAGAAGGGAAGGATGGTAGAGACAGACATGAAATTGAGAAAAGAAAAAAAAATCCCCAAGGGAGTCCACTGGCTTGGTGGTACAGACCAGGGAAGTGACTCTCATGCTCCTAGAAACTGCACAGCTCATCTAGAGGAGTGGAGATGGCATGCAGTGCCAGGTATTCAGGAGACAGGAAAAGAAGGAAAGTAGAGAGAGCTGAGAAACCAAGAAATGAAGAAAAACAAAAAGGGAAAAAGAAAAAGAAAAAATAAATAAATAAAAAGGAAATGCTCCCAGGGATCCCACCAGCATGGCGGTGTGGACCAGAGAAGTAGCTCCCAAACCTTGAGGCACAGCACATCTAGAGAGGTGGATATGGCACACAGTGCCTGGTACTCAGGAGACAGGATAAGAAAGAATGTAGAGAGAGATGAGAAACTAAGAAATGAAGAAAAACAAAAATGAAATAAAAAACATCCCCAGGGAACCCACCCACGTGGCAGCAAGGACCAGGGAAGTGTTTCCTCAGCCAAGCAGTGCTTTACAGTCTATCAAGAAGAAGTGGAGATGGCAGATAGAACTAGGTGTTGAAGAGAAAGGAAGGGAAGGAGGCGAGAAAGAGAGAGAAGAAACCAAAAGAAGCCAAAAAGAAAAAAAAAGCAACAACAGGAACAAAAAAATGGCACTGAGGGAGCCTGCCAGTGTGGGCATGGTGAATACAAGCAGCACGGAGCCAGCACCTCCCCGGCTGAGCGACCTCAGCCCTCCAGGAAGTGGTGAAGGCTGAGCAGGGAGAAGAAGGGTGGTGGATGGGAAAGCATGTATGGCTGGTTACCAGGCATTCTGTCTCTTGCTGGGAGCTCCTTGAAGCTGTCTTCCCATACTCCCAGTCTGCTGATCTCAGTGGCTGAGGAGTTCAAGACAGCGAATCCATGCCATGTTAGCTGATAGGGGACCTCCACGCCGTATCTCTCTTTGCTCTCTGCTCTCTACATCAAGTGCTTGCTTGAGTTCTTTATCTCTTCATTTGACACTGAGGGTTCCAGGATTGACGTTTGTCTCTCTTTCACTTAGTTTTTCAAACATTTCCGGTGGCACAACTGCATGGTGCTTCTGTCTATAGTGCCATGTTGGCTCTGCCTCCTGGAGATCTAGTGACCAGAACCTCTATAAAAATAAAAAAAAGTAAAAAGAAGACCTTGCTGAAAGAGAGGCTCGCTTCAGTCTGTCTTGGAATTGGGCTGGTCTGTGCAGCATACCTTTGCCCCCAACTTTTCTGAGAATGGTTCCTTCTTCTGGGCCATGGGGTTCCCATAGTGGCTCCTGAAAGCCATGTTCATATGTTTCCCACCCTCTTAACTACATTGGGTGGGACCAAGGATAGGCATCCAAACAAAGCTGGGACAGAGAACCTCTTTCCTAAATAATCTGGAATTGGGGCTGAGCACTTCTAACATGAAAATGCTAAAAGCTCTAAAACAGGAGTAAGCCTTACTACTTTCTGGAATCCAAAGGGAGTTCTTAAATTCAGGAACAGATAGGGTGGTCTTGTGAACTGGAAGGAAAATGTAACCAGAGGAGAAGAAGCAGATGGATAGAAGGCAGACTCCCTTGACGGTGGGGCCATGGTGAGTGTGCCTTGGCTCCCCACAGCCTAGTACAGTGCCTGGTACATAGTCAGCACTTGGTCTGGATTTGTTGAATAAGTTAAAAGGCACAGGGAGAAGTAGAGGACACAGAGAGAGTGACAATGGAGACAGATGCATCTCCAAACCCAGGAACGCCAAGGATTGCCAACAACTACCAAAGCAGAAAGAGACAAAGACCTTCCCTTAGAGCCAACAGAGAGCACCTATCCCTGCCGACACCCTGAATTCAGACTCCTGGTCTCCAAAACTGTGAGACAATAAATACCTGTTCTTTAAAATCACCCACTTGTGGCATTTTTTGTTACGGCAGCACTAGCAAACTAAGACCTTGGATGAGGTGTCTCATTGTCTGTCCTGCTTAGCCGTTCTCACTTCCATAATTCTTTGAGGATGTCATTTGGATCTTTGACAAGAAAGACCCTTGAGATTCCAGGAGAGCAGAGCAAAGGGTGCAGGCAGCTGACCAAAATGAGACCTACCTCAGATGCAGACCTGCTTTGATTCTAGTCCAGAACAGAAGTGAGGACTGCGCCACTCTCACAAATGGCCCGGTGGAAGAGGCTCTTGGCCAGAGGAGATAAAACCTGTGAGGGGAGTGGAGAGAAGGTGAGTTTATGCTCACGGAGAGAGGGTCAATGATACATCTGTTCTTCCAGAACTACCTCCATCGACAGCTCTGCCCTGGCCCATTGCTCTGCAGGCAACTCAAGAAAGTTCCTAGACTGAACTAGGGGCCTGGCTTCCCCAAGAGAACCTCAGAGGGGTGGACCAGGAGCACAGAGTGAGGGCTAGAATAGGAAGTGCGTGGCACACCTTGGTTATCAACAACCAAAAGTACTCTGAAGGAGAGCTTGGCAATTCCCAGCAAAACTTTAAAGACACATTTCTGAGTTAGCATTTCCATTACTCAGAATTTATCCTAAGCTAAACGATCATGGAGGCACACCAAGATGTATAAGGATTTTTTTTATGCTACAGTGTTTATAACAGTAAAACATTGGGAATAACACAACTGTCCAATATTAGGACATTGGTTTAAAAAATTAATTTGCATGATTACCATGAAACACTATGTAAACATAAAAATAAATATCATGGAAGAATATTTAACGCTGTGGTTGTTGTATGCCGCTGAGTTGATTCTGACACATAGTGACCCTATAGAACAGAGTAAAATTTCTCCATAGGGTTTCCAAGGCTGTAATCTTTACTAAAGCAGATTACCACATCTTTCTCCAACAGTGCGGCTGGTGGATCTCAACCACCGACCTTCCGGTTAGCAGTCAAGTGCTTAGCCACTGTGTCATCAGGGCTCCTTAAGAATAATATGGAAGAATATTTAATGCTAAGGGAAATATTTACACTGATATGTTAAGGGAGGCTTTTTGACAGACACCGGTACCAGTTGCCATCATGTTAATTCTGACTCATGGAGAGCCCATGTGTGTCAGAGTAGAACTGGCCTCTATAGGGTTTTCAGAGGGTGATTTTTCAAAAGTAGATTGCCAGGCCTTTCTTCTGAGGCACCTCTGGGTTGACTCTCTCAAACTGTCAAGCTTTCTGTTAACAGTCAAGAATGTTACCTGTTTGTGCACCCCAGTTATTCCTTTTGATAGACAGACAGATAGATAGATGATAGATGGATGGATGGATGGATGGATGGATGGATGGATGGATGGATGGATAGACAGAATGAATCATGGAGAAAATACTAGAAAAATACATGTCAAAATGTTAATGATAAGTAACCCTGGGTAGTTCAATTGTGGGTGTCTTTTTTCTTCTTTGGGCTTATCTATAGTTTTCCTTTTTCTCCCCTCTAAAAGTATATAAAGATTTCCCTCTCAGTATTCAACCATGAAGCTAACACGCATTTTAAAAACATGGTGATAGCACTGACCTCTGCTCTATGGTGAGGTAGCTGGAAGGTTTCTTAGAGCTCCCAGCACCTCCTAATCTCGTATTCCACCTCAGCTTCTCTGTATGTCTCCCCAGCCCATTCCCACACCAGCCAGACACCTTGTGGCCCCAGACTTTGTCTATGTTCCACAACCCCTGGCCCATCCCTCCCTGTGCCCTCTTCACGTCTCTCGTCCCTCTTGCCCACGTCCCCCAGATCACCTCCTCCAGTGCACTTCCAAGCCATCAGACCACCTCAGAGGAGGCTCTACACTTTCTAGTGCTCTGCTTCCCCTTGATGTCTATGCAGATCCAGCTTGAAGCCAAACAATGACACTGCCTTGCTCTTGTTCTTGCCTCCTTTTATTCATAATTTATACCCACCCCTACTTCCCAGGAAAAGTGAGGCAAGTCCTAACATTACGATGGTTAGGAAAGAAGAAGTGTTCAACCAGGCTAGATGAGGAGACTGTCATGACTGCAAGCTATGAGTGTCTGGAGCTCCCTGGGGGCCAAGGAGAGGTTGGTCATTAGCTCTTCATCCTCTGATGTTGTGCAGTGAGCAGGGTCAGCCCTGAATACAGGCCTTGTAATAAAAGGTGCCCATGGGTGAACTGCTGGTCTCCAAGGGGCCCATGAGCATCATGGCTGGGTGTGAGGCCAGGTGCCAGGGTCATTTACAAGAACAGAGACACTTTCACCTCCTGCAGACTCTCCAAAGATGGTCACTGAGCCCGGGTTCCCTCCAAAATTGGCAACGTTCTCCTGGACCCAGTGCAGCGCAGCCACCTGGTCCAAGGGACCCCAGTTCCCCCGGCTGTGCTCGTCTCCAGTGCTGTGAGTGAGAGAAGAGGGTGAGGGGTGGGGACAGAGATGTCACAGCAGGGCTCTCGGGACTGTAGATGGGGCAGGGCTCTAGCTGGGTCTTTCAGAATGAGACTGGGCTTCCACATCCTGACACAGGGGTCTTCACCCACCTTCTCCTCCTATAACATTGTTCTCTTTAGGACTCTACATTTATTCATTTGGCAAATATTTATGTGTTAACCCTTAACTGCTATGCTGCATGTTAACTGTCATGATAGAGGAATGTGCAAAGTACTGAGATGAGTATTTCAGAGAAGGTAACATTTGGGCAGGGTCTTGTAGGATGAATAGGAGTTTGTTAGGTAGAGTAAGCATTTTAGGCAGAGGGAACAGCATATGCAAAAGGTCAGAAGCAAGTGGACCAGTGGGGTCAAGGAATGAAAAGGTGGGGGGCACTTATGAAGGGACTTGAATGCCTTACTAAGGAACTTAGCAAAGGTCTCCTTGGGGACTGACCACATCAGAGCTAGGTCCTAGCACCCTTACTTTGAGGGCCAATATACAGTGGGGAGAGTCTGATGTCTTACGTGAAGAATCCCCAGATCCCCAGGCGATACTGAATGGTTACCACCACTACATCTTCATGGGCAGACAGGGCCAGCCCATGGTAGGTTGATGCCCCACCCCTCAACAGACCTGCACTCCAAGGCTCCTCATGCTGCCAGTGGGAACAGCGCAGGCAAGAGCATCATTTCCCCCAACAGTCTCATAGTCCTCATGCCTGGACAGCTCCCCCAGCTCAGCAAACACTGCACTGGGGGGACTTAGAGTTTCAGCTTCGCCTTATTTAGCTCTTGTGCAGGGAATTGAACTTCTCCCAGAGAGCAAATGATTATCTCAGGATGAGCACTTGCCCCCGACAGTATCTCTTCCTAACACGCTTTCCCTCTGCCTCCTCTGAATCCCCAGACCCCAGCCACTCTCCAAAGCCCAGCCTAAAATCAGCCTCTTCCAAGCTGAGACCCTCCCATGTTCCAGAGACTGTGCTAAGAACTGAGGATGAGAATGGACACAACCACTCACAGCTCATGGTTCTTGAGTTTAAAGAACTCACATGGCTGATAAACAGAGACCCATAATAGAAGAATGAAAGGTGAGCCTTTGCCCCCACCTCCTTGGGCCTTACAAACACATGTAGGGCCAACTTCTAGGCCCTAGTTCACAGACACTGTCCCCCGCACCTAAGCACCACACCCTGGGTGCCTGGGAGATTGGCTGGGTGCTAATGCCTCTCTCTCCTCCACCCCAGGGATCACCCAAAGATCCTTTCCCTAAGTAGCCATTGTAATCTGGGCCCCCAGCAGCGCCTGCCCCTACCCTCCAGCCTGTGTCTGGCAGCCTGCCCCACTTCTGGGCCTCTGTTTATTCTAGACATGCTGACTCACTGGGCCATTGGCCTGTGCCAAAAAGAGTTAGCAAAGGAAACCAGCTACAAGAAAATCCCAGAAATCAGGCCAAGGGCAAAGGAAAGTGCTTCTTGAACTGTCCCAGGCCCCACACCCCAAGCCTCCATCTCTGTTGGGGCACTGAGAGTTGTCGCAGACAGATGTTGATGGCCTGAGGAAAGGTCACACGCATGCTCAATATCCTAGTCTAGGTCAAAGAGCCCCCGCTTCCAAAAAAAAAAAAAAACCCCACTGTTGTTGAGTCAATTCCATTCCTACTCATAGTGACCCTACAGGGCAGAGTAGGACTACCTCATAGGGTTTCCAAAACAGTAAATCTTTATGGAAGCAGACTGCCACATCTTCCACCCATAGAGCGGCAAGTGGGTTTGAACCACTGACCTTTTGGTTAGCAGCCGAGTACTTAACCACTATGCCACCAGCACTGTTTTGGGAATGAAGAAGCCCATGTTCTTGCCTGCCAACTCACTGTGTGACCTCCCTTCCCATCCTCGGGCCTCAGTTTCCCTGTCTGTAAAGGAAGGGTTGGAATGTTTACTTATTTAACTTTATCTGAAATGGTGTCTTAGCTGCTCTGGGTACCAGATTCTTAATCTAGCAACTAAGAGTAATCACTCTTGTCTGTTGATCAGCACAAGAGAACTTGGAAAAATGACAACATGCTTGAGAGGTGTGCAGCAAACTCCCCCTGATGCCATATGTCACCGGGAGGAAACAGATTTTGGAAAACTTGTTGGGTTTCTCACGGTCTCTGTCTGACCCTGGTGGGTAAAGAAAGCCCAGTTGCTATGGAGTTGACTCCCAACTCATGGTGACCCATGTGTGGCAGAGTAGAACTGTGTTCCATAGGGTTTTCAGGGGCCTTTCTTGCCAGGTGTTTCTAAGGGGACTCAAACCTCCAATCTTTCAGCTAGCAGCCAAGTGTGTTAACCATTTGCGCCATCCAGGGACTCCAAAGGAAGCCCTGGGACCCCTGAAATAACAACCTTGACTCCTGATGCCCCCACCACAAGCCGCCTTCACCCCCTCCTTGTCTATGGCAGAAAAGCCTAGAGAGCTGGAGCTCACAAGCCCTGAAGGATGGTTCCCACTGCTTACCGGCAGCCTGCTTTTCCTGGTCAAGTCAGCGGGGGTGTCAATATTTAGGTAAAGACAGTCTTCAGAAAACTTGAGTGGAAGGTTCTCCTTTCTGTTGGTAATGAGTTCCGAGAGCATCTGTCCTGTCACTGTATCTTGGGAGCACCTGGGGAGGGAGGGAAGAAAGAACCGCTGAGCTTCAACCAGCTCTAAGTGAGGCAGTGTCTCCAGCGCTCAGGCTGGGCTATGGACTGGGAGGTTTAAGACTCTGCATGGAGTTGTTATTGTCAGACTCCAAGACATTGGAATGGGCAAGGGGCTACTTGGGGTGAAAGGGGGCTGAGAGGGCTGGGGATGGGGAGGTTGGGACTCACTAAGGTATCCCACTCAGAATGTCATTTCTTGGAACTTAACCCTAAAGAAATGTTGATGGCTCTGCACAAAGATTTAGCTACAGGATGTGCATCATAATGTTATTTATGTTATCAAAAACACTTTAATACCCCCAAATAGGAGATTGGATAAATAAATTATGGTTCAAGCACTCAATTCAATGCAGCTATGAAATGTCAGACTATGATCTTTAATGGCATAGGACAATGTTCAGGATATAGTTTTAAGTGAACAAACTAGGCAGCCAACCTATCTGTAGCGTATGATTCCATCTCAAAGGGAGAAAGTAAAGTGATACAACAGGAAGGAAAAGGGAAAAAAGACAAAAAAACATGCTGAAAAAAACAGCGGTTGTCTCCTGGTGATAGAATTATATATGAGTTTCATTTTCTTGTACTTCTCTGTGTGTGTGTGTGTGTTTTAAACTTTTCTATAATGAAAAAGTATTACATGTGTAATCAGGAAATAAAAACTTTGAGTAGAGTTTTTTTTTTTTTTTTTTAAAGAAAGCAGCCAAAAGCTGGGCTTTGGAAGCCCTCAGAAATGTCTTGCTGAGGAGAATAAGGTCTGAATAGGTGGAAGCAGGTGGCCCCTATCCCCAAAGGGAGGCATGAGGCCAGCCAGGAAAGCTTTGTCCTTTTGACCAGCTTGAGCAGGGGGACCGGGACCCATGGACTGTTGCTTTGCTCATGAAGAGTTAGCTGGGGACACCTGGGAGTTGGTAACTCACCTAGTCATCACACTGCCCCCACCTCATCACAAGCCCACTCTCCAACCATGCCAGGGTTCAAGGCAGGAGAATAAATAACATCATTACTGTTGATTCCCCTTACCCGGTCAACTGTTTATTTTCTCCCAAATATTGATCATATTCTAAGATATTACATAACTCTATGGGGCAATTCTACTTTGCCATAGGTGCCTGGGTGGCACAAGAGGTTTTCAATCGGCTAGTAATCTAATGGTTGACCATTCAGACCCACCCAGTGGCTCCATGGAAGAAAGGCCTGGTAAACTGCTTCCATAAAAGGTGCAACCAAGAAAGTCTATAGAAAAGTTCTACTCTGTAACACAGTGGGTCGCCATGAGTCGGAATCTACCCGACGGCAATGGGTTTGGCTTTGGTTTTCTAAATATATCACATAATTTATTTATTAATATACATATTTTTAATCTCCTCCTGCTAGAATGCAAGCTCCGTGAACTGAGAAACTGTTGTTCTGGTCACTTAAAGAATCCCAGAACAAACTAGAAGCCAGTCAGACTCTTCTTGATTTGACTCATTTCTGTGTCACTTTGAGGCAATCGTCCTCATCAAAAGATGCCAAAGCCCCACCCCAGTGGCTTACACTGGAGGGTAAGAGATGGTATTCTTCACGATGTTCCAGAACTCCGCAGGCTTCGGCGGAGCGAATCTCAGGGATCCGGGGGGGGGGGGGGGGGGGGGGGGGGGGCTTGGCAAAAGGGATTCCGTGGAAAATAGCCATGGGCTTTGCAAATCCTTCTAAGCCGACATACTTCCCCAGGACGTTGCCATGCACAGTGTCCACCACAGGTGGCGAGGACGGGTGCCCTGCTGGACATGGGGAGGAGACGAGGACACATCAGAGATGGAAAAAGCAACTTAAAAAAATGGTAGAAACGCTTTATGGTGCTTGGATTGGCTTTTTACCCACCCTGTCCCCAGCTTGGTGGCATCTTGAAGACCAGCAGCCCACGTCCCCAGTGTGGGATCCTGGTCCCTGGTTCCAGAGGAGCAAAGCAGATCTTATTCAGAAGTTATTCTACTTGACTCTTCCAACCTGTCTAGGGTCTACCTGAGTATGATGTTCACCATGGGTTGTTCATAAATACCCTTTATCATATTGAGCAATTTCCCTTCTATTCCTAATTTACTGAGAAATCCATAGAGACGGAATGCAGACTGGTGGTTGCCAGCGAGTGGGGGAAGAAGACAGTGGGGGAGAAACTGCTTAATGGGTAAAGGGTTTTAGTTTGGAGTGATGGAAATGTTTTGGAACCAGATAGAGGTGGTAGCTGCACAACATTGTGAATATACTAAATGCCATGGAATTGTTCACTTTAAAATGGTTAACGTTATGTTAGGTGAATTTCACCTCAATAAATTATTATTATTATTTTTTTTATTGTACTTCAGGTGAAGGCTTACATAACAAATAGTTTCTCATGAAACAGAAGTACACATGTTGTTTTATGACATTGGTTAACAACCCCACAACATATCAACCCTCTAAATTCTCAACCTTTTTTTTTTTTTTTTTTTTGGTGAAAATACACATAGCCAAAGATACACCGTTTCAAAAATTTCTACATGCACAGTTCAGTGACATTGACTATGCTCTTCCAACTGTGCTGTTATTCTCACTTAAGATAAAGGCTTACAGAACAAAATAGTTTCTCATTTAACAGTTACTACAAATGTTGCCCTATGACAATGGTTAACAATCTCACAACACATCAACAATATCCTTACTCAACCTTGGGCTCCCTATCACTGGCTTCCTTGTCCCTTTCTGCTTTTTGGCCCTTGTCACTGGACTCCTGTACCTCGTTAGTCTCATTTGATTTTACTGGGCTGTCCACTCCCAGGCTGAACCGTGAACCTCGGAGGTAACTTCACCACTGAGCTAAAAGGGTTTCTGGGGGCCATACTCTTAGGGTTTCTCCAGTCTCCTTTAGGCCAGTAAATCTGGTCTTTTTTTTGTGGGTTAGAATTATGCTCTACATCCTTCTCCAGCTCTGTCCAGAACCCTCTGTTGTGATCCTGGTCAGAGCAGTCAGTGGTGGTAGCCGGGCACCATCTAGCTGTACTGGACTCAGTCCTGTGGAGGCCTTGGTATCTGTGGACAATTAGTCCTTCAGACTAATCTTTTCCTTGTATCCTGTTCTCTTCATTCTCCCTTGCTCCCGAAGGGATGAGACCAGTGGAGTATTTTAGATGGCCGCTTACAGGCTTTTAAGACCCCAGACACTACTCACCAAGGTAGAATGTAGAACATTGCCTTAATAAGCTGTGTCATGCCAATTGAGCTAGATGTTCCCCGATACCATGGTCCCCAGAGCCCTCCGCCCAGCAATTCAGTCCCTCAGGGAGTTTGGATGTGTCTATGGGGCTTCCATGACCTTTCCTTGTACAAGTTGTGCTAGTTTCTCCTGTATTGTGTACTGTCTCACCCTTCACCCAAGATACCACTTATCTATTGTCTGTTTGATATTCTCCCACACCCACCCCTCCCATCCCTGGTAACCAACAAAGATTGTTGCATTTTGTGTGTGAACTTTCTCATGGGTTTTTACAATAGAGGTCTCATACAATATTTGTCCTTTTGTGATTGACTTATTTCACTCAGCATAATGTCCTCCAGTTTCATCCATGTTATGAGATGCTTCACAGATTCAGTGTTGTTCTTTCTCGTTGCATAGTACTCCATTGTGTGTATGTACCATAGTTTGTTTATCCATTCATCTGTTGATGGGCATCTAGGTTGTTTCCATCGTTTTGCTATTGTGAACAATGCTGCCATGAACATAGGTGTGCATATGTATATTCAAGTGACGACTCTTATTTCTCTAGGATATATTCCTAGGAGTGGGATTGCTGGATCAAATGGTATGTTTATTTCTAGCCTTCTGAGGAAGCGCCATATCATTTTCCAAAATGGTTGTATCATTTTTCATTCCCACCAGCAGTGCATAAGTGTTCCGATCTCCCCACAGCCCCTCCAACATTTGTTATTTCCAAGTGTTTTTGATTCGTGCCAGTAATGCTGGGGTGAGATGGTATCTCATTGTGGTTTTAATTTGCATTTCTCTAATGGCTAGTGATCTTGAGCATTTCCTTATGTGTCTGTTGGCCATTTGAATGTCTTCTTTGAAGTGTCTGTTCATTTCCTTTGTTCATTTTTTAATAGGATTATTTGACTTTTTGTTGTAGAGGTGTTGGATTTTTTTGTAGATTATGGAGATTAGACCTTTGTCTGACTTGTACTGTCCAAAAATTTTTTGCCAGTCTGTAGGTTCTCTTTTTACTTTTTTGGTGAAGTCTTTTGAAGAGCATAGGTGTTTGATTTTTAGAAGATCCCAGTTACCTAGCTTATCTTTTGGGGTTTGTGCATTGATGGTTATGGTTTGTAGCCTGTTAATGCCGTGTATTAAGACCTGAAGTGTTGGTCCTATTTTTTCTTCTATGAACTTTATAGTTTTAAGCTTTATATTCAGGTCTTTGATCCATTTTGAAGTAGCTTTTGTATACGGTGTGAGGCATGGGTCCTGCTTCATTTTTTTGTAGATGGATATCCAGTTTTGCCAGCACCATTTGTTAAAAAGACTGTCTTTTCCCCATTTGATGGACTTTGGGCCCTTGTCAAAGATCAGGTGACCGTAGGTGGATGGATTTACATCTGGGTCCTCAATTCTGTTCCATTGGTCAATGTATCTGTCGTTGTACCAGTACCAGGCTGTTTTGACTACTATAGCTGTATAGTAGGTTCTGAAGTCAGGTAGTGTGAGTCCTCCAACTTTATTCTTCTTCTTCAGTAGTGCTTTACTTATTCGGGGCTTCTTCCCTTTCCATAGAAAGTTAATGATTAGTTTTTTCAACTCTTTGAAGAATGTTGTTGGTATTTGGATTGGGATTGCATTGTATTTGTAAATTGCTTTGGGTAGAATTGTCATTTTCACAATGTTGAGTCTGCCTATCCATGAGTATGGTATGTTTTTCCATTTATGTAGATCCCTTTGGGTTTCTTGCAGTAGTGTTTTGTAGTTTTCTTTGTATAGGTCTTTTACATCCCTGGTCAGATTTATTCCTAAGTATTTTATCTTTTTAGGGGCTTCAATAAATTATTTTAAAAAATATAAACAAATCAAAAAGGAGCTGCTAGGATTAAATATGACATTTGGTTTCCTCTCTTAGAAGTCTCTGGAAACATTTCATCCAGTAGGATCCTGGTGCTGAGCTGCATGCTAGATGAGACGATGAGAAAGATGTGGCCCTGATTCTCAGCAGTTTGGAATCTTTCAGGGAAAGTGAGTCACGGATATACTTGACCCTAAGTGGGAAGAAGGTGGTCAGTGTCCTGGGAGAGGAACCAGTGAGATGCTACAGGAGTTAGAAGGGGAGCAATGCCTTCTGATTGGTGGTATTGTGGAGGAGGTGGCACTGGAGCTGGGACTGGCAGGAGGGGAGGATTTGAATAAGAGCAGATAGAAGAGGGACTGTAAAGCTTTAAAGCAGAGGGAATATGCTGAGGCTCTGAGACAGCAAAATGCAAGGCCTGCCCCGGGTAGGGCGAGTGGCCCACTTCGGCCAGGTGGAATCTACAAGAAGTCGATCACCCTGGAATGGGAGAGGTGCATGTCAAGGAGGGCTTCCAATGCCAGCCTAAGTGCTTGAGATTTATTCAGTAGAATAATGAGCAGCACAGGACACTTCTGGAATAAGGGATGGTGGCCCAGTAAGCTGGAAGAAGACTCTTCTGGTGGCTCTGAGTGGGATCACCAAGAAGGGAGAGAGGCTGGGGATCAGATTCTTATTTGTTCCAGTTCCATTCATGTAGAGCAGATGATTGCTACCACTTGAGCTAAAATTCACCTTCCTGCATCTTCCACCGTCAGTCCTTGTTCTACCTGCTCTGGGACCGCACTGAACAAATATATCTGCCTTTCACCTGGCAGGTGGCCTTTTAGACACTTAACTGCACCTATCCCTCTAGTCTTCTCTTTTTCCAGCCCCAGTAGCCTTCATGTGTTTAAGCATTTCTTATAGGAAGTTATTTCTAGCTACCTGTCATCCCAGTTGCTTCCCTTTGGATACAAACATAATGTCAACGTCTCCTCAAAGCATGGGCCCAGAACAGAAAAGAATGCAGATATGGCCTTATAGAAGAATATCCAATGATATGGCACCCTCTTCATGTAAATGTAGGTTACAAAACAGTATCCATGTCTGATGCTAGTAACAGGGAATCTCATACTGTGGACATTTAGATTTTCTTTTGTTGTTGTTGCTAATTATTATAAATAACACTGCGATGAACTTCCTTGGATACACATATATCAAAATGTCAATGGCTGATGTCATTACAGGTGACCTTTTTTTGTGTGTGTGTGCTTTCCAAGTTTTCTGCATTGAAAATGGACTCTTTTTTATAATTATAAGGAAAAATATGAAGAAATACAGTAACGTATATAAGGAATTTGGAAGAAGTTTGAAAAGATTTGGCACTTGACCAGACATGGGGGATATGGAAGGGAAAGGAAGAAGACCAAGTGGCTAGCTTGTGGTGCTGTGTTCTGTTTCAGACACATTTAGCTGAGAAGTCAGTGAGATAACGAGGTGAGAAAGTGCCACAGGAACTGAGCACTTCAAAACCTGAAGGGGGCAGGGTGTGGCCATGGGTGCATGAGGCTTCACTGAGGAGGCAGTGCAAGAGGAAAGAGAGAGAGCTAAGGATAAAGAACAGGGGACCACTACATCTGAGCCTGAGAGACTCCCTCAGACAGGTGGGAGGGGTCATGGCAGGGTGGTGGGGGGGCAGCATCATGGCAGCCAAGGGGGAAGGAGGAAGAGGGGCAGGCCAAGAGGGCAGAGCACTTCAGAGATGTTGAGGAGAAGAAACCACTGGACCTGGCCTTTGTTAGCTCAGTGATAACCTTCAAAATGACAAAGTGAGTAGAAGCCAGATTTCCCAGGTCAGAAAGTGGGTGGATGGAGCAAGGGACATAAACAATAATGGTAAGAACAGCAGTTACCACATATGTTATATAATTCTAGCTTGTTTAAATTAAGCTTCACAACAGACCTGCTAGGTAGGTGTTAACATGCCCATTTTACAGATGAGGAAACTGAGAACTTGAAAGCAGCCAGTGTAGACTTTGTAAAGATGGAGACTGGATGCAGTAACCAGCATAAGGAAATGTTTTTATAACAGTGGTCTCATACAATATTTGTCCTTTTGTGACTGACTAATTTCACTCCCCCCATGCATTTGTCAGTTTGTTGTACTGTGGGGGCTTGCATGTTGCTGTGATGCTGGAAGCTATGCCATCAGTATTCAGATACCAGCAGGCTCACCATGGTGAACAGGTTTCAGCTGAGCTTCCAGACAAAGACAGACTAGGAAGAAGGACCCGGGGTCTACTTCTGAAAAGAATTAGCCAGTGAAAGCCTTATACATAGCATTGGAACATTGTCTGATATAGTGCCAGAAGATGAGCCCCTCAGGTTGGAAGTCACTCAAAATACAACTGGGGAAGAGCTGCCTCCTCCAAGTAGAGCCAATCTTAATGATGTGGATGGAGTCCAGCTTTCAGAACCTTCATCTGCTGATGTGGCACAACTAAAAATGAGAAGAAACAGCTGCAAACATCCATTTAATAAACGTGGAAAGTACAAAGTAGGAATCTAGAAAAATTGGAAATTGTCAAAAATGAAATGGAATGCATAAACATTGATATCTTAGGCATTGGTGAGCTGAAATGGTCTGATATTGGCCATTTTGAATCAGATAATCATATGGTCTACTATCCCAAGAATGACAAATTGAAAAGGAATAGCATTGCATTCATCATCAAAAAGAACATTTCAAGATCTATCCTGAAGTACAACGCTTTCAGTCATAGGATAATATCCATACGTCTACAAGGAAGACCAGTTAATACCGCTATTCTTCAAATTTAAGCACAACCACTAAGGCCAAGATGAAGAAATTGAAGATTTTTACCAACTTCTGTAGACTGAAATTGATCGAAGATGCAATTAGGATGCATTGGTAATTGGAATGTGAAAGTTGGAAATGAAGAAGGATCTGTAGTTGGAAAATATGGCCTTGGTGATAGAAATGATGCTGGAGTTCACATGACAGAATTTTGCAAGACCAACAACTTCTTCATTGCAAATATCTTTTTTCACCAACGGAAAGGGCGACTATATAAGTGGACCTCACCAGATGGAATACACAGTAATCAAATCAACTACATCTGTGGAAAGAGACTATGGAATAGCTCAATATCATCAGTTAGAAGAAGGCCCGGGGCTGAGTTGGAGTTGAAACTGAAGAAAATTAGATCAAGTCCACGAGAGCCAAAGTACGACCTTGAGTATATCCCACCTGAATTTAGATATCATCTCAAGAATAGATTTGACGCTTTAAACCCTAATGACTGAAGACCAGACGAGTTGTGGAAGGACATAGTGCATGAAGAAAGCAAGAGGTTATTAAAAAGAAAGAAAAGACTAAAAGGGATGTCAGAAGGGACTCTGAAACTTGCTTTTGAATGTTGAGTAGTTAAAGCAAGAGGAAGAAATGATGACGTAAAAGAGCTGAACAGAAGATTACAAATGGCAGCTCCAGAAGACAAAATAAAGTACTATAATGACAAGTGCAAAGAGCAGGAGATAGAAAACCAAAACAGAAGAGCACTCTTGGCATTTTTCAAGCTGAAAGAACTGAAGAAAAAAGTCAAGCCTTGAGTTGCAATACTGAAGGATTCTATGGGGAAAATATTAAACGATGCTGGAAGCATCAGAAGAAGATGGAAGGAATACACAGAGTCACTATACCAAAAAGAATTGGTCGACGTTCAACCATTTCAGGAGATAGTATATGATCAGGAACTGATGGTACTGAGGGAAGAAATCCAAGCTGTACTGAAGTCACTGGCGAAAAATAAGGCTCCAGGAATTGATGGAATACAAATTGAGATGTCTCAACAAACGAAGGCAGCACTGGAAGTGCTCACTCGTCTATGCCAAGAAATTTGGAAGACAGCTGCCAACCTACTGGAAGAGATTCATATTTATGCCTATTCCCAAGAAAGATGATCCAATGGAAAGTGAAAATTATCGAACAATATCATTAATATCACAGGCAAGCAAAATTTTGCTGAAGATCATTCAAAAGCAGCAGTATATTGACAGGGAAGTGTCAGAAATTGAAGCTGGATTCACAAGAGGAGATGGAAACAGGGATATTATTGCTGATGTCAGATGGATCTTGGCTGAAAGCAGAGAATACCAGAAAGATGTTTACCTGTGTTTTATTTACTATACAAAGGCATTTGACTGTGTGGATCATTACAAATTATGGATAACATCCCAAAGAGTGGGAATTCTAGAACACTTAATCATGCTCATGAGGAACCTGTACATAGATTAAGAGGCAGTCATTCGAATAGAACAAGGGGATACTGTGTGGTTTAAAGTCAGGAAAGGTGTGCATCAGGGTTGTATCTTTTCACCATACCTATTCAAACTGTATGCTGAGCAAATAATCCAAGAAGCTGGACTATATGAAGAAGAACAGGGCATCAGGATTGGAGGAAGATGCATTAACAACCTGTGTTATGCAGATGGCACAACTTCGCTTGCTGAAAGTGGAAAGGACTTGAAGCACTTATTGATGATGATCAAAGACTACAGCCTTCAGTATGGATTACACCTCAACATAAAGAAAACAAAAATCCTCACAACTGGACCAATAAGCAACATCATAACAAATGGAGAAAAGATTGAAGTTGTTGAGGATTTAATTTTACTTGGATCCACAATCAATGCCCATGACAGCAGCAGCCAAGAAATCAAATAATGCATTGTATTGGGCAAATCTGCTGCAAAAGACCTCTTTAAAGTGTTGAAAAGCAAAGATATCACCCTGAGACTAAGGTGCACTCCACGCTTGTGTTTGCAATTGCCTCATATACATACGAAAGCTGGACAATGAATAAGGAGGACAGGAGAAGAATTGAAGCCTTTGAACTGTGGTGTTGGTGAAGAATATTGAATATACCATGGAGTGCCAAAAGAATGAATGAATCTGTCTTGGAAGAAGTACAACCAGAATGCTCCTTGGAAGCAAGGATGGTGAGACTACATGTCTTGTACTTCAGCCATGTTACCAGGAGGGATCAGTCCCTGGAGAAGGACATCATGCTTGGTAAAGTGAAAGGTCAGAGAAAAAGAGGAAGACCCTCAACGAGATGGATTGACACAGTGGCTGCAACAATGGGCTTAAGCATGACAACGATGGTACATGACTTTTGTTGTACATAGCCGCTATGAGTCGGAACCAACTCGACAGCACCTAACAACAACAATGACTAACGATTGTGAGCATTTTCTCATGTGTCTGTTAGCCACCTGAAGGTCTTGTTTGGTGAAGTGTCTGTTCATACGCTTTGCCTATTTTTTAATTGGATTATTTGTCTTTTTGTCAATGAGGTGTTACAGTGTCTTGCAGATTTTAGAAAGTAGACCCTTATGGGATATGTCATAGGCAAAAATTTTGTCCCAGTCTGTAGTTCTCTTTTTACTGTTTTGGTGAAGTCTTTTGATGAGCAAAAGTGTTTGATTTTTAGGCGCTCCCACTTATGTAGTTTCTCTTCTGGTGTTTGTGCATTGTTAGCTATGGTTTGTGTTCTTTTTATAACATGTATTAGGGCTCCTAGCGTTGTCCCTATTTTTTATTTCATAATCTTTACCATTTTACAATTTCTATTTAGGTCTTTGATCCATTTTGAGTTAGTTTTTCATATATGGTGTGAGCTATGGGTCTTGTCTCATTTTTTTGCAGATAGATATTCAGTTATGCCAGCACCATTTGTTAAAGAGACTGTCTTTACCAAAAGAGACTACATAAGTGGAAAAACATACCTTGCTCACGGATAGGAAGACTCAACCTTGTGAAAATGTCTATTCTACCCAAAGTGATCTACAGATACAATGCAATCCCGATCCAAATTCCAATGGCATTTTTTAATGAGATGGAGAAACAATTCACCAACTTCGTATGAAAGGTAAGAGGCCCTAGATAAGTAAAGCATTACTGAAGAAGAAGAACAAAGTGGGAGGCCTCACACTACCTGATTTTAGAAACTACTATGCTGCTACAGTAGTCAAAACAGCCTAGTACTGGTACAACAACACATACATAGACCAATGGAACAGAATTGAAAACCCATATATAAATTTATCCACCTATGGGCACCTGATATTTGACAAATGTCCAAAGTCTGCTAACTGGGGAAAAGACAGTCTCTTTAACAAATGGTGCTGGCATAACTGGATATCCCTCTACAAAAAACTGAAACAGGACCCACACCTCACATCATGCACAAAAACTAACTCAAAATGGATCAAAGACCTAAATAGGAAATTTATAATGAAAAAGATCATGGAAGAAAAATCGGGACAATGCTAGAAGCCCTAATACACGGCATAAACGGAATACAAACCATAAGTAAAAATGCACAAACACCAGAAGAGAAACTAGATAACTGGGAGCTCCTAAAAACCAAACACTTATGCTCATCAAAAGAGTAAAAAGAGAACCTATCAACTGGGAAAAAAAATTTGGCTATGACAAATCTGTCCAGCATCTGATCTCTAAAATCTACAAGATACTGCAAAACCTCAACAACAACAACAAAAAAAAGACAAATAATCCCATTAAAAAATGGACAAAGGATTTTAACAGACACTTCACCAAAGAAGATATTCAGGTGGCTAACAGATACGTGAAGAAATGCTCACGATCATTAGCCGTTAGAGAAACGCAGATCAAAACTACAATGAGATATCTTTTCACCCCAACAAAGCTAGCATTAATCCAAAAAACACAAAATAATAAATGTTGGAGATTGTGGACAGACTGGAACACTTATACACCTGTAGTGGGAATGTAAAATGGTACAACCACTTTGGAAATCGATTTGGCACTTCCTTAAAAAGCTAGAAATAGAAGTACCACACAATCCAAGCAATCTTACTCCTTGGAATATATTCAGAGAAATAAGAGCTGTCACACGAATAGATATATACACACCCATGTTCATTGCAGCACTGTTCACAACAGCAAAAAGATGGAAACAACCTAGGTGCCCATCAATGGATGAAATGGATAAAGAAATTATGGTATATTCACACAATGGAATACTATGTAACAATAAAGAACAATGATGAATCCATGCAATATCTCATAACATGGATGAATCTGGAAGGCATTATGCTGGGTGAAATTAGTCAATCGCAAAAGGACAAATATAGTATGACACCACTATTATAAAAACTCAAGAAAAGGTTTAAACACAGAAGAAAACATTCTTTGATGATTATGAGGGTTCTGGGGGAGGGAGAGGGGTGTTCACTAACTAGATAGTAGATAAGAATTATCTTAGGTGGAGGGAAGGACAGCACACAATACAGGGGAAATCAGCACAACTGGACTAAACCAAAAGCTAAGAAGTTTCCTGAATACAACCAAACACTTTGAGGGACAATTAGCAGGAGCTGGGGTCTTGGAACCATGGTTTCAGGGGACATCCAGGTCAATTGGCATAACAAGGGTTTTTAAGAAAATTTCTACATCCCATTTTGGTGAGTGGTGTTTGGGGTCTTAAAGGCTAGCGAGCAGCCATCTAAGATGCATCAACTGGTCCCAATCCTCCTGGAGCAAAGGAGAATGAAGAACACCAAAGACACAAGGAAAATGTTAGCCCAAGAGACAGAAAGGGTCACATAAACCAGAGACTCTATCATCCTGAGACCAGAAGAACTAGATGGTGCCCAGCTACCACCAATGATCGCCCTGACAGGGATTATAACAGAGAGTTCCTGGCGGAGCAGGAGAAAAGTAGGGTGCAGAACTCAAATTCTAGTAAAAAGACCAGACTTACTGGTCTGACTGGGAGTGGAGAGACCCCAGAAGACATGGACCCTGGATTCTCTGTTAGCTCAGAACTGAAATCATTCCTGAAGCTAACTCTTCAGACAAAGATTAGACTGGACTATAAGACTAAATGATACTCGTGAAGTGAGTGCTTCTTAGCTTAAGTAGATACATGAGTCTAAACGGGCAGCTCCTGTCTGGAGGCGAGATGAGAAGGCAAAAAGGGACAGGATCTGGTTGAATGGACACCAAAAATCCTGGGTGGAGTGGAGGAGTGTGCTGTCATATTATAAGGAGAGCAACTAGCGTCAAATAAAAATGTTGTGTATAAAGTTTTGTATGAGAAACTAACTTGAACTATAAACTTTCACTTAAAGCACAATAAAAATAAATAAATAAAAAGAGATTTTTTTTTTCTCTCCATTTAACAGACTGTGGGACTTTGTCAAATATTAACTGCTCATAGGTGATCTGATACATCTGGGTTCTCAACTGTATTCCATTGGTTTGTGTATCTGTTGCTGTACCAGTACCAGGCTGTTTTGACTACCTGGTGGTATAAAAGGTTCTAAAAACAGGTAGTGTGGGGCCTCCCACTTTGTTCTTCTTCTTGAGTAATGCTTTATTTATTCAGGGCCTCTTCCCTTTCCATATGAAGTTGGTGATTTGTTTCTCCATCTCTTTAAAAAGTGCCATTAGAATTTGGATCAGGATTGCATTGGGTAGAACTGACATTTTCACAATGTTGAGTCTTCCTATCCATGAGCATGGTATGTTTTCCCACTTATGTAGGTCTCTTTCGGTTTCCTGCGGTAGTGTTTTGTTGTTTTCTTTGTATAGGTCATTTATGTCTCTGGTTAGATTTATTCCTAAGTACTTTATCTTCTTGGGGGTTATTGTAAATGGTATTTATTAGGTAATTTTCTTTTCAAAGTTCTCTTTGTTGGTGTAGAGGAATCCAATTGATTCTTGTATATTTATCTTGTATCCTGATACTTTGCTGAAATCTTCTATTAGTTCCAGTAGTTTTCTTGTGGATTCTTTGGGGTTTTCTGTGTATAAGATTGTATCATCTGTGAATAGGGATTTTTTACTTCTTCATTAACTATTTGGATGCCTATTAATCATTTTTTTTTGCCTTATTGCTATGGCTATTACCTCCAGCACAATATTGAGTAAGAGTAGTGATAAAGGGCATCCTTGTCTGGTTCCCAGTATCAAGGGGAATGCTTTCAGACTCTCCATTTAGGATGATGCTGGCTGTTAGCTTTGTATAAATGCCCTTTTTTATGTTGAGGAATTTCCCTCCTATTCCTAGTTTGCTGAGAGTTTGTATCAGGAATAGGTACTGGACATTGTCAAATGTCTTTTCTGCATCATTTGATAAGATCACATGGTTCTTATCTTCTGTTTTTTGTGTGTGATGGATTACATCAATTGTTTTTCTAATTTCGAACCACCCCTGCATAGTTGGTATGAATCCCACCTGGTAATGATGAATTATTATTATTATTATTATTTATATCTTGTTGAATTCAATTGGCTAGAATTTTGTTGAGGATTTTTGCATCTATGTTTGTGAAGGATATTTGTCTGTAATTTTCTTTTTTGTAGTGTCTTTACCTGGCTTCGGTATCAGGGTTATGCCAGCTTCATAGGATAAGTTCAGAAGTATTCCTTCGTATTCAATGCTCTGAAATACCTTTACTAGTATTGATGTTAACTCTTCTCTGAAAGTTTGATAGAATTCTCCAATGAGGCCATTTAGACCAGTGCTTTTTTTTTTGGTTGGGAGTTTTTTTTTTTTTTTAATTACCTGTTCAATCTCTTCTTTTGTTATGGGTTTATTTAGTTTTTCTACCTCGGTTTGTGTTAGCTTAGGGAGGTAGTGGGTTTCTAGAAATTTGTCCATTTCCTCTAGGTTTTCAAATTTGTTGGAGTAAAATTTTTCATAGTATTCTGTTATGATCCTTTTAATTTCAGTTGGATCTGTTATGATATCACCCATCCCATTTCTTATTCAGTTTATTTGCTTCCTCTCCTGTTTTTCTTTTGTCAGTTTAGCCAGTGGTCTATTGATTTTGTTGATCTTTTCAAAGAATCAACTTTTGGTCTTGTTGATTCTTTCAATTGTTTTCCTATTCTCTATTTCATTTATTTCTGCTCTGATCCTTATTATTTCATTTCTTTTGGTGCCTGAAGGATACTTTTGCTGCTCTCTTTCTATTTGTTAGAGATGTAGGGTTAATGTTTTGATTTTGGACCTTTCTTATTTCAGATGTGTGCATTTATTGCTATAAATTGACCACTAATCACTGTTTTTGCTGTGCCCCAGTGGTTCTGCTATGATGTGATATCATTCTCATTTGATTCTATGAATTTCTTTATTCTATCCTTGATTTCTTCTATAACCCAGTAGTTTTTGAGCAAAGTGTTCAGTTTCCATGTGTTTGATTTTTTTTCCTTACTGTTTCTGTTACCGATTTCTACTTTTATGGCATTATGGTCAGAAATGATGCTTTGTAGTATTTTGATGTTTTGCATTCTGTTTAAGCTTGTTTTGTGGCCTAAAATGTGGTCTCTTCTGGAGAATGTTCCATGTACTTGGGAAAAGAATGTATACTTGGCTGCTGTTGGGTGGAGTTTTCTGTACATGTCTATGGGGTCAAGTTGATTGATTGGGGCACTTGAATCTTCCGTGTCTTTATTGAGTTTCTTTCAAGATGTTCTGTCCTTCACTGAAAGTGTTGTGTTGAAGTCTCCTACTATTATTGTGGAGCTGTCTATTTCTCTTTTCAATGCTGTTAGAGTCTGTTTTATGTAGTTTGGAGCCCTGTCAATGGGTGCGTATATGTTTATTATGGTTATGTCCTCCTGGTGTATTGACCTTTTAATCATTATATAGTATCTTTCCTTATCCTTTGTGGTGGGTTTTGCTTTAAAGTCTTCTTTATCAGAGATTAATTTTGCCACTCCTTCTCTCTTTTGGTTGTTGTTTGCTTGATATATTTTTTTCCCTCCTTTGCTTCAAGTTTTAGTTTGTTTGTGTCTTTTAGTATAAGGTGTGTCTCCTGTAGGCACATTCTGTCACTCTCAGTCTCTTTACTGGTACATTTGGTCTGTTTACATTCAATGTAATTATTGATAAATATGAATTTACTGCTGTCATTTTTATTTTATTTTATTTTTGTGGTGTTGACAGTTTCTTTGTTCCACTTAATTTTATGTGCTGAGTCGTTTTTCTTTATGTATTTTCTTTTCATCTTTTTCATTATTGTCGATTTTGTGTTTGTTGAGTCTTTATGTTTTCCTTATTTTTTATATTGATGAGTAGGTTTGTTAGCTTCCTTTGTGGTTACCTTACGATTTACCTTATTTTTCTAAGTTTAAACCAATCCTTTATTTCTTGATATCCCCTTAACTTCCTCTCCATATGGAAATTCTATGACTACACGTTTTTTTCCCACTTTTTGGCTTTGAAATTGTCATCATTTATGTTTTGATGTCTGTGGTTCCCTATGTTCAGTCTTGTATCTTTGTCTTGTTTGTACAACTTCCCTATCTGGGTTGATAACTGGTTGATCTGTCCTGTGTTCTACGATTGTTGTCTGATATTGGTTCTCCAACTGGCGGACTCCTTTTAATATTTCTTGTAATTTTGCTTTGGTTTTTACAAATTCCCTTAACTTCTGTTTATCTGAAAATGATCTAATTTCACCATTGTGTTTGAAAGACAGTTTTGCTGGATATATAATTCTTGGCTGGCAATTTTTCTTTTCCTTCAAGGCTTTGTATATTTCATCATATTGCCTTCTTGCCTGCATTGTTTCTACTGAGTAGTCAGAGCTTAGTCTTATTGGCTCTATTTTGTAGGTGGCTTTTTGTTTATCCCTAGCTGCCATCAAGATTCTATCCTTGTTTTGATTTTGGCAAGTATGATTATGATACATCTTGGTGACGTTCTTTTGGGATCTATCCTGTGAGGGGTTCATTGGTCTTCTTGAATAGATATCTTGTTATCTTTCATGATATCAGAGACATTTTCTGCCAGCAAATCTTCAACCATCTCTCTGTGTTTTCTGTTTCTCCCCCGGTTCTGTTACTCCGATCACTCATAGGTTTTTTCCTCTTGATACTCTGCCACATAATCCTTAGTCTTTCTTCATTTTTTTACGTTCTTTTTTTCTGATTTTTCTTCAAATAAATTGGTTTCAAGGGATTTATCTTCAATGTCATTAATTCTGACTTCCATTCCCTCAATTCTGTTCCTATGAACTTCTACTGAGTTGTCTAATTCTGAAATTTTATTGTTAATCTTTTGCATTTCTAGTTGCTGTCTCTCTATAGTTTCTAGTAGCCTGTTACAGTTGTCATTTTGTTTTTAAATTCTTTTCCGGAATTTTTCTATTGCTTTGTGTGTGTGTTCCTTGCAGTGGTCTGAGTTTTGCATGATCTCTTTCCTGATCTCTTGGAGAGTTCTGTATATTAGACTTTTGAATTCTCTCTCAGGTAATTCCATGACCTTCTCTTCCTCTGGATAGACTGGAGAAGAATTGATGCCTTTGAATTGTGGTGTTGGTGAACACTGACTATAACACAGACTGCCAAAAAACAAACAAATCTGCCTTGGAAGAGGTATAACCAGAATGTACCTTAGAAGCAAGAATGGCTAGACTACATCTCACATACTTTGGACATGTTATGAGGAGGGATCAGTTCCTGGAGAAGGACATGATGCTTGGTAAAATAGAGGGCCAGTGAGAAAAAGGAAGACCCTCAACAAGATGGATTGACACAGTGTCTGCAACAGTGGGCTCAAGCATAACAACTATTGTGAGGATGGCACAGGATCGGGCAGTGTTTTGCTCTGTTGTACATAGGGTTCTGATGAGTTGAAACTGACTCAATGGCACCTAACAACATCTTCTTCCAGAAGGTTTCCTGGTTCTTTGTTTTGATAGCTTTTTGGAGTCATCTTGACCTGCTTCTTTATGTGACTTGATATTGACTGTTGTCTTCGAATCTTCAATAAATTATTATATTTATTTATTGTATGTTTGTTTAATGTATTCTAACTTTTTCTTTTGTTTTGTTTTGATATGCCCAAGTAGGCTGGTTACGTGAGCTACTTTGGTATTGACATCTTTGGAGTTCTCACATCCTGTGTCCAGGTGGTTAGTGCAGTTACTAGGTGTATGAGCCCAGGAGTCTGTTCACTTTTCTTGTGTGGGTACAGCACAGGTGTCTAGTCACTGAGTGTGTAGTGCAGACTCTCACCTACAGTCCTAGACGGCCAGGGCTGTGTAACAGTGTTTGGAGCGGGCACAGACATCTGGTTGCCGTAGGGGGCTATGTACAGAGCAAGGCAGGGTGCTGATGGCTCTTTGGCTGCCTGGGTGGAGGGCGTGTCCCTTTCCCCTAGAGTGCATAGTAGGGGGTATTGCAGCCATTCCTTGGGTACCTGGTGCCCTTGGCTGGAGGGACTGGAAGGCACCACTTATTCTTAGCCCCCCTGTCATGGGTGGCTGGATGAAGTAGGTGGTACAGCCAGCCCTCAGACTCCTGATGTGGGTGTGTGAGGTTCCTGAATAATGGGCAGGGCAGTGTCAAATGTCAGGAATCTGCAGCTCCCCCTTAGCTGCTGCAGTTGATAATGGGCTTCAGGTGTATGCCCTGTTGCTTTATGGTAATAAGGGCATGCGATATTGAATCGGTCCACACGGGTCTAGGCAGGGGTGAAGGGCGCTGCAAAATCTGTGGACCGCTTATGCCAGTGGTTGGACAAAAGGGCAGGGCCTCCAAACTGCCCTGAGTTCCTGGCTCAGGGGGCATGGTGTTTTTTAAAGCCAGGAGACTGTTGCGGGTGCGGATAGACCTGAGTTTCAGCTTAGGGGCACGGCAGTTGTTGAATACTGCTGGACTAGCGTCAGAGAAGAGTAGGGTAGGGGGTGGGTGAGGGGAAGGAAGCACTTCTCCTCTGTGAAACTCCTGGAGGGAGAGGGGTTATTTTGCCCTGGTGCCATAGGTTAAAAGCTTGCACTTTCCTTTCCAGGTCCAGCGCCGCTTCCAACCAGCTCCGGAGGCTTGTGCAGACTCAGCGCCACCTGGTGGTGGAAGTTGGCTCCTGAGCCTGGGACTCAGGAAACTGGCTCCAGCCTGGGACCCCTAGTGGTAAGCTAGGGGGGTTACCCAGGAAGTCCAAGCAAGTTCCCTTGGAAGTGTTGGAACACCTCTGGGTTCACCTTTCTACCCACACTTAATGAAGAGGGGTATGTGCGTTATCCTAAGTAACGTTTGACTTCTTTTTTGTGGCCGTTTTAATAGCAGAGGTTACCCAGGACAAGGGTACTCTTGTGTACCGCATATGACGTTTTTGATATGTTACCAGGTTTTAAAAGAACTATTATTTTCCATGAAATGTAAAAGATCCGTTTAAGACCATCACGTTAGCATCTATAAAAACCAAACCAAACCCATTGCCATCAACTCATGGCGACCCCATGTGTTTCAGAGTAGAACTGCCCTCCACAGGGTTTTCAGTGGTTGTGATTGTATGGAAGTAGACCGCCAGGACTTTCTTTCCTGGCACTGCTAGTGGATTCAACTTGCCAGCCTTTTGGTTACTAGCCAAGCATAAACTCTTTGCACACTGGTTATTTAGCAACCCCTCGTTAGTCTTGATTCCAGATGCATGTGAGACAAAGGAGAAGGGGAGGCCATCTCTTGCCAGATACCCTGCTGAACAAAAGTCCCCAAAGCTGTTTCAATTCTTAGAGAGAGTTCTTGCCCAGGTGCAAGCCAGTCTCTGGTCATCAGATCATTCTTCCAGCCCTGGTAATGTGAGACTGGCAAATTCTTACAAAAGCAGTAATTTCGTGGTAAAGCAAGCACAGGCCCACTGAGCTCATTTCACTTGTTTGTTTTCTTGGAAAGCATGAGATGGAGAAGAACAGAGAGGGAATGTGGTGTGGTAGAAAGAGCACAGCACTTAGAGTTGCACAGACCTGGGGCTGAACCCTAGCTCTGCTGCTGACTAGCTGGGTGGAGGCGAGGGCAGGGGGCTTGCGGGGAGAGACGGAGAGACGTCACTTCACTGGGCTTCCAGGTTCTTTGTCTGTAAAATCAGGGGTCAGATCAGATAACCAAAAGCCCCATCCAGTTCCAGAAAACTTCATGTCTCCATGATGATGTTCTTGTGCTAAGTTTATGATGAAGGAAGCACGTGGATTACTGCAGGACTTTCCAAAACGATCCGGTGACACAATAAGCTGTTGAGCACGGAAGGGTCAGATTGCTGGCCTCCAGAGGGCTGATTTTTCTGGATACCTAGTAGTTCCTCTTTCTCAGATATTCTTCAACTGATGCCAGAAACACTTGGCATTAAACAAATAATGATAATAAAAGAACCGAATCCTTTGAAGTTTGTTCTGGGGAATTTGAGGGGAACAAATCATCACGCACGTGTTAAGTCCCGGGACCCACTGCTCTGCGGGGATAGAGCCTGTGCTGTTGCTGCAGTCACAGAAGTCACTGAAACACTGGTGAAGATGAAGTCCCTTTTGGGGTGCCTGTCCTTGTCCTCCTGTCTCTCTGTGTAAACAAGGACTGTTTTGGTGGAGTCCTGTCTGTGTCACGGACTGTTCCAGTGTCATGCAGATTTCTATGACTGGTTTGAATTTATGTTAAAAGCTATTCTATTCATGGAAAAATAAATGTACAGAAATAATAAAGGATATTTCCTGTGCCACGTATCAGTAGTAGAGTTCTGAATGCTTTCTGCCAGGAAAGGAGGGTAAAATGTAATGAATTGTATAAGGTAAGTGGGTTTGTCTGTGATCAGCCTCTAGTTAATAAGGAAGAGCTTGTGACTCTAGTGGTCCTCCTTTCACCCTGATAACCCTTTTTATAACCTGTGGAATAGGAGTCTGAAAAAAGAAAGAAGCCGTGGTGGCTTAGTGGTTAAGAGGTCAGTTGCTGACCAAAAGGTCAGCAGTTTGAATCCACCAGCTGCTCCTTGGAAACCCTATGAGCAGGTTAATTATCCAGGTTTTTTAAAAATTTTTTTAATATTTCTAAGGTTGAATTTCAAGGGCATCAGAACCTCCTGACTTGAATACACAATTTGGTTCACATGTGCGTTTTCCTGGAGTCAGGGAGACATTCACACTTAGGCTCTTAGAGCTGAGTACTGTCATCGTTTGGAAAAGATGTGAACTTACATGTAATTATTTTTTTAATGTAAGTCAACAAGTAGATGGTTATCCTGATATAAAGGAGGTATTGTCAAATAAAGGAGTCCCGGTGGTGCACTGGGTAAGAGCTCAGCTGTTTGAGCCTACCAGCTTCTCTGCAGGATAAACATGTGACAGCCTTGGAAACCCTATGGGGCTCTACTCTCTCCTACAGGGTTGCTATGAGTCAAATCAACTTGACGGCAGTGGTTTGGTTTTTACGGTTTGGATATTGTCAAATAACAATTCAGTCCGGGTCTTCAAATATGTAAAAGCTGCCAGGAAGTGGGGAGGGGGAGGAAGTCCCAAGGGCTGAACTGTGGCCAATGGTAGGAAGTCAAAGGAGGCAGATTGCAGGAAGGTTAGGCCAGAAGAGAGAATGGGCTGTTGCTGGAAGTGGTGAGCTCCCTGGCACTGGAGCTATGTAAGCAGATACCAGGCAACGTTTCTTGGGTAGAATAGAGAGATGACTCAGAGTCAGGTAGGGGTGTGGTAGGGAGGTTGCATAACTTTTGCGGTACTCCCATTGGCAGCTTCTGGGATTCCTTTTGGACAGCTGTAAGCTGAGCCTTGTGCCTGTGCATTGGGAGATGCAAAGACATTTATGCCAAGGCTCTGGGCTAAGGAGGGGTTTCATCTATGCAAATTGGAGTTGGGCAGACATCCCAGAGACGATATTATCATTCTGTTCATGTTGTTTCCACCTAGACTTGGAGTTAGGATTTATTCATGAATAAAACAAGACAGCCAGGTTTCCAGCATCCCTTCGTGCATGGTGACATTTAATGAGTAGGTGGCTTTGCAGGAGTTGGGGAAGGAGACTGGGCCAGAGGGGGCAAGGGCAGCTCCTCTGGGGATCATGGGGGCTCTGATAACCCAGACTGCCACCCTGTTCCCTAGGCTGACTAACCAGTAGGAGAAGCTGCAGAAACAGGTGAGCCTTGCTTTAAGCACCTGATGGTGTTTGGAACTTTCCCACACTTAATGACACCCCTGCCCTGTGTTTGGAGATGGTATAGCTTCATTTTGACTTCCTTCCAAAAGGCTCTGACGTGTATAGTCTCTCTCTAGGCCTCAATGTGTTCATCTGTGCAATGGAACAGGAGTTATTAAAACTAAGTGTCCAAGGATAGGCTTCAAAATTTTTTGGAAGCTTCTAAAACTAAACACAAATTTTTGTTCGGATGAGTTCATGTCCACTTTTCTGGAAAGAGGATCCATAATATTCATCAGATTCTCAAATGTTTTAAGACCCACAGGCATAGGTTACCTTCAGGGGTCCCTCTCTTCTGAGGGTACATGGCACCGGTTTCTGCCTTCCACCCTGAACATGATGAGGATGACATGGAGCCTTACGTCTGAATCCCCATCACCCCCATCACTTTGCCTTTTCATGGTTACCCATCTACACTGAATACCTCATTTGTTTGCCTGACACCCTGGCAGGAGGTAGGTAGAAACAGCAACAATGCCCCCACTGGACAGATGAGGAAATTGAGGGCTGCAGATGAGAAGTGACCGACTGGGCAGGAAACTCAAGCTTCAGGAAATACCAGAATTCGTAACCTTTGCCAGGTAGCAGACAACCTCTTGCAGGACCCAGCTGTCCTGCAAACCCCTCACTGTCAGCCCCCAAGGACTGCTGGCAAGGGAGATGCTCTGTGTGACCTCGGCTGTGACTCAGAGTCGACAGGGAGACAGCTGCGTGGTGGTCAGAAACTCCTCAAAGAGCTGGTAACCAATGGGACTCTGGTGTTCTGCTTGTCGGCTGGTTGCCTCCAGGCCTTGGAAGGGCTGAGCTGGGTCAGACTAGCAAGGTGTGAGAGGAAGGGGTGGGCTGCAGGAAACCAGGAAGGTACCCTGGCCCCAGAGAAGGCCCCAGCAAAGACTTGCCTGGACACACTCAGAAACTACATATCCGTTGTCTCAGCAGAAGAGAATGCCTTTTGAACAGGGCAACCTCAGTCTAGCTCCTCTGCAGCCCCAGAACCCCAATCAAGGATGGGCAGATTGGAGTCAGAAGCAGAGGCCTGAAGCAGCCCAAGCCTCTGGCCACAGTGGGCCTGTTGCACACTTGAAGGCCACAGTTAGCCCTACAACAGGTACCTGCCTGCTGCCCACCCCGAGCCATCCTCAGGTCCCTCTTAAATGCATGTCAGGGAGTCTGGGGAGGTAAGACGTTTTTAACTAGATCCATTGCTGGCCTGTTAGGAAGAGGATGAGAAGGCTATTGGGTCTACACAGGCCGTTGCCTCCTTCCTGTGGCTTCCTTGGAAACCCTGGTGGTGTGATAGTTAAGAGTTGTGGCTCCTAACCAAAAATGTTGGCAGTTCAAATCTGCCTGGCACTCCTTGGAAACCATATGGGGCAGTTCTGCTCTGTCCTACAGGGTCAGTATGAGTAGGAATCAACTTGAAGCCAACGGATTTGATTTTTTGGTTATTGTGGCTTCCTCGTCCTGGATTCCATCCTGTGGTCTAGAATAACATTTCTCTCGAGCCGAAGTTATGAGGACTCAAGCCTCACATCTTGCAGGGTAAAGGCAGACAGACTTGAGGTCAGCATTCTTAGAGGCATCTCTGAGCTGGTAGGCGAACACGTTTGCTGAGCATCGCGTTCTGCCCACTCCAGATTTGCGCTCCAGTTGCCTGTCTAAGAAAGCACCTTAGCAATGGAGAAAGCGGATTAGAATATAATATGGGCATTGTGGCCACTAGGTGACACCAACACATACTTCTGCTGCTAAGCAGGGGCTAAGAGAAGAGGCGAGGACTGAGGGCCTTTGTTCTCTGAACACTTCTTAGAGCCTCAACACCTCCCCAAGTCAGAGAATAGAAAGGTCGTCCTTGTCTAGATGAAAAGAGCCATTTGGTTTTTTATTATTGGATCTTGGAGGGATTCATTCATTCACAGAAGGAATTAGAGAATACAAAGAATGAATAACCTCTCTTCAAGGAACTCAGTCTGATGGGGGGAAGGTAGATGATGTGCTAATAAAGAAATATTTATTAAGCACCTACTGAATGCTTATTTGAAGCCCTTTTAGTGACTTCCCATTGCCTTCAGGCCAAGCTCCTCAGCCTTTTTCTCCTCATCTCACCCCATCTCTCTGCTCCAATCACTCTAGACTAGCTTCAATTCCCCCAGAACACCCCCATGTCCTGGGCCTCACCCTTCAGCCTTTCCCCATTTCTATGAAACTAGCTACCTCCTCTATGTCTCTTAAGATGTCACCTTCTAAAAAGTCTTTCCTGACCTACTCCCATCATTACACTTACCATAATTTATTCAGATGATCTTTTAGGAGACAAGTAACTTTTGGGATAAGAGGCAGAAACCACAACTTACTTGTATGTGTGTCCCCAGTGACTAGGCAAGTGTCTAGCACATGGTACGGTTCTTAACGGATGGTTGGGGGTAGGGTTTTCCGTGAATGAGTAGGCTTACAGAGACTAACGGATCAAAGCCCATCATCTCACAACCTGGCAGGGAAATCAGGCACTGAATCCTATCTATGGAGGTCAGAGAAGGTTCCCCAAAACAGGTGAACTGGAGCTGAGTCTTGGAGAAAATTCCAGAACATGAGAATAGCAAAAGCAACAGCACAGAAGCATGAAGCAGTACAGGGAGTACCAAAACCAAAACCAATTCCATTGCCATCGAATAGATTCTGACTTATGGTGACCCTATAGGACAGAGTAGGACTGCCCCATAGAGTTTCCAAGGAGCGGCTGGTGGATTTGAACTGCCGACGTTTTGGTTAGCAGCCAAGCTATTAACCACTATGTACAGAGCAAGGCAGGGTGCTGACAGCTCTTCGGGTGCCTGGGTGGGGGGCATGTCCTTTTCCCCTAGAGTGCATAGTAGGGGGTATTGCAGCCTTTGAGCTTGCACCCTAGCTGACAAGTCTGTGGGAATCCAGGGAAACCAGGGCTCCACAGGAAGTACAAGGATCTCCAAAACTGTGCAAGGTGAAAGTGGAGGGCTGGAGAAGAGCAAAATCCAGATTATGAGGGGCTGCCTATGTTGGAATAGGAAGTGGAACTTCTTCCAGAGGGCAATAGGGAGCCACTGAAGAGTTTTAGATATGCGAAGTGGTGCAATTATACGTGGGTGTTAGATGGTGTAGCAGTGAGCGATTGCTGTGTAACAAACTACCCCAAAACTTAAAACCACCACCAGCTATTTAGCTCATGAATCTGTGGGTCACTTGGGAAGTTCTGCTGATCGGAACCAGGCTCAGCTGAACTCCACTGGGCTCCGTCATGTGTCTGCAGTCAGCTGGTGGGTCAGCTGGGGCTGGCTAGTTCTGGATAGCCTCAGTGGGTGGCTCCCCTCCACGTGGTGCCTCACTAGCCGGCAGACCAGACTGGGATAGTTCACATGGCGTCACATGAGTTAAATAGAGTGCATGGACACCTGCAAGACCTTTTGAGGCCTAGGCTGAGAACTGGAACACTGTCACTTCTGCCCTATTTTATTGTCAAATCAAGTCAGTGGACTCTTAATGAGTGGAGCCACAAAATCTCATGGCAAAGGATATGGATATAGAGAGATGAAGACAATTGTGGCCATTCAGATGGATCCTTCTGGCCCAGTAAGGTGAGAATGGAGGCAAGGAAACTAGACGAGAGTCTATGAGACCAGCCCTAGTGACAGTCAAAGGATATATCCTTGCAGAGAAAGGCTAGGCAAGTGGAACTTCCTGAGGTGTAATCCATACTGAAGGCTGTAGTCTTTGATTTTCATTAGTGAGAGTTGTTCTATATGGACACCACCCACAAGAGGGCAGCAGAGAACCATCAGCTAGAATGGTTGCCCTTGGCCAGAATCAAGTGACTTGATTGCTTTGAAGTTAGAGATTAGGACAGACTCAGGTTAAGGATTTTAAAATGGTTTCCCAGGCAAGAAGACAGGATTGCTTTGCACTTAAGGACTCAGGCTCTGGAGTCAAACTGCCAAAATTCATGTCCCAGCGCTGTCACCAGGGCCAGCTTCATGGGCATGTGACTTGTGCAGTCACACGGGACCCTGCACTTGGAAGAAAGGCCCCACACTTGCTTTAATGCTCTGCTGTTGCTGTCTTTAAGGTCTTAGTAATTTTTAACAAGGGTCCCACATTTTAATTTTGCACTTGACTCTGCAAATTATGTAGCTTGTCCTTTTAGTCACTTACCAGTTGAGTATGCTTCCATCTTGTGTTAACCTTCATGGGATTAATACCAAGTGTATGTCTCATAGGGTTGCAGTGAAGGGTATTTGAATTAACATGAAAACTGCATAGAACACACAATAAATATTCAATAACTGTTAGTTACTGCTATTATTATAGGATTCAAGCAAGTAATCAATGTATAAATGAAGGCTCATGCCCTCTTCTTCCTCGTAAAACCCCATCTGTCTATCAGTCCATCCATCTTTCTTTATGGCCAAACACTTGCATGCCAGTCACCAGTTCCTTTAAGTCGATTTCAACTCATGGCGACCCCATGTGTGTCAGAGTAAAACTGTGCTCCATAGGATCTTCAATGGTGGATTTTTCAGAAGTGAATCGCCAGGGCTTCCTTCCGGGTTGCCTCTGGCGGGTCTCTAACCTCCAGCCTTTCAATTAGCAGCTGAGCGCAGGAACCATTTGTACCACAGAGGGACTTGCTAACCAAAACCAAACCAAACTCTTTGCCCTCGAGTGGATT
Source organism: Dugong dugon (assembly GCA_030035585.1). NCBI lineage: Eukaryota > Metazoa > Chordata > Mammalia > Sirenia > Dugongidae > Dugong > Dugong dugon. The sequence continues at coordinate 62,981,273 of CM057478.1, read as the reverse complement.
CCGACTCATAGCGACCCTGTAGTACAGAGCAGAACTGCCCCATAGGGTCTCCAAGGAGCAGCTGGTGGATTCCAACAGCTGATCTTCTTGTTAGCAGCTGAGCTTTTAACCATTGTGCCACTAGGGCTCCAGGGACTTGCTAGGGGACCACAAAACTCAATCTGACCTTAGTCCTGACCCCAAGAGCCGTAGTCTAACAGGAAAGCCTCTGGTCATCAGCTAACTTCTTCGTTTTTATTCCTGGTGCCAAAGTACAGATGTTAGCAATGGCCACAAAGACTGATGGCCGAGCAGTCATGAATTGCTATGCCAGCTGTGTGATCCTGAACAGGGTGTTCCTCTCTTCAAGCCTCAGCCTAATACAAATAACCATCCCTCTTCCTCCAGGGTTGTTGGAAGATTAAGAGGAAATATTGGCCATGGACATGCTTTATCCATCACAATGGGGCTGTGTGTGTGATGGTTGGGACTAGGTGGGAGCTCTAGAAGGTCCGCTCCTCCCACCCCACCGCTCACATTCCTCTCAATGATGGAAGGAGACTGGTCTGTGGCAAGGGAAGGAGGTCTTTCCTGGCAGCCTAGCTGACAAGTCTGTGGGAATCCAATGTGAGTTTCATCCAGGAGCAGTGCCCACACTGGGCAGAAGGACCTCAAGTTGACAGTGAAACAGAGGACCTCTTCTGCGGCCCTGAAGGACAAGGATCTCCTGGGGTGGGATGTATCCACACACACTCACCTGGTCTTTTGATAATCTAAAGATTTGGGGGCCTGTCCCTTGCTTTCAATCCAGACACATTGTGTACCATTTTGAAATATTAACCAGGACTTGTTGCTTCTTTTCTTCCCTTCTCCTCCATCCCACATTTCATTGTGTCCCTTGGCCTTCCCTGTTCATTCACCTAAGACTTTCCTCAATAACCACCTTAGAAAAGAAATGTTAGGGTAGAACACAGAAAACTAAGAAAACTTGGCTTTTGAGTCTAATATGTGAATCCTGAAAGATGGTAGGGGGATATAACGGATTTGGAAGAATGACAGATGATGTAGGAGTAAGAATCATCAAGGTATAGATTTCCTGGAAGGAGTCCTGGTGGCACAAACGGTTGAGAGCTCAACTGCTAACTGAAAGGTTGGTGGTTCAAACCCACCCAGCGGCTCCAAAGGAAAAAGACCTGTGATCTGCTTCCATAAAGATTACAGCCTAGAAAACCTTATGGGGCAGTTCTACTCTGCCACATGGAGTTGCTATGAGTGGAAATCAACGGGATGGCACCTAACAACAGCAGATTTCCTGGACTGGAAAGAGGAAGGAAAGAACGAGATGGCTTAAATGAGTATGTAGCACTGGTGGGGTCTCTGAGAACAGAAGCCTGTATTCCCATCCTCCTCCCAAACCAAGTCTAGAAGGGCATCACAAAAACCCAGAGAGATTTTACAGGCAGCTGAGAGGACAGGAGACCTGAGCCTCTAACATGGAGAAAACTTGGGGAGAACCCATAGTCCCAATCAGATGCACTTTTTTTAATGTATCTGGGCAGACAGGTGTAAGTAAGCCTGTACAGTCAGATAAAGTTGTGCAGGTTGTGCACTGCACAAGTCTAAAGGGCCATTCACATTTCCCCATGTAGAATTTTCACATCATACCTGTCAACCCTGTCTAAGACAGCCTCACAGCCCGCCCTGAAACTCAGTGAGGTAAAAAGAAAGAAGATTTTTCCTTTTGGTCCAGAATGAGAGGAGACGCAGTAGAGCAGGGGACAGCACACTATATGGCCCATGGGCCCAATTTAGCCCCATGCCTGTTTATGTAAATAAAGTTTTATTAGAACACAGTCACTCTCATTTGTTTAAATGTTGTCTTTGGCTGCTTTCTTGCTACAATGGCAGAGTTGAGTAGCTGTGACAGAGACCATACGGCCTGCAGAGCTGAAAACATTTAATCCCTGGCCCTTTACACAAGAAGTTTACCAACCCCTGCCATAGTCTGGCAGCCATCCCAGACTCACATCTGAGGGCCAGATGGGGACCTGGAGACCTCAGGAGATACCAGCGTGGCCAGATGACAATACTAATAGCCCATTGCTCCTCCACCCGCCATACACCCCCAGTGAATAGCGCTCATAGGGCCCCTGTAGCTTTGATATAAGCCCAGGAATGTGGGTGAAAGATCCTGAAATGTTACCAGCACAAGGGGGCTCCAAATGCAAATTAAATTCAATTGGTTCTCAAAAAATAAAGTCCCATTTCTTGCTTGTCTGTGTTGTGAACTGAGATGTAACATCCAATACACAGGCCCTGGTGTGTAGATCTGTGCCAATTTTCCACGCCTCCTTTCTGCCACTCACCTCTGTACTTGCCAGGTGAGGTTCTGGACACACCTGCCGGCTAGGTAGTGCCTACTCAGAGGCCTGCATTCCCACAGTGCCTTTGTGAAGGGGGAGATGGCAGTTGCTATGCTTATACCCTGTGGGCCTGCCTTCCTGGTCACAGCTAGCAGTCCAGCGGGCGTTAAGCACAAGGGGACCTAGTAGGTGAGGGGTCACATCCTGGTCGGTGGCGATCTGTATTGGAGGGTGACTCAGGCAACCATTCAGACCTTCTCTCTCAGGAAGTTTGAACTGAAACTGTGCAGAGAAAGCCAGAGCACGGGAGAGAGGACAGAGGAGAACGCGAGATAACGGTGAACAGAAACCTTGAGTAAACTGACCCACGGGGTCTTGGTGGGAGCCTGGAATACAGAGGCTGAGAGGACCTAGGTGCCCATAAAAGTAGATACCCACCTGGGGGGGGGGGTGGATGTCACTGCTGGGATGTTGACAAAATGACCCGTTGTTGTCAGAAAACATTCAGGTCTTCACAAGATCTGGCTGATTTCTGCTTTCCTTACACCTCCTCACATTCTTACCACAAGTCTCCCATCACTGAAGAAATCCTGGGTCTGGGCTCCCAGTGGTTTTACACTCTCAAACTAGCCTACACCTGGCCTTCAACATGTCATTGTAAATTGTGGATTTCTTCTTTTCACTCACTGTATGGTGACCCCACCTTCCTCCTGGGTTCTACCACAGGCAAGCTGGTGTTCACATCTCATCTCTCCTCCAATGTGCCTGTCATTTGTCTTTCAGGCTATTTGTCTTGCAACCTCAGCTTCCTGGTGGATTCAGGAAAAGTTATGATTTCGAGGAAAATCCTGCGTTTTCCTGCTGTTAGGGTAAGAGTGACAGTCCTTAGACCTTTCTGAATTTGAGCAGAAGGCAGAAGTCACCCCAGTGATTCTGAAAGGGGTGGTTTTAGAAAGACGCTTGAGGGACTTACTCTAAGGTGGTCACTGCCCAAGAAGTAGTCCAGGCTACAGAGTCTCCAGACCAGCTGCTAGAGGAGGTAGCTTCGGGGAGGGGCTGGGAAGTTTCTGTGCATATTGAAGGTGTCACAGACCCATGGAATGGCCAGTAAGGTCATGCAGCAGTGCCACAGGGTCACCATGGCACTTCTCCCTCCCACCCTACTCCAGGGACATTCTCAGCCTGTTTCACCTCCACCTCCATGGCTAGCTCCACACTGAGCAGGGGGATGCTTCACTCTGGCCATCCCAAATCCAGCTGTTGGAAATTGTTGAGGGCCCAGAGAGATGCTGCAGACCCAGGGTCCCATCAGCAGCTCCCAGAGCCCAGCCTACTGGCCTCTGCTTGCCCGGAGGTCCAGCCATCCTCAGCACAGCACCTTCCTGCTGATGGTGCAGTCTTTCTAAGGAAAAAAACAAAAGCAAACCCATTGCCTTTGAGTCCAACTCATGGTGACCTCATGTGTTACAGAGGAGAACCAAGCTCCATAGGGTTTACCTGACTGTAATCTTTATGGAAGCAGATCACCAAGCCTTTCTTCTTTCTTCTGCAGCACTGCTGGGTGGATTTGAACTGCTAACCTTTCTGTTAGTAGTCAAGCGCAAACCATTTGCACCATCCAGAGACCTCAGTCTCTCTAAGGAGCAGGGTTTAACTTCCAGATGAAGACACAGATGCTGGCTTGATCTCCAAAACAGTATTTATTCCCAAAATTGAGGCCACAAGTACAAAATTCCCCCTTCCTCCAGACAATTCTTCAGCTTCCACAATAAGAAGCTTCTTTGAGCTATAAACACCTTCTGTATAACACCCCTGTGTGGACTCATCCGGGCCCCAGAGACAGTTGGCCTTTCATTCATAGCTCAGTGTGCTCTGTCTGTGGTGACTTCTCTGCTGCCTTCTTGGCCAGGAGATCAGTCCAGAAAGTCACTTCCTTGTCTTTCAGCTTCTGAGCTGCCTTACTGCTGATGCCAATCTGCAGGTACCCTTCTTTCTGGTCATATGCTGGCCAATGGGGTAGCCCCTCTCCATTGGGGTTCCTGGGAACAGAATAAAATAGAAATTCCCAAAGCTATGGTGTAGTCAAAGCAATCCTATGAGATGTGCAGGCATTACCCTGGCTTCATCTCTGCCTAGAGGCTCATCCACCTCCAAGACGGGTGTTCACCATCTCTGGGGGGAGCTTGTCCACTTTTAGGTAGCTCTCTTTGTTAGAGTTCTATGGTCATAGAGACAAGATCTTTACCACTTAAACTTCAGAAGCCACCTCTTCCCGAAAGATATGCCCTGCTCTCCCTGTCCCCAACCCTGCTCCTCTCTGCCACTAGTCTCACCCATTCCGAGCAAAGTTGGCCCACAATTTCATCACCATCCTGCTGAGTTTGACCTCCTCTTCTGTGGCACCGTCTGGGGGGAAGAGAAAAAAAAAAAAAAGCCTTTGGGACTCAAGGTTTGGTTCATGGACCACCAGCATCAGAATTAGTTGGGGGCTCATTAGAAATGCAGAATCTTGGCCCTTATCCCAGACCTACTGATTCAAAGTCTGCATTTTAAGAAGATCCTGAGTAATTTGTGTGCACTTTAGGTTTGAGAATTACTGATCTAGCATTCAGTGATTGGCCTGCAGTCAATCTGTGAGCTGGCTGTGTTTGTCTTTTTAGTGCCCACACAACCCTCCTTCCCCTTGAGAATCACAATGTCATCTCCACAGCTTCCTTCACAGCAGCTCCAACTTCAAGACTGCTCTCCCTTGGGTATGTTCTCAGTCTCCTTCATCAATCTACATTTTGATAGTCTGAAAAAAAAATAGAGCTGAAACGGTCCTATGGAGTCATCCAATTGGGAGATGCCCAGAGACACCAGTGTATCACTACAACCACGAGGTGGGTCACGAGACATCTGTAATACCTACTAGTTAGGATTGGAGACATTGGTGAAGGATTTTCTTTAAAATATTATATTATTAAATAGATCAAATTTTAAAAGATATGAGTTTTAGATAGATGTTAAAATACATGGTAGATATATATGTAGATAGATAGATGGTAGATAGTAGATAGAGGCTAGATAATAGATAAATAAATAGACAAGTGGACAGACACATACGCACACAAGAAACGATTCAAAGTTAACCCCAAGTCTAACCTTACTCTCACTCGCATTCTGTTACGCTCTTACAAGTGGGAGATGAAGGGGTAACATTCTAGCCCTTGAGCAGGGCCCTGCAGGTGACCTACTACCTGTCTTATTGATGCCACATGTCCGGATTCTGAAAGTGACCACGGCTGAGGGCATGTGGACGCACATTCTCCATCATGCATGTTAGAGCAGGAGAAAGGCTGGGAACTGCCCGATGTAGTTCAACCGTATTATGGTGATTTCAGGAAACTAAGGCCAGGAATGAAGGAGGAAATCACTCAAGGCCACCAAACTGAGACTTGAGGCCAAGTCTTCTAAATCCAAGCTCATAGCCAGCCAACAGCCATCACCTCTGAAAAATGGGGCTCCGAAGACAGAGAAGAGCTCATCCCCATGATCTCCTATCACCGTCTTGGGTTTCATCTCTGAGGAGAAGCTTGGGCGATGCTGAAACTCGTACATGTAGGTAAGGGCTCCGGCATCTGAGAAAATATGTATTCATGCTCAGTTTATTTTAGCAGATGCATACATGGATGTTATCAAGGTCTCCAGGGGGCCCTGAGCACTCAGGGAATTGGTCGCACACCTGGATACTAAGTATACAACACCAACAATATTAATAGCAGCTGCCCTTTGTGAGTGCCAACTGTGTGTTGGGCATTATGTGGCCCTGCAGGAACCCCCTGGTTATCCGCACAATTAAGAAATGGCGTTTCAGGAAAGCTCATTGACTCACTTAAGAATGCAGAGTTGGTTGAGGTGGGGCAGGGATTTGGGCCTAGTCTTTGTTGAATGAATGAATGAATGAATGTTGAAAGTCCTACATCAATCCATTCAAAATGACTATCATTATAGGGCACTAGGTCAATTCACATAAACATCTTTGCCTACTGATGCATTCACACATACTGTTATATTTCATTGATAACAGACTCATTTTCGTTCCTTTGGAGAATATCTATAGCCCAATAGGTATCTTCTATTTTCCTCAGTTTTGAGCATTTCCATTGTTTTTCTCACCCATTCTGAGAAGAGTGAAGTAAATCCATGTTGCTGGTCTGAAAATAAGGATATTGAAATACAAGTATATACAGAATGGGAACAAACCATCTCTTGTGTCTCAGGAAACCACAAGCTCAACATTTCATATTTCTGTCCCTTCCCTTGTCTTGCTTCCTCCTTGGCCCAGTGAGTATCCAGGTGGTAGCAGGAAACAGAAGGGGCCATGGAAGGGTGAATTTGCCTCTCTCCTGTTCTCCTGATCTTCCTCTCTCACTACTAAAGCTTTCCTGTCCATGTTCCCAAAAAAGATGTCAGTTTTCCTGCTGACCTGTTCATCAGAGCTGCCAATCCCTGAGGGCTAACTCATGGGCCACCCATTTGGAGGAATGCATTGCTTCACATGGGTCCAATGTGCACAGAGAAGGGATTCTAACAGGGGGAGAGTCAGGCCTTAAGTTAGGCTATCATTATGGAGCACTAGGTCAGTTCACATAAATTCCTTTGCCTACTGATGAATTCACACACACACAAATCTATATACATCCACAGTGTCATCACTAGGGGGTGCAGGGAGTGCCACACCGGGTGACACTGTCAGAGGAGGTTACACCAAAATGACTGCCTATAAAATTTTTGTGCAGTGTTTCAACAGAAATTTATTATTTTTTTATAAAAATATCGCAGTAGTTAGTTACAACAATAAAAATATTTTTCATAAAACCAGGTTACATGTATCAATATACCTACAAAGCTAAAATTCTATGCTAATGTATCTTTCCAACATGCTAATGCCCTCCAATCAGAGCTGTCATTATTGCCCAATTACAATGATGCTTCGATTCACCTGGTTTTGTTTGCAAGTGCTGCAAGCACACACTGTTGTCTTCATTGCTGCCAGTGTTTCTATAGTCACTGATTTTGTTAAATTTTCCGGTGTTTTACCTACAATATTCTGGTGATTAGTATTTGTGAATCTATATCAATAACTTTTTTGAGAATAAAGTAGTAATTAAAAGAAAAGGAGAAAAATCAAAAAAGTCTTCTCAGTTACTAATGTTGTAACTAATAATGTTGTAATTCAATGTAGAAAAATTTTACAAAACAATTTTGTTGTTAGTATTCATATAATCTAAGAAATATCCAAGTTAAGCAATTTACAAGTATATTTTTCACATATTATCCTACAATTAAAATTGGTAACAAATAATACTAAGGATTCTGTGTGGTCTGGTATGGGAGGAGGTTCATGGGGAGGGAATGACATGAGTTACTGCACTGGGTGACTCCAACCCTTGTGACGCCACTGTACATCCAGTGTACACTATTGCATTTCATTGAAAACAGACTAGTTTCCATTCCTTTGGAGAATATCTACACCCCGACCGATGTCTTCTATGTTTCCTAGCTTTGATCATTTCCACTGGTGGAGAAATTTTACAACTTTTTCTCCCTAAGCATAGTAGGAAATTGGCAAAATGCAGAAAAATGAACAAAAAGATCACTTATCATCTCACCACTGGAGAAAGTCTCTGTTAATATTTTAGCACATAAGCCTTTAATAAATATAATTGGGATAATATTGTGTATGCTATTTTGTAAAATACTATAATCCTTTCTTCACATTGTTAAATAGTCATCCCCAAAATGATTTAACAATATATGTCATCCCAATATGAGAATTTGTCCCTGGGTGGTACAAAGAGCTAATGTGCTCAGCTGCTAAATGAAAGGTAGGAGGTTCAAGTCCACCCAGAGGCACCTGAAAAGAAAGGCCTGGTAATCTACTTCTGAAAAATCAGTCACTGAAAACACTATGGAGCACCGTTCTATTCTGACACACAGTGGATCCCCATGAGTCGGAGTTAACTTGATGGCAACTAAAACCAGAAAACGTGAGGATTCAGCATAATTTATTTAACTGTTCCCCTCACTTCCTCATCATTGCACTCTTGGGTTAAAAAAAAGAAGAAGAAGTGTTGTTTTGAACAGTCAGTCCTTCTGTGGCTGTGTAATCCACTTGTTAAACAGGAGCTTCAAGGCTAAGCAGAACTTGCTGAAAGGAGGTGGCTTTAGCTTGCCTCTGCCACCCAAAAGTTTTAGAAAGGAAACAGAACCCAAATATAGAGGAAAGGCGTTTTGTGGATGAGAGAACTTATTTTAGGCAGTATCTTGCCCAAAAGAAATTCTTTTTTTTTAACTCACTGCCTGGAACCATTGAAATTTATAAAACTCCTACAAGCACAACACAGGTCTTCAAAGGAAAGCAGGATGCAGATTTGGGTAGCAGCAATTAGGAACAAGAGACACAGAGACAAGGAGAGAGCTCATAATCAAATATTTGAAAATTAAAATACAGTGTGATGTTCTTTCTTTTGGCGGGATAACCCTTTGCCGTTGAGTAGATTCCAACTGATAGCGACCCTACAGGACATAGGAGGACTCCTCCATAGGGTTACCAAGGAGCCGCTAGTGGATTCGAACTGCTGATCTTTTGATTAGAAACCAAACACTTAACCACTGCACCACCAGGATTCCATTCTGGTGAGCCAGGGCTAACAAAATTGGCAGCATTTTAAAGTTTTTTAATCTTAGTATTCCAACTGGGAAAGAGAGTTAAGAAATCCACATTCTTAAACACTGGATAGCAATTTTTCAATATGTATCAAGAGATTTAAAGTACTCTTACAGGTCAGCCTAGTAATTTCACTTCTAAAAACCAACCCTAAGAAAATTATTACAGACGTGGCCAAAGATTTATGCACATAAGGCTGACTAAAATGTTATTTGTAGCATCAAAATATGAGCAGTCAACCTAAGTATCCAATAATACAGGAATATTAAAGTGAATTGTAATGCATTCATTCCACAGAATTATATGCAGTCAATGAAATGTATGCTTTTGATGAATTTTCAGTGACATTGGGGAAATGTTCATAATATAGTGTTACATAAAAAAAATCCATAGTGTTGATCTTTTAATTATATGTAACCAAAAAACAAACCCCTTGCAGTTGAGTTGATTCCAACTCATAGTAAACCTACAGGACAGAGTAAAACTGTCCCATAGGGTATCCAAGGAGCAGCTGGTGAATTTGAACTATCTACCTTCTGGCTAGCAGTTGAATTTTTAACCACTGTGCCACCAGGGCTCCAATTATATGTAAGATATGAAAAAATTATTGGGAAAAAATACAAAATAATTTATAGCAAATACTCTAGTAGGAGGAACTATGACTGATGTCTAGTTTCTCCCACCTGTGTTCCTGTATTTTCAAAACTTTTTGCAATTGTAGCAAATTAATTTTACATTCAGAAAAGTTCTTTTTACTAAAAGAACTTTAATTAAAAGGAGAATGAGATAAGCATAAGATTGAAAGAATAAAAAGTCCCTAAACTCAATGTCATGTAATATCCTGGGATGGATGGGACCAGCAGAAGATGCTGAATGGGATACCACAGGTCAGACATATAGCAGAAGGCAAAACAAAATCTACGAAAAAAAATAGATTTGACCCCTGGTTTTCATCAGGACCCTAGTGAGGAAGAAGGGATAGGTAATTAGCACCTGTATATTATGGCTGTGAGGTGTGCTTGGGCACACTGTAGTTCAGCTTTAGGTAGTCTATTTCATGCTGTAGGTAGTTTTAATGATGCTTATAAAGTCCTGAATTTTAAAACCCTTCCAGCAGGGTTAGAGAGAGAGAGGTAGGGACTAGGGAACCATGTATTGGCTTGCAAATGAGGTCAATGAGTTAACTGGGCTTGTAGAAAGTGGAAAGTCCAGTAAGGACCTCAAAATGGCATCCAGAAGGAGACATCTACTATCTAGGTGAGCTCCTCTATCCTTAACCTCACATCCCACCTACTCAGCCTTGGGGAAGGTGAGGTTGGAAGGTCCCATGGAAGACCCTATGATGGTCCTCAGCTTGTCAGAGGCACACAGTGGGATGGACAAAAACCTGCTACTGATATTAACATCCTCTAGACTACCTCCTCCCACTCCTCCCACCGCTCATTCCTTTTGGTTTTCTTGGTCCCCGACAACCTTCCTGACCCTACGCTTGGCTCTCACTCTTCCTCCAGCTCCATCAATTAACAAAGCAGTTTGCAGCTAGCTCTGACTAACACACACCTTCCAGTATTTGCCCTCCAGCTCCCATACCACCATGACTTCTGGTAAGGAACACTAATATTCCCTATTTCTGGACATGTCAGCCTGACTTCTACCTCCAGAATCCGTAGTGATTTGCCTGAGGGCTTTGTCTGGTCACTGGAGACTACTCTGTCTATGCGTGCTGCAGGTCCAAGTGCCAGGAAATTCACAACCCATTGGGAACAGCCTTCAACCAATGACTAGTGGGAGTTGTTGGTAAGTACCCAAGATCCCTTGTTGATTAGATGGGATGACCCTGAGACTTGTCGTCTCCTTGTTTCCAGAGTTCCTAGCTCCAGTTGTCCACGGTAGACACCTGCTGAACAACACATCATTGATTGGCTTCCTTCCTTCTCCTGTGTCACCTCCTCACATTCCTACCAGTGTTTTCTGGGATCACCTCCCAAATAAACTACTTGCACTCAGATCATTTTCTCAGAGTTGGCTTCTGGCAGAAACCAAAACAGGACAACGCCCCACTCCAGGTCAAGGGGAATCAGCCCTTGAAGCTGGACTCTCAGAAGTTTCAACATATCTGTCTATGCTTGGGTTTGGGGACTGGGAAGGACAGACAAAGAATCTGGAGGGGATTGGCATCCCTTCTCCTGTCCAGCCTTTGGGACTCACCCCTGTGACGACGTGCCACAGTCACAGATGGGACACAAAATAGTACATCTCCAAGGATGTCCAGGAACAGGTCTTTCTTTTTGGCAGGGTCATCTGTCCCACCTATGTACTTCTCAGTGATCACTGGAGTCAGTTCCTCAGGGATGGCCTGAATGGATCAAGAGTGAAAAGTGACCACCAGCCGCCTGCCCCCAGGTGAGCCGATGTGGCTTCTCCAACCAGTGAAGAAAGCTTGCATTAAAAGTGCACGAATGAAGCCCTTTGCAGCTCTCCCCCAGGGTGGCCAGCTAGGAAAGGCAGGCAAATGTGGTAGAACCCTCAGGCCCTAGTCTTTGTTCTGCCATTTAATTGGTCTGTGGTTTTGGGCAACTCCCTTCCCCATTTTGGGTCCCAGCCAATTCCCATGATTCTCTGGACTCTTACAACAAGGGGGTAGGATTTCCACAAGAGTGATGCAGCCGTTTTATGGTCCAGGTCACCTTCTGAGAGTGGGTAGCCCATTATCTGTTTAAAAAAATGATGACGCACCTGTGAATAACCGAGAATTAACAGGAAGAACCAACCAACGTAACCCATGCAGAATGAAGAGCCTCTTACTTTGCCGTGCTTTGGTGTGCGTGGGCTTTGATGAATTGGACAAAATCTATGAATCAGATGGACTTATATTCAGAAACTCAAGAAGTGCAAAGAGGATAAAAAATACTTAGCAGAAGCTGCCCCAATCCTTTGCAGCCCACTGTGACATTTATCAGGCTAAAATCCCCACAATGGTCAGTGAGTCAGAGAGGGAAGGCTGAAACCAAGTTGTGTTAAAGTCGAGGGCTGTGGGGCAGAAGATACAGACCTGCCTCTGATGGCTAAGGAAATCCAGATTCCAGCCTTTAGGTGTTTGATCCTTTGAGATAACCTCTGAAATCCCTCTGCAGGGAAAATCCTTTTTCACTTTTGGAATTCAATTTTAACTCACAAGAAAGCTTGTTTATCTCAGTCTTTCCAATTAGATTACTAAGAGGATGTGCAGAGACTTATGGAGAAAATATGAAAGCCCCAAGCCTGAAGTGGGAGACTCTGGGCTCCAGGCTTAGCTCTTCTTAACTTCCAAGTTCCTTCCACATTCTAGGCCTCGGTTTTCCCACCTGCACCATTATTATATCTATAGGGCCTCCCAGCACCAAGATTTCAGGGTTTTTTGATTTGAAGGACACAGTGTTTGGGGAGATGGGTTCCCATGGACAGCACCACCTATTTAGCCATCTCAGAGAAGGCATTCATGGAAATGTCAACTCATGCAGAAAGGGCCTACTGCCCTCCTCAAAGAGGGGCTTGGAGAATGAAGAACTCCTCCCACTAGAGATGGGAGGGGTGGTGGGAGGAGAGTCTAAGAGGCCTCCACATTCTCACTTTTGGGAGAAGCCAGCCAAACTCTTGCTTGTTGATTCCGACAATGTAGGGGACGTTGTTGAATTTCTTTTCAGCCATAATCTCTTCAGGTGTCTTCGGCAACAGCACCCCATCAACAACAGTGGGCAGGAAGGGATAGCTCTGGAAGACAGCAGAGTAGTGAGGGCTAGAGCTGGGCAGGGTCAGTGGTGGGGGGGTGCAGTTTGACCACCCTCAGCAGCAGTGAAAAGACAATAAATGTGGTTGCACCGTTCCAGTAAAAAAAAAAAAAAAAAAAAAAAAGAACCCTCAGGGGCATTCCTTACTCTTCTCTTTTTCTCACACCTACATCCAGTCTGTCAACAAATCTTGTCAGCTATTCCTTCAAAAATATCGAGACTCCAACCCCTTCTCACCAACCCCTACTGCTACTGCCCTAGGTGAAGCCGCCGTTTGCCTTGCCAGGATTACGTATTGCAATGGAATGACTTCACTGGGCTCCCTGAGTCTACCCTTGCCCCTTCCCTACAGTTTACTTTCAACATAGCAGTCAAAGAGACCCTTTGTGAAATCTAAGGTTATGTCACTCCTCTGTTCAAAACCCTCCAGATGCTTCCCATCTTCATTTGAATCAAAATCTAAATCCTTTTAATGGCCAAGTCCCTGCCTCCCATTACCTTTTTAGCCTCAAGCCTATTCTCTCCCCTGACTTGATCCACTCCAGTTACTTTGGCCTCCTGCCTCAGGACCTTTGCAGAAGCCATTCCCTGTGCCTGAAACACTCTTCTTCCAGTTTTCCTGAGAGCTGGCTTCCTCACCTCCTCCGGAATTTGGCCCAAATATCACCTTCTCATTGAGCCTTTCCCTGACATTTCTACTTAAAATTCAAACCACCAACACATCCACTGGCAAGCTCTACACCTAGTCCCTGTTTTATTTTTCTCCATAACAGTAACTACCATCAAACACACTACACATTTTGTTTGTTTACTGTAATCCCCTCAACTAGCATGTTAGGTTCTAACAGAGCAGGAAATTTTGTCTTTTTTGGTCTGTTTTGCTACTATAGCCCCAGTTTCTAAATCAGGTCCTAGCACATAGTCAGTGCTTATTAAATCATCACTGAGGGACTGAATGAATCCTTTTTAATCCTCAAAAATCACTACCCAGGGAGGGAGCAAAGAGGAAAGTATTGTCAGATGTTACAGAGGCAATGTCACCAGAAGCTGGTAACCTGTTGGAAGGTGGGGGTCGAAGGAGAAGGAGATGGGGAAGATGCTGCTGAAGTTTTTAGCCGGTGTGGCCGGGAGGAGGGTGAGCCCGGGACTGAGATTCTGGGTTCTCTCCCTGAGGCCCTGTAAAGAGTGCAGCTTGCACAGTCAACCAAACCTGGTCTCCTAGGAGAAGATTTGGGCTTTTCAATGGAGCCTCTTGAAGAAACCCATTATCCTGGTAACATCTCTGCCTCCCCATAGAGGAAGATTCTAGCCCAGCCACCACCCACAGGGGCATTTAGGGGAGCAGAAAATGTAAACAAGAGAGGGTTAGACTGGGCCCGTGAGGCACAGAACTGATGACAGGGAGCACTGGATTGGGAGTGTGGGAAATGGGCTCCAGTCCTGCCTCTGGCCTTCCAGACTGTGTTACCCAGGCCAGTGGCTTCCCCTCTCTAGGCCTTGGTAATATAAACACAAAGAGTTACTATGATTCCACAAAAAGGAGGATTCTTTCATCCAGCATTTAACTGGAGTTTAAAGTCCCAATCCTTGAAACGTTTAATCAAGAAACCGAAGGCCCTTACCTCTCTGGGGTCTCCAAGTAAATCAAACGTGAAGAATTTCTGTGAAGACAAAGGCAGAAGCTGTGGATGAGAAGGCTTCCTGGGAGAGAAGTCGTTCTTTGTTAGCTGTTCACTGGAGGTAACAGGCTGTCCCTTCAAGTGCCACCCTGGTTTGGCCGAGAGGAAGTGAACAGGACTCTGCCTCCCCTGGTTTAGGACAGGATGAGGAGAAGGCAGGAACAAGGCAAAGACAAGGCCTGGGGACCCCAATCCAGAGTTGTTGGAGCTCTGGAGAGGACATCTCTTGTTCGTACCTGCCCTACCCTCCATCTATCTCCCCTTCTCCTGGAGATTGCACCTCAATTTTTCTTTGAGGGGCTTTCGTCTTTCCCACTCTCTCCCTGTTGCTCCAGAAATATATATGTGATCTGGGGTGTTCTGTCTCCCTGACCTCATAATTAGTTCAGGAATGGTACTTGCTCATGTCAGCTCTACAGTTTACTCTAAAACCTCTGTTGGAATTATTAGGAAAGGGACATCTCTTTCTACTAGAGTTTCTAAGCAGGTAAAAAAATTTAAGTCTAGAGTGCCGTTGTTGTCTTTAATCCCCCAAGGGACAAACCTGCCTGAGAGTGAAGCTAACACTGAGCATAGGAAGCTGAGAGATACAGATAGATAAAAAACCAAACCAAACGCATTGCCATTAAGTTGATTCTGACTTATAGTGACCCTATAGGACAGAGTAGAATTGCCCCATAAGGTTCCCAAGGAGCAGTAGGTGGATTCAAACTGCCAACCTCTTTTGTTGGCAGCTGAACTCTTAACAACTGGGCCACCAGAGACAGGTAGATTCCCCGTAATATCATATGAACACCTGGATCCAGCTGTGCCTGAAGTTACCTACTCTTGGACTTTTCATTTTCCTAAAGATTCTATTACAACATATCCCTTGTTTTTGCTCGAGACAATTTGAGATGAGTTTTCTCATCTTGCTCTGGGAAGTCTTGATTCATACAAGCTCACTGAAACTCACCCTATCCCATGGCTCTCTTTGGTGTGTTCGCCAGAATTTCACTGATTGTTACATTACACTGCAGCCAATATGCCTGACCAGTGTGCAAGAAGTGGACAGAAAGGTTCTCTACATTCTGAGTTGTATCCCCAGCAGCCAGGGGTGTGTGTGTGTGTATGTGTGTGGGGGTGTGTGCGTGTGTGTATTGGGGATAGTGAATAATCATGGAAAGCACTTCCAAATGATATCAGAAAATTCCAGATGAGATTTTAGATTCTTAGATTCTCTTGGTTTTCCCAAAGTCATCAACTCTCCCCTTATAAGCTGAATCCCCTTGTGCCTCATGAAGAATTGGTAAAATAATTGCCTCTTTCTCGGCATCAGAAAATACTTGCACGTTAATTCTTTGAACACTTTGATCACCCTATTTGGGGTTGAAACACCATGATCCAAGCCCAAAGATCACACTGGGTTCAACCCACGGGGATACAAGCAGAATCCAGTGCTCTATGCCTGTCCATGGGAAACCGTGGGAGTATCCTTGGGAGGTCAGGGTCCAGACAGAAAGTCCAAGGGCTCAGGCTACTTTGGGGCTCACATTCACTCCTTTCCCCAGCAAGGGAATAGCTTGGCTCTAGGTCCTGTACTCTCTGAGGTGCCTGCCCTGCTGTAGCTTCTCTGT
This sequence comes from Dugong dugon, assembly GCA_030035585.1. NCBI lineage: Eukaryota > Metazoa > Chordata > Mammalia > Sirenia > Dugongidae > Dugong > Dugong dugon. The sequence goes on along the minus strand of CM057478.1, from coordinate 62,965,157 downwards.
GATTACAGACACCATAGCCATCCATCAATCCTCAAATGTCACCTTCTGTGTGAAGCATCCCTGCTGGTTAAAATGAATGTTTCCATCCTCTGTACTCCCACCACACTTAGCGACGGATGTGTTTTTCCTTGAATAGTTCCTTGTGAGCAAGGAAACATACTCATAGTCATGTCTGCATCATCTCATCTGACATCCCCCATATGGCTAACGTGGATGGATAGATGGAAGTATGGATGCACGAATGGATGGAAGGAGTTGGTCAATACATTGAGTATGGATGTATTGAATAAATAACTGGATAGATGGATGGTAACTGGCAGACAGATGACAGATGAATCATTGGTTTTTGAAGTGAAGATATATGGTGGCTGGATGAAGAATGGGTGCTGGATGGGTGATAATAGATGGACGTAAGGTTATTGATGGATTAGTGGATTGACTGATATTAGATAGGTGAAAGAATATTGAATACATGGTTGAATACATGGATAATAAGACAATGAATGGATAGATGGATGAGTGGATGGATGACTATCCTAGAATCACAGTTGAGGCAGGGTCTCAGGAAATCTAGAAAATTGGGTTACTACTGAGTTATAATTTAGGTAGTTTCTAAATTAGCCAAGATAAATTGTGACCATCTTTGTTCTTAATACTCTCATCCTCAAAATTCAGGATGGTGGTTACCTCTGGGAAGGAACTGGGAGAATGGAACCAGAACAAGATACCCAGGGATTTTCAGTTAAATCTGTAATGTTTAATTTCTTTAAAATATATCTGAAATCAAGAGTAGCAAAATAATAAGCTTTGATAGAACTGGGGGATTATCACAGAATTGTTCATTACGTTATTATTATTTTTACTTTTCTGACATTTGAAATATTTCACAATAAAAAAAGGAAAGAAGAAATTGCTTACTGAGATCCAGAGGTTAACAGTGCTCCTGCGAGAAAAGAAACTGTCCAGGTAGATTTTTCAGGTAAAGGGGGCAAGTGAAATGATGAAGCCTGGGGCCAGGTTTACAGGGTGGGACTTATGTGGCCACGAGAATGAAAGCACCTACCATCTTCAGCGACGTCTCCAAGAGTTCCTCTTCTGTCTTCTGGCGCAGGCAGTGAACCATGACAGCAGAGGTGGTGGTTTTACACCCAGCCAAGATAGCAATTTTCTGGAGAGATCACAGGTTACAGCAGAATTCAAGAGTGATGTCCCTTCCCTCAATCAATATAACAGAGTGTTCTACCCTGAAGGCAGCATAGGATAGTAGAAAATAGACCAGCAGGCGTGGGTCCTGGGTCCTAGTCTTGCCTCTATTATTAATATAAATTTTGCTTTCATCCAATTACACATTCTCTCTGTCTCTGTTACCTTAACCAGAACCATTTGTCATCAGGTCAATTACAACTCATAGTAACTCCATGTGTTTCAGAGGAGAACTGTGCTCCATAGGGTTTTCAATGACTGTGATCTTTCAGAAGTAGATCCCCAGGCCTTTCTTCTGAGTATGTAACTGTTTTCGCCTGTTAACTTATCTGTGTTAAAAAGAGCATAATGATCTGAAAGCTGAATGTCTAAAGAGTGGCAATGTGGAGTGGTGGTTAAGAGTATTGACTCTCAGTAACATTGCCTGAATTCAAATTTCAGCTCCTTCACTTACTGGCCATTTGACCTTGGGCAAGTCACTCAACCTCTCTGTTTCTCAGCTTCTCCACCCATGGTGGTGTTGTTGTGTGCTATCAAGCTGATTCTGACTCACAGCGATCTTACATGACAGAGTAGAGCTGCCCCATAGGATTTCCTATGCTGTAATCTTCATAGGAGCACATTGTCAGGTCTTTCTCGACAGAGTGGCTGGTAGGTTCAAAGCACCGACCTTTTGGTTAGCAGCCAAGCACTTAACTATTGTGGCACCAAGGCTCCTCAACTTCTACACCTATAGATGGGGATAATGACTGGCCTTTCTTATAAGACGAGTTAATACACGAAAGGGTTTAGAAGGCCACCAACACACACTAAAACGTGCAAAATTGCGGGAGGTCCAGATAAGATGACTCACACAAAGGCACTTCAGAAAGTACAGAATGTCGTTTAACTATGAGAGCTAAAGGAAAATAATCTGGCATCCACCCCAATGCATAGCAGATGTTGCTTCAATGTTAAACAAGATAATATGCAAATGAATGGCTGTGGTTATGTTCCAATAAAACTTTATTTATGGACACTGAAATTTGAATTTCATACAATTTTCACAGGTTGTGAAATATTGTTCTTCTTTTGATTTTTTAAATTACATAAATATATAAAAATCATTCTTAGCACATCGGTCATAAAAAAATAAACAATGGGCGAGATTCTAAGACAAGCCACTGAGGGGCCCAAATTAATGCTTGGAGAGTTATTGACACAAGCCCAGAACCTCTTTCCCTCTTTTAAAATAAAAAAAGTAAAAAGAACACACTGCTGAAGGAGAGGCTCGCATCAGCCTGTCTTGGATTTGGGCTGATCTGTCCAGCACACCTTTGTTCCCATCTTTTCTGAGAATGGTTCCTTCTTCTGGGCCACAGGGTCCCTGTAGTGGCTCCTGAAAGCCACGGTCATATAAGTTGCCCCATTCTCCTAACTACATCGATTGGGACCAAGGGTAGGCAGCCAAGCAAAGCTGGGACTGAGAACCTCTTTCCTAAGTGATCTGGAATTGGGGCTGGGCACTTCTAACATGACATTGCTAAAAGCTCTATAACAGGAGAAAGTCTTTCTACTTTCTGGAATCAAAAGGGAGTTCTTCAACTCAGGAGCAGGTAGGGTGGTCATGTGAACTGGAAGCAAAATGTAACCAGAGGAGAAGAAGCAGATTGATAGCAGGCAGACTCCATGATGGTGGGGCCATGGTGAGTGTGCACTGGCTCCCCAGAGCCTAGTACTGTGCTTGGTACATAGTCAGTGCTCAGTATGGATTTGTTCAATAAGTTAAAAGGCACAGGGAGAAATAGAGGACAGAGAGAGCGCGACAAACAGAGACAGATGCACACTGAAGCCCAGGAATGCCGTGAATTGCCAAAAACTACCGAAGCAGAAAGAGACAAAGATCTTCCCTTAGAGCTGACAGAGAAAACTTATCTCCGCCAGAGCCCTGAATTTGGACTCCTGGCCTCCAAAACTGTGAGACAATAAATCCCTGTTCTTTAAAGCCACTCACTTGTGGCATTTTTTTTGTTATAGCAGCACTAGCAAACTAAGACCTTGAGCGAGGTGTCTCACTGTCTGTGCTGTGTAAGCACTCTCACTTCCACAATTCTTTGAGGATGTCAGTTGGATCCTTGGCAAGAAAGACCCCTGAGATTCCAGGAGAGCAGAGCAAGGGTGCAAGCAGATTTCCAAAGTGAGACCTACCTCAGCTGCAGACCTGCTTTCATTCTTGACGAGAACAGCAGTGAGGGCCACGCCACTCTCAGAAATGGCCCGGTGGAAGAGGTTCTTGGCCAGAGGAGACAAAACCTGTGAGGGGAGTGGAAAGGAGGTGAGTTTATGCTCACAAGGAAAGGGTCAATGGCACATATGTTCTTCCGGAGCTACCTCCATCCTGAGCTCTGCCCTGGCCCATTGCTGTGGAGGCAACTCAAAGAGGTTCAGGAGCATGTAAGAGGACATAATAGCTCATCATCTGCCATGGGCTGTTCTCCAGACTGACTCAGGACCCTGGATTCCCCCAAAAGAACACCAGAAGGGTGGAACAGGAGCACAGGATGAGGGTTGGAATAGGAAGTGTGTGGCACACCTCGGTTATCGACTACCAAAACTACTCTGAAGAACAGCTTGGCAATTGCCATGAAACCTTTAAAGACACATTTCTGAGTTAGCATTTCCATTACTCAGAAGTTATTTTAAGCTAATGATCATGGAAGCACACTAAGGTGTATAAGGATGTTTATGCTGCAGTGTTTGTAACAGTAAAACATTGGAAATAACCCAAGTGTTGAATACTATGACGTTGGTTAAAAAATTTACATTATTTCCATGAAAGACTATGTAAATATAAAAATAATATTATGGAAGAATACTTAATGCTGTTGTTGTTGTTGTTGAGTGTCATCGAGTTGATTCCAACTCATAGCGACCCTCTAGAACAGAGTAGAATTGCCCCATAGGGTTTTCAAGACTGTAACTTTTACCGTTTTAGGCTGGATTCTCTAGAGAAGCAAAACCAGTAAAGCATATAAATATATATTTAGACAGAGATTTATATCAAGGAACTGGCTCACATGGTTGTAGAGGCTGGAATGTCCCAAGTTAATGGATCAGGATAGAGGCTTCTAGAGCTGGCGAACCCAAGATTGTCAGGTCAGAGAGCAGGGCTCTTGCTTACAGGCTGTGAAAATCAATGAATTCTAAGATAGGCAGGCAAAACTGCAGGTAAGCTTGTAGCTCAAGTCCCAAGAACAGGAGGTCAGACTAACATGAGTCAGCTGCAGGACCCAGAGCAGGCAAAAGCAAGAATGTCCGCTTATATTCAGATGATTGGCTACTCACAGTAGATCACATTATGGGCGTAATCACATATCGAATCTCAACAGGGAAGAGATCACAACATTATACAACTGCCAAAACACTGAGAATCATGGCACAGCCAAGTTGACACACAATCTTAACTATCACAGTCCACCCCTTGTCAGATGAACAAGAGCCAGCTGCAGGATCCAGAGGAGGCGAAAGCCAGAATTTCCACTTATTTTTGGATGCAGGCCACATGCCCAAGGCAACTCCCTTTCAACTGATTGGCTACTCACAGCAGAGCCCATCATGGGGTTGATCACATATCAAATCTCAACAGAGAAGTGATCACAACATTATACGACTACCAAAACACTGAGACACTGAGAATCATGGCCCAGCCAACTTGACACATAGTCTTAATCATCACAGTCCATCACTTGTCAACTTGGCACCTGTACACATCTCCTCAAACCATACATAATCTCTGAATAAAGATAATTATAAAGTCATACTTTAGCCTAACATGATACAACAAACACACATACAACCCAAAATGCAGTAGCCCTGTTTACATCTTATATTTTATAAGTGAAGGAAACAAAAATATTTAATGCACACATACAAAGCAGAAATACTCATAACAATTACAGTCCTTGTTTCTGCAACTGGTATTTAGAACTACCTTATTTCACCACCCCTTCCATATTCCCTTTGATCTCAGCAAGCACCTCAGCTGGTCTTGGTTATTTGCCTGGTGTGGTGATCCAAATCTTCATTCCTGATGGGTCTGGGCCATTAGTTTTCATGCTGGAATTGGGTTGCTATAGTTTTCCACTGACTTTAATCACGGGGCATGGTAGTACTAGGAGATTCCCTAAGGAATCTCCTGCATTCCAGACATACTCTTCTTTAACTCCATTATGTAGTATCAATTCAATTTCCTTTTGGTAATCAAGATCAATCACGCTAGCCAGTATAGTAATTCCCTTCTTTGCCTGTTGATCCAGAGGCTTAAGGAGTCCAAAGTGGCCAGATGGCTTTCTTAGCTTCCAGTTCAATGGAATCAATGATGTGTCTCTAGGTGAAAGCATTACTCCCTTTGGAACTAAGACCTCTAGTCTTGCAGAGCATAGGGTTGCAGGAACAGGAAGTAAAAATCTTGTGAGTGAGTCACTAGGGGTAATAGTGAGTGGTGCCACTCGCATTTCCACCCCTTGATCCCTGGACCCATGAATCCTGAATATGGGAGAAACAGCACCATATATTGGATGCTGGTTTAGAGCATTCCTCCTGGAGGACATTGCCCCAACCCTGCAAAGTATTGCCACCTAGCAGGTGCTGTAATTGTGTCTTTAGTAGGCTGTTCCACTGTTTTATCAAGACGGCTGCTTCAGAATGATGGGTAACATGGTAGAAGCAGTGAATTCCATGAGCATGGGCCCACTGCTGCACTTCATTTGCTGTGAAGTGAGTCCCTTGTTCTGAGGCAATGCAGTGTGGGATAACACAATGGTGGATAAGGCATTCTTAAATCCATGGATGGTAGTTTTGGCAGAAGCATTGTGTGCAGGGAAGGAAAATCCATATCCAAAGTGTCTATTCCAGTAAGGACATAAAGCTGCCCTTTCCATGATGTAAGTAGTCCATTGTAATCAACTTGCCACCAGGTTGCTGGCTGATCACCTCAAGGGATGGTGCCAGATCTGGGACTCAGTGCTGGTCTCTGTTGCTAGCAGATTGGACACTCAGCAGTAGCTGTAGCCAAATCAGCCTTGGTGAGTGGAAGTCCATGTTGCTGGGCCCATGCATAACCTCCATCTCCTCCACAATGGCCACTTTATTCGTGAGCTCATTGAGCAATGACGGGAGTAGCTGGGAAAAGAGAATGGCTGGTTTCCACAGAACACGTCGTTCTATCCACTTGATTGTTTAAATTCTCTTCTGCTGAGGTCACCTTTTGGTGAGTTCTTAGTCATCTAGTGCTGCTATAACAGAAATACCACAAGTGAATGGCTTTAACAAACAGGATTTTATTCTCTCACAGTCCAGTAGGCTAGAAGTCCGAATTCAGGGCACCAGCTTCAGGGGAAGGCTTTCTCTCTCTGATAGCTCTAGAGAAAGGTCCTTTTGATGCATCAGTTTCCCTTGGTCTGAGAGCATCTCACTGCAGGAACCTCAGGTTCAAAGGATGTGCTCTGCTCCCAGCACTGCTTACTTGGTGATGTGAGGTTTCCCTGTCTCTCTGCTCGCTTCTCTCTTTTATATCTCAAAAGAGACTGGCTTAACACACTATCTAATATTGTAGATCTCATCAACATAAATGCAGCTAATCTATCTTATTACATCATAGTGATAGAATTTACAACACATAGGGAAATCACATCAGATGATAAAATGGTAGATAATCATACAATACTCGGTGGGAATCATGACCTAGCCAAGTTGACAGATGTTTTTGGGGGACAATGCAATTCATGACAGTGAGCATTCACATGAGACACAAATATCTTCACTTCTATGGCCCATTCAGAGTCGTCTATCGACATACTTCTTCCCCATATATTCTTGTCTCCAATTTTCCAAACCCTGATCTTTCCAAGTCCCTGATCATCCGGACAAACCATTGACCACAGCCCATGAATCAGTATACAATCGTACATCTGGCCATCTCTCCTTCCAAGCAAAGTGAACACCCAGGTGCACTGCTCGAAGTTCTGCCCATTGGGAGGATTTCCCTTCACCACTATTCTTCAGGGAGGTCCCAGAAAAGGGCCGTAGTTCTGCTGCTGTCCACTTTCGAATGGTGCCTTCATATTGCACAGAACCATCTGTAAACCAGGCACGAGTTTTCTCTTCTTCAGTCAACTGATCATAAGGAACTCCCCATGAGGCCATAGGTGAAGACTAGGAGATGGAAGGTAATGTGACAGGAGTGGAGCCAATGGGCATTTGGGCTACTTCCTCATGCAACTTACTTGTGCCTTCAGGTTCTGTTTGGGCCTGATCTCGTATACACCACTTCCATTTAATGATGGAGTGCTGCTGCGCATGTCCAACTTTATGACTCTGTGCGTCAGACAACACCCAGTTCATAATGGACAGCTTAGGCTTCATAGTGACTTGGTGGCCTATAGTTAAGTGTTCAGTCTCTACTAAGGCCTAGTAACAAGCCAAAAGCTGTTTCTCAAATGGAAAGTAGTTATCTGCAAAGGATGGCAGGGCTTGGCTCCAAAATCCTAAGGGTCTGGGCTGTTATTCACCAATAGGGGCCTACCAAAGACTCCAATCTGCTACTGACACTTCAAGCACCGTTGGATCAGCCAGATCTTATGGCCCAAGTGGCAGAGCAGCTTGCATGACAGCTTAAACCTGTTGCAGAGCCTTCTCTTGTTCCAGGCCCCACTCAAAACTAGCAGCTTTTAGAATCACTTGATAAATAGGCCAGAATAGCACACCCAAATGAGAAATCTGCTGCCTCCAAAATCCAAAGAGGCCCACAAGGCATTGTGCCTCCTTTTTAGCTGTGGGAGGAGCCAGATGTAATAATTTATCCTTCATTTTAGATGCTTTACACCAATGGACCCCTAGAAATTTCACTGAGGTAGAAGGTGTCTGAATTTTTGTGGGATTAATTTCCCACCCTCCAGCATGCAAATGTTTTACCAGTAAGTCCAGAGTCATTGACACTTCTTCCTTAATAGGCTCAATCAGCATAATGTCATCAATGTAATGGACCAGTGTGACGTCTTGTGGAAGGGAAAGATGATCAAGGTTCCTGCGGATGAAATGATGACATAGGGCTGGAGAGTTGATGTAGCCCTGAGGTAGGCAAGTGAAGGTGTATTGCTGTCCTTGCCAGCTGAAGATAAACTGCTTCTGATGGTCCTTCAAAACAGATATGGAGTAAAGGCATTAGCCAGATCAATAGCTGCATACCAGCTACTAGGAGATGTATTAATTTGCTCAAGCAATGAAACTACATCTGGAACAGCAGCTGCAATTGGAGTCACCACCTGGTTAAGTTTTCGATAATCTACTGTCGTTCTCCAAGATCCATCTGTTTTTTGCAGAGGTCAAATAGATGAGTCGAATGGGGATGTGGTGGGAACTACCACCCCTGCATCCTTCAAGTCTTTGATAGTGGCAGTAATCTCTGCAATCCCTCCAGGAATGTCATATTGCTATTTTCTTAGGCAGGAGCAGTTCTAATGGGTTCCACTTGACTTTTCCTACCATAATAGCCCTTACTCTATTTGTCAGGGATCCAATTTGGGGGTTCTGCCAGTTGCTGAGTATATCTATTCCAATTATGCATTCTGGAACTAAGGAAATCACTACAAGATGGGTTCAGGGATATGAGATGGACATAAGCCAAGACTCCATTAATAACCTGACTTCCATATATCCCCACACTGACTGGTGGGCCACAGTGATGTTTTGGGTTTCCTGGAATTAGTGTCAGTTCAGAGCCAGTATCCAGTAATCCCTGAAAAGTCTGATTATTTTCTTTTCCCCAGTGAATGGTCATTCTCATAAAAGGCTGTAGATCCCTTTGGGGAAGGCTGGAAGAGAGATTAACAGTATAAATTTTTGGCAGTGTATTAGAGTCCTTCCTCAAGGAGACCCGGCCTCCCCTTCATTCAAGGGGTTGTGAGTCTTTAAACTCACTCAAGTCTAGGAATTGTTTGAGGGACTGTGACTCTCTATTCTGGCAATTTGATTTAGACGGCTCTTCACCAGATCTAGAATTCATCTGTTTGTACACATCAAGTAGATATTTAGTAGATTTCCTATCTATTTCATTTCTTCACCATGACTAAGTAGCCAATGCCATAAGTGCAAATGAGTCAGACTATTCTGATTACTGCTTTAACTCTGATGTCCATTACTATAACCATGCCCACCTTGTCTTTGTCAATTGAGAGCAGCCACTTAACTCCTACTACCATGGGGTTCAATCAACTCCACTGCAGTTAGGTGTCTTAAGTCAGTTAGGAAGGTTCCCGCTGTCATATCTGACTTATATGAAATAGCAATCACAACAGACTTCATGGATGCTGGGGCTCCCTCCACAAATTCATTCCTCACAGTTGTGGTAAAAGTTGTGTCCTCTGGACACTCCAAGTGTAGGTCTTTGGGTCTAACTTGATAAATCTACTCTAGCATGACAATTTCCCTGAGGCTTTGGATACTTTCTTCTACAGTATACCAAGGCAGGTCTGGTACTTCAACTTGATTTAGCGTAGGCCACCAAGTAATCTATGCTTCAGCAAACCAACCAAATAAACTATTAGATCCTTTCCTAACTTTTTGAGCTTAAACACTGAATGAAGACTCTGTGCTTAGTAGACCCATATCAAAAAACTCAGACTGATCCATCTTTATGTTCCTTGCACCATTATTCCTCAATCTTAATAACCATTCCCACACCTATTCCCCAGGTTTCTTTTTTACATATTATAAAAGTCAAGCAGTCCTTTTGGAGTGTAGCGTACCTCCTCCTGGGTCACACTTTGTACTTCACCTTTTGGGGCTCGCTGGGACTTAAGTCTAGTTATAGGTCTAGAAGCCAGAATCTGTAATGTGGGATTGTTTGAAAACATTCAGCATTGTCTTGTAAAGCATCTCCCTCAGGTTATGCCCCAGGCAATGAGTCAAACAAGTGCTCTTAGTGGCAGCTGGGCTAATCTCATTAGATTGGAGTGGAGGGGCTAATCGTTTTTCTGGGCAGGGTGCTTTAGCAGACAATCATGGAGCAATCTCTTCAGATGGGAGTGGTTCTGTTGGCAGGAGTGACTCAAGAAAATTTAGGGGCTCAGAGTCTCTAGCTTCCTGTTTGCCCATATGCCCCCATCCCAAGTTTCAGTGTCCTATTTCTTCCCAGTCAATGCCCTCACTTTAACTTCAGACACCTCTCGAGGTTGGCAATTGGGTTGACATTGTAATTCAGCCACTCTTACAATAAGACTGTAGGTTTGGTTTTCAGCGATATCAGCTCTGTTACTACAAGAAATAAGGCTTTCTTTCAAAGTGCAAGTGGAAATTTTGAGGTCATTTATGCTGCACTTGAGCTTTGAACCTGAAGAACTGAGCACATCTCTTTCTTTCACCAGTTTATCTAGTGAAAGTAGGACCAACCAACCAGCTTCCTTATACTTCTCATTATGACAAAACTGTAGAAAGATATCACACGTGTTCACCCTGAGCCTCACCTTTCACCAATCTCTGATCTATTGGCAATGATAATTTGCATATTTGTATTGCCACCTCATGCCATGGACTGGCAGTGCCCTCCTTACTGCTGGAAGCAGAGTCGTCATCAACATCTTATGACTACCCAGATTTGAAAACCAATTTAGAAAACTCATCCTTACTATTTTGTTTCTCTAGAACCTCTGTCAGTACCAAAAGTCTTAGGCTGGGTTCTCTAGAGAAGCAAAACCAGTAAAGCATATAAATATACCTATAGAGAGAGATTTATATTGAGGAAATGGCTCACAAGATTGTAGAGGCTGAAACTTCCCAAGTCTGCTGATCAGGATAGAGACTTCTCCCAAATCAAATAGCTGCAAGGGCTGGCAAACCCAAGATTGGCAGGTCAGAGAGCAAGGCTCTTGCTCATAGGCTGTCAAGATTGGCAAATCCCAAGATCAGCAGGCAAGACAACAGGTAAGCTGCTAGCTCAAGTCCCAAGAACTGGAAGTCAGATGAACAAGAGCCAACTGCAGCATCCAGAGCAGGCAAAATCCAGAATGTCTGCTTATATTTAGATGCAGGCCACGTGCCCAAGGAAACTCCCCTTCAACTCATTGGCTACTCACAGAAGATTCCATCATAAGGGTGATCACATATCAAATCTCCACAGGGAAGTGATCACACCATTATATGGCTGCCAAAACACTGAGAATCATGGACCAGCCAAGATGACACAATCTTAACCATCACTTTTATCTAAGCAGATTATCACACCTTTCTCCCACAGAGTAGCTTTAATCTTTCAGTTAGCAGCCTGGTGCTTAGCCACTGCATCACCAGGGCTCCTTAAGAATAAAATTATGAAAGAATATTTAATGCTAAGGGAAATACTTATGTTATATTTATATGTTAAGGAAGGCTTTTTGACAGACACCAGTACCAGTAGCCATCAAGTCAATTCTGACTCATGGACACCCCATGTGCATCAAGGTAGAACTATTCTCTATAGGGTTGTCAGTTGTTGATTTTTCAGAAGTAGATCACCAGCCCTTTCTTTCAAGGCAACTCAGGGTGGCCTGGCTCAAACTGCCAATCTTTCAGATAGCAGTCGAGCACATTACCTGTTTGTGCACCCCAGGGACTCCTTTAGATAGATTTATAGATAGATACATAGACAGACAGATAGATAGATAGAATGAATTACGGAGAAAATATTAGAAAAATACATGTCAAAATGTTAATGGTAATCATCCCCAGGTAGTGCAATTGTGGATGACTTTTCCTCTTTGTGCTTAGCTATACTTCTCCATTTCCTGCACTTCAAAAAACAAATGAAAAGGGGCGTGTCAACATAGAGGAGTAGTTAGATGCTTCCTATATCCCTCTTACAACAAAGACCTGGAAAAACAAGTGATTTGATTCTATGTGAATATCTTGGAGCCCTGAACAAGGCAAGGTTAAGAAATCCGTCTGAGTGATACGGGAGAGGGAGACCGTTTGGAAGAGGTGAGGAGGGCCAGAGCTGCAGTGGCGAAACTGCAGTGCCTCAGCCACGCTGGTCCACGGTGAAGCAGGCAAACAGTTGTGCTGTGCGTGTTCTCGGGCGTTTCCACATCGAGAGAGACCCGGCAGCAAAGATTCTGCTTGGACACTCTGAACCATTAAAGAGCAGCTCCCAAGAGGCTAAGATAAGTACATGCGTGCACCCTTTCGCAGGGATTTAAAAAAAAAGGCCTATTTGGGAAAACCTCTCTCCCCTTTTACCTCCTCCTTCCACGCTCTGCACCAGCAGTCCACTGGGCCGGAAGTAGATCCAAAAAGGTGCCCTGACCAATTCTCCTGGACTTGGAGAGGGAACAAATAAGCTGCTGGCTCCCCTAGGCCAGGAACACAGGGTTGGCACAGCTCTTTTGCTGGGCACAGGTATTGGGGTCTGCAGACTCTGAGGGCCTTACACACCTGTATAGACTTGTGGGGACTCATCTCAACAGCGTTAGGCCTCACTGCCACAGTATAACAGGGCAAACATCTGAAGTTTAACTTCAACTGCTTCAGCTGTGAACTGGCAGATTTGTGAGCCTTGAAACAGCCCTGCCCCTTAAGTAGGCACTTTTATCAATCTGCAGCAGGGGCTTAAGGACTGGTGGTAGCCCCTAAAGTGCCTAGTCACCTGCTACAGGAGTCCAAGAAAAAGTGGTGCCCTTGAGTCTTTACAGCCAACAGATTGGGGTGCTCATACTCCGGCTGCAAAACTCACCCAACTACTCACCCTAGAGAATAGGGACACGCATTCCTTTCAGGCTCTCAGGGACAGCCGTCAGCCCCCTGCCTGGCTCAACGACTGATCCCCCACCACAGCCAGAGTCTGGTGCCTGTACCAATCACCCATGCATCTCTAGGACTGGGGGTGAGAGCCTGCATCACACACTTGGTGACCAACTGCCTGAACACCCGAGCTGAACCCATATAGGAAAATTTAACGGACTCCTGTGTGCACATACTTAGTTACAAAACTAACTACCTGGTGACAGGACGTTAGAAATCCAAAGGTATTAAAAATCAAACTAGTGCACTCGAGCAGCCTATTTGGGCGTATCAAAACAAAATAAGAAGCTAGGTCTCACTAATCAAATACAAAATAAAATTATAATAAATTATCGATGTCTCAGAGATAACAGCCAATATCAAGTCACATAAAGAGGCAGTCCATGATGGCTTCAGCAACCTCCCAAAGCAAAGAATCAATAAATTCTGTGGAGGAAGAGAACTTCTTGGGATTACCAGAGGCAGAATACAAAAGATTAAGATACAGAACTCTTCTAGAAATAAGAAAGGAAATTTGACAGAGCACAGAAACAGCCAGGCAACATACAGACACAGTAGTAGAGGGACTTAAAAAAGTTATTCGAGAACATAATGCCAAATTTAATAGGCTGCAAGAATCCATAGAGAGACAGCAATCAGAAATCCAGAAGATTAACAATAAAATTTCAGAATTAGACAACTCAATAGAAAGTCATAGGAGCAGAATTGAGGCAGTAGAAGTTAGAATTAGTGACATTGAAGATAAAGCTCTTGACGCCAAATTATTGAGGAAAAATCAGATAAAAGAATTACAAAGAATGAAGAAACTCATGTGGGACTCTATCAAGAGAAATAACGTACAAGTGACTGGAGTACAAGAACAAGGGAGGATAACAGAAAATACAGATAAAATTGTTGAAGATTTGTTAACAGAAAACCTCCCTGATATCATGAAAGATGAGAAGATATCTATCCAAGATGCTCATTGAAACCCACATAAAGTAGATCCCAAAAGAAAGTCACCAAAGCATATTATAATGAAACTTACCAAACCAAAGATAAAGAGAGAATTTTAAGAGCAGCTAGGTAAAAAAGAAAAGTCATCTACAAAGGAGAGTCAACTAGAATAAACTTGGACTACTCAGCAGAAATCGAGCAGGCTAGAAGGCAATGGGATGACATATTTAAAGCCTTGAAGGAAAATAACTGTCAGCCAAGAACTATATACCCACCAAAACTGTCTCTCAAATATGATGGCAAAATTAGGGCATTTCCAGATAAACAGAAGTTCAGGGAATTTGCAAAAACCAAACGAAAATTACAAGAAATACTAAAGGGAGTCCTACAGTTAGATAATCAATAAAACCAGCTAACAACGCAAGACTAGAACACAGGACAGAGCAACCAGATATGGACTCAGATACAGAAATCAAAACTACATCAAAGCTAAAACATTGAAAATAGGGAAACAGATATCAGTATGTAAAAAAGGATAATATTAAAACAAAAAAAAAATAGAGGGATTTAAAAAATGGAGACATTGATTTTCTATATGGAGGGGAAGTTAAGGAGATATAAAGTAATAAAAGACTGGCATAAACTTAGAGAAATAGAGATAAATATTAATGTAACCACAAAGGAATCTAATAATCCTATAAATCAAAATAAAAAAGTAGAAAAACATAAGGACCCACCAAACACAAAATCTACAACAAAGAAAAAGATGGAAAAAAAATACATAAAGAAAAACGACTCAGCACAAAAAAATGAGGAGAACAAAGAAACTGTGAACAGCACACAAAAAGAGATACCAGGAGGACAGCACTAAACTCGTACTTAGCAATAATTACGCTGAATGTAAATGGACTTAATGCACCAATATAGAGATGGAGAGTGGCAGACTGGATAAAAAAAGCATGTTCTGTCTATATACTGCCTACAAGAGACGCACCTTAGACTTAAAGACACAAACAAACTAAAACTCAAAGGATGGGAAAAAAATATATGAAGCAAACAACACTCAAAAAAGAGCAGGAATGGCAATATTAATCTCTGACAAAATTATCCATCACAAAGGATAAGGAAGGGCACGATATAACGATTAAAGGGTCAATAAACCAGGAGTACGTAACTATAATAAATACTTATGCACCCAAAAACAGGGCTCCAAAATACATAAAACAAGCTCTAACAGCTCTGAAGAGAGAGATAGACAGCTCCACAATAGTAGCAGGAGACTTAAACATGCCACTTTCAGTGAAGGACAGAACATCCAGAAAGAAGCTCAACAAAGACATGAAAGAGCTAAATTCTACAATCAACCAACTTGATCTCATAGACATATACCAAACTCTGTACCCAACAGCAGCCAAGTATACTTTGTTTTCCAACGCACATAGACATTCTCCAGAATAGACCACAAATTAGGCCATAAAGCAAGCCTTAACAAAATCCAAAACATCAAAATGTTACAAAGCATCTTTTCTGACCATAAAGCCATAAAAGTGGAAATCAACAACACAAAAAGCAAGAAAAAAAAAATCAAACACATGGAAACTGAACAATACCTTGCTCAAAAACTACTGGGTTATAGAAGAAATTAAGGATGGAATAAAGAAATTCATAGAATCAAACGAGAATGAAAACACATCCTACCAGAACCTTTAAAACACAGCAAAAGTAGCGCTCAGAGGTCTGTTTACAGCATTAAATGCACACATCCAAAAAAAAGAAAGGCTCATAATCAAAGCGTTAACCCTACAACTGGAACAAGTAGAAAGAGAGCAGCAAAAGAAGCACACAGGTGCCAGAAGGAAGGAAATAATAAGAATTAGAGCAGAATTAAATGAAATAGAGAACAGAAAAACAATTGAAAGAGTTAACAATTCCAAAAGCTGGTTCTTTGAAAAGATCAACAAAATTGATAAACCTCTGGCCAAACTGACAAAAGAAAAACTTGAGAGGAAGCAGATAACCCGTATAAGAAATGAGATGGGTGATATCACAACAGACCCAACTGAAATTAAAAGAATCATAACAGAATACTAGGAAAAATTGTACTCTGACAAATTTGAAAACCTAGAGGAAATGGACAAATTTCTAGAAACTCACTACCTACCTAAATTAACACAAACAGAGGTAGAACAACTAAATAAACCCATAACAAAAGAAGACATTGAAAAGCTTATTAAAAAACTGCCAACAAAAAAAAGCCCTAGCCCAGATGGCTTTACTGGAGAATTCTACAAAACTTTCAGAGAAGAGATAACGTCACTTCTACTAAAGGTATTTCAGAGCATAGACAAGGATGGAATACTCCCAAACTCATTCTATGAAGCCAGCATAACCCTGATACCAAAACCATGTAAAGACACCACAAAAATAGAAAATTACAGACCAATATCCCTCATGAACATTGATGCAAAAATCCTCAACAAAATTTTAGCCAATAGAATTCAGCAATATCAAAAAAATAATTCATCATGATCAAGTGGGATTTATACCAGGTATGCAGGGATGGTTCAACACTAGAAAAACAATCAATGTAATCATTCACATAAATAAAACAAAAGACGAGAACCGCATGATCTTATCAATCAATGCAGAAAAGACATTCAACAAAGTCCACCACCCATTCATGATAAAAACTCTCAACAAAATAGGAATAGAAGGGAAATTCCTCAATATAATTAACGGCATTTATACAAAACCAATAGCCAGCATCATCCTGAATGGAGAGACTTTGAAAGCATTCCCCTTGAGAACAGGAACCAGACAAGGATGCCCTTTATCACCACTATTATTCAACATTGTGCTGGAGATCCTAGCCAGAGCAGTTAGGCTAGAAAAAGAAATAAAGTGCATCCAGATAGGTAGAGAAGAAGTCAAAGTATCTCTATTTGCAGATGATATGATCTTATACACAGAAAACCCCAAGGAATCCACAAGAATACTACTGGAACTAATAGAAGATTTCAGCACAGTTTCAGGCTACAAAGACAAGCATACAAAAATCAATTTGATTCCTTTACACCAACAAAGAGAACCTTGAAGAGGAAATCACTAAATCAATACCATTTACAATAGCCCCCAAGAAGACAAAATACTTAGGAATAAATCTAATCAGAGATGTAAACGATATTTACAGAGAAAACTACAAGACACTACTGCAAGAAACTAAAAAAGATCTGCATAAGCGGAAAAATATACCTTGCTCATGGATAGGTAGACTGAACATAGTGAAAATGTCAGTTCTGCCCAAAGCAATCTACAGATACAATGCAATCCCGATCCAAATTCCAGCGGCGTTTTTTAATGAGATGGAGAAACAAATCACCAACTTCATATGGAAAGGGAAGAGGCCCCGAATAAATAAAGCATTACTCAAGAAGAAGAACAAAGTGGGAGGCCTTACACTACCTGATTTTAGGACCTATTATACGGCCATAGTAGTCAAAACAGCTGGTACTGGTACAACAACAGATACATAGACCAATGGAACAAAGTTCAGAATCCAGATATAAGTTCAACCACCTATGAGCAGCTAATATTTGACAAAGGCCCAAAGTCCATTCATTGGGAAAAGACAGTCTCTTTAACAAATGGTGCTGGCATAATTGGATATCTATATGCAAAAAACTGAAACAAGACCCATATCTCACACCATGTACAGAAACTAACTCAAAATGGATCAAAGACTTAAATATAAAATCGAAAAATATAAAGATCATGGAAGAAAAAGTAGAGACAACTCTAGAAGCTCTAATACATGGCATAAACACAATAAGAACCATAAGTAACAATGCACAAGCACCAGAAGAGAGACTAGATAAATGGGAGCTCCTAAAAATCAAACACTTAGGCTTATCAAAAGACTTCACTAAAAGAGTAAAAAGACAACCTACAGACTGAGAAAAAATTTTTGTCTACGACAAATCCGATCAGCATTAAATCTCTAAAATCTACAAGATACTCCAAAACCTCAACAGCAAAAAGACTTATGGGCAAAGGATATGAAAAGGCACTTCACCAAAGAAGATATTCAGGCAGCTAACAGACACATGAAGAAATGCTCACTATCATTAGCCATTAGAGAAATGCAGATCAAAACTACAATGAGATATCATCTCACCCCAACAAGGCTAGCATTAATCCATAAAACACAAAATAACAAATGCTGGAGAGGTTGTGGAGAGACTGGAACACTTATACAGTGTTGGTGGGAATGTAAAATGGTACAACCACTTTGGAAATCGATTTGGCGCTTCCTTAAAAAGCTAGAAATAGAAGTACCATACGATCCAGCTGTCCTGCTCTTTGGGGTATGTCCTAGAGAAACAAGAGCCATGACAAGAATAGATATATGCATACCCATGTTCATTGCAGCACTGTTCACAATAGCAAAAAGACGGAAGCAACCTAAGTGCCCATCTATAGGGGAATAGATAAACTATGGTATATCCACACAATGGAATATTATGCAACGATAAAGAACAATGATGAAGCTGTGAAACATCGTATAACTTGGTGGAAGCTGGAACTTACTATGCTGAGTGAATTTAGTCAGGCACAGAAGGACAAATACTGTATAAGACCACTATTATAAGAACTCAAGAAAAGGTTTAAACACAGAAGAAAACATTCTTTGATAGTTACGGGGGTGGGGAGGGAGGGTGAGGGTTATTCACTAAGTAGATAGTAGATAAGAATTATCTTAGGTGAAGGGAAGGACAGCACACACTACAGGGGAAGCCAGCACAACTGGACTAAACCCAAGGTAAGAAGTTTCTTCAAGACAATCAAATACTTTGAGAGACAGAGTAGCAGGGATGCAGGGTCTGGGGACCATGCTTTCAGGGGACATCTATGTCAATTGGCATAACAAAGCTTATTAAGAAAATGTTCTGCATCCTACTTTGGTGAGTGGCGTCTGGGGTCTTAAAAACTTGCAAGCGGCCACCTAAGATGCATCAATTGCTCCCAACCACTTGGAGTAAAGGAGAACGAAGAACACCAAAGACACAAGGAAAGTATTAACCCAAGAGACAGAATGGGCCACATAAACCAGAGACTTAGCCTGAGACCAGAAGAACTAGATGGTGCCTGGCTACCACCAACGAACTTCCTGACAGGGAACACAACAGAGGGTCCCTGATGGAGCAGTAGAACAATGGGATGCAGAATTCAATTTCTAGTAAGAAGACCAGAATTAATGGTCTGACGGAGACTGGAGGTGCCCTGGAAAGCATGGCCCCTGGTCTCCCCATCACCCCAGAACCAAAACAATTTCTGAGGCCAACTCTTCAGACAGGGATTGGACTGGACTGTTGGACATAAATGATACTTGTGAAGAATGCGCCTCTTAGTCAAGTAGATACAAGAGACCAAAGGGGCAGCTTCTGTCCAGAGGTGAGATGGGAAGGCAGAGAGAGTTAGGAGCTGGTTGAATGTTCATGGGGAATCAGGGGCGGAGGGAAGGAGTGTGCTGTTGCAGAATGGGGTGAGCGGTTGAGGTCTCATAACAATGTATGTAAAAAAAAAATTCTATATAAATTCTATATGGAAGACTAACTTGAAATGCAAACTTCATTTAATTACGACAATAAAAAAAAAATGAAGATTTCCCTCTGGTATTCAACCATAAAGCCAATACACGTTTTAAAAATATGATGATAGCACTGACCCTCCGCTCAACTGTGAGGTAGCTGGAAGGTTTTTTACAGCTCCCAGCACCTTCTAATCTGGTTTTCCACCTCAGCTTCCCTCTGTCTCTCCTCAGCCTCATTCTCACTCCAGCCAGATACCTTGTGTTCCCAGATTTTGTCTATGTCCCACAACCCCTGGCCCATCCCTCCCTGTCTTCTCTTCACATCCCTCTTCCCTCTTGCTCACCTCCCCCAAATCACCTCCTCCAGCACATTTTCATCCCTTAGTCCCAGAGACACGTGTCCTCCCTCTCTGGCGTGGAGAAGACATCAGACCATCTCAGAGGAGGCTGCACCCTTTCTAGTGCTCTGCTTCCCTTTGATGTGCATGCAGATCTGGCTTCAAGCCAAATGATGACACTCTGTCTTGCTCTTGTCCTTGCTGCCTCTTATTCATAATTTATACCCACCCCTACTTCCCAGGAGAAGTGAGGCTAGTCCTAACATTATAATGGTTAGGAAAGAGAGAAAAAGCTCAACCAGGCTAGAGGAGGAGAATGTCATGGCTGCAGGCTGCATCTGCAGATTCACTTGATGGATCCGGGGTGCAAAGCTGAGCTTTGACCTCCCTGGGAGCTGAGGAGAGTTTGGTCATTATCTCTTCACCCTCTGATGTTGGGCAGAGAGCAAGGTCAGCCTTGAATCCAAGCCTTGTAATAAAAGGTGCCCATGGGTGAACTGGCTGTTCTCCAAGGGGCCCATGAGTATTACAGCTGGGTGTGAGGCCTGGTGCTGGGGGCACTTACAAGAACAGAGACACTTGCACCTCCTGCAGACTCTCCAAATATGGTCACTGAGCCTGGGTTCCCTCCAAAGTTAGCAATGTTCTTCTGGACCCAGTGCAGTGCAGCCACCTGGTCCAAGAGACCCCAGTTCCCCCGGCTGTGCTCATCCCCAGTGCTGTGAGTGAGAGAAGAGGGTAGGGGAGGGGACAGATATGCAACAGCACGGCTCTTAGGACTGTAGATGGGGCAGGATCTCCAGCTGGGTTCTCCAGTGTAAGACTGGACTTCCACATCCCTGACAAAGGGGTCTTCAGCTACCTTCCCCTCCTATAATATTGTTCTGTTTAGGATTCTACATTCATTCATTTGGCAAATACTTATGTGTAAACCCTTAACTGCTGTACGGCATGTTAACTGTCGTGACAGAGGAATGTGCAAAGTACCGAGATGAGTATTTCAGAGAAGGTAACATTTGGGCTGGGCCTTGTACAATGAATAGGAGTTAGGTAGAGTAGGCATTCTAGGGAGAGAGAACAGCATATGCAAAAGCTCAGAAGTTAGTGAAATGGTGGGGCTAGGGAATGGGAAGGTGGGGAGGAGGAGGGCACTGATAAAGGGACTTGAATGCCTTACTAAGGAACTTAGCAAAGTTTACATTGGGGCTGACCTGATCAGAGCTAGATCCTAATACTCTTACTTTGAGGGCCAATATGCATTGGGGAGAATCTGATATCTTACCTGAAGAATCCCCAGATCCCCAGTCGATACTGAATGGTCACCACCACCACATCTTCATGGGCAGACAGGGCCAGCCCATCGTAGAGTGATGCCCCGCCCACCACCAAACCACCTCCATGGATCCACACCATCACCTGGACAGGAGGACGCAACCATGTTAGTTACAGGAAGCAGAGCTGGGAGGGACCTCAAGAGGTTGTTTGATTTGGTTACCTAACTCTTGGCCACGACCAAAGGAGGCCATGTTCCAAAGTCCAGAGTCCCTGGCTAGGTTAGAGCCAGAGGTCACTCTCTTCTCCTCTTCTCCCAGCTGGGCCCAGGCCACTACCCTTCTCAGTGCACCCTGGCTGCCCCCACTTTTCTCCCCAGCACAAGTGCCACCTGTACCCCAAAGCTCCTCATGCTGTCAATGGGAACAGCACAGACCAAGTGTACCATGTTTTCCCCAACATTCTCATCGTCTTCATGCCTGGACCACACACCCATCTCAGCAAACACTGCATGGGGCAGCCTTTGTGTTTCAACTTCGCTTACTTAGCTCTTTTGCAGGGAATTGAACTTCTCCCCCAGAGCAAATGATTATCTCAAGATGAGCACATGCCACCGATGGTATCTCTTCTTAACATGCCTTCCTTCTGCCTCCTCTGAATCCCCACACCCCAGCCACCCTCCAAAGCCCAGCCTAAAATCTAACTCTTCTAAGCTGAGACCCTCTCATGTGCCAGGGACTGTGCTAAGAATTGAAGATGAGAGTGGACACAACCATTCATGGCTCATGGTTCTTGAATTTGAAGAACTCACAAAGCAGGGGAGAAGTGGGAGTGGTTTAAATAATAATATTGTCAATAAAAAAAAGAGACACTCTTATAACACGCACTATGTGCCAGGTACTGTTCTAAGCACTTTAAATCGTTTCATGCTCATTAAATCATCCATGAGGTAGGTACTAATATTAACCCATTTAACAGAAACAAAAACTGAGGCACTTAACTTGTTCAAGGTCACACAGCTAGTAGGTGGTAAAAGCAGGACTTGAACCCAGGCAGTCTGACTCTAGAATTCAGATATTGAGCTCCCAGCACACTGTAGCCAATGACCACAGTGTGGTAGCCCTACTGTTTAGGTAGGAGTAAGATCTTCCTTTCAACTCTAACTGATGTTTAATGAGCACTTGCTTTGTGTGCTTAGCTAGATGCTGAGATAAAGGCTCTATATGCAGCATTTAATATTCATATGTGATTGTTCTCATGTGGAGGAAACTGAGGCTTTGAGAAGTTAAGTAATTTCCCAAGTCTCTCAGCTAGTTAAGAGGCAGAACCAGGATTTGAAGACAGACCCTGTGGCTCCAGAACCTGTGTCCATAACTAGGGTCTTTCCTGCCTCCAGGTTCCCAGAGTCCTTGTTTTTCCCATACCTCTGGTCACTGCCCTCCTCAAGGGGTAGTGACTGAATTTGCAGCCACTTCTGAGTGAAGGCTGAGCTGCAGAGCTGGTCAGCAATCATTTGCAGAAGAAGTATATGTCTGCCCAGTTTAGATGGTAAGCTCCTTGAAGGCAGGTGTTGGGTGGTAATGGTTTTATGTTCTTCCTTTCGCCTAAACCCCAAGCCTACCTATGTATATGGCGGGCCAACCAACCAGTTGATGTCGAGTCAACTCCAACTCATGGTAACCCCATGTATGTCAGAGTAGAACTGTGCTCCATAGGGTTTTCAATGGTAGAATTTTTTTCCCTTTTTTTTTATTATCGCACTTTAGGTGAAGGTTTACAGAACAAACTAGATTCTCATTAAACAATTAGTACACATATTGTTTTGTGACATTGGTTACAACCCCACAACAAGTCAATACTCTCCCCTTCTTGAGCTTCGGTTCCCTATTACCAGCATTCCTGTCCCCTCCTGCCTTCTAGTCCTTGCTTCAGTGCTGGTGTGCCCCTTTAGTTTCATTTTATGGGCTTATCTAATCTTTGGCTAAAGGGTGAACCTCAGGGGTGACTTCAGCACTGAGTTAAAAGGATGTTCAGGGGTTATACTCTTGGGGTTTCTCCAGTCTTGTCAGGCCCGTAATTCTCGTCTTTTTTTTGTGTGTGTTAGAATTTTGTTCTGCATTTTTCTCCAGCTCTGTCCGGGACACTGTATTGTGATCCCTGTCAGAACAGTCAGTGGCGGTAGCCAGGCACCATCTAGTTGTGCTGGATTCAGTCTGGGGGAGGCTGTGATAGTTGTGGTCCATTGGTCCTTTGGACTAATCCTTCCCTTGTGTCTTTGGTTTTCCTAATTCTCCCTTGCTCTAATGGCTGATTTTTTTGAAAGTAGATCACTAGGCTATTCTTTTGAGGCGTCTGTAGTGAACTCTAACCTCTAATCTTTTGGTTAGCAGCTGAGTGTGTTGATTCCTTGCACGGGCCTGGACTCCATTCATTCATAACAGAAGAATGAATGGGTGAGCCTTTGCCCCCACTTCCTCGGGCCTTAAAAAGCACATGTAGGGCCAACTTCTAGGCACAAGTTCACAGACATCCTCCTCTATACCTGAGTACCACTCCCTGGGTGATCCTGGGAGACTGGCTGAGTGCTAACGCCCCTCCCTCCACCCCAGGGATTACCACTTTTCCCAAATAGCCACTGTAATTTTGGCCCCAGCAGCACCTGTCCCCACTCTCTGACCTATATCTGGCATACTGCCCACCTCTGGGACTCTGTTTATTCCAGAAGTGCTGAGTCACTGGGCCATCAGCCTGTGCCAAAAAGAATTAGCAAATGAAATAAGCTACAATAAGTCCCAGATAGGGGTTTGGAGTGTGGGGCCTATGACAGGCCAAGGGCAAAGGAAAGCACTTCTTGGACTGTCCCAGGCTCCACACTCCAAACCCCCATCTCTGTATGGGGCACTGAGAGTTGTCACAGACAGATATTGATGGGCTGAAGACATGCTAGATGCTGTAGTCTAGGTCAGAGAGCTCCACCCCTCCCCTCAAAAAAAATCCACTGCCATCAAGTCAATTCGATTCTGATTCATAGAGACTCTATTGGACAGAGGAAAACTGCCCCATAAGGTTTCTAAGGCCATAAATCCTTACGGAAGCAGACTGCCATATCTGTCACCCGTGGAGCAAATGGGTTTAGAACTGCCAACCTTTTGGTTAGCAGCTGAGTGCTTAACCACTCCGCCACCAGCACTGTTTTGAAAATCAGGAGACCCACGTTATTGCTTGCCAACTCACTGCATGACTCCGCTTCCCATCACTGGGACTCAGTTTCCCTCTCTGTAAAGGAAGGGTTGGAATGTTCACTTATTTAACTTTATCTGAAATGATATCTTAGCTACTCTGAATATCAGATTCCTAATGTAGCAATTAACAGTAATCACTCTTATTCATCTATCAGCACGAGAGATCCTGGAAAAATGACAATGTGCGTGAGAATTGTACAGCAAACTCCCCCCAGATGCCATAAGTCACCAGGAGGAAACTGAGATATTGGAAAACTTGTTGGGTTTCCCATGGTCACACTATCTGACGCTGGTGGGTAAAGCAAGCCCAGTTGCTATGGAGTTGACTCCCAACTCATGGTGAATCGTATGTGTCAGAGTAGAACTGTGCTCCATAGGGTTTTCAGTGGTTGATTTTTCTGAAGTAGATCACCAGACCTTTCTTCTGAGGTGTTTCTAAGGGGACTCAAACCTCCAACCTTTCAGTTAGCAGCCAAGTGTGTTAACCGTTTACCATTCAGGGACTCCAAAGGAATCACTGGGACCCCTGAAACATCAGCCTTGACCCTTGATGTCCAAATCACAAGCTGCCTTCATCCCCTCCTTGTCTATGGCAGAAAACCCTAGAGAGCTGGAGCCCACAGGCTGTGAAGGATGGTTCCCACTGCTTACCGGCAGCTTGCTTTTCCTTGTCAAGTCAGCAGGGGTGTAAATATTTAGGTAAAGACAGTCTTCGGAAAGCTTGAGGGGAATGCTCTCCTTTTTGTTGGTAAAGAGTTCCAAGAGCTCCTGTCCTGACACTGCATCTTGGGAGCACCTGGGGAGGGAGGGAAGAAAGAACTGCTGAGCTTCAACCAGGTCTAAGTGAGTATGTGTCTCCAAGGGTCTTGCTGGGCCGTGGACTGTAAGGTTTAAGCCTGTTTGTGGAGTTGTTATTATCAGACTCGAAGACATTGGAATGGGTAGTGGGCTACTTGGTGGTGGAGGGGTACTGAGATGGCTGTGGATGGGGAGGCTGGGACTCACTAAAGTATCCCACTCAAAATGTCATTTCTTGGAACTTATCCTAAAGAAATGTCAATGCCTGTGCACAAAGAATTAGCTAAAGGATGTTCATCATAGTGTTATTTATGTTATCAAAAACAATTTAATACCCCCAAATAGGAGATTGGATAAATAAATTATGGTTCAAGCACCCAATGCAATGCAGCTATTAAGTGTTGGACTATGATATTTAACGGCAAAAGACAATGTTCAAGATATACTTTTAAGTGAACAAAATAGGTAGCCAAACTATCTGTAGAGTATGATTCCATCTTGAAGGGAGAAAGTATAATTATACAACAGGAAGCAAAAGAAAAAAAGAATGAAAAAATATTCTGGGAGACAGGACCAAGATGGCAGAATAGCCAGTGGCTTCCTGTGGTCCTTCTTACAACAAAGTCCCAAAAGAACAAGTGAATCATACGATCATAATAAAATACTAGGAAAAATGATACTCTAACAAATTTGCTAACCTAGAGGAAATGGACAAATTTCTAGAAACGTGCTACCTACCTAAACTAACACAAACCAAGAAAGAAAAACTAAAAAAAAAAAAAAACAAAAAACAAACTTGTTACAAAAGAAGAGCTAATAAAAAACTCCCAACCAAAAAAACGAAAAAAGCACTGACCCGAATGGCTTCACTGGAGAATTCTACCAAACTTTCAGAGAAGAGTTAACATCAGTACTACTAAAGGTGTTTCAGAGCACAGAATAGGAAGGAATACTCCCAAACTCATTCTATGAAGTTAGCATAGCCCTTATACCAAAGCCAGGTAAAGACACCACATAAAAGACAATTAGAGACCAATATCCTTTATGGAACATAGATGCAAAAATCCTCAAGAAAATTCTTGCTAATAGAATTCAACAACATATAAAAAAAAATAATTCATCATGACCAAGTGGGATTCTTACCAGGTATGCAGGGATGGTTCAAAATTAGAAAAACAGTCAATGTAATCCATGACATAAATAAAACAAAACATAAAAACCACATGATCTTATCAATCAATGCAGAAAAGGCATTTGACAAAGTTCAACACCTATTCATGATACAAACTCTCAGCAAAATAGGAATAGAAGGGAAATTCCTCAGTATAATTAAGGGCATTTATACAAAGCCAAGAGCCAACATCATCCTAAACGGAGAGACTCTAAAAGCATTCCCTTTGAGAATGGAAACCAGACAAGAATGCCCTTTATCACCACTCTTATTCAGCATTGTGCTGGAGGTCCTAGCCAGACCAATAAGGCAAGAAAAAGAAATGAAGGTATCCAAATTGTTAAGGAAGAAGTACAAGCAAACCTATTCACAGGTGGCATGATCTGATACACAGAAAACCCCAAGGAATCCACAAGAAGACTACTGGTACTAACAGAAGATTCCAGCTAAGTATCAGGATAGGAGGCAAACATACAAAAATCAGTTGGAGTCCTCTACACCAACAAAAAGAACTTCAAAAAGGAAATCACCAAATCAATACTATTTACAACAGCCACCAAGAAGATAAAGTACTTAGGAATAAACCTAACCAGAGACATAAAAGATCTATACAAAGAAATCTACAAGACACTACTGTAAGAAATCAAAAGAGACCTACATAAATGGAAAAATATACCATGCTCATGGATAGCAGGACTCAGTATTGTGAAAATGTCAATTCTACCCAAAGCAATCTACAGATACAATGCAATTCCGATCCAAATTCCAAGGACATTTTTTAATGAGATGGAGAAACAAATCACCGACTTCATATGGAAAGGGAAGAGGCCCCAGATAAGTAAAGCATTACTGAAAAGAAGAACAAAGTGGGAGACCTCAAACTATCTGATTTTAGAACCTATTATACTGCCACAGTAGTCAAAACAGACTGGTACTGGTACAACAACAGATACATACACCAATGGAACAGAATTGAGAATCCACCCACTTATGAGCAGCTGATATTAGACAAAGGTCCAAAGTCTGTTAAATGGGGAAAAGACAATCTGTTTAAATGGTGCTGGCATAACTGGATATCCATCTGCAAAAAAATGAAAAAAGACCCATAACTCACATTATATACAAAAACTAACTCAAAATGGATCACAGACCTAAATGTAAAATCAAAAGTGATAAAGATCATGGAAGAAAAAATAGGGACAATGCTAGAAGCCCTAATACATGGCATAAACAAAATACAAACCATAACTAACAGTGCACAAACATCGAAAGAGAAACTAGATAACTCGGAACTCCAAAAAAACAAATATTCACGCTCATCAAAAGACTTCACCAAAAGAGTAAAAAGAGAACCTACAGACTGCAAAAAAATTTTTGGCTATGATGTATCCCATAAGGTCTAATCTCTAAAATCTACAAAACACTGTGACACCTCCACAACGAAAAGACAAATAATCCAATTAATAAACAGGCAAAGGATATGAAAAGACGCTTCACCAAAGAAGACATTCAGATGGCTAACAGATACACGAGGACACGCTCAGGGTCATCAGCCATTAGAGAAATGCAAATGAAAACTACAATGAGATATCATCTCACCCCAATAAGGCTGGCACTAATCCAAAAAACACAAAGTAATAAATGCTGGAGAGGTTGTGGAGAGATTGGAACTTTTATGCACTGCTGGTGGGAATGTAAAATGGTACAATCAGTTTGGAAATCAATTTGGTGCTTTCTTAAAAAGCTAGAAAAATAAGGTCCATATGATTCAGCAATCCCACTCCTTGGAATTTATCCTAGAGAAATAAGAGCCATCATCCAAATAGATATAGGCACACCCATGTTCATTGCAGCACTGTTCACAATAGCAAAAAGATGGAAACAACCTAGACGCCTATCAACAGATGAATGGATAAACAAATTATGGTACATATACACAATGGAATACTATGCAACCATAAAGAACAGTGAGGAATCCATAAAACATCTCACAATATGGATGAATCAGAAAGACATTATGCTGAGTGAAATTAGTTACAAAAGGACAAATATTGTATGAGACTACTATTATAAGAACTCAAGAAAAGGTTTAAACATAGAAGAAAGCATTCTTGGATGGTTATGAGGGTGGGAAGGGAGTGAAGAGGGGAGTTCACTAACTAGACAGTAGATAAGAATCATCTTAGGTGAAGGGTTGGGCAGCACACAGTACAAGGGAAGTCAGCACAACTGGACGAAAGCAAAAGCTAGGAAGTTTCCTGAACACAACCAAACACTCTGAGGGACAGAGTAGCTGGGGTTGGGGTCTGGGGACCATGGTTTCTGGCGACATCTAGGTCAATTGGCATAACGAAGTTTACTAAGAAAATGTTCTGCCTTCCACTTTGGTGAGTGGCGTCAGGGGTCTTAAAAGTTGTGAGCAGCCATCTAAAGGCATCATTTTGGTCTCAATCCACTTGGAGCAAAGGAGAATGAAGAACATCAAAGACACAAGGAAAATACTAGCCCAAGAGACCAAAGGGCCACATAAACCAGAGACTCCATCAGCCTGAGACCAGGAGATCTAGACAGTGCCTAGCTACCATCAATGACCGCCCTAACAGGGAACACAACAGAGAGACTCTGATGGAATGGGAGAAAAGTGTGGAGCAGAACTCAAATTCATGTAAAAATACCAGACTTAATGCTCTGAGACGGGAGGAACCCTGGAACCCACGGACCCTGGACGCTCTGTTAACCCAGAGCTGAAGCCATTCTCTAAGATCACTCTTCTGACAAAGATTAGACTGGACTATAAAACAAAATAATACTCATGAAGAGTGTGCTTCTTAGTTCAAGCAGATACATGAGACCAAATGGGCAGCTCCAGTGGGGAGGCAGGATGAGGAAGCAGGAAGGGACAGGAACTGGTTGAATGGACACAAGATACCCGGGGTGAAAATGAGGAGTGTGCTGTCACATTGTGAGTATTGCAACGAATGTCATATAACAATATGTGTATAAATTTTGTATAAGAAATTAAATTGAGCTGTAAACTTTCACCTAAAGAATAAAAATAATAATAAAAAATACTCTGAAATATGCACAGCAGTTCTCTCTGGGTGACAGAATTGTATATGATTTGAATTTTCTTACTTTAATTCCTCTGTGTGCTTTTAAATTTTTTTCTGTAATGAATACGTATTACATTTGTAATCAGGAAATAAAAACTGTATTATTTTTTAAAAAGGAAAGAAAAAAAGAAAGCAGCAAAAGGTTGGGCTTTGGAAGCCCTCTGAAATGTCTTGGCAACAAGAATGTCTGAATGGATGGAGACAGGAGGCCCAGATCCCCAAGGGGAGGCATGAGGCCAGCCAGGAAAGCTTTGTCCTTTTGCCCAGCTTGGCCAGGGGGACCGGGACCCATGGACTGTTGCTCTGCTCATGAAGAGTCAGCTGGGGACACCTGGGAGTTGGTAACTCGCCTAGTCATCACACTGCCCCTCACCTCCTCACAAGCCCACTCCCCAACCATGCCAGGGTTCAAGGCAGGAGAATAAATAAGATCACTACTTTTGATTCCCCTCACCCAGTCAACTGTTTATTTCCTCCCAAATATTGATCATATTCTAAGATATTACATAACTCTTTGGGGCAATTCTGCTTTGTCAAAGGTGCATGGCTGGCACAAGCGGTTTGCAATCCGCTGGTAACCTGATGATTGACCATTCAGACCCACCCAGTGACTCATAGAAGAAAGGCTTGGTGAACTGCTTCCGGAAAAGGTACAACCACGAAAGTCTATAGAAATGTTCTACTCTGTAACACATGGGGTCGCCATGATTCGGAATCTACCCGACGGCAATGGGTTTGGTTTTGGTTTTCTAAATATATCACATGATTTATTTATTAATATGCATATTTCAGTCTATCTCCTCCTGCTAGAATGCAAGCTATGTGAACAGAGAAACTGTTGTTCTGTTCACTTAATGAATCCCAGAACAAACTAGAAGCCAGTCAGGCTCTTTTCTTGACTTGAATCTTTTCTGAGTCACTTTGAGACAATCATCCCCATCAAAAGATGACAAAGCCCCCCCCCCCCCCCACCACCACCAGTGTCTTACATTGGAGGGTAAGAGGTGGTATTCTTCACAAAGTTCCAGGACTCCGCAGGCTGTGGCGGAGTGAATCTCAGGGATCCAAGGGGGGGTTTGGCGAAAGGGATTCCCAGAAAAACAGCCACGGGCTTTTCAAATCCTTCTAAGCTGACATACTTCCCCAGGACTTTGCCGTGCACAGTGTCCACCACAGGTGGCGAGGACAGGTGCCCTGTTGGACATTGGGAGGAAACAAGGACACAACAGAGATGAAAAAAAGCAACTTAAAAAATGGTAGAAACGCTTTATGGTGCTTTGATTGGCCTTTGCCCCACACTGTCCCCAGCTTGGTGGCATCTTGAAGACCAGCAGCCCGCATCACCAGTGTGGGATCTTGGTCCATGGTTCCAGAGAAGCAAAGTGGATCTTATACAGAAATTATTGTACTTGACTATTCTGAACTGTCTAGGGTCTACCTGAGTATGATGTTCACCGTGGGTTGTTCATAAATACCCTTTAACATATTGAGCAATTTCCCTTCTATTCCTAATTTACTGAGAAATCCATAGAGACAGAATGCAGACTGATGGTTTCCAGGAGTGGGGAAAGAAGTTAGTGGGGAAGAAACTGCTTAATGGGTAAAGGGTTTTAGTTTGGAGTGATGGAAATGTTCTAGAACTAGATAAAGGTGGTAGCTGCACAAAATTGTTAATATACTAAATGCCCACTGTTCACTTTAAAATGGTTAATGTTATGTTAGGTGAATTTCACCTCAATAAATTATTTAAAAAATATATAAATAAATGCAAAAAGGAGCTGCTAGGATTAAATATGACATTTGGTTTCCTCTCTTAGAAGTCTCTGGAAACATTTCATCCAGTAGGATCCTGGTGCTGAGCTGCATGCTAGAAGAGAAGATGAGCCAGAGATGGCCCCTATTCTCAGCAGTTCTGAACCTTGCAGGGAAAGTGAGTCATGGATATACTTGACCCTAAGTGGGAAGTTTGTGGTCAGTGTCCTGGGAGAGGTACTAGTGAGGTGCTACAGGAGTTAGAAGGGGAGCAATGCCTTGAACAAGTTGTGCTGGCTTCCCCAGTGTTGTGTATTGTCTTAGCCTTCACCAAAGTTACCGCTTATTTATTATCTATTCAGTGTTTTTCTATCCCCACCCTTCCCCTCCCTCGTAACCATCAAAGATTGTTCCTTTTTGTGTGTAAACCTTTTCATGAGTTTTTATACTAGTGGTCTCCTACAATATTTGTCCTTTTGGGATTGACTTATGGCACTCAGCATAATGCCCTCCAGAATCATTCGTGTAGTGAGATGCTTCGCAGATTCATCATTGTTCTTTATCACTGCATATTACTCCATTGGGTGTACGTACCATAATTTGTTTATCCAATCATCTGTTTATGGGCATCTAGGTTGTTTCCATCTTTTTGCTATTGTGAAAAATGCTGCAATGAACATGAGTGTGCATATGTCTATTCATGTGATGGCTTTTATTCCTCTAGGATATATTCCTAGGAGTGGAATTGCTGGATCACATGGTATTTCTATTCCTAGCTTTTTAAGGAAGGGCCATATCATTTTTCCAAATGGTTGTACCATTCTACGTTCCCACCAGCAGTGCATAACAGTTCCAATCTCCCCGCAGCCTCTCCATTATTAGTTATTTTCCGTATTTTTTATTTGTGCCAGTAATGTCGAGTTGAGATGATATCTCATTTTGGTTTTGATTTGCATTTCTCTAACGGCTAGTGATCATGAGCATTTCCTCATGTATCTGTTAGCTGCTTGAATGTCTTCTTTGGTGGAGTGTCTGTTCATATCCTTTGCCAATTTTTTAATTGTATTATTTGTGTTTTTTTGTTGTAGAGGTGTTGGATTTTCCTGTAGATTTTAGAGATTAGACCTTTGTTGGATTTGTCATAGCCACAATTTTTTTTTTCCAGTCTGTATGCTCTCTTTTTACTCTTTTGGTGAAGTATTTTGATGAGCATAAGTGTTTAATTTTTAGAAGATGCCAGTTATCTAGCTTATCTTCTGAAGTTTGCATGCTCTTGGTTATGTTTTGTATCCTGCTAATGCTGTGTATTAGAACCTCTAGCACTGATCCTATTTTTTTCTTCTATGATCTTTATAGTTTTTGGTTTTATATTTAGATCTTGATCCATTTTGAATTAGATTTGTGTATGGTGTGAGGTATGAGGCCTGTTTCAATTTTTTTTGCAGATGGACATCCAGTTTTGCTAGTACCATTTGTTAAAAAGACTGTCTTTTCTCCACTTAATGGACTTTGTGCTCTTGTCGAAGACCGGGTGACAGTTGGTGGATGGATTTACAGCTGGATTCTCAATTCTGTTCCATTGGTCTATGTATCTGTCATTGTACCAGGACCAGGCTGTTCTGACTACCATAGCTCTATAGTAGGTTCTGAGGTCGGGTAGTGTGAGTCCTCCTACTTTATTCTTCTTCTTCAATAGTGCTTTACTTATCTGAGGCCCCTTCCCTTTCCATATAAAGTTAATGATTAGTTTTTCCATCTCTTTAAAGAATGCTGAACAATGTATTTGGATCGAAATTGCATGGTATTTATAGTTACTTTGGGTAGAATTGACGTTTTCACAATGTTGAGTCTACCTATCCATGAGCATGGTATGCTTTTCCATTTATGTAGGTCTCTTTTGGTTTCTTGCAGTAGTGTTTTGTAGCTTTCAGAGAATAAGTCTTTTACATCCCTGGTTAGATTTATTCCCAAGTATTTTATTTTTTAGGGGCTATTACAAATGGTATTGTTTTCTTGATTTCCTTTTCATTGTTCTCTTTATTGGTGTATAGCAATACAACTGATTTTTGTATGTTTATCTTGTATCCCGCTACTGTCCTGAATTTTTCTATTAGTTACAGTAGTTTTCTCATGGAATCTTTGGGTTTTATATGTATAGTATTATATCATCTGCAAACAGGGACAGTTTTGCTTATTCGTTAGCAATTTTGATGCTCTTTATTTCTTTTTCTTGCCTTATTGCTCTAGCTAGGACTTCCAGCACAATGTTAAATAGGAGTGGTGATAAAGGGCATCCTTGCCTTGTTCTTATTCTCAAGGGGAATGTTTTCAGCCTCTCTCCATTAAGAATGATGTTAGCTGTTGGTTTTGTATAGATGTCCTTTATTATGTTGAGACATTTCCCTTCTACACCTATTTTATTGAGAGTTTTTATCAGGAATTGGTGTTGGACTTCGTCGAATGCCTTTTCTGTGTTGATTGAGATGATCGTGTGATTCTTTTATTTTATTTATGTGGTGGATTACATTGATTGATTTTCTAATGTTGAACGATCCTTGCATACCTGGTATGAATTCCACTTGGTAGTGGTATATTATTTTTTGATATGATGTTGAATTCTATAGGCTAGAATTTTGTTGAAAATTTTTGCATCTATGTTCATGACAGATATTGGTCTATAATTTTTTTTTCTGGTGTCTTTACCTGATTTTGGTATCAGGGTTATGCTGGCATCGTAGAATGAATTTGGAAGTATCCTTTCCTTTTCTATGTTCTGAAATAACTTGAATAGTACTGGTGTAAGCTCTTCTCTGAATGTTTGGTAGAGTTCTCCAGTGAAGCCATCTGGTCTAGGGCTTTTATTTGTTGGGAGGTTTTTTTTTTTTTTTTTTTGTTTTTAATCTTTTCAATCTCTTCTCTTGTTATGGGTCTGTTTAGATTTTCAACATCATTCTGTGTTTGTCTGGGTAGGTAGTGTGTTTCTAGAAATTTGTCCATTTCCTCTAGGTTTTCAGATTTGTTGGAGTATAGTTTATCATAATATTGTTATAATTGTTTTTATTTCAGTTGGATCTGTTGTAATGTCCCCTGTTTCATTTCTTATTTGGGTTATATTCATCCTCTCCTGTTTTTTAATTTGTCAATTAGACCAATTGTTTGCCCATTTTGTTGATTGTTTCAAAGAACCAACTTTTGGTTTTGTTGATTCTTTCTATGTTTTCTACTCTCTATTTCATTCATTTCTGCTCTGATCTTTATTATTTCCTTTCTTCTGGTGGCTGTGGGCTTCTTTTACTTTTCTCTTTCTATTTGTTCTAGTTGTGTAGCGAATGTTTTGATTTTGTTCCTTTCTTCTTTTTTGATGTGTGCATCTATTGCTGTAAATTGACCTCTGAGCACTGCCTTTGCTGTGTCCCAAAGTTTTGGTATGATATGTTTTCATTCTCATTGGATTCTAGGAATTTTTGGATTCCATCTTTGATTTCCTCTATTACCTAGTGGTTTTTAAGTACAGTATTATTCTGTTTCCATGTATTTGATTTTTTTTCCCTTGCTCTTCTGGTTAATTTCTCCTTTGATGTCATTGTGATCAGAGAAGATACTTTGTATTATCTCAATGTTTTGGATTTTGTTGAGGGTTGCTTTGTGGCCTAAGATGTGGTCTATTCTGGAGAACTTTCCATGTGCATTGGAAAAGAAAGTGTATGTTGCAGCTGTTGAGTGGAGTATTCTATACATGTCTATGAGGTCAAGGTGGCTGATTGCAGCCTTTAGATCTCCTGTATCTTTGCTTAGTTTCTTTCTAGATGTTCTGTCCTTTATCAACAGTGCTGTGTTGAAGTCTCCTACTATTATTGCGGAACTGTCAATTTCTCTTTTCAGTGCTGTTAGAGTTTGTTTTATGTATTTTGGAGGCCTGTCCATGAGTGTGTAGATATTTATTATAGTTACATCTTCATGATGGATTGCCCCTTTAATCATTATATAATGCCTTCTTTGTCTTTCATGGTGGATTTTGTTTTAAAGTCTATTTTATTTGAGATTAGTATTGTCACTTCTGCTTTTTTTTTGGTAGCTGTTTGCTTGATATATTTTTTCCATCACTTGGTTTTTTAATAAATTTATATCTTTGTTTCTAAGGTGCATCACTTGTAGATAGCATACTGATGGGTCCTAATTTTTTTAATCCATTCTGTCATTCTCTATCTCTTTATGGGTGCATTTAGGCCATTTACTTTCAGTAATTATTGATAAATGTGAGTTTATTGCTGTCATTTTGTAGTGGGGTTTTTTCGTGTGTGTGTGGTGTTAACATTTTCTTTCTTCCTCTTACTCTCCTGTGCTGAATTCCTTTTGTTTGTGGATTTTTTCCTTTGTTTCTTCTTGTAGTTTTTATGTTTACTGAGACTTTATGTATTTCTTCTTTATTTTGATGAATAGGTTTGTTAACTTTCTTTATAGTTACCTTGAAACATACCATTATCTTCCTAAATTTGAACCAAACTTTTATTACTTGGTAGTGTTTTGACTTCCTCTCCATTTCAAAATGCTATGCCTATACCCTATATTCTATCTTTTATTATTCTGACATTGCTGTCCTTTACCTCGCTGGTTCCATGTTGTAAATCTTTTAGTTTTGTTTTATCCTTGAGAGTTCATTACCTAGCTTGGTATCTTACTGATTTGCTCTTGTGTCCTAGATTCAGGCTGTTGCCTGATGTTGTTGGTTCTCTAACCTATGGACTCCCTTTAATAATTCTTGAAAACTGTTTTTGGTTTTTACATATCCTCTTAATTTCTGTCTATCTGGAAATGTCCTAATTTCATCATCATATCTGAGTGAGAGTTTTACAGGATATGTTATTATGGGTTGGCAATTTTTTTCTTTCAAGGTTTTATATATGTCATCACATTGCTCCTTGCCTGCATGGTTTCTACCAAGTAATCTGAGCTTAGTCTTACTGTTTCCCCTCTGTATGTGACTTTTCATTTTTGTTGAGCTGCTCTCAGGATTCTTTCTCTGTCTTTGGTTTTAGTGAGTGTGATTAGATATCCTTCAGTGTTTTTCTTTTGGTGTCTATCCTTGTCTTAGTTATCTAGTGCTGCTATAGCAGAAATAGCACAAGTTAATGGCTTTAACAAAGAGAAATTTATTTTCTCACAGTCTAGTAGACTACAAGTCCAAATTTAGGGCATCAACTCCAGAGGAAGGCTTTCTCTGTCAGCTCTGGAGGAAGGTCCTTGTCATCAATCTTCCCGGGGACTAGGAGCTTCTCTATGCAAGAAACCTGGGTTCAAAGGACACGTTCTGCTCCTGGTGCTGCTTTCTTAGTGGTATGAAGTTCCCAACTCTGCTTGCTTCCCTTTCCTTTTATCTCTTATAAGATAAAAGGTGATGTAGGCCACACCTCAGGGAAACTCTGTTTACACTGGATCAGGGATGTGATCTTAGGAAGGGTGTTACAATCCCACCCTAATCCTCTTTAACACAAAATTACAACCACAAAATGGAGGACAACCACATAATACTGGGAATCATGGCCCAGCCAAACTGATACACACATTTTTTGGAGTAACGTAATTCAATCCATGACAATCCTATAAGGGGTTCACTGAGATTCCTGGATGGTCAGCTTTTCATCTTTCATGATATTAGGGAAGTTTTCTGTCAGCAATTCTTCATTGATCCTCTCTGTGTTTTATGTTTTCTCCCCCTGTTCTGGAACTCTGATCACTCACATATTTTTGCTTTTGATTGTATCCCACCTCGTTCTCAGGGTTTCTTCCTTTTTCTTCATTCTTTTCTTGAATTTTCCCTTAAAGTGGTATTTGACTTCAGGTTCACTGATCTTGTCTTCCATTGTTTCAAACCTGCTCCTCCAACCTTCTACAACACTGTCCATTTCTGAAATCTTGTTTATCTTTTACATTTCTTATTGCTGTTTTCATATGATTTCTAGTTGTGAGTTGATTTTCACATTTTGTTCCTGCATCATTTTCCTGAGTTCTTCCATTGTTTTGTCTGTCTCTTCCATGATTTAGTCTATTTTCCATGATTTTGTCTATTTTTTCCTCATTTTTGTCTACTTTTTCCTTCACCTCTTGGATAACCCTGACTATTAGAGATTTGAATTCCCTATCAGGTAGTTCCAGTGCCTTTTCTTCTGCTGGAAATTCATCTGGTGTTTTATTTTGGATATCTAGTGGAACCACCCTATCCTGTTATTTTTAATATGTTTTGATATTGTCTGCTATCTTTGGGACATTCAGTAATTATTTTCTTCATTTATTGACTGTACATTTGTTTTATCCTGCTTTTTGTTTTGTTTGGTTATGTCTGAGTATGCACACTGGGAGTTCTTTGTTTTTTGCTTGTCTGTGGGCATGATACTTATTGCCAACTTGTCCAGTGGGCAGGGCTAGTGGCTGGTTATGGTGCAGCAGCGCATTTCCAGCAGTGGGAGAGGGGCTTGGATGAGTTGTTTGTGGCAAGTACTGGGGCTGACAGGGCAGAGTCGAGGCATGTTCCAGTAGACTCTGCCTGTGCCACTCGGGGGTGCGATGCTCAGCACACAGTGCTTGTGGGCAGAAGGGATTGGGAAGGATGTGTGGAGCCAAGTGGGTGTGGGAAAGAAGAGAAAGAGAAGAGAGAAACAGAAGCAAAAAAAAAAAAAATGAAAAGAGAAAGTGCTGCAGGAGCCTACCATTGGAGTGACACAGACTCGGGAAAGCCATGTGCTAGTGGCACAGCCCCTCGAGAAGGTACAGATATGGCATAAGCAGCTAGGTGGGAGGGGGAAAGGAAAAGAAGGAAGAGAAAGAGAGAGATAGGAAACTAGATTTAAAAAGAGAGAGAAAGGCACACACAAGGCCAGGTTGTCAGGAGAAAGGAAAGGAAGGAAGGTAGCGAGAGACAAGAAACTGAGAGGAAAAGAAAAGATGCCAGATGGTTGGGAGGAAGGAAAAGAAGGAAGGTAAAGAGAGACAAGAAACTGAGAGGAAAAGAAAAGATGCCAGATGGTTGGGAGGAAGGAAAAGAAGGAAGGTAAAGAGAGACAAGAAACTGAGAAAACAGGGAAAAAAATGTCCCATGGGAGCCCACCACAAGTGAGTCCCCAGCCAAGTGGTGCTGCACAGCCTGTCAAGAAGGAGCAGAAGAGGCACATAGCACCAGGTGTTCAGGAGAAGGGTAAGGAAGGAAAGTAGAGAGAGGCAAAAACCGAGAAAAGAAAAGAAGAAAAAAAAATTCCTGAGGGAGCCCACAGTATGATGGCACACACAAGGGAAGGGACTTCCTAGCCAAGTGGCTCTACACAGCCCGTCAAAAAGGAGTGGAGATGGCACATGGCATCAGGTGTTCAGGAGAAAAGAAAGGAAGGATGGTAGAGAGAGACAAGAAACAGAGAAATGAAAAAAAGAAAAAAAGCCCTGAGGGAGCCCACTGGTGTGAAGGTACAGATTGGGGAAGGGGCTCCCTGGCTGAGTGATGCTGCACAGCCTATTGAGAGGGAGTGGAGATGGCACATGGTGCCAGGTGTTCAGGAAAAAAGAAAGGAAAGATGATAGAGACAAGAAACCTAGAAAAGAAAAAAAATGCTCCGAGGGAGGCCTGTAGCATGGAGGCACAGACCAGGTAAGGGACTCCCCAGCAGAGGGGCACTGCATAGCCTGTTTAGAAGGAGTAGAGATGTCACACGGTGCCAGGTGTTTAGGAGAAAAGAAAGGAAGGATGGTAGACAGAGACAAGAAACCGAGAAAAGAAAAAGAAAGAAAGAAAGAAACACACACAAAAAAGACCCAAGGGAGCCTACTGTCTTGGTGGCTTAGACTGGGGAGGTGGCTCCCCAGGTAAGCAGCACTGCACAACATGTCCAGGAGGAGTGAAGATGGCACACAGCACCAGGTCGTCACAGAAGGAAAAGAAGGAAAGTAGAGAGAAACAAGAAACCAAGTGTCTTAGTTATCCAGTGCTGCTATAACAGAAGTACCACAAGTTGATGGCTTTAACAGAGAAGGTTATTTTCTCACAGTCCAGTAGGCTACAAGTTCAAATGCAGGGCATCAGCTCCAGGAGAAGGCTTTCTCTCTCTGTCAGCTCTGGAGGAAGGTCCTAGTGATGCATCAGTCTTCTCTTGGTCTGGGAGCATCTCAGCACAGGAATCTCAGGTGCAGAGGATGTGCTCTGCTCCTGACACTGCTTTCTTGGTGGTATGAGGTTTCCGTGTGTCTCTGTTCACTTCTCTCTTTTATATCTCAAAAGAGATTGGCTTAAGACACTATCTAATCTTGTAGACCTCATCAGTATAACTGCCACTAATCCATCTTATTACATCATAGTGGTAGAGTTTACAACACATAAGGAAATCACATCAGATTACAAAATGGTACACAATCACACAATAGTGGGAATCATGAGCCAGCCAAGTTGACACACACATTGTTTGGAGGACATAATTCAATCCATGATGCTGAGAAATGAAGAAAAAGAAAAAAAATGCCCCCATGGAGCCCAATGGTGTGGTGGCGTGGACCAGGGAAGTGGCACTGCCTGTCAAGAAGGTGCAGCACATGGAGCCAGGTGTTTGGGAGAAAGGAAAGGAAGGAGATGAGAGAGAGAAGAAACCAAAAGAAGCTTAAAAAATGCAACAACTGCAATACAAATGGCACTGAAGGAGCCAGCCAGTGGGGGTGGGGTGAATCCACACTGCAAGGAGCTGGCGCACCCCAGCCCAGTGACCTCAGCTTACTGGAAAGCGGCGTCAGCCAAGGAGGAGGAAGGGTGGTGGGTAGGAAAGGGTAAATCGCTGGTTACCAGGTGCTCTGTCTCCTGTTGGGAGCTCTGTGAAGCTGCCTTTTGGTACTCCCTGTCTGCTGTTCTTGGTGGCTAACAGGTCCAAGATGGCGAATCCATGCCACGTTAGCTGATAGGAGACCACCACTCTGTAGCTCTCCTTGCTCTCTATTCTCTGTCAGTTTCCTATTCCATTCAGTGTTTGGTTTAGTTATTTATCCTTTCATTTGCTGCTGAGGGTTCTAGGATTGACAATCGTCTTTGTTTTAATTATTTTTCAGGTCTTTGCAGCGGAGGGACGACATGGTGCTTCTGTCTACAGCACCATGTTGGCTCTGCTTCTGGGACATTCTTAATGCAAATTCTGGTTACAAAACAGAATCTATGTCTGATGCTATTAATAGTCAATCCCATACTGTGGACATTTAGATTATTTTCTTTTGTTGTTGTTGCTAAGTATTACAAATGATAGAGATGGACTTCCTTGGATGCACGTATATCAAAGTGCCGATGGGTGATGTCATTACAGGTGCTTTTTTTTTTTTTTTTTTTTGGTGCTTTCCAAATTTTCTGCATTGAACATGGGTTCCTTTGTATAATTAGAAAGAAAAATATGAAGAAATATAATAATGTATGTAACAAATTTTGAAGAAGGTATTGACAGGACTTGGCACCTGAACAGATGTGGGGAATGTAGAAGGGAAAAGAAGAAGACCAAGGGGTTGGTTTGTGGTGCTGGGTTTTGTTTCAGACGCATTTAGCTGACACCTCAGCAAGAAAACAAGGTGAGAAGGTGCCACAGGAACTGAGCACTTCAAGACTTGAAGAGGGGACGCTGAGGCCATGGGTGCATGAGGCTTCACTGAGGAGGCCAGTGTGAGAGGAAAGAAAGAGAGCTAAGGATAAAGTACAGGGGACCACTACAGCTGAGCCTGAGAAACTCCTTCAGAGGGGCGGGAGGGGTCATGGCAGGGTGGTTGGGGGAAGCTTCATGGTATCCAAGCGGGAAGGTGGAAGACGGGTTGACCAAGGGGGCAGAGTGCTTCAGAGATGTTGAGGAGAAGAAACTGAGAAGAACCCACTGGACCTGGCCTTTGTTAGCTCAGTGATAATCTTCAAAATGACAAAGTGAGTAGAAGCCAGATTTTCCAGAGTGAGAAAGTGGGTGGATGGTGTGGGAGGCGTAAACAATAATGGTAATAACAGCAGTTACCACATATGTTATATAACTCCAGCTAATTTAAATTAAGCTTCACAACAGCCCTGCTAGGTAGGTGTTAATATGCCCATTTTACAGATGAGGAGACTGAGGACCTGAAAGCAGCCAGTGTGGACTTTGTAAAGATGGAAACTAGATGCCATAACCAGCATAAGGAAATGTATCACACTCCAAATATAGCTCCTTTCTTACTGTGCCCTCCCACTCAGTCCCCGCCTCTCATTGCCACAACCACCAAATCTTTTTTCTCCAGAAAGAAGAGAGAATCCAGGTGGGGCCTGGGCTGTCAGCACACAGATGGCTTGAGCACTGGCCTGGATTCCAGAGCCAATGATACATCCCAGGGCACGACTGTCCAGCTGAACTTGGGAAGTACCTTCCCTCTCTGCGCCTCAGTTTCTCCATCTCTAAAATGGCAAAGATGCATTCTGAGTTCCCTGGCTGCACTGCTTTATGTATCGGCCTCTTTTTTGTGCTTCCTCTATATCAGGTGGAGCCCTGGTGGCTCAGTGGTTAAGAGCTCAGCTGTTAACCAAAAGGTCGGCACTTCCAATCCACCAGCCTCTCCTTGGAAACCCTATGGGGCAGTTCTACGCTGTCATATAGGGTCGCTATGAGCTGGAATTGATTGGACAGCAAAGGGTTTGGTTTTTGGTTTTCTGTATCAGGCACTATCTTAAATGCTTTGGAAATGATAACCTATTTCATCCTCACAACAGCCTCGTGAGGTAGTTACTGTTATAATTGCCATTTTAGAGATGCAGAAGCAGAGGCACAGAAAAGTTGAGTAGAACACACAGCTAGTAAGTGTGGAGCCTGGATTCAAACTTAAGTACTCTGACTTCAGAGTTCTTGCTTCCAATATTCTGCTAAGCCATTCCTCGTGATTTGGCCATATCTGGACTAATAAAAGTCCTCATCTGTGAGGCGTGAGGGAGCTCTATACTTCCCTGTGCCTGGGGCTGTGGTCAGAGGACATTTATCCACCCCTGAGCCACCTCCAGGGCCAAGGGTGGGCTGGGCCTGTTGCTCCAATTGGGAAGGTGTACTCTGTTAACGGAACTGGACTTGTTGCCTTTTCCCTGTGTATAGAATAATTCCGTCCACTTCTCCCAAAACAGGGATTTCAAATTGTGTCCTCCAAATTTTGTATTTCAGAATGACTCACCCTGAACCATGGCAGCGGCTAGGGAGGCCAGCACCAGAGTGAAGAACCTCATTGTGGAAGAAAGGGTTGCTGCTCCTGCTGCCAGCAAGGTCTCTGAGTGGTCTGAGGGGCTGCGCTGGTCCTGCCCCAGGGCCCGCGAGCTCCTGCCCCTGGCCACAGGATCGCCAAATCCAAAAATAACTTGAAAAGCTCTCCCTCTTATAAGGATTGCTCTGAAAGGCTCGGGGATGGGGGGGGCGAGGGGAAGGGGACTTTAAGCTATGCCCTCTCAGAATGTAACCTCTTTATCTAAGCTATCGGACCAAACTCCGTAATTACAAAAGTCACAGACTTATCAAACAACTTGTTACATAAAGGTTTCTGCTTTTGCTGGACTTTAGTCTTGGTGCCTTGCGTATTTTCCAAAGGGAAGCACAAGCAGGCAGAAGCCTAGGCGCAAGGGGAAGCTTTGATCTTAGGAACTCAGAACAAACTTTAAAATTGCTAGAGCAACTCCCAGCTCCACGACTGCTGGGTAATTTCAGACAAATCTCTTAGCTTCCTTGGGCTTACATTTCCTAGAGTTCTTGGCTCTCAAGTTTGGAAGAGATCTTACATTTAAATTTCATCCAGTCCCCCTTGTTCTGCGTCAATTAACC
The DNA here is from genome assembly GCA_030035585.1 of Dugong dugon. NCBI lineage: Eukaryota > Metazoa > Chordata > Mammalia > Sirenia > Dugongidae > Dugong > Dugong dugon. The sequence continues at coordinate 62,922,118 of CM057478.1, read as the reverse complement.
TTACAATATTCTTGCCAGATGACCCAGCCTTCTGTCACACACCCCCAGAGTCAGGGAACTGAGTACCTCTGAAGGCAAGGATCTTCGGACAGACTGTTCTTCCAGTGAAGGCTATCCATCTCCCCCTAGTCCCCAGCTGTAGTCATCCATCCATGCTTTATTCATTCATTCTTTAAACATTTACTAGGCACCTGGCACTTTGCTAGGTGCTATGGATACAAAGATGAATTCAAGACATGTCCCATCTCTTCCAGTAGTTCACCGTGTAGTGTATAACACGTACATGGGGGGGGGGGGGGAGAGGGAAATGGAATGAATGTGAAAGCACCAAAAAAGGTGGATACAGACTGCTAGTATACCTGGGTACACCTGGGTAATCTGCTGGGGACACAAAGATGATGCTCGAGGTCTCTCTCATAGAATCATTATATGTCCCCAAATAGGGATTAGTTAAATGCACTCTGGTACAGCTGGTCAACAAATACTATGTACTCACTCAAACTAGTGATGTAGGTCTCTATTTATTGAGAAGGAAAGACAGTTATGATCTATTGTGAAGAGGGGTAAAGAAAAGGTTATAAAATAGTCATGGCTGCTTTGGAAAAGAGTTTGGTGGTTCCTCCAACAGTGAAACATAGAGTTACCATCTCCAACCCAGTAATTCCACTCCTAGATGTGTAGCCAAGAGAATCGTAAACATATGTTCACACAACTTGTACATGGACATTTATAGTAGTATTATTCATATAGCCAAATGGTGGAACAACCCAAATGTCCATAAACAGAAGGATGGATAAACAAAATGTCGTCTATCCAGACAATGGAATATTACTCAGCCACCAAGAAAAATGAAATTCTGATGCATGCTATGACGTGGATTAACCTTGAAAACATGCCAAGTGAGAGAAGCCAGCCATAAAAGGCTACATATTATATAATTTCTATTTATATGAAATGTCCAAAATATGCAAGTCCATAGAGGCAGAAAGTAGATTCGAGGTTGCTAGGGAGTTTAAAGGAGGGAATAAGGAATAACTGCTAATGGGTATGGAGTTTCTCTTTTAGCGTGATGTAAATGTTCTGGAATTAGACAGTGGTGATGGTAGTACGGCTCTGTGAATATACTAAAACCCGCCAAACTGTACATTTTAAAAAGGTGGATTTTATGGTATGTGAATTGTATTTCAATTAAATAAAGAAAATTTAAAAACAGCTATGTATAATATAATCCAATTTTGGTAAAAATACGTTTATCTTTATTTGCAAAGGAAAAATTCTGGAATTTATGACCCAGGGACACCCGGTCATAAAAAGCACCCTAATGAAGAGTGGCACTCTTGGGTGCTACAAACAGTAAACGTGCTCAGCTGCTAACTGAAAGGGTGGTGTTTGAGTCCAACCAGAGGCATCTTGGAAGAAAGGCCTGGGAATCTACTTCCAAAAAATCAGCCATTGAAAACCCGATGGAGCACAGTTCTACTCTGACACACATGAGGTCGCCAAGAGTAGGAATCAACTCAACAGCAACTGTTTGTTTTTGTTTTTGTTTTTTTCTCCCAGTAAAGAGCACCCTTATCTCTGTCCACATGGGAAGTCTGAGTGGTCCTCCTAAATAGTAAGGCCATGTTCAATCACTTAGCACACCATTCACACACACGCTGTTCAATCACTTAGCACACCATTCACACACACACACACACACATACACACACACACACACACACACACACACACGCACACTGAGCTGTTAAGGCATGACCTTTTGCCTGATCCACTTTTATCTTTGAAATCTGGGAAACAGCCCTGGCTCTCAGCCTGTGAAGATTGTAGAAGGCTGGCCTAGCAAAATATACAAGGTAGGGCTGAATTACTCTCCTAATCCCACACTATTCAAACCCACGCCTGCTTGTGGCACCAATCAATACTGCAAACATAGGCAGCTTCTCCCAGCCCTTGCCTGCTGCCTGGCAGAGCCTCTGAAGCCCATTCCTGCTCAAGATGACTCTGCAGAAGTCATGGGTGAGGATGGAGACCACCAAGCCTCAAGCCAGACCTCAGTTTTGCTTGATGGGTAAAATTTCTCTGTTATTTTAGCTGGAAGCAAGACATCGCTTCTTGTTTAAAAGGCAGTTGATTAGTATTATTGCTTTTCCCTTGGGGAAATCCCTATGCTGTCCCATGTGGATCTATGCAGTCTGGAAGGTAAAATCTTAGAAAATTGTCTTAACTCCTAAGCAGGTGGCAGGACTTGAGAGAGAAGACACCTTTAGGAGCTCTGAATTATTCCCCTAAACCTTTCCATCTTCATCAGTTTACTCAACAGATGCATGCAGAGCACATTCTAGAACAGCACTGGGCAAGTAGGAGCACATGTTGGTCGTTCCACTTTGCCTCTTATAATTCTGTTGTAGCCTTTATGGTGAAGAACACTGCAGTAGGAGAGCAGAGGTCTGGGAACTCACTGGTGACATCTGGTTTGCTTTTCTGGAAAGAGAGGGGGTGAAAGGTAGGAGCTGGCTATAGATGGGATGATCTCTGGCACACCATGCCCCCGGACCCAATACTCTGTGAATCTAGAATTCTGTAACATTTTCCAGTGTAGTCTAGATATGTGCAGTGTTCCTGAAAGCTCAGTTAGCATCATGGATTGAATTGTGTCCCTCAGAAATATCTGTCAACTTGGCTAGGTCATGATTCCCAGTATTGTATGATTGTTTATGATTTTGTCGTCTGATGTGATTTCCCTATGTGTTGTAAATCCTATCAATATGATGTAATGAGATGGATTAGTGGCAGTTATATTGATGAGATCTACAAGATTAGATTGTGTCTTAAGCCTACACTTGGCCTTCCACATGTCATTACAAATGGTAGATTCCTTCTTCTCACTCACTGTATGGTAGAAGCACCTTCCCCTGGGTTCTGCCACAGGTAAGCAGTTGTTCACATCAAATTTCTCCTCCAACGTGCCTGTCATCTGTCTTTCAGGCTATTTGTCTTGCAACCTCAGCTTTTTGGTGGGTTCAGGAAAAGTTATGATTTTGAGGAAAATCCTGCATTTTCCCACTGTTAGGGTAAAAGTGACACTTCTTAGAGCTTTCTGGATCTGAGAAGAAGGTATAAGTTGCCCCTGTGATTCTGAAAGGCACAGTTTTAAGATGATGCTTGAGGGACTTACTCCAGCGTGGTCACTGCCCAAGAAGTATTCCAGGCTACAGAGGCTACAGACCAGCTGCTAGAGGAGGTAGCCTCAGGGAGGGGCTGGGAAGCTGCTGTGCATATGGAAGGTGTCACAGACCCCTGGAATGGTCAGTAAGGCCATGCAGCAGTGCCACAGGGTTACCACGGCACCTCTTCCTCCCATTGTACTCAGGGACATTCTCAGCCTGTGTCACCTCCACCTCCACGGGTAGCTCCACCCTGAGGAGAGGGATGCTATACTCTGGCCATGTCAAATCCAGCTGTCGGAAGTTGTTGAGGTCCCAGAGAGATTGTGCAGACCCAGGGCCCCATCAGCAGCTCACAGAGCCCAGCCTGCTGGCCTCTGCTTTCCCAGAAGCTCAGTCATCCCCAGCAGAGCACCTTCCTGCTGATGGTGTGCAGTCTGTCTAAGGAAAAAAACAAAAGCAAACCCACTGCATTTGAGTCTGACGCATGGCTACCTCATGTGTTACAGAGTAGAACTGAACTCCGTAGGGTTTTCTTGACTGTAATCCTTATGCAAGCAGATCACCAAGCCTTTCTTCTTTCTTCTGCAGCACTTCTCAGTGGGTTTGAACTGCCAACATTTCAGTTAGTAGTCAAGCACAAACCAATTGCGCCATGCAGGAACCTCATTCTCTCTAAGGAGGAAGGTTTACTCTCCAGACCAGGTCACAGACACTGGTATGATCTCCAAAACAACACTTATTCCCAAAACTGAGACCACAAGTACAAAATTCTGCCTTCCACCAGATAATTCTTCAGCCTCCACAATAAGAAGTCTCTTTGGGCTATAAACGCCTTCTGTAGAATACCCAGTTGGCCTTCTGTTCATAGCTCAATGTGCTCTGCCGGTGGTGACTTCTCTGCTGCCTTCTTGGCCAGGACCTCAGTCCAGAAAGCCACCTTCTTGCCTTTCAGCTTCTGTGCTGCCTTAGTGTTGATGCCAATCTGCAGGTATCCTTCCTGCTGGTCATATGCTGGCCAATGGGGTAGCCCCTCTCCATTGGGATTTCTGAGAACAGAATCAAATAGAAATTCCCAGTGCTACAGTGTGGCACACACACACACCCCCACACACATACACAATTTGATTCCCATGTGTCTGTCAGTTTGTCATACTGTGGGAGCTTGCGTGTTGCTGTGATGCTGGAAGCTATGCCACCGGTATTCAAATACCAGCAGGGTCATCCATTGCAGACAGGGTTCAGCTGAGCTTCCAGACTAAGACAGACTAGGAAGAAGGACCTAGTGGTCTACTTCTGAAAAGAATTAGCCAGGGAAAACCTTATAAATAGCAGCAGAACATTATCCAATATAGCGCCAAAAGATGAGTCCCTCAGGTTGGAAGGCACTCAAAAGACAACTGGGGAAGAGCTGCCACTTCAAAGTAGAGTCAACTGTAATGACATGAATGGAGTCAAGCTTTCGGGACCTTCATCTGCTGATGATGCAGGACTCATAATGAGAAGAAACGGCTGCAAACATCCATTAATAATTGGAACCTGGAATGTACGAAGTATGAATCTAGGAAAATTGGAAATCATCAAAAAATGAAATGGAATGCGTAAACATCGATATCCTAGGCATTAGTGAGCTGAAGTGGATTGGTATTGGCCATTCTGAATCAGACAAATATATGGTCTACTATGCCGGGAATGACAACTTGAAGAGGAATGGCATTGCATTCCTTGTGAAAAAGAACATTTCAAGTTCTATTCTGAAGTACAAAGCTGCCAGTGATAGGATAATATCCATATGACTACAAGGAAGACCAGTTAATATGACTATTATTCAAATTTGCGCACCAAACACTAAGGCCAAAGATGAAGAAATTGAAGATCTTTACCAACTTCTGCAGTCTGAAATTGATCAAACATGCGATCAGGAAGCATTGATAATTACTGGTGATTGGAATGTGAAAATTGGAAACAAAGAAGAAGGATTGGTAGCTGGAAAACATGGCGTTGGTGACAGAAATGACACCGGAGATCACATGATAGAATTTTCCAACACCAGTGACTTCTTCATTGCAAATACCTTTTTTCACCAACATAAATGGCCACTATACACAGGGACCTCACCAGACAGAATACACGAGAATCAAATCAACTACATCTGTGGAAAGAGACAATGGAAAAGCTCAATATCTTCAGTCAGAACAAGGTCAGGGGCTGACTGTGGAACGGATCGTCAATTGCTTATATGCAAGTTCAAGCTGAAACTGAAGAAAATCAGAACAAGTCCACGGGAGCCAAAATACGACCTTAAGAATATCCCACATGAATTTAGAGACCATCTGAAGAAGAGAATTGACGTATTGAATGCTAATGATTAAAGACCAGAAAAGTTGTAGAATGACATCAAGGACATCATACATGAACAAAGCAAGAGGTCATTAAAAAGACAGGAAAGAAAGGAGAGACCAAAATGGATGTCAGAAGAGACACTGAAACTTGCTCTTGAACGTCAAGCAGCTAAAGTGAAAGGAAGAAATGATCAAGTAAAACAGCTGAACAGAAGATTTCAAAGGGCAGCTCGAGAAGACAAAATCAAATATTATAATGATGTGTGCAAAGACCTGGAGATAGAAAATCGAAAGGGAGGAACAGGCTCAGCATTTCTCAGGCTGAAAGAAGTGAAGAAAAAATTCAAGCCTCCAGTTGCAATATTAAAGGATTCTATGGGGAAAATATTAAATGACTCAGGAAACATCAAAAGAAGATGGAAGGAATACACAGAGTCACTATACCAAAAAGAACTGGTAGACATTCAACCATTTCAGGAGGTAGCATATGATCAGAAACAGATGGTACTGAAGGAAGAGGTTCAAGCTGCACTAAAGGCATTGGCGAAAAGCAAGGCTCCAGGAATTGATGGAATACAAATTGAGATGTTTCAACAAATGGACGCAGCCCTGGAAGAGCTCACTCCTCTATGCCAAGAAATTTGGAAGACAGCTACCTGGTCAACTGACTGGAAGAGATCCATATTTATGCCTATTACAAATAAAGGTGATCCAACCAAATGCAGAAATTACTGAACAATATCATTAATATCACACAAAAGTAAAATTGTGCAGAAGATCATTCAAAAGTGGCTATAGCAGTATATTGACAGGGAACTGCCAGAAATACAAGCCTGATTCAGACTAGGCTGTGGAACCAGAGATACCATTGCTGATGTCAGGTGGAACCTGGCTGAAAGCAGAGAATACGAGAAAGATGTTTACCTGTATTTTATACATTATGCAAAGGCATTCAACCGTGTGGATCATAACAAATTATGGATAACACTGCGAAGAATGGGAATTCCAGAAAACTTAATTGTGCTCATGAGGAACCTGTAGATAAGATCAAGAGGCAGCTGTTCAAACAGAACAAGGGGATAATGTGTGGTTTAAAGTTGGGAAAGTTGTGTGTCAGGGTTGTATCCTTTCACTATACTTATTCAATCTGTATGTGGAGCAAATAATCTAAGAAGCTGGACTGTTTGAAGAAGAACGGGATATCAGGACTGGAGGAAGACTCATTAACAACCTGTGTTATGCAGATGACACAACCTTGCTTGCTCAAAGTGAAGAGGACTTGAAGCACTTCCTGATGAAGATCAAAGACCACAGCCTTCAGTATGGATTACACGTCAACATAAAGCAAACATAAATCCTCATGACTGGACCAATAAGCAACATCATGAAAAATGGAGAAAAAACTGATATTGTCAAGGATTTCATTTTACTTGGATCCACAATCAACACCCGTGGAAGCAGCAGTCAAGAAACAAAAAGACACACGCATTGGAAAAATCTGCTGCAAAAGACCTCTTTAAAGTGTTAAAATAAAAAATGTCTCCTTCAAGACTAAGGTGTGCCAAACTCAAGCCATGGTGTTTTCAATCACCTCATATGTATCTGAAAGCTGGACAGTGAATAAAGGTGACCGAAGAAGGATTGATGCCTTTAAATTGTGTTGGCAAAGAATATTGAATATACCATGGACTGTCAAAAGAACAAACAAATCTGTCCTGGAAGAAGGACAACCATAATGCTCCTTAGAGGCAAGGATGGCAATACTACATCTCACGTACTTTGGACATGTTATCAGGAGGGATTAGTCCCTGGAGAAGGACATCATGCTGGGTAAAGTAGAGGGTCAGCAAAAAAGAGGGAGACCCTTAACAAAATGGAATGATACAGTGGCTGCAACAATGGGCTCAAGCATAACAATGATTGTAAGGATGGCATAAGACCAGGCAGTGTTTCCTTCTGTTGTACATGAAGTAAGTATGAGTTGAAACTGACTCCACGGCAGCTAACAACAACGATGGTGTGGTCTAAAGCAACCCTCTGAGGTGTGCAGGGGTCTCCTGGCTTCATCTCTGTCAAGAGGTTCATTTGCCTCCAAGACAGGGAGCTGACCATCTCTGAGGGGGGCTTGTCCACTTTTAGAGGGCTCTCATTGTTAGAATACTATGGTCATAGAGTAAAGAGCTTTACAACTTAAACTTTAGAAGCTACCCCTTCCTGATAGGTATGCCCTGCTCCCCCTGTCCCCAGTCCGGTTCCTCTCTGCCACCAGTCTTACCCATTCCGAGAAAAGCTGGCCCACAATTTCATCACCATCTTGCTGAGTTTGACCTCCTCTTCTGTGGCACCCTCTGTGGGAAACAGGGGAAAAAAAAAAAAAAAAGCCTTTGCTACTCAAAGTATGCTTCATGGACCACCAACATCAGAATTAGTTGGAGCTCATTAGAAACGCAGAATCTTGGCCCTTATCCCAGACCTACTGCATTTTAACAAGATTCTGGGTAATTTGTATGCATTTCAGGTCTGAGAATTACTGATCTAGGACTCAGTGATGGGCCCGCAGTCTGTCTGTGAGCTGGCTGCATTTGTCTTTTTTGTGCCCACATGGCCCTCCTTTCTCTTCAGAATCACAATGTCATGCCCCACAGCTTCCTTCACAGCAACTCCAACTCCCAAGACCGCTCTCCCTTCAGTATTTTCTCAATCTCCTTCACCCACCCACATTTTGATAGTCTGAAAAAATCAGAGCTGAAACGGTCCTATGGAGTTATAAAACCAGGAGATGCCTAGAGGCACTGGCATGTCACAGACAACTATTAGGTGGGTTACAAGACATCTGTAATACCTAGTAGTTAGATATTGGAGACATTGGTGAAGGATTTTCTTTAAAAAATTATATTATTAAATAGATCAAATTTTAAAAGATGTGAGTTTTAGATAGATGTTAAGATAGATGGTAGATGGCAGATAAATAGAGGCTAGCAAAGAGATAGACAAATAGACAAGTAGACAGAGACACACACGTGTAAGAAATGATTCAAAGTTAACACAAAGTCTAACCTTACTCTCACTGGTGTTCTGTTATGCTCTTATGACTGGGAGATGAAGGGATGGCATTCTAGCCCTTGAGCAGGGCCCTGCAGGTGACCTACTACCTGTCTTACTGATGTCACGGGTTCGGGTTCTGAGAGTGACCATGGCTGAGGGCATGTGGACATTCTCCATCGTGCATGTTAGAGCAGGAGAAAGGTTGGGAACTGTCCAATGTAATTCAACTCTATTATGGTGAGTTCAGGAAACTAAGGACAGGAAAGAAGGAGGAAATTGCTTGAGGCCACCAAACTGAGACTTGAGCCCAGGTCTCCTAACTCCAAGCTCATAGCTAGCAAAGAGTCATCACCTTTTAAAAACAGGGTCCCGAAGACCGAGAAGAGCTTATCCCCATGGTCTCCTATCACCGTCTTGAGTTTCATTTCTGGTGAGACGCTTGGACGATGCTGAAACTCGTACACGTAGGTGAGGGCTCCGGCATCTGAGAAAACATGGATTCATGGTCAGTTCATTTTAGCAGATGCATACCTGGATGGTATCAAGGCCTCCAGAGGGCCCTGAGCACTCAGGGAATTGGTCACACACCTAGGTACTGAGTACACAACACCAACAATATTGATAGCAGCTGCCCTTTGTGAGTGCCAACTGTGTGTTGGGTATTGTGTGGCCCTGCAAGAACCCCCTGGTTATCAGCACAATTGAGTAATGGAGTTTCAGGAAAGCTCACTGACTCACTTAAGATGGCATAGTTGGTTGAGGTGGCGCAGGGATTTTGGCTTAGTATTTGTTGAATGAATGCTGAAAGTCCTACATTAATCCATTCAAAATGACTATCATTATAGGGCCCTAGGTCAATTCACATAAACCCCTTTGCCTACTTATGCATTCACACCCACAACAATCTATATACATCCAGTGTACACATTTGTATTTCATTGATAGCAGACTCATTTTCATTCCTTTGGAGAATATTTACAGTCCAATAGGTATCTTCTATTTTCCCTAGTATTGAGCATTTCCACTATTTTTCTTACCTATTTTGAGAAGAGTGAAGCAAATCCATGTTGCTCATCTGAAAGCGAGGATACTGAAATACACATACGTGCAGAATGGGAACGATCTGTCTCTTGTGTCTCAGGAAACCACAAGCTCAACATTTCATTTTTCTGTCCCCTCCCTTACCTTGCTTTCTGCTTGGCCCAGGGAGTATTAAGTGGTGGAGGGAAAGAGAAGGGGCCATGGAAGGACAAACTTGCCTCTCTCCTGTTGTCCTGGCCCTCCTGTCTCACCACTAAAGCTCTCCTATCCAAGTTCCCAAAAAGATGTCAGTTTTCCTGCTGACTGGTTCATCAGAGCTACCAATTCCTCAGGGCTAACTCAGGGGCCACCTGTCTAGAGGAGCTCGTTGCTTCCCATGGGTCACAATGCCCACGGAGGAGGAATTCTAACAGGGCGAGGGAGGGTCAGGCCCCAAGTCAGGCTATTATTATAGAGCATTAGGTCTATTCACGGAGCCCTGGAGGCACAGTGGTTAAAAGCTCGGCTGCTAACCAAAGGGTCGGCAGTTCAAATCCACCTGTCACACCTTGGAAACCCTATGCACTTCTACTCTGCCCTATAGAGTTACTATGACTGGGAGTCGACTACACAGCAAAGGTTAGTTCAATTCACATAAACCCCTTTGCCTACTGATGCACTCACACACACAAATCTATATATACCCACAGTGGTGTCACTAGGAGGGTGCAAGGAGTGCTTCTCCTGGTGACATTGTCAGAGGGTGTGACACCAAAGTGACTGTCTATAAACTTTTGAGCAGTGTTTCAGCAGAAATTTATTATTTTTTATAAAAATATCCTTGCAGTTAGTTAAAATAACAAGAATATTTTTCGTAAAGCCAGCTTGCATGTATCAATACACCTATAAGGCTAAAACTCTACGTTAACTTACTTTTTGAACCTTCCAATGCCCTCTGGTCGGAGCTGTCATTATTACCCAATTACAATGACATTTCCAATCCCACGGTTTTGTCTGCGCGCACTGCAACCATGCGCTGTTGTTTTCGTTGCTGCCAGTGTTTTTCTACGGTCCCTGATTTTGTCAAATATTCTGGTGTTTCAGCTACAGTATTGTGGTAATTAGTATTTGTGAATTTATATCAATAACTTTTGAGTATGAAGTGGTAATTAAAAGAAAAGGAGAAAAATCGAAAAAGGCTTCTGCTCATTTACTATGAATGCTGTAACTAATAACGTAATTCAACGTAGAAAGATTTTACAATGCAATTTTGTTGTTAGCATTCATATAGTCTAAGAAATAGTCACGTTGAGCTATTAACAAGTGTATTTATCACATATTATTCTACGATTAAAATTGATAATAAACATTACCAAGGATTCTGTATGGTCTAGTATGGGAGGAGGGCCACGGGAGGAAGGGGGTGACACCATGACTTACCACACTGGGTGACGCCAACCCTAGAGACACCACTGCACATCCAGTGTACACTATTGCATTTCGTTGATAAGAGACTAGTTTCCGCTCCATTGGAGAATAGCTATAGCCTGACAGGTGTCTTCTATTTTTCCTAGTTTTGAACATTTCCACTGGTATAGAAATTTTACAACTTTTTCCCCTAAGCATAGTAAGAAATTTACAAAATGCAGAAAAATGAATAAAAAGATCGCTTATAATCCCACCACTCGAAGAAAGCCTTTGTTACATTTTAGCACATGTGCCTTTAATATATATAAAATTGAGATAATATTGTATATGCTGTTTTATAATATACTATAATTCTTTCTTCACGCTGTTAAATATTCATCCACAAAATAATTTAACAATATATGTCATCCCAACATGAAGAATTGTCTCTGGGTGATAGAAATGAGTAATGTGCTCAGTTTGGAACTGAAAGGTTGGAGGTTCAAGTCCACCCAGAGGCACCTCAGAAGAAAGGCATGGTAATCTACTTCTAAAAAATCAGCCACTGCAAACCCTACAGAGTGGAAAGGAGGAGTGTGCTGTCACATTATAGGGATAGCAACTAGGGTCACATAACAATGTGTGTATACGCTTTGTATGAGAAACTAACCTGAACGGTAAACTTTCCCTTAAAGCACAATAAAAAAAGAGAACCCTAGAGAGCACAGTTAAGACTCTGACACACACGGGATCGCCATGAGTCAGAGTCAACTTGACAGCAACTAGAACCAGAAGATGTGAGGATTCAGCATAATTTATTTAAGTGTTCCCCTCACTGCCTCATTGCACCCTTGGATTAAAAAAAAAAAGAAGTGTTGTTTGAAACAGTCAGTCCTTCTGTGGCTCTAACCCACTTGTTAAACAGGAGCGTCAAGGCCAAGCAGAACTCGCTGAAAGGAGGTGGCTTAACCTTGCCTCTGCTACCCAAGAGTTTTAGAAAGGAAACAGAACCCAACCATAGAGGAAAGGCCTTTTGTGGATGAGAGATATTTTAGGCAGTACCTTTTCCCCCCAGAATTCTTTTTTAAAAAACTTACTGCCTAGAACTGCTGAGATTTGTAACACTCCTACAACCACAACACAGGTCTTCAAAGGAAAGCAGGACATAGATTTGGGTGATAGCAATTAAGAGCAAGAGATGTAGAGGCAAGGAGAGAGTTGATAATCAAATACTTGGAAATTAAAATACAGTGTGATTTTTTTTTTTTTTTGGTAGGGTAGGGCTTATAAAATTGGCAGCATTTTTAAATTTTTTAATCACAGTATCCCAAGTGGAAAAGAGAGTTAAGAAATCCACACTCTTACACGCTGGATAGCAATTTTGCAATATCTATCAAGAGTTTTAAAGCACTCTTACAGTTCAGCCTAGTAATTTCGCTTCTGAAAACCAGTCCTAAGCAAATTATTAGAGATGTGGTCAGAGATCTATGCACATAAGGATGAGTTTAATGTTATTTTAGCATCAAAATATGAGCAGCCAGTCTAAGTATCCAGTAAGACAGGAATGTTAAAGCGAGGTATAATGCATTCATTCAATTGGAATCATATGTAGTCAATGAAACATACGTTTTTTGATGAATTTTCAATGACATTGGGGAAATGCCCATAATATAGTATTACAGAAACAGAAATCCTAACATTGATCTTTTAATTATATGTAAAACAAACAAAAAAAATAAACCCATTGCCATCGAGTTGATTCCAACTCTTAGAGAACCTATAGTACAGAATAGAACTGCCCCATAGAGTTTCCAGGGCATGCCTGGTGCACTCAAATTGCTGACCTTTTGGTTAGAAGCTGTAGTGTAAGACATGAAAAAATTATCTGACAAAAATACAAAAAAAATTTACAGCACATTCTCCAGGCAGAAGAACTATGAGTGATACCTCATTTCTTCTATATGTTTTCCTGTATTTTCAAAACTTTTTGCAATTGTAACAAATTAATTTCATATTCAGAAAAGCTATTTTTATTTAAAGGACTTTAATTAAGAGAGTGAGATAAATATAGGAACAAAATAAAAAAAAGCTCCTAAACTTAATGTCATGTAATATCCTGGCATGGATGGGACCAGCAGAAGATGCAGAAGGGGACACCACAGGTCAGACATGTATGTAGCAAGAGGCAAAACCAAATTTATGAAAAAAATAGATTTGACCCCAGGTGGCCCACAGCTAAAGGGTTTCATCAGGACCTTAGTGAGAAAGAAGGGGTAGGTAATTAGCACCTGTACATTATGGCTGTGAGGTGTGCTTAGGAACATAGTAGTTCAGCTTTAGGTAGTCTATTTCATGCTGTAGGTAGTTTTAATCATGCTTATAAAGTCCTGAATTTAAAAACCCTTCCAGCAATGTTAGAGAGAGAGAGAGGTCTGGACCAGGGAACCATTTCTTGGCTTGCAGATGAGGTGAATGAATTAATGGGGCTTGTAGAAAATGCAAAGTCCAGTAAGGACCTCAAAATAGCATCCAGAAGGAGACATCTACTAACTGGTGAGCTCCTCCATCCTTAACCTCACATCCCACCTACTCAGCCTTGGGGAAGGTGAGGTTGGAAGGTCCAACCTGGTCCTCAGCTTGTCACAGGCACACACTAGGATGGACAAAATCCTACCACTGATACTGACATCCTCCAGACTACCTCCTTCCACACCTCCCACTGCTGATTGCTTTTGGTTTTCTTGGTCCCTGACAACATTCCTGACCCTGTGCTTGGCTCCCACTCTTCTCTCAGCTTCATCAAATAACAAAGTAGTTTGCAGGTAGCTTTGACCAAGACACATCTTCCAATATGTGCTCTCCAGCTCCCAAATCATCATGACTTCTGGTAAGGAACACCTGGAGAAGATGCTGTCAGTACCGCACCCATATCCTCTACTTCTGGACATGTCAACCTGACTTCTACCTCCAACATCCATAGCTATTTGCCTGAGGGCTTTATCTGGGTGCTGGAGACTACTGTGTCCACTCATGCAACAGGTCAAAGTGCCAGGAAATTAAAAACCAATTGGGGACAGTCTTCCACCAATGACTAGTGGGAGTTGTTGGTAAGTACCCGAGCTCCCTTGCTGGTCAGATGGGATGACCCTGAGACATGTCCTTTCCTTGTTTTCAGGGTTCCCAGCTCCAGTTGTCCACAGTGGATAACTGCTGAACAATGCATCATTGATTGGCTTCCTTCCTTTTCTTGCATCGCCTCCTCACATTCCTACCAGTGTTTTCTGGGATCACCTCCCAAATAAACTACTAGCACTCAGATCCTTTTCTCAGAGTTGACTTCTGGCAGAAACCAAAACAGGACAGTACCCCACTCCCAGTCAAATGGAATCAGCCTTTGAGATTGGACTCCTGGCAGTTTCAACATATCTATCTATTTTGGGGGTCAGAGGCTGGGAAGGACAGACAAAGAATCTGGAGGGGGTCAGCATCCCCTCCCCTGTGCAACCTGTGTGACTCACCCTGTGATGACGTGCCACAATCACAGATGGGACACCAAATATTGCATCTCCAAGCATGTCCAAGAACAGGTCTTTCTTTTTGACAGGGTCATCTGTCCCACCTAAGTACTTTTCAGTGATCACTGGAGTCAGTTCCTCAGGGATGGCCTAAGTGGATCAAGAGTGAAAAATGACCACCAGCTGCCCGCCCCCAAGTGAGATGTTGTGGCTTCTCCACATAGTGAGGAAAGCCTGCATTAAAAGTGCATGAATCAAGCCCTTTGCAGCTCTTCCCCAGGGTGGCCAGCTGGGAAAGCCAGGCAAATGGGGTAGAACGTAGTCTTCGTTCTGCCATTTAATTGCTCTATGGTTTTGGGCAAGTCCCTCCCCTTTTTTGGTCTCATCCAGTTCCCATGATTCGCTGTATTCTTACAACAACGGGATAGGACTTCCACCACAACGACGTGGCAGTCTTCTGGTCCAGTTTAACTTCTAAGAGTGGGTAGCCCATCATCTGTTAAAAAAATGATCATGCACCTGTGAATCATTGAGAATTAACAGGAAGAAACAATGAAGGAAACCAACCTAGACTGAAGAGCTTCTTACTTTGCGTGCTTTGATGGGCATGGGCTTTGATGGATTGGACAAAATATATGAATCAAATGGACTTATATTCAGAAACTCAAGAAGTGCAAAGAGGATAGAAAATGTTTAGCAGAAGTCATCCCAATCCTTTGCAGCCCACTGTGACATTTATCAGGCTAGAATCGCCACAACGGTCAGTGAGTCAGAAAGGGAAGGCTGAAGCCAGGTAGTGTTAGAGTAGAAGGCTGTGGGGCAGACAGCACAGACCTGCCTGAGATGGCTGAGGAAGCCCAGACTCCTGCCTTTAGGGTTTTGGTCTTTGGGATAACCCCTGAGTCCCTCTGCAGGGAAAGTCCTTCTTCAATTTTGGAAGTTAATTTTAACTCACAAGAAAGCATGTTTCTCTGAATCTTTCCAATTAGATTACTAAGTGCATGTGCAGAGTCTTACAGAGAAAATATGAAAGCACCAAGCCCAAGGTGGGAGACTCTGGGCCCCAGGCTTAGCTATTCTTAAATCCTGAGCTCCTTCCCCATTCTAGGCCTTGGTTTGCCCACTTGCACCATTATTATCTCTATAGTGCCTCCCAGCACCAACATTCCAGAGTTCCTTGATTGGAAGGACACAGATAGTGTTTGGGGAGATGGGTTCCCATGGGCAGCACCACCCATTTGGCCATCTCAGAGAAGGTTTCCATGAAAATGTCAACTTACACCAAAAGGAACCATTGCCCTCAACTCAAAGAGGGGCTTGGAGAATGAAGAACTCCTAAGCAGAGACAGGAGGGATGGTGGGAGGAGAGTCTAAGAGGCCTCCACATTCTCACTGTTGGAAGATCCCAGCCAAACTCTTGCTTGTTGATTCCAATGATATAGGGGACGGTGTTGAATTTCTTTTCAGCCATAATCTCTTCAGGTGTCTTCGGCAACAGCACCCATCAACCACAATGGGCAAGGAGGGAATGGCTCTGGAAGAGAGCAGAGTAGGGAGGCAGGAGCAGGGCAGCATCAGCGGCGGGTGGCAGTATGGTGGAGGGGGGTGACGACCTTCAGCTGCAGTGAGAAGGATGAAAATTGCCACTGTCCAGAGTGGGCGCACGTGGTTGTGCTGTGTGGGCTAAGTGCATTGCCTTGCTTAGGTTAAAAAAAAAAAAACTCTGGGGCATTCTTCACTCCTCTCTTTTTCTCACACCTACATCTAGTCTGTCAGTAAATCCTGTCAGCCATTCCTTCAAAATATCCAGACTCCAAACCCTTCTCACCACCCCCCGCCACTGCTACCGCCCTAGGTTATGCCACCATCTTGCCTTGCCCAGATTACTGCCTTTGCCCCTTCCCTACAGTTTATTTTCAACACAGCAGCCAAAGAGACCCTTTGTGAAATCTAAAGTGATGTCACTCTTATGTTCGAAACCCTCCAAAGGTTTCCCATCTTCATTTGAATCAAAATCTAAATCCTTTTAGTTGCCATGCCCCCACCTCCCATTACCTCTTTAGCCTCAAGCCTGTTCTCTCACCTCACTTTATCCACTCCAGTTACATTGGATTCAAGACCTTTGCAGAAGCTGTTCCCTGTGCTGGAACACTCTTCCTCCAGTTTTCCTGAGAGCTGGCTTCCTCATCTCCTCCAGAATTTGGCTCAAATATCACCTTCTCATTGAGCCTTTCCCTGACACTTCCGACACCACCTATACACCCACCTGCAAGCTCTACCCCCTTTTCCTGCTTTATTTTTCTCCATAACGCTAACTACCAGGAAACACACCACATACTTTGTTTACTGTAATCCCCCCAACTAGAATGTTAGGTTCTAAGAGAGCAGAAAATTTTGTCTTTTTTGGTCTGTTTTGCTGCTATAGCCTCTGTTTCTAAATCAGGTCCTGGCATAGTAAGTGCTTATTAAATAAGCACTGAGAGACTGAATGAATCCCGTTTAATCCTGACAAAATCATTCCCCAGGGAGGGATCAGAGAGGACAGGATTGTAAGATGTTACAAAGGCAAAGTCACCAGAAGCTGGTAAGTTGTTGGAAGATGGGAGTTGAAGAAGAAGGTGGGGAGAATGCTGCTTAAGTTTCTAGCCTGTGTAACTGGGAGGAGGGTCAGCCCAGGACTGAGATTCTTGGCTCTCTCCCTGAGGCCCTGTAAAGAGTGCAGCTTGCACAGTTAACCAAACCTGGCCTCTCAGAGAAGATTTAGGCTTGTCAGTGAAAATTCCCAAAGAAACTCCTTATCCAGGTAACATCTCTGCCTCCCCAGTGAGGAAGATTCTAACCCAGCCTCCACCCACAGGGGTATTTTGGGGAGCAGGAAATGTAAACAAGAGAAGGTTAGACTGGGTCCAAGGGCACAGAACTGATGACTGGGAGTCTGGCAACTGAGCTCCGATCCTGCCTCTGGCCGTCCTGACTGTGTTACCCAGGGCAGTCACTGCCCCTCTCTGGGCCTTGGTAATATAAACACAGGGAGTTACTGTGATTCCACAGAAAGGAGGATTCTTTCATCCACATTTAACAGGAGCTTAAAGGTGCCAAGGCTTGAAACATAAAATTAAGAAACCGAGGGTTCTTACCTCTCGGGGTCTCCAAGTAAATCAAGAGTGAAGAATTTCTGTGAAGACAAAGGCAGAGGCTGTGAATGAGAAGGCTTCCTGGGAGAGAAGCTGATCTTTTGTTAGCTGAGCACTGGAGGTAATAGTCTGCACCTCCAGGTGCCACCCTGGCTGGGCCAAGAGGAAGTGGGCAGGACCCTGGCTCCCTGGTGTAGGCCAGGGGGAGGGAAAGGCAGGAATAAGTCAAGGACAAGGTCTGGGGACCCCAATCTAGAGTCACTGGAGCTCTGAAGGGGACATCTCTTGTTTTGCCTGCCCTGCCCTCCATCTATTTCCCCTTCTCCCGGAGAACAAAATCAACACCAAACATATTGCCATGGAGTCGATTCCGACTCATAGTGACCCTATAGAACAGAGTAGAACTGCCCCATAAGGTTTCCAAGGAGCTCCTGGTGGATTCGTACTGCTGACCTTTTGGTTAGCAGCCATAGCTCTTAACCACTATGCCACCAAGGTTTCCTATCTAGCACCCCAATTTTCCTTTGAGGGACTGTCCTCTTCCATACTCTCATCCCTTTGGTCCAGAAATATATATGTGACCTGGGGTGCTCAGTTTCCCTGACCTCAGTGATTAGTTCAGGAATGGTACTTGCTCATGTCAGCTCAACAGTTTTACCCCAAAACTTCTGCTGGAATTATTGGGAAAGTCTAGAGTGTCATTGTTGTCTTTAATCCCCCAAGGGGACAAACCTGCCTGAGAGTGAAGCCAACACTGAGCATAGGAAGCTGAGCGATACAGATTAAAAAAAAAAAAAATACACGTTACCATTGAGTCACTTCCAACTCATGGCAACCCTATAGGACAGAGTAGAATTGCCCCATAAGGTTTACAGTGAGCGGCCAGTGAATTCGAACTGTCAGTCTTTTTGGTTAGCAGCTGAACTCTTAACCACTGTGCCACCAGAGAGAGAGAGATTCCCAATAATATCACATGAGCACCTGGCTCCAGCTGTGCCTGAAGCTACCTACTCCTGGACTTTTCATTTACCTGAAGTTTCTGTTAAAACATATTTGTATTCTTGGCTCGGGACACTTTGAGATGAGTTTTCTCATTTTGCGCTAGAAAGTCCTAACTCATAGAAGCTCACTGAAACTCCCCCTACCCCATGGCTGTCTTTGGTGTGTGTTCACAAAAATTGCACTTATTGTTACATTAAACTGCAGCCCATATGCCTGACCAGTATGCAGGAAGTGACCAGTAAGAAAGGGTCTCTCTATTCGAAGTTGCAGCTCCAACAGCCAGGGGTGTGTATGTGTGTGTATTGGGGATAGTGAATAATCATGGAAAGCACCTCCAAATGATCTCAGAAAATCCCAGAAGGAGATTTTAGGGCTCTTAAGTTCTCTGGGTTTTCCTAAAGTCACCAACTATCCCCTTATAAGCTGGGTCCTTTGTGCCTCATGGAGAATTGCTAAAGTATTTGCCTCTCTCCAGGCATTAGAAAACACTTGTGTGTTAATTCTTTGAAACTTTGGTCATGTTATTAGGGGTTGAGACACCAGGATCCAAGCCCAAAAACCACAATGGGGTCAACCCATGGGGATACATGCAGAGTCCAGTGCTCTATGCCTGTCCCTGGGAAACGAGGAGTATCCTCAGGAGGCTAGAGTCCAGATGGAAAGTCCAAGGGCTCAAACTACTTCTAAGCTCACATTCACACCCTTCCCTCACAAAGGGACTAGCTTGGCTCTAGGTCCTGTACTCTCTGAGGTGTCTGCCCTGCTGTAGCTTCTCTGTGATGACAGACATCATAGCCATCCATCAATCCTTATATGTCACCTTCTATGTGAAGCATCCCTGCTGGTTAAAATGAATGCTTCCCACTCCGTACTCCCACCACACTTAGCAATAGGCATGTTTTTCCTTGGATAGTTCCTTCTGAGCAAGGAAACACACCCGTATTCACGTCTGCAGCATCTCCTCTGACACTCCACATATTCTTAGCATGGATGGATAGATGGATGGATGATGCATGAATGGATGGAAGGGGTTGGTCAATACATGCAGTATGGATGAATTGAATAAATAACTGGATAGATGGATGGTAACTGGCAGACGGATGACAGATGAATCATTGGTTTTTGAAATGAAGATATATGGTGGCTAGATGATGAAGGGGTGCTAGATAGGTTGATGATAGATGGAGGTCAGGTTATTGATGGATTAGTGGATTGACTGACATTAGATTGATGAAAGGATATTGATGGATTCGATGGATTGGTGGTTGAATAGATGGATAATAAGATGAATGGACAGATGGATGGGTGGATGGATGACTATTCTAGAATCACAGTTGAGGCAGGGTCTCAGGAAATTTAGAAATGGGCTACCACTGAGTTATAATTTAGGTAGTTTCTAAATTAACCAAGATAAATTGTGACAATCTTTGTTCTTAATATCCTCATCCCCAAAATTCAGGATAGTGGTTACCTCTGGGAAGGAACTGGGAGAATGGAACCAGAACGGGATACCCAGGGATTTTCAGTTAAATCTGTAATGGTTAATTTCTTAAAAATATATCTGAAATCAAGAGGAGCAAAATATCAAGCTTTGATAGAACTGGGGGGTTATCATAGAATTATTCATTATGTTATTATTATTTTTACTTTTCTGACATATAAAATATTTCACAATAAAAAAAGGAAAGAAGAAATTACTTGTATGTTGAGATCCAGAGGTTAACAGTGCTCCTGTGAGAAAAGAAATTGTCCAGGCAGATTTTTCAGGTAAAGGGGGCAGCTGAAATGATGAAGCCTGGGCCAGGTTTACAGGGTGGGACTTATGTGGCCACAAGAATGAACGCACTTATCATCTTCAGTGACACCTCCAAGAGTTCCTCTTCTGTCTTCTGGCACAGGCAGTGAACCATGACAGCAGAGGTGGTGGTTTTACACCCAGCCAAGATAGAAACTTTCTGCAGAGATCACAGGTTACAGCAGAATTCAAGAGTGATGTCCCCTCCCTCAAACAATATAGACACAGTGTTCTGCCCCCACCTTATTTCTGAAGACAGCACAGGATAGTAGAAAGTAGACCAGCAGGCGTGGGTCCTGGGTCCTAGTCTTGCCTCCGTTATTAATTAGAATTGTGATTTGAGCCAATTACACATCCTCTCTGTCTCTGTTACTTTAACCAGAACCAGTTGTCATCAAGTCAATTACAACTCATGGCAACTCCATGTGTTTCAGAGTAGGACTGTGCTCCATACGGTTTTCAATGGCTGTGATTTTTCAGAAGTAGATCACTAGGCCTTTCTTCTGAGTGCTTTAAGTGTTTCAGTATCCAGGGGCTCCTCTGTTACCTTGTCTCTGTTAAAAAGGGTATAATGTTCTCAAAGCTGAATGTCTAAAGAGAAGCAGTTTGGAGTGGTGGTTAAGAGCATCGACTCTCAGTATCATTGCCTGAATTCAAATCTCAGCTCCACCACTTGCTAGCCATTAACCTTGGGCAAGTCATTCAGCTTCTCTGTTTGTCAGTTTTGCCAACCATGGTTTTGTTGTTGTTGTGTGCCATCAAGCTGATTCTGACTCATAGTGGCCTTATGTGACAGAGTACAACTGCCCCATAGGGTTTCCTAGGCTGTAATCTTTATGGGAGCATATTGCCAGGTCTCTCTGGACAGAGCAGCTGGTGGGCTCAGAGTGCCGATCTTTCAGTTAGCAACTAAGCACTTAATTATTGTGCCACCAAGGCTCCTCAGCTTCTCTGCCCATAGATGGAGATAATGACCGTCCTATCTTATAAGACGAGTTAATCCATGAAAGGGCTTAGAAGGGCACCAACACACAGTAAAACGTGTGCAGAATTGCTGGAGGTCCAGATAAGATGACTCACACAAAATCACTTTAGAAAGTACAGAATATCATTTTACTATGAGGCCTAAAGGAAAATAGCCTGACATCCAGCCCAATGCATATTGGATGTTGCTTCAAAGTTAAACAAGATAATATGCAAATGAATGGCTGTGGCTGTGTTCCAATAAAACTTTACTTATGGATACTGAAATTTGAATTTCATGTAATTTTCACAGGTTGTGAAATATTGTTCTTCTTTTGACTTTTTAAACTACTTAGAAATATAAAAATCATTCTTAGATCATGAGTCATAAAAAAAATAAACAACGGGCAAGATTCTAACACAAGCCCCTGAGAAGCCCAGATTAATGCTTGGAAAGTTATTGACACAAGCCCAGAATCTTTTTCCCTCTTTAAAAATAAAAGAAGTAAAAAAGAAGACCTTGCTGAAGAAGAGGCTCACCTCAGCCTCTCTTGGAGTGGGACTAGTCTGTCCAGCATAACTTTGCCCCAACTTTTCTGAGAATGGTTCCTTCTTCTGGGCCACGGGGTTCCTATAGTGGCTCCTGAAAGCCACATTCATATAAGTTGCCCATCCTCCTAATTACATTGAGTGGGACCAAGGATAGGCATCCAAGCAAAGCTGGGACAGAGAACTTCTTTCCTAAATGATCTGGAATTGGGGCCGAGCACTTCTAACATGAAAATGCTAAAACCTCTAAAGCAACAGAGAGGGTCTTACTACTTTCTGGAATCAAAAGGGAGTTCTTAAACTCAGGAGCAGGTGGGATGGTCATGTGAACTGGAAGCAAAATGTAACCAGAGGAGAAGTAGATGGATAGAAGGCAGACTCCATGATGGTGGGGCCACAGTTAGTGTGCACTGGCTCCCCAGAGCCTAGTATGGTGCCTGGTACATAGTCAACTCTCAGCATGGATTTGTTGAATAAGTTAAAAGGCACCGGGAGAAGTAGAGGACAGAGAGAGAGCAACAGCAGAGACAGATGCATCTCCAAGCCCAGGAACGCCATGAACGGCCAGCAACTACCGAAGCAGAAAGAGACAAGGATCTTCCCTTAGAGCTGACAGAGAGCACCTAGCCCTGTTGACACCCTGAATTCAGGCTCCTGGTCTCCAAAACTGTGAGACAATATATCCGTGTTCTTTAAAGTCACCCACTTGTGGCATTTTTTGTTAAGGCAGCAGTAGCAAGCTTACCTTGCTTGAGCAAGGTATCTCATTGTCCTGCTTAGCCATTCTCACTTCCATAATTCTTTGACAATGTCAGTTGGAACCTTGGCAAGAAAGACCCCTGAGATTCCAGGAGAGCAGAGCAAAGGGTTTAGGCAGCTATCCAAAGTGAGACCTACCTCGGCTGCGGACCTGCTTTCATTCTTGACGAGAACAGCAGTGAGGGCCACGCCACTCTCAGAAATGGCCCAGTGGAAGAGGTTCTTGGCCAGAGGAGATAAAACCTGTGAGGGGAGTGGAGAGGAGGAGAATTTATGGTCATGGGGAGGGGGTCAATGATACATTTGTTCTTCCAGAGCTACCTCCATCCAAAGCTCTGCCCTGGCCCATTGCTCTGGAGGCAACTCAAGGAGGTTTAGGAGTATGTAAGAGGACTCAGTGGACATAATACCTCCTCATCTACCCTGGGCTATTCCCCTAGACTGACCCAGTTGCCTGGCTTCCCTTAGATAACCTTAGCAGGGTGGACCAGGAGCACAAGGTGAGGCCAGAATAGGAAGTGTATAACACACCTGTATTATCAACAACCAAAAGTACTCTGAGGGACAGCTTGGCAATTCCCATCAACACTTTAAAGACACATTTCTGAGTTAGCGTTTCCATTACTCAGAATTTATCTTAAGCTAAAATGATCAAGGAGGCACACAAAGGTGTATAAGGATGTTTATGTTGCAGTGTTTGTAAAGTAAAATACTGGAAATAACCCAAGTGTCAAATATTTTGACATTGGTTAAATAAATTAATTTGCATTATTACCATGAAAGACTACGTAAACATAAAAATAATATTATGGAAGAATAGTTAATGCTATTCTTGTTGCTGTGTGCTGTTGAGTTGATTCCGACTCTTAACGACCCTATAGAACAGAGTAGAATTGTCCCATAGGATTTCCAAGGCTGTGATCTTTACCAAAGCAGATTACCACATCTTTCTCCCACAGAGCAGCTGGTGGGTTGGAACCACGGACCTTTCGGTTAGCAGCCAAGTACTTAGCCACTCCATCACCAGGGCTCCTTAAGAATAATATTATGGAAGAATATTTAATGCTAAGGGAAATACTTATGTTATATTGATACGTTCAGGAAGGCTTTTTGACAGATACCAGTACCAGTTGCCATCAAGTCAATTCTGACTCATGGAGATCCCATGCGTGTCAGAGTAGAACTGTACTCTATAGGGTTTTCAGTAGTTGACTTTTCAGAAGTAGGTCACCAGGCCTTTCTTCTGTGGTACCTCTGCTGGACTCACTCTAACTGCCAACCTTTCAGTTAGCAGTCAGGCACGTTACCTGTTTTGCACTCTAGGGACACCTTTAGATAGATAGATAGATGATAGATAGACAGATAGATTGATTGATTGAATGAATCATGGAGAAAATACTAGAAAAACACATATCAAAATGATAATGGTGAGTATCCCTGAGTAGTTCAGTTGTGGATCTTTTTTCTTCTTTGGGCTTATCTATACTTTTCCTTTTTCTCCACTTTAAAAAATATGTAAGATTTCCCTCTCAGTATTCAACTATGAAGCCAATATATGTTTTAAAAACATGGTGATAGCACTGACCCTCTGCTCAACTGTGAGGTCCTAGAGGGTTTCTCACAGCTCCTAGCACCTTCTGATCTCATTTGCCACCTTAGCTTCCGAGTGTCTCCCCAGCCCCATTCCCACACCAGCCAGACACCTTGTGTCTTAGGCTGGGTTCTCTAGAGAAGTAAAACCAATGACGTATATAAATACATATATACAGAGAGATTTTTATCAAGAAAATGGCTCACGGGGCTGTAGAGGCTGGAATGTCCCAAGTCCATTCGTCAGGATAGAGACTTTTCCTGATTCACGTAGCTGCAGGGGCTGGAAAACCCAAGATCAGCAGATCAGCGAGCAGGGCACTTGCTCACAGGCTGTGAAGATGGATGAATACCAAGATTGGCAGGCAAGGACACAGGTAAGCTGCTAGCTGTAGTCCCAAGAACCAGAGGTCAGAGGAACAGGAGCCAGCTGCAGGATCCAGCGAAAGCAAAAAGCCCCCAAGGTTTGCCAGAATTTCAGCTTGTATTTGATGCAGGCCACAAGCTCAAGGAAACTCCCTTTCAACTGATTGACTACTCACAGCAGATCCCGTTATGGGGGTGATCACATATCATATCTCAACAGGAAAGTCATCACAACCTTATACCACTGCCAAAACATGGAGAATCATGGCCCAGCCAAGTTGACACACAATCTTTTCTTTTCTTTTCATTGTTGTGCTTTAAGTGAAAGTTTACAATTCAAGTTAGTCTCTCATACAAAAACGTATACATAACGTTGTTTTGTGACCCTACTTTCTCTCCCTATACTGTGACAGCACACTCTTCCTTTCCACCCCGGATTTCCCAGGTCCATTCAACCAGACCCTCTCTGGCTTCTCATCTTGCCTCCAGATGAGAGCTGCTCGTTTAATCTCATGGATCTACTTGAGCAAAGAAGCACACTCTTCACCAGAAACATTTTCTGTCCCATAGTCCAGTCTAATCTTTGTCTGGAGAGTTGCCTTCGGGAATGGTTTTAGGTTTGGGCTAACAGAGAGCCCAGGGGCCACGTCTTCCAGGGTCCCTCCAGTCTCAATCAAACCAATAAGTCTGGTCTTTTTACTAGAATTTGAGTTCTGCACCCCACTTTTCTCCTGCTGTGTCAGGGATTTTCTGTTGTGTTCCCTGTCAGGGCGGTCATTGTGGTAGCTGGGCAACATCTAGTTCTTCTGGTCTCAGGCTGATGAAGTCTCTGGTTTATGTGGCCCTTTCTGTCTCTTGGGCTAATACGTTCCTTGTGCCCATGGTGTTCTTCATTCTCCTTTACTCCAGGTGGGTTGAGACAAATTGATGCATCTTAGATGGCCACTTGCTAGGTTTTAAGACCCCAGATGCCACTCACCGAAGTGGGATGCAGAACATTTTCTTAAAAACCTTTGTTATGACAACTGACCTAGATGTCCCCTGAAAGCATGGTCCCCAGACCTCTGCCCCTGCTACTTTGTCCCTTGACGTGTTTGGTTGTATTCAGGAAATTTCTTAGCTTTGGTTTATTCAAGTTGTGCCGACTTCCCCTGTAGTGTGTGCTGTCCTTCCAGTCACCTAAGATAATTCTTGTCTACTTTCTAGTTAGTGAATACCCCTCTTCCTCCTTCCACAACCTCATAACCATCTAAAAATGTTGTCTTCTGTGTTTAAACTTTTTCTTGGGTTTTTCTAACAGTGGTCTTATACAATATTTGTCCTTTTGTGACTAAGTTCACCCAGCATAATACCTTCCAGATTCCTCCATGTTATAAGATGTTTCACAGATTCATCATTGTTCTTTATCGTTGGTTAGTATTCCATTGTGTGAATATACCATAATTTGTTTATCCATTCATCTGTTGATGGGGACCTAGGTTGTTTCTATCTTTTTGCTATTGTGAACATGGGTATGCATATATCTATTTGTGTGACAGCTCTTACTTCTCTAGGATATATTCCAAGGAGTGGGATTGCTGGATCCTGTGGTACTTCTATTTCTAGCTTTTAAAGGAAGCACCAAATTGATTTCCAAAGTGATTGTACAGTTTAACATTCCCACCAACAGTGTATAAGTGTTCCAGTCTCTCCACAAACTCTCCAACATTTATTATTTTGTGTTTTTTGGATTAATGCTAGCGTTTTTGGGGTGAGATGGTATCTCATTGTAGTTTTGATTTGCATGTCTCTAATGGCTAATGATTGTGAGCATTTCTTCATGTGTCTGTCAGCCACCTGAATGTCCTCTTTGGCGCAGTGCCTATTCACAGTCTTTGCCCATTTTTTAATTGGGTTTTTTGTCCTTTTGTTGTTGAGGTTTTGCAGTATCTTGTAGATTCTATAGAGTAGACACTGATCAGATTTGTCGTAGCCAAAATATTTTTCCCAGTCTGTAGGTTGTCTTTTTACTCTTTTGGTGAAGTCCTTTGATGAGCATAACTATCTGATTTTTAGGAGCTCCCAGTTATCTAGTTTCTCTTCTGGTGTTTGTGTATTATTACTTACGGTTCATATTCTGTTAATGCCATGTAGGGCTCCTGGCGTTCTCCCTATTTTTTCTTCCATGATCTTTGTCGTTTTTTATTTTATATTTAGGTCTTTGATCAATTTTGAGTTCGTTTTTGTGCATGGTGTGAGGTATGGGTCTTGTTTCAGTTTTTTGCAGATGCATATCCAGTTCTGCCAATACCATTTGTTAAAGAGACTGTCTTTTCCTCAATTAACGGACTTTGGGCCTTTGTCAAATATCAGCTGCTCATAGGTGGATGAATTTACGTCTGGCTTCTTAATTCTGTTCCATTGGTCTATGTATCTGCTGTTGTACAAGTACCAGGCTGTTTTGACCACCTTGGCGGTATAATAGTTTCCAAAACTAGGTAGCGTGAGGACTATCACTTTGCTCTTTTTCTTCAGTAATGCTTTACTTATCCAGGGACAATTCCCTTTCCATATGAAGTTGGTGATTTGTTTCCCCTTCTCATTAAAAAATGCCGCTGGAATTTGGATCAGGATTGCATTGTATCTGTAGATTGCTTTGGGTGGAACTGACATTTTCAAGATGTTGAGTCTTTCTATGCATGAGCAAGGTATGTTTTTCCACTTATTCAGGTCTCTTTTGCTTTCTTGTATTAGTGTCTTGTAGTTTTCATTGTATAGGTCTTTTACGTCTCTGGTTAGATCTATTCCCAAGTATTCGATCTTCTTGGAGGTTATTGTGAATGGTATTGATTTGGTGATTTCCTCTTCCAGGTTCTCTTTGTTGGTTGTTTGTTCACCCTGTATCCTGAAACTTTGCTGAAATCTTCTATTAGTTCCAGTAGTTTTCTTGTGGATTCTTTGGGGTTTTCTGTGTATAAGAATCATATCATCTGCAAATAGAGACACTTTTACTTCTTCCTTACTGATTTGGATGCCCTTTTCTAGCCTGATCGCTCTGGCTAGGACCTCCAGCACGATGTTGAATAAGAGTGGTGATAAAGGGCATCCTTGTCTGGTTCCCGTTCTCAAGGGGAATGCTTTCAAAGTCTCTCCATTTAGGATGATGTTGGCTGTTGGCTTTGTATAAATGCCCTTAATTATGTTGAGGAATTTCCCTTCTATTCCTATTTTGTTGAGAGTTTTTATCACAGAAGGGTGTTGGACTTTGTCAAATGCCTTTTCTGCATCGATTGATAAGATCATGTGGTTCTTGTCTTTTGTTCTATTTATGTGATGGATTACATTGACTGTTTTTCTAAGGTTGAACCATCCTTGCATACCTCATATAAATCCCACTTGATCATGATGAATTATTTTTTTGATATGTTGCTGAATTCTATTGGCTAGAATTTTGTTGAGGATTTTTGTGTCAATGTTCATGAGGGATATTGGTCTGTAATTTTCTTTTTTTTTTTTGTAGTGTCTTTATCTGGTTTTGGTATCAGGTTTATGCTGGCCTCACAGAATGAGTTTGGGAATATTCCATCCTGTTCTATGCTCTGAAATACCTTTAGTAGTAGTGCTGTTAACTCTTCTCTGAAAGTTTGGTAGAATTCTCCAGTGAAGCCGTCCTGGCCCGGGCTTTTTTTTGTTGGGAGTTTTTAAATTACCATTTCAATCTCTTTATTTTGTTATAGGTTTATTTAGTTGCTCTACCTCTGATTGTGTTAGTTTAGGTAGATAGTGAGTTTCTAGAAATTTGCCCATTTCCTCTAGGTTTTCAAATTTGTTACAGTACAATTTTTCATTGTACTCTGTTATGATTCTTTTAATTTCAGTTGGATTTGTTGTGATATCACCCATCTCATTTCTTATATGGGTTATTTGCTTCCTCTTCTGTTTTTCTTTTGTCAGCTTGGCCAAAGGTTTATCGATTTTGTTGATCTTTTCAAAGAACCAGCCTTTGGTCTTGTTAACTCTTTCAATTGTTTTTCTATTCTCTATTTCATTGACTTCTGTTCTAATTCTTATTATTTCCTTTCTTTTGGCACCTGAGGCTTCTTTTGCTGCTCTCTTTCAACTTATGC
The DNA here is from genome assembly GCA_030035585.1 of Dugong dugon. Lineage (NCBI taxonomy): Eukaryota > Metazoa > Chordata > Mammalia > Sirenia > Dugongidae > Dugong > Dugong dugon. The sequence goes on along the minus strand of CM057478.1, from coordinate 62,893,358 downwards.
AAGTTGTTGGGTTAATGTTGTGATTTTGACCCCTTCTTCTTTTTGGATGTGTGCATTTATTGTTATGAACTGGCCTTTGAGCACTGCTTTTGCTGTCTCCCAAAAGTTCTGTAAGATGTGTTTTCGTTCTCATTTGATTCTCTGAATTTCTTCATTCCATCCTTAATTTCTTCTATAATCCAGTAGTTTTTGAGCAAGGTGCTGTTCAGTTTCCATGTGTTTGATTTTTTTTTTTCCTTGCTTTTTCTGTTATTGATTTCTACTTGATGGCTTTATGGTCAGAAAAGATGCTTTGTAATATTTCGATGCTTTGGATTCTGTTAAGTCTTGCTTTATGGCCTAGTATTTGGTCTCTTCTGGAGAATGTTCCATGTGCATTGGAAAAGAAAGTATACTTAGCTGCTGTTGGGTGGAATTTTCAGTATAGTCCATGAGATCAAGTTGGTTGATTGTAGCATTTAGTTCTTCTGTGTCTTTATTGAGCTTCTTTCTGGATGTTCTGCCCTTCACTGAAAGTGGAGTGTTGAAGTCTCCTGCTATTATTGTGGAGCTGTCTATCTCTCTTTCCAATGCTGTTAGAGTTTGTTTTATGTATTTCAGAGACCTGTCATTGGGTGCATAAATATTTATTATAGTTATGTCCTCCTGGTGTACTGATCCTTTAATCATTACACAGTGTCCTTCCTTACCCTTTGTGGTGGATTTTACCTTAAAGTCTATTTTGTCTGAAATTAGTATTGTCACTCCTGCTCTTTTTTGAGCATTGTTTGCTTGGTATATGTTTTCCATCCTTTGAGTTTTAGTTTGTTTGTGTTGTTAAGTCTAAGGTATGTCTCTCGTAGGCAGCATATAGACGGATCATTTTTCTTTATCCAATCTGCCACTCTCTATCTCTTTATTGGTGCATTTACCATAATTATTGATAGGTATGAGTTTAATGCTGTCATTTTGATGTCTTTTTTTGTGTGTTGCTGACAGTTTCTTTGTTCCATTTAATTTTCTGTGCTAAGTCGTTTTTCTTTATGTATTGTCTTTTCATCTTTTTTATTGTTGTTGATTTTGTATTTCATGAGCCTTTATATTTTTCTTGTTATTTATTTTGATGTGTAGAATTGTTAGTTTCCTTTGTGGTTACCTTAATATTTACTCTTATTTTTCTAAGTTTAAACAAGTCTTTTATTTGTTTATATTGCCTCAACTTCCTCTCCATATGAAAAAATCCATGTCTACATTTTTAGTCCCTCTTTTTTGTTTTAATGTTGTCATCTCTCACATATTGATATCTCTGTTCCCCGATTTTCAGTGTTTTAGCTTTGATTTATTTTTATGACTTCCCTATCTGAGTTGATAGATATCTGGTTGCTCTGTCCATGTTCTAGTCTAGGGTTGCTACCTAATGTTGTTGACTTTCTAACCGGAGAACTCCCTTTTGTATTTCTTGTGCTTTTGGTCTCTCCCTTCCCCCACCACTGAGTATGATCCCTCAACTTTGTCTTTGATGTTCAGGGCTCCTAGGTAGTCATATACAATCAATTCACTTGTTTTTTCAGGCTTTTGCTGTAAGAAGGACCATAGGAAGCATCTGACTTCGCCATCTTGGAATGGGCCCACACAAGTCTATGCAGGGGTGAAAGGCATTCAAAGTCTGTGGACCCGCTATGCCTGTGCCTAGGCAAAGGAGCTGTTCCAACCCTGAGGTCCTGGCTGAGGGGAGCTGGCATATTATTTTTTCCTGGTTGTTAATTTGTTCCCTCTCCAAGGCCAGAGAATTGCTCAGGGTGCATTAAGGGTCCTTCTTCTGGCCCTGGGGACTCAGTAATCACTGAAGCCAGCCAGGGACCCAGTGCCAAGTGGGGAGGTGGAGGGTAAATGGGAGAGAGGTTTTTCTCAAATATTTTTTTTTTAATCCCCGCAGTAGGCCACACACAAGTACTTATCTTTAGCCACTTGAGTGCTGCTTTTCACTGGTTCTGGATGGCCTAGTAGACTGTCTGCTGCTGGGCCTCTATCGACGTGGAAAATGCCTCCCGAGCACCACTGCTAGCCTCACCGCGCACTGGAGCTGATCCAGCCTGAAGGTTTCGGGCTCCTGCCAGGTCAGGTCTGGCAATTCCTTGCTGCTTCCAAACTGTCTCTCCCTTCCCCCACCACTGAGTTCAATCCCTCAACTTTGTCTTTGATGTTCAGGGCTCCTAGATAGTCATATACAATCAATTCACTTGTTTTTGGGGGGTTTTTGTTGTAAGAAGGACCATAGGAAGCGTCTGACTTCTCTGCCATCTTGGCCCCGCCTCCTTGAAAGACAATCTTAACCATCAGTCCACTCCTTGTCAACTTGACACCTGCACACAACTCCTGAAACCATACAGAATCTCTGAATAAAGACAATTATAAAGTCATACTTTTGCCTAACATGATACAGTGAACACACATATAACCAGAAATGCACTAGCCCTGTTTACATCTTATATTTTATAAGCGAAGAGAACAAAAATATTTGATGCACACATACAAAGCAGAAATACTTATCACAATTACAGTCCTCATTTCTGCAACTTGTCACGTGGCTGTAACTGGTATTTAGAACTACCTTCTTTCACCACCCATTACGTATTCCCTTTGCCCTCAACCAGCATCCTGCCTGGTGGGGTGACCAGGGTCTGAGCCATTAGTAGTCATGTCAGAATTGAGTTGCTGCAGTTTTCCATTGACTTTAATCACAGTTCATGGTAGTACTAAGAGATGCCCTAAAGGATCTCCTGCATTCCAGACATGGTCTTCTTTACCTCCATGATGTAATCTCAATCAGATTTACTCCTGGTAATCAGGATCAGTCACACCAGCCAGTATGGTAACTCCCTTCTTTGCCTGTTGATCCAGAGGCATAAGGAGCCCAAAGTGGCCAGGTGGCATTCTTAGCTTCTAGTTCAATGAAATCAGTGATGTGTCTCCACGTGGGAGCATTTCTCCTTTTTGAACTAAGACCGCTAGACCTACAGAGCATAAGGTTGGGGTACAGGAAGTAAAAATCTGGTGAGTGGGTCACTAGGGGTAATAGTGAGTGGTTCCATTCCCATTTGCACCCCTTGATTCCTAGACCCATGCATCCTGGCTATGGGAGAAACAGCACCATATATTGGATGCTGGTTTAGAGCATACACAGTCTCATGGAGAACATTGCCTCAACCCTGGAAGATATTGCCACTTAGCTGGTGCCATAATTGTGTCACTAGAAGGCTGTTCCATCCTTCTATCAAGCCAGCTGCTTCAGGATGATGGAGAACATGGTAGGACCAGTGAATTCCATGAGCGTGGACCCACTGCCACACTTCATTTGCTGTGAAGTGAGTCCCCTGATCCGAGGCAATGCTGTGTGGGACACCATGATGGTGGATGAGGCATTCTGTAAGTCCATGGATTGTAGTTTCAACAGAAGCATTGCATGCAGGGAAGGCAAATCCATATCCAAAGTAAGTGTCTATTTCAGTAATAACAAAATGCTGCCCTTTCCATACTGGAAGTGGTCCAGTACAATCAACTTGCCACCAGGTTGCTGGATGATCACCTCAAGGAATGGCACTATCTGCCACTGACACTTCAAGCAACATTGGATCAGCCAGATCATATGGCCCAAGTGGTAGAACAGCTTGCACAGCAGCCTGAACTTGTTGCAGAGTCATCTCTTATTCTGGGCCCCACTCAAAACTAGCAGCTTTTTGAGTCACTTGATACATAGGCCAGAGTAGCACACCCAAATTAGGAACACGTTACCTCCAAAATCCAGAGTGGCCCACTAGGTATTGTGCCTCTTTTTAGTTGTGGGAGGAGCCAGATGCAATAACTTATCCTTCACTTTAGAAGGACTATCTTGACATGCTCCACACCCCTGGACCCCTGAAAACTACACTGAGTGGAAGGTGCCTGAATTTTTGTGGGATTAATTTCCCACCCTCTAGCATGCAAGTGTTTTTCCTATAAGTCCAGAGTCATTGACATTTCTTCCTTAATAGGTCCAATCAGCGTAATGTCATCAATGTAATGGACCCTTATGATGTCTTGCAGAAGGGAATGGTGATCAAGGTCTCTGCAGACTAAATGATGACATAGGACTGGAGAATTCATGCAGCCCTGAGGTAGGCAACCGAAGGTGTATTGTGGCCTTGCTAGCTGAAGGCAAACTGCTTCTGATGGTCCTTCAAAACAGGTATGGAGAAAAAGGCATTAGTCCGATCAATAGCTGCATACCAGGTACCAGGACATGTGCTAATTTGCTCAAGCGATGAAACTACATCTGGAACAGCAGCTGCAATAGGAGTTACCACCTGGTTAAGTTTTCAATAATCCACTGTCATTCTCCAAGATCCATCTGTTTTTTGCACAGGCCGAATAGGTGAGTTGAAAGGGGATGTGGTGGGAATCACCATCTCTGCATCCTTCAGGTCCTTGGTGGTGGCAGTAATCGCTGCAATCCCTCCAGAAATGCGGTATTACATTTGGTTTACTATTTTCTTAGGTAGAGGCAGTTCTAATGGGTTCCATTTGGCTTTTCCTACCATACTAGCCCTTACTCCATTTGTCAGGGATCCGCTGGGGGGATCTTGTCAGTTGCTGAGTATATCTATTCCAATTATGCATTCTGGAACTGGAGAAATCAGTACAGGATGGGTTCGGGGACCCACTGGACCTACTGTGAGACGGACATGAGCAAGACTCCATTAATAACCTGTTCTCCATATGCTCCCACACTGACCAGAGGGCCACAGTGACATTTCAGGTCTCCTGGAATTAGTGTCAGTTCAGAGCCAGTATCCAGTAATCCCTGAAAAGTCTGATTATTTCCTTTTCCCTAATGAACAGTCACTCTCATAAAGGGCCATAGATCCCTTTGAGGAAGGCTGGGAGAGAGATTAACAGTAAAAATTTGTGGCAGTGTATTGGAGTCCTTCCTCAAGGGGACTCGGCCTCTGCTTCATTCAAGGAATTGTGGGTCTCCAAACTCACTCAAGTCTGGGAATTGATTGAGGGACCCTGACTCTCTATTCTGCTGTTCACCTAACCTAGAATTCATCAGTTTGTACAGATCAAGTAAATATTTAGTAGATTTCCTATCTATTTCACTCCTAGGGACACCATGACTACATAGTCAACATCCTAAATCCACATGAGCGAGTCAGACTATTCTGATTACTAATTTGACTCTGCTGTCCATTAGTGTAACCACGCCAACCTTATCTTTGTTGATTGAGTGAAGCCATTTGGATCCTACTACCACGGGGTCCAATCAGCCCCATTGTAGTTAGGAGTCTTAACCTGAGTTAGGGCAGTTCCCACTGTCAAATCTGACTTACATAAAATAGCAATCACAGCAGTCTTCATGGATGCTGTGGCTCCCTTCACAAATTTATTCCTCTCAGTTGTGCTAAAAGGTGTGTCCTCTGGGCACTCCATGTGTGGGTCTGTCGGTCTAACCTGATAAATCCCCTCTAGCATGTCAATTTCCCTAAGACTTTGGACACTTTCTTCTACAGTATACCAAGGCAGGTCCGGTACTTCAACTTGATTCAGAGTAGGCCACCAAGTAATCCATGCTTCAGCAACCCAACCAAATAAACTATTAGATCCTTTCTTAACTTCTCCATTTGAAATATTGAATGAAGAATCTGTGCTTAGTGGACCCATATCAAGATACTCAGACTGATCCATCTTTATGTTCCTTGTACTGTTTCCCACACTCTTAACAGCCATTCCCACACATATTCCTCAGTTTTCTGTTTGTACATATTAGAAAAGTCAAGCAGTTCTTTTGGAGTGTAGCGTACCTCCTCCTGGGTCATACTTTGTAGTTTACCTTTTGGGGCTCCACTGGGACTTAAGTCTAGTATATGTCTAGCAGCCAAAGTCAGTAGTGGGGAAATATTTTGAGAATGTTCAGCATTGTCTTGTAGAGCATCTGCCTCAGGCAATGCCCTGGGTAATGACTCAGACGAGGGCTCTTTAGTGGCAGCTGGGCTAATCTCACTAGATGGGAGCAGAAGGGATAATGGTTTTACTGGGCAGGGTTATTTAGCAGAAAAACATGGAGTAATCTCTTTAGATGGGGGTGACAGGGCTGGTCCTATTGGCTGGAGTGATTCAACAGAATTTAGGGTCTCAATGTCTCCAGCTTCCTGATTATCTGCCCATATGTCCCCATCCCAAGTTTCAGGATCCCATTCTTCCTAATCAGTGTCCCCACTTTAACTTCAGACACCTCTGGAAGTTGGCAGTTGAGTTGGCATTGTAATTCAGCCACTCTTACAATAAGACTGTGGGTTTGGTTTTCAGCAATATCAGCTCTGTTACTACAAGAAATAAGGCTTTCTTTCAAAGCACAAGTGGAAACTTTCAGGTCATTTATGCGGCACTTGAGCTCTGACTCTGATGCCCTGAGAACATCTCTTTCTTTCACCAGTTTGTCTAATGAAAGCAGGACAAACCAACCAGCTTCCTTATGACTCTCATTCTGACTAAATTGTTGAAAGGTATCACACCTGAAATCACCCAGAGCCTCGTCTTTCACCAATATCTGATCTACTGGTGGTGATATTTTGCATATTTGGATTTCTACCTTATGCCATGGATATGCAGTGCCCTCTTTACTGATGGAAGCAGAGTCATCAATATCTTTATGACTAGCCAGACTTGAGAACCAATTTTATAAAACTCATCCTTACAATTTTGCTCCCCTAGAACCACTTTTGGTACCAAATGTCTTAGGCTGGGTTTTCTAGAGAAGAAAAACCAGTAAAGCACATAAATACATGTATATAGAGAGATTTATATAAGGAAATGGCTCATGAGGTTGTAGAGGCTGGATTGTCCCAAATCTGTGGGTCAGGATAGAGGTTTCTACTGATTCATGTACCCACAGTGGCTGGAGAACCCAAGATTGGCAGGTCAGAGAGTAGGGTTCTTGCTCACAGGCTGAGAACATCGATGAATCCCACGATCGACAGGTAAGCTGCTAGCTCAAGTTCCAAGAACTGGACACTTGTGTCCCCATATTTTGTCTATGTCCCACAACCCCAGTCCCATCCTTCTCCGTCCCCTCTTCATATCGCTCATCCCTTCTGTCCATTCCCCGCCCCCCGACCACCTCCCCCAGCACACTTCCATCCCTGAGTCACAGACATAGCTGTCCTCCGTCTCTGACATGGAAAAGCCATTAGACCACCTCAGAGGAGGCTGCACCCTTTCTAGTGATCTGCTTCCCCTTGATGTGTATATGGATCCGGCTTCAAGCCAAACAATGATACTCTGTCTTGCTCTTGTCCTTGCCTCCTCTTATTCATAATTTATACCCACCCCTACTTCCCAAGAAAAGTGAGGTAAGTCCTAACATTACAATGGATAGGAAAGAGAGAGAGAGCTCAACCAGGCTAGACAAGGAGAACATCATGGCTGCAGGCTGTGTCTAAGAGTCACATGTATGGCCTCAGGGCACAGAGCAGAGCTTTGAGCTCCCTGGGGGCCGAGGAGAGTTTGGTCATTAGCTGTTCACCCTCTGATGTTGGGCAGTGAGCAGAGTCAGCCCTGAATCCAGGCCTTGTAATAAAAGGTGCCATGGCTGAATGGCAGGTCTCCAAGGGGCCCACGAGTATTACGGCTGGGTGTGAGGCCAGGTGTCGGGGGCACTTACAAGAAAACAGAGACACTTGCACTTCCTGCAGACTCTCCAAAGATGGTCACCCAGCCCAGGTTCCCTCCAAAGTTGGCAATGTTCTCCTGGACCCAGTGCAGTGCAGCTGCCTTGTCCAAGAGACCCCAGTTCCCTTGGCTGTGCTCATCCCCAGTGCTGTGAGTGAGAGAAGAGTGTCGGGGTGGGGACAGAGATGTTATAGCAGGGCTCTCGGGACTGTAGATGGGGTGGGGGCCCCAGCTGGGCCTTTCAGAATAAGACTGGGCTTCCACATCCCTGACGCAGGGGTCTTCACCTACCTTCCCCTCCTACAGCATTGTTCTATTAAGGACTCTACATTCATTCATCTGGCAAATATTTATGTGTAAACATTTAACTGCTGTGCTGCATGTTAACTGTCATGATAGAGGAATATGCAAAGTACTGAGATGAGTATTTCAGAGAAGGTAATGTTTGGGCTGGGCCTTGTAGGATGAATATGAGTTTGTTAGGTAGACTAGGCATTCCAGGCAGAGGGAAGAACATATGCAAAAGCTCAGAAGTAAGTGGACCAGTGTGGCCAGGGAATGAGAATTTGGTGGTGGGATGCTTATGAAAGGACTTGAATGTCTTACTAAGGAACTTAGCAAAGGTATCCTTGAGGGCTGACCTGATCAGAGCTAAGTCCTAACACCTTTACTTTGAGGGCCAATGTGCAGTGGGGAGAATCCAATATCTTACCTGAAGAATCCCCAGATCCCTAGGCGATACTGAATGGTCACCACCACCACACCTTCATGGGTAGACAGGGCCAGCCCATCGTATGATGCCCCGCCTAGCACCAGACCACCTCCATGGATCCATACCATCACCTGGACAGGAGGAAGTAATCATATTGGTTATAGGAAGCAGAGCTTGGAGGGACCTCAAGAGGTTGTTCGATTTGGCTACCAATCTCTAGGCCACAACCCAAGGAGGCTGTTTTCCAAAGTACACCGTTCCCGGCAAGGTTGGAGCATGGACTGCTCACCCAGCTCAGCAAGCACTGCAAGGGGCAGACTTTATGTTTCACCTTTACCTTATTTAACTCTTCTGGGGTGCATTGAACTTCTCCCCCAGAACAAATGATTATCTCAAGGTGAGCACATGCCCCCGATGGTATCTCTTCCTAGCATGACTTCCCTCTTCCTCCTCTGAATCCCCAAACAGCTCCCACCCTCCAAAGCCCAGCCTAAAATCCACCTCTTCCATGCTGACACCCTCCCATGTGCCAGGGACTGTGCTAAGAATTGAGGATGAGAGTGGACACAATCATTCACAGCTCATGGTTCTTGAATTTGAAGAACTCACATAACAGGTGAGAAGTGAGAATAGCTAAAATAATAATATTGTCAATGAAAAGAAGAGACACTCTTATAACACACACTATGTGCCAGCTTCTCTTCTAAGCACTTAAAATCATTTCATGCTCGTTAAACCATACATGAGGTAGGTACTAATATTATCCCATTTAACAGAGATTAAAACTGAGGTACCTAACTTGTTCAAGGTCACACAGCTAGTAAGTGGTAGGAACAGGACCTAAACCCAGGCCATCTGGCTCCAGAGTTCAGATGTTGAGCTCCCCAGCACACTGTAGGCAATGACTACGGTGCAGTAATCCCACTGTTTGAGTAGGAGTAAGATCTTCCTTTCAACTCTAACTGATGTTTAATGAGCACTTGCTTTGTGTGCTTAGCTAGATGCTGAGATAAAGGCTCTATATGCATGATTTAATATTGATATGTGATTATTCCCATTTGGAGGAAACTGAGGCTTAGAGAAGGTAAGTAATTGCTCAAGTCTCTCAGCTAGTAAGAGGCAGAACTAGGATTTGAACCCAGACCCTGTGGCTCCAGAACCTGTGTCCATAACTAGACTCTTTCCTGCCTCCAGGTTCCCAGAGCCACTGTTTCTCCCATACCTGTAGTCACTGCCTCCCTCTGAGGGTAGGGACTGAATTTATAGCCACGTCTGAGTGAAGGCTGAGCCAGAGCTGGTCAACAATAATTTGTTAAAGAGGTATATGTCTGCCCTGCCCAGATAGTAAGGCCCTTGAGGGCAGGGGCCGGGTTGTAATGCTTTTTGGTTCTTCCTTCCCCCTAACCCCCAAGCCTAACTATGGATATGGAGGACCAACCAACCATTTGCCATCAAGTTGACTCCAACTCATGGCGATCCCATGTGTGTCAGAGTAGAACTGTGCTCCACAGGGTTTTTAGTGGTTGATTGTTTTGAAAGTAGATCACCAGGCCCTTCCTCTGAGGCATCTCTGGGTGGATTCTAACCTCCAACCTTTCGGTTAGGAGCTGAGCATGTTAATTGCTTGCACCACCCAGAACTCCATACATTCATAATAGAAGAATGAATGAGTGAACATTTGCCCCCACCTCCTTGGGCTTTGCAAAGCACACATACGGCCGATTCTAGGCACAAGTTCACAGACACCCTCCCTCACACCTGAGCACCATGCCCGGGGTGCTCCTGGGAGATTGGCTAACATCCCTCTCTCCTCCACCCCAGGGATCACCTCCTTTCTCAAAGTAGCGATTGTAATCTGGGCCCCCAGCAGCACCTGCTCCACCTCTCTAGCCTGTGTCTGGCAGCCTCCTACACCTCTGGGCCTCTGTTTATTACAGAAGTGCTGACTCACTGGGCCATCAGCCTGTGCCAAAAAGAGTTAGCAAAGGAAATCAACTACAAGAAAATCCCAGAAAGCAGGCCAAGGGCAAAGGAAAGTGCTTCTGGGACTGTCCCAGGCTCCACATCCCAAGCCCCCATCTCTGTATGGGGCATGGAGAGTTGTCGCAGACAGATGTTGATGGGCTGAGGAAAGGCCACCCACGTGCTCAATGTCCTAGTCTAGGTCAAAGAGCCCCCCTAAAAAAAACCCCATAAATCATTATGGAAGCAGACTGCCACATCTTACACCTACAGAGCAACATGTGGGTTCTAACCACCGACCTTTTGTTTAGCAGCTTAGTGTTTTACCACTATGCCACCTGCACTATTTTGAAAATCAGGAGACCCGTGTTCTTGCCTGCCAACTCACTGTGTGACCTCCCTTCTCATCCCTGGGCCTCATTTTCCCTGTCTGTAAAGGAAGGGTTGGAATGTTCACTTGTCTCTAAAATTCCTTCCAGCTCTAACTTTATCTGAAATGATGTCTTAGCTGCTCTGGGTATCAGATTCCTAATCTAGCAACTAAGAGTAATCACTCTTGTCCATCCATCTGTACAAGAGAACTTGGAAAAATGACAATTTGCATGAGTGTTGTACAGCAAACTCCTCCAGATGCCATATGTCACCAGGTGGAAACTGAGATACTGGAAAACTTATTGGATTTCCCATGGTCACCCTGTCTGACCCTGGTGGGTAAAGAAAGCCCATTTGCTATGGAGTCTACTCCCAATGCATGGTCACTCATGTGTGTCAGAGTAGAACTGTGCTCCATAGGGTTTTCAGTAGCTGATTTTTCTGAAGTAGATCACCAGGCCTTTGTCCCGAGGTGTTTCTAAAGGGACTTGAACCTCCAACCTTTCAGTTAGCAGCCAAGCATGTTAATCGTTTACACTATTCAGGGACTCTGTAACCTAACCCTACGAGCGCCAGTAAATTTCCGTTAGTCCTTAAACTAGCCCAACCCAGATTTGGCCTGCCCTACATGCGCAGAAGGGCCAGCTGTGATCACTAATTTACCTCAACAGAGGATGCGGCAACAGGAGGAACAAATCAGAAGGAAAATCATCACTGGGACCTTATTCCAAAGCGAGAGGTCCAACAAGAACCACGTCACCTCCTGTTTTCTGGCTGCTTTCTGGAATTTTCTCTCCCCAGTACGCCTGTGTGGCCGCCATCTTGCTGCCCAAGTCACATATAAGCCCTGCTTCCTTGTAACTCAGGGAGTCAGATCTGAGGAACTTCCTCTAGGCTTCTTGCTCTTCACACTGTAATAAAGTTACTTTCTTTTTCGAGACTAGTGTCCAGATAATTGGCATGTCTGAGCACGCCAGACAAGGACCTAGCGTTCAGTAACAACTCCAAAGGAAGCACTGGGAACCCTAAAATAATAGCCTTGACCCTGATGCCCTCACCGCAAGCTGCCTTCACCCACTCCTTGTCTATGGCAGAAAACCATAGAGAGCTCGAGTTCACAAGTCCTGAAGGATGGTTTCCACTGCTTACCGGCAGCCTGCTCTTCCTCATCAAGTCAGCAGGGATGTAAATATTTAGGTAAAGACAGTCTTCAGAAAACTTGAGGGGAATGCTCTCCTTTCTGTTGGTAATGAGTTCCGAGGTCACCTGTCCTGACACTGTGTCTTGGGAGCACCTGGAGAGGAAGGGAAGAAAGAACCATTGAGCTTCAACCAGGTCTAAGCCAAGAGGTATCTCCAGGGCTCAGGCCAGGCTGTGGACTGGGAGGTTTAAGCCTCTATGTGGAGTTGTTATTATCAGTCTCTAAGACATTGGAATCGGTAAGGGGCTACTTGGGGCAGAAGGGGGCTGAGAGGGGTCAGGGATGGGGAGGCTAGGACTCACTTAAGGTATCCCAATTAGAATGTCATTTCTTGGAACTTAACCCTAAAGAAATGTTGATGGCTCTGCACAAAGATTTATCTACAGGATGTTCATCATAGTGTTATTTTTGTTAGCAAAAAACATCAAAAACAGCTTAATACCCCCAAATAGGAGATTGGATAAATAAATCATGGTTCAAGCACCCAATTCAATGCAGCTATTAAATGTCGGACTATGATATTTAATGGCATAGGACAATGCTCAGGATACACTTTTATGTGAATAAAACAGGCTGTAGAGTATGATTCCATCTCAAAGGGAGAAAGTATAGTGATACAACAGGAAGGAAAAAAAAGTCTAAAAAAATTCTGAAATATTTATAGCAGGGCTTTCTGGGTGGTAGAATTGTATATGATTTTAATTTTCTTACTTTTACTTCTGTTTTTTTTTTAACTTTTCTGTAATGAATAAGTATTACATGTGTAATCGAGAAATAATAACTGTGAGTAGAGTACTAAAAAAAAAAAAAAAAAGGGAAAGCAGCCAAAGGCCAGGCTTTGGAAGCCCTCAGAACTGTCTTGCTGAGGAAAATTATGTCTGAATGGGTGGAGGCAGGTGGCCCAAATCCCCAAGTGGGGAGGCATGAGGCCAGCCAGGAAAGCTTTGTGCTTTTGACCCACTTGGCCAGGGATACCGGGACCCATGGACAATTCTCTGCTCATGAAGAGTCAGCTAGATACACCTGGGAGTTGGTAACTCACCTAGATGTCACACTCTCCCCACCTCATCACCCGCCCGACTCCCCAGACCCTCCAGGGTTCAAGGCAGGAGAATAAACAGGATCATTTCTTCTGATCTTCCTAACCCAGTCAACTGTTTATTTTTCCCAAATCATTTATCATACTGTTACATACTATATAACCCTATGGGGCAATTCTGGAGCCCTGGTGGTGTGGTGGTTAAGAGCTCATGATGCTAACCAAAAAGTCAGATCTCCGAATCCATCAGCCATGCCTTGAAAACCCTGTAGGGCAGTTCTACTCTGTCCTATAGCATTGCTATGATTTGGAAATGACTTGATGGCACCTAACAACAACAACAACATGGGGCAATTCTACTCTCTCATAGGTGCCTGGGTGGCTCAAGCGGTTCGAAATTGACTGCTAACCTAATGGTTGGCTTTTCAGACCCACCCAGTGGCCCATGGAAGAAAGGCCTGGTGAATAACTACTGTAAAAAGCACATCCAAGAAAATTCTATAGAAAAGTTCTATTCTGTAATGCACAGGGTTGCCATGAGTCAGAACTGACTCAACGGCAGTGGGTTGAGTTTTGGTTTTCTAAATGTATTACATAATTTATTTATTAATATGCATTTTTTTAAATCTGTCTCTCCCTGCTAGAATGGAAGCTCCATGAATGGAGAAACTGTTGTGTTGTTCACTTGAATCCCAGAAGAAACTAAAATCAATCAGACTAATGCCTTGACTCTTTTCTGCATCACTTTGAGACAATCATCCCCACCAAAAGATGCCAAAGTCACTCCCCAAGGGCTTACACAGGAGGGTAAGAGGTGGTATTCTTCATGAAGCTCCAGGACTCTGCAGGCTGCGGTGGAGCAAATCTCGGGGATCTAAGAGGGGGCTTGGCAAGAGGGATTCCCAGGCAAACAGCCACAGGCTGTGCAAATCCTTCTAAGCCGACATACTTTCCCAGGACGTTGCCATGCACGGTGTCCACCACAGGTGGTGAGGACGGGTGCCCTGCTGGACATGGGGAGGAAACGAGGACACACCAGAGATAAAAAAAAGCAGCTTAAAAAAAAATGGTAGAAACACTTTATGGTGCTTTGATTGGCCTTTTCCCTACCCTGTCCCCAGCTTGGTGGCATCTTGAAGACCAGCAGCCCACGTCCCCAGTGTGGGATCCTGGTCCCTGGTTCCAGTGGAGCAAAGCAGATCTTATTCAGAAATTACTGTATTTGACTCTTCCAACCTGTCTAGGGTCTGCCTGAGTATGATGTTCACGTGGGTTGTTCATAAATACCTTTATCACGTTGAGCAATTTCCCTTCTATTCCTAAGTTACTGAGAAATCCATAGAGACGGAATGCAGATTGGTGGTTGCCAGGAGTGGGGAAAGAAGATAGTGGGGGAGAAACAGCTTAATGGGTAAAGGTTTTAGTTTGAAGTGATGGAAATGTCCTGGGACTAAATAGAGGTGGTAGTTGCACAACATTGTGAATATACTAAATGCCATGGAGTTGTTCACTTTAAAATGGTTAATGTTATGTTAGGTGAATTTTACCTTAATAAATTAATAAATATAAATAAATGCAAAAAGGAGGGCTGCTAGGATTGAATACTACATTTGGTTTCCTCTCTTAGAAGTCTCTGGAAATATTTCATCCAGTAGGAACCTGGTGCCGAGCTGCATGAGAGAGATGAGACGATGAGCAAGAGGTGGCCCCGATTCTCAGCAGTTCTGAACCTTGCAGGGAAAGTGAGTCATGGATATACTTGACCTAAGGTAGGAAGAACATGGACAGCATCCTGGGAGAGGTACCAGTGAGGTGCTACAGGAGTTAGAAGGGGAGCAGTGCCTTCTGATTGGTGGCATTGCGGAGGAGGTGACACTGGAACTGGGACTGGCAGGAGGGGAGGATTTGAACAAGAGGAGATAGAAGAGGGGCTATAAAGCTTTAAAGAAGAGAGAATGTGCTGAGGCTCTGAGACATCAAAATGCACGGCCTGCCCAGGGAAGGGCTAGTGGCCCACTTGGGCCTGGTGAAATCTTCAAGGGGTCAATAGCCTGAAATGGGAGACGTGCACGTCAGGGAGGGCCTCCAATACCAGCCTAAGGGTTTGAGCTTTAGTTGGTGGAATAAAGAGCAGCACGCAACAGTTCTGGAATAAGGGAGAGTAGCCCAGTAAGCTGGAAGATTCTTCTGGTGGCTCTGAGCAGGATCATCCAGCAAGGAGACAGGCTGGGGATCAGATTCTTATATGTTCCAGTTTCATCCTTGTACAGCAGACAAGTCCTCCGTCTTGAACTAAAATTCATCTCCCTGCAGCTTCTGCCCATCAGTCCTGGTTCTACTGCACTGAACAAACCTGTCTTTCATGTGGCAGGCGGCCTTTTAGATACTTAACTGTACCCATCCCTCAAGTCTTCTTTTTTCCAGCCCTTGTAGCCTTCATGTGTTTGAGCATTCCTCACAGAAAGTTATTTCTAGCCTCCTGTCATCCCAGTTGCTTTCCTTTAGATACAGACATAATGTCAACATCTCTTCAAAGTGTGGGCCCAGAATAAAAAAGAATAATGCAGATATGGCCTTATAGAAGAATATCCAATGATATGGGACCTTCTTCATGCAAATACAGGTTACAAAACAGTATCCATGTCTAAAGCTATTAATAGTCAATCCCATACTGTGGACATTTAGATTGTTTTCTTTTGTTGTTGTTGCTAATTATTACAAACCACACTGAGATGGACTTCCTTGGATGTACATATGTCAAAAAGCAAATGGATGATGTCATTACAGTTGACTTTTTTTTGGGGGGGGATTTCCAAGTTTTCTACATTGTACATGTATTCTTTTTTATAATTAGAAGGAAAAATATGAGGAACTACAGTAACATATATAAGGACCTTGGAAGAAGGTTGACAGGATTTGGCACCTGACCAGATGTGGGGGATATGGGAGGGAAAGGAAGAAGACCAAGGGGCTGGCTTGTGGTGCTGGGTTTTGTTTCAGATGCATTTAACTGAGAAGTCAGCGAGATAACCAGGTGAGAAGGTGCTACAGGAACTGAGCACTTCAGGACTTGAAGGGGGCAGGGTGAGGTCATGGGTGTGTGAGGGTTCACTGAGGAGTCAGTGTGAAAGGAAAGAGAGAGCTAAGGATAAAGTACAGGGGACCACTACAGCTGAACCTGAGAAACTCCTTCAGAGGGGTGGGAGGGGACACAGCGGCGTGGTGGGGGGACAGCATCATGGCAGCCAAGGGGGAAGGAGGAAGAGGGGCAGGCCAAGAGGGCAGAGCGCTTCAGAGATGTTGAGGAGAAGAAACTGAGAAGAAACCACTGGACCTGGCCTTTGTTAGCTCAGTGATAACCTTCAAAATGACAAAGTGAGTAGAAGCCAGATTTCCCAGGTCAGAAAGTGGATGGATGGAGCAAGGGACATAAACAATAATGGTAATAACAGCAGTTACCACATATGTTACATGACTCCAGCTCATCTAAATTAAGCCTCACAACAGCCCTGCTAGGTAGGTGTTAATGTGCCCATTTTACAGATGAGGAAACTGAGGACCTGAAAGCCCCAAGTGTGGATTTTGTAAAGACAGAGACTGGGTGCAGTAACCAGCATAAGGAAATGTATCACACTCCAAATTTGGTTCCTTTCTTACTGTGCCCTCCCACTCATTCCCAGCCTCTCACAGTGTCACAACCACCAACTCTTTTTCCTCCAGAAAGAAGAGAGAATCCCGGTAGAGCTGGGCTGTCGGCACACAGATGACTGGACCGCTGGCCTGGATTCTGGAGCCAGTGATATATCCCAGGGTGCGATTGTTCAGCTGACATTGGAAAGTACTTTCCCTCTCTGTGCCTCAATTTCTCCATCTCTAAAATGGCACAGATGCTTTCTGAGGTCCCTGACTGCACCTCTTTATATATCGACCCCTTTTTAGCGCCTCCTCTATATCAGGTGGAGCCCTGGTGGCACGGTTGTTAAAAGCTCAGCTGTTAACCAAAAGGTCTGCAGTTCCAATCCACCAGCCGCTCCTTGGAAACCATATGGGGCAGTTCTACTCTGTCCTATAGGGTGGTTATGCGTTGTGATTGATTGAAAGGTAACGGGTTTGGTTTTTGGTTGTCTGTATCATGCACTATCTTAAGTCCTTTGGAAACAATAACTTATTTCATCCTCACAACAGCCCGGTGATGTAGTCACTAGTATAATTCCCATTTTAGAGATGGAGAAATGGAGACACAAAAATTAAGTAGAATATACAGCTAGTAAGTGCTGAGCTGGGATTCTAACCCAAGCACTCTGGCTTCAGAGTTCATGTTTTTAGTACTCTGCTAAGCCATTCCCCGTGATTTGGCCATATCTGGATTAATAACAGTCCTCATCTGTGAGGCATGAGGTGAGCTCTTCGCTACCCTGCTCTTGGAGCTGCGTTTGCAGGGTCAACACCCCGCCCCGCACCACCTCCAGGGTCCAGAGTGGGCTGGGCAGGCTGCTCCAATCAGGAAGGCGCTCTCAGTTAATGGATCTGGACTTGTTGCCTTTGTCCTGTATGTAACTCTGTCCACTTCTCCCAAAACAAGGATTTCCAATTGTGTCCCCCAATATTTGTATTTCAAAATGACTCACCTCAAACCTTGGCAGCAGCGAGGGAGGCCACGACCAGAGCGAAGAACCTCATGGTAGAAGGGTTGCTGCGCCTGCAGCCAGCGAGGTCTCTCTGCCCTAGGAGGGGCTGTGCCTGTTCAGCCCCAGGGCCTAAGGTCCTGTCCTTGGCCACAGGATCACCAAATTCAAAGTTTTTGAAAAGCTCTCCCTCTTTTAAGGATCACTAAGGAGGGCGGGGAGGCAGGAGAGGGGCTTTAAGCCACGCGCACCCAGAATGTACCATCATATCTAAGCAGCCCTGCCAACCTCTCTAATTACAAAAGTCACAAACTTGTCAAACAAGTTGTCACATAAGGGTTTCTGCTTTCACTGGACCTTAATCTTAGTGTGCTGCGAATTGCCCAAAGGGAAGCACATGCAGGCAGAAGCCTAGGCTCAAGGGGAAGCTTTGATCTTGAGAACTCAGAACAAGCTTTAAAATACAGCAACTCCCAGCCCCATGACTGCTGGGTATTTTAAAGCAAATCTCTTAGCTTTCTTGGGCTTACATTTCCTAGGGTTCTAGGCTCTCAAGTTTGGAAGAGATCTTAAATTTCATCCAGTCTCCCTTGTGATGCCTCATTTAGCTTTACAATATTCTTGCCAGATGATCAGCCTTCTGCTACACACCCACAGAGTCAGGGAACTGAGTACCTCTGCAGGCAGGGGTCTTTGGACAGGCTGTTCTTCCAGTAAAGGCTATTCATCTCCCCCTAGTCCCTGGCTCTAGTCATCTATCCATGCTCTATTCATTCATTCTTCAAACATTTACTAGGCACCTGGCACTTTGCTAGGTGCTATGGATACAAAGATGAATTCAAGACATGTCCCGTCTCTTCCAGGCATACACTGTGTATTGTACAACACAGACGTGGGGGGGAAGTTGGAATGAATGCAAAAGCACCAAAATAGGTGGATACAGAGTGCTGGTATACTTGGGTACAAATGGCTAATGTACTGGGAACACAAGGAAGATGCTCAAAGCCTCTTTCACACAGTCATTCAGTGTCCCCAAATAGGGATTAGTTAAATGCACACTGGTACAGCTGGCCAACAAATACTATGCACTTACTCATACTACTGATGTAGGTCTCTATTTATGGAGGAGGAAAGACAGTTATGATCTATTCTGAAGGGGAAAAAGAAAAGGTCATAAAACAGTTATGGCTGCTTTGGAAAAGAATTTGGTGTTTCCTCCAAAAGTGTAACCTAGAGATACCATCTCTAATCCAGCAATTCCACTCCTAGGTGTGTACCCAAGATAACTGTAAACGTATGTTCACACGGTGTGTACATAAATGTTTACAGCAGCATTATTCACATAGGCAGAACAACCCAAATGTCCATAAACAGAAGA
Source organism: Dugong dugon (assembly GCA_030035585.1). NCBI lineage: Eukaryota > Metazoa > Chordata > Mammalia > Sirenia > Dugongidae > Dugong > Dugong dugon. The sequence continues at coordinate 62,874,383 of CM057478.1, read as the reverse complement.
CTGGATAAACAAAATGTGGTCTATCCAGACGATGGAATATTATTCAGCCATCAAGAGAAATGAAATTCTGATGCATGCTATAACATGGATGCACCTTGAAAACATTATGCTAAGTGAGAGAAGCCAGACACAAAAGGCCACATATTATGTAACTCCATTTATATGACATGTCTAAAATATGCAAATCCATAGAGGCAGAAAGTAGACTAGAGGTTGCTAGGGAGTTTAAAGGGGGGAATAAGGAATAACTGCTAATGGGTATGGAGTTTCTTTTAGGGTGATGTAAATGTTCTGGAATTAGACAGTGGTGATGGTAGTAAAACTTTGAGAATATACAAAAACCCCCCAAATTGTACACTTTAAACGGGTGAATTTTAGGTATGTGAATTGTATTTCAATTAAATAAATAATTTTTTAAATAGTTATGCATATATATACCAGCCTTCTTGGCCCTTGCCAGGCAGCAGCCAACCTCCTGCAGGACCTGGCTGCACTGCAAACCTTTCAATGTCAGCCCCCATGGAGTGCTGGCAAGGGAGATGCTCTGTGTGACCTCAGCTGTGACAGAGTTGCAGGGAGACAGCTGCGTGGTGGTCAGAAACTCCTCAAAGAGCTGGTAACAAATTGGACTCTGGTGTTCTGCTTGTCAGCTTGTTGCCTCCAGGCCTTGGAAGGGCTGAGCTGGGTCAGACTAGCAGGGTGTGAGAGGAAGGGGTGGGCTGCAGGAAACCAGGAAGGGCACCCCTGGCCCCAGAGAACGCCCCAACAAGGACTTGGCCTAGACACACTCAGAAGCTGTATATCCACTGTTTCAGTAGTAGAGAATGGCTGTTAGATGGGGGAGTCTCAGTCCAGCTCCTCTGCAGCTCCAGAACCCCAGTCTAGGATGGGCAGATCACAGTCAGAAGCAGAGGCCTGAAGCAACCCAGGCCCACCCTGAGCCATCCCCATATCCATCCTAAATTCATGTCAGGGAGTCTGGGAGGCAAGACTTTTTTTAACTGTGTACATTACTGCCCTGTTAGGAAGAGGGTGAGAAGGATATTGGGTTGACACTTGTCATTGTCTCCTTCCTGTGACTTCCTCACCCTGGATTCCATCCTGTGGTCTAGAATAAAATTTATCTTGAGCCCAAGTTATGGGGACTCAAGCCTCAAGTCTTGCAGGAGAAAGGCAGACAGACTTGGGGTCAACATTCATAGAGGCGTCTCTGAGCTGGCAGGTGAACATGTCTGCTGAGCACTGCATTCTGCAGACTCCAGGTTCCTTCTCCACTTCCTTGGCTAACAAGGCACTTTAGCAATGGAGGAAGCTGATTAAAATAGAATATGAGCACTGTGGCCACCAGGTGGCACCAACACACACTTCTGCTGCTAACCGGAGGCTGAGGGAAGAGAAGAGGACTGAGGGCCTTTGTTCTCTGGACACTTCTTAGAGCCTCAACACCTCCATAAGCCAGAGGAGTGAAAAGTGGTCCTTGTCTGCATGAAAAGATCTGTTTGTTTTTTATTGTTATGTCTTTGAGGGAGTCATTGATTCATTCATCAGCATCATACTTAGTTCTACTATGTACCAAGAAGGAACTAGAGAATACAAAAATGAATAACCTCTCCTCAAGGAACTCAAAGTCTGATGGGGAGGCAGATGGTCTGATGATAAGGAAACATTTATTAAGCACCTACCAAACGCTCATTTAAACCCCTTTTAGTGACTTCCTATTGCCTTCAAGTTAAATCCAAGCTCCTCTGTCTTTCTCTCCTCATCTCACCCCATCTCTCTGGTCCAACCATTCTAGACTAGCTGCATTTCCCCCACCATGCCCCTATGCCCTGGTCTTTTCTCATCTGTCTGAAACGGGCTACCTCTTCTATGTCTATAAAGTTGTCACCTCCTAAAAAAAGTCTTTCCTGACCTACTCTCATCATTGACTTGCCGCAATTTATTCAGATGATCTTTTAAGGGACAAGTAACTTTTGGGATAAGAGGCAGCAACCACAAATTACTTACGTGTGTATCGCCAGTGACTAGGCAAGTGTCCAGCACATGGTAGGTTTCTCAGTGGATGGTTGGGGGAAGGGTTCTCTTTGGATGGTTGGCTTTACAGAGACTAGTGAAACAAGGCCCATTTCACAGCCTGCCGGGGAAATCAAGCACTGAATCCCATCTACAGAGATCAGTGGGGGTTCCCTCAAACAGGTGACACTTGAGCTACGTCTTGAAGGGAATTCCAGAACATGAGACTAGCAAAAGTAACAGCACAGAGGCATGAAGCAGTATAGGGAGTACAAGGGTCTGCAAAACTGTACAAAGTGCAAGTGGAGGGGTTGAAGAAGAGTAAAATCCAGAATATGAGGGGCTGCATATCCTGGGATAAGGAGGTGGAAATTTTCCAGAGGGCAATAGGAAGCCATTGAAAAGTTTTAGATATGCAAAGTGGTGTGATTATACAGGAGTGTTAGATGGTGTTATCAGTAAGCGATTGCTGTAACAAACTATCCCCAAACTTAAAACAACCACCAGGTATTTAGCTCATGAATCTGTGGGCCACTTAGGAAGTTTGGCTGTTTGGGACCAGGCTCAACTGATCTCCACTGGGCTCCCTCTTGGGTCTGCAGTCAGCTAGTGGGCCAGCTGGAGTTGACTGGTTCTTGACAGCTTCACTTGGGTGACGCCATTCCATGTAGCATCTCATTATCTGGCAGACCAGCCTGGGATAGTTCACATGGCAGTTGCATGGGTTGAAGAGAGTGCGTGGACATGTGCAAGGCTTTTTGAGGCCTGGGTCTAGAACTGGTACATGTCACTTCTGCCTTATTGTGTTGTCAAAGAAAGTAAGCAGACCAGCTCAGACTCTTAATGAGTGGAGCCGCAAAGCCCCATGGCAAAGCGCATGGACATAGAAAGATGAGGACGATTGTGGCCATTCGGATGGATCCCTCAGGCCCTGTAGGGTGAGGATGGTGGCAAGGAGACCAGGCGGGAGTCTATGAAATCAGCCGAAGTGAGACACAAAGGATATATCCTTGCAGAGAAAGCTAGGGAAGCCGGGCTTCCTGAGGAGTAATCCATCCTGAAGGCTGTAGTCTTGGATTTTCATCAGTAACTGTTGTGCTACATGGACACTACTCACAGGAGGGCAGCAGAGAACCATCAGCTAGAATGGTTGCCCTTGGCCAGAATCAAGTGACTTGAATGGTTGGAAGTTAGAGAACAGGACCAAAAAAACCAAACCAAACCCACTGCCACTGAGTGGATTCCAACTCATAGCGAACCTATAGGACAGAGTAGAACTGTCCCACAGAGTTTCCAAGGAGCTCCTGGTGGATTCAAACTGCGGACCGTTTGGTTAGCTGACATAGCCCTCAGTCACTATGATACCAGGGTTTCTGAGGTCAGGACAGGCCCAGGTTAGGGATTTTAGAACAGTTTTCTAGGTAGGAAGGCAGGATTGCTTTGCACGTAAGGACTCAGATTCTGGAGTCAAACTGCCAAGATTCGTGTCCCAGCTCTGTCACCAGGGCCAGCTTCATGGGCTTGTGACCTGTGCAGTCACATGGGACCCTGCTCTCAGAAGAAAGGTCCCACACTTGCTTTAATGCTCTGTGGTTGCTGTCTTGACATTCTGAGAAATTTTTAACAAGGGTCCCACATTTTAATTTTGCTCTGCACCCTGGAAATTATGTAGCTTGTCCTTTTTGTCACTTACTTGTTGAGTAGTCTTCGATCTCATGTTCACCTTCATGTGGTTCAGACCAAGTATTCACCTCACAGTGTTGCTATACAGATTGTTTGAATTAATATGAAAAGTGCATAGAGCACATAATAAACATTCAATAACTGTTAGTTACTACTATTACTATAGGGTTGAAGCAAATAATGAACATATCACTGAAGGCTGATGCCCATTTCTTCCTTGTCAAGATCTGGCTATCTGGCTATCAGTCCATCCATCTTGGTTTATGACCAAGCACTTACTTACCAGTTACAGCTCGGTTGAATCGATTCCAACTATTGGTGACCCCATGTGTGTCAGAGAACTGTGTTCCATAGGGTTTTCAATGGTGGATTTTTTGGAGGTAGATTACCAGGACTTTCTTCTGAGTTGCTCCTGGGTGGAGTCAAACTTCCAACCTTTCAATTAGCAACCAAGCGTAGTAATCGTTTGTACCACCCAGGGACTTGCTAGGGGATCACAAAAATTAATCTGACCTTAATCCTGACCCCAGGAGCCATAGTCTAACAGGAAAGCCTCTGGTCACCAGCTAACTTGGCTTCCTTTTTACTCTTGGTGCCAATGTACAGATGAACACAAATGGGCAATGACCAAAAAGACTGATGGCTGAGCAGTCCTGAATTGCTATGCCAGCTGTGTGACCTCAGAGAGTGTTCCTCTCTCTGAGCCTCAGACTAATAAAATAACCATCCCCCTTACTCCAGGGTTGTTGGAAGATTAAAAGAAAGTGTTGGCCATGGACATGCTTTATGCTTCACAAAGGGGCTGTGTGTGTGATGGCTGTGACCAGGTGGGGCTGTAGAAAGTCCCCTCCACCCACCTCCCTGCTCACATTCCTCTCAAGGATGGAAAAAGACTGGGCTGTGGCAAGGGAAGGAGGCTCTTTCCTGGCACCCGAGCTGACAGGTCTGTGGGAATCCAACATGAGTTTCATCCAGGAGCAGTGCCCCCACTGGGCAGAAGGACCCCAAGTTCATGGTGAAACAGAGGATCATCTTCTGCAGAGCTGGAGGACAAAGGAGCTCCTGGGGTGGGATGTATCCGCACATACCCACCTGGTTGTTTGATAATCTAAAGAATTGGAGGCCTGCCCCTTGCTTTCAATCCAGGCATGGTGGGTACCATTTTGAAATATTAACCAGGACTTGTTGCTTCTTTTCTACCCCTCTCCCCCACCCCACATTTCACTGTGTCCCTGGGCCTTCTCCATTCACTCATCTAGGCTTTCCTCAATTACTACCTTAGAAAAGAAACGTCAGAGCAGAACACAGAAAACTTGGCTTTGAGTCTAACATATGTGAATCCTGAAAGACTGTGGGGAGATATAATAGATTTGGAAGACTGAAAGATGATACAGGAGTAAGACTTAATTATCAAGCTGTAGATTATCTGGAAGAAGTCCTGGTGGCACAAACCGATAAGAGCTCAACCCACTCAGTGGCTCCAAAGGAAAAAGACTTGGCAATCTGCTTCCATAAAGATTACAGCCTAGAAAAGTCTATGCTGCAGTTCTACTCTGCCACACGGAGTTGCTATGAGTCAAAATCAACACAATGGCACCTAACAACGGCAGATTTCTTGGGCTGGAAAGAGGAAGAGAAGGGGATGGCTTAAATAAGTATGTAGCACTGGTGAAGTCCCTGAGAACAGAAGCCTGTATTCCCATCCTCCTGCCAACCCAAGTCTAGAAGGGCATCACAGAAACCCAGACAGATTTTAGAGGCAGCTGAAAGCAGAGGAGAACTGAGCCTCTACCCTGGAGAAAACATTGGGAGAACCCATGGGCACAATCAGATGTGGTTTCTTAATGTATCTGGGCAGACAGATGTAAGCCTGGACAGTCAGATATAGTTGTGCAGATTGTGCACTGAACAAGTCTAAGGGGGCCATTCACATCCCCCTGTGCAGAATTTTCACATCATACCTGTTGATCCTGTCACAGCACTCCCTGAACCTCAGTGAGGTGAAGAAAAAGTAGATTTTTTTTTGGTCCAGAATGAGGCATGACAATGTAGAGCAAGGGACAGCACGCTACGGCCCATGGGCCCAATCTAGCCCCACTGCCAGTTTATGTAAATAAAGTTTTATTGGAACACAGTCATTCTCATTTGTTTACATCTTGTCTATGGCTGCTATCTTGCTACGATGGCAGAATTAAGTCTCTGGACAGAGACCATATGGCCTGCAGAGCTGAAAATATTTAATTTCTGGCCCTTTACAGAAAAAGTTTGCTGACCCCTGCCATAGTCTGGCAGCCATCGCAGACCCGCATCTGAGGGCCAGATGGGGACCTGGAGGCCTCAGGAGATACCAGTGTGGCCAGATGACAATACTGATAGCCCATTGCTCCCTTACCCACCACACACCCCCAATGAATCAGCACTCGTAGGGCCTGCACCTTAGATACAAGCCCAGGAATGAGGGCAAAAGATTCTGAAATGTCACCAGCACAAAGGGGCTCCAAATGCAAATTAAGTTCAATCCTTTCTAAAAACACACAATCCCATTTCTTGCCTGTCTGTATTTGTGAACTGAGATGTCACAGCCAATGCACAGGGCCAGGTGTGCAGATCCTGGGCTAATTGTCCACGCCTTCATTCAGCCACTCACCTCTGTACTTGCCAGGTTAAGCTCTGGACACACCTGCTGGATAGGCGGTGCCCACTCAGAAGTCTGCATTCCCACAGTGCCCTTGTGAAGGCAGGGATGGTGGTTGCTATGCTCACATCCCCAGCAGAGCACCTTCCTGCTTATGGTGCAGTCTCTCTAAGGAAAAAAACAAAAGCAAACCCATTGCCTTTGATTCCCACTCATAGTGACCTCATGTGTTACAGAGGAGAACTGAGTTCTGTAGCGTTTTCTTGACTGTAATCTTTACGGAAGCAGATCACCAAGCCTTTTCTTCTTTCTTCCGCAGCACTGCTGGGTGGGTAGAACTGCCAACATTTCAGTTAGTCAAGCAAAAACCATTTGCACCATCCAGGGACCTCATTCTCTCTAAGGTGGAAGGTTTAATCTCCAGACCAAGACACAGACACTGGCTTGATCTCCAAAACAACATTTATTCCCAAAATTGAAGCCACAAGTACAAAATTGGGCTATAAACGCCTTCTGTAGAATACCCCTGTAGAATACCCTGTTGGCCTTCTGTTCATAGCTCAATGTGCTCTGCCTGCGGTGGCTTATCTGCTGCCTTTTTGGCCAGGACCTCAGTCCAGAAAGCCACCTCCTTGTCTTTCAGCTTCTGGGCTGCCTTAGTGGTGATGCCAATCTTCAGGTACCCTTCCTTCTGGTCATACGCTGGCCAATGGGGCAGCCCTTCTCCGTTGGGGTTCCTGGGAACAGAATCAAATAGAAATTCCCAAAGCTACAGTGTGGTCCAAAGCAACCCTCTGAGATGTGCAGCGGGCCCCTGGCTTCATCTCTGCCAAGAGGCTCACTCGCCTCCAAGACAAGGAGCTCACTATCTCTGGGGGGACCTTGTCCACTTTTCGAGAGCCCTCGTTGTTAGAGTACTTTGGTCATAGAGTCAACAGCTTTACCACTTAAACTTTAGAAGCTCCCCTTCCTGATAGGTATGCCCTGCTCCTCCTGTCCCCAACCCTGTTCCAGCTCTGCCACCAGTCTCACCCATTCCGAGCAAAGTTGGCCCACAATTTCATCACCATCTTGCTGAGTTTGACCTCCTCTTCTGAGGCACCCTCTATGGGAAAGAGAAACAAACAAACAAAAAAAGGCTTTTCTACTCAAAGTATGGTTCTTGGACCACTAGCATCAGAACTACTTGGGCACTCATTAGAAATGCAGAATCTTGACCTTATCCCAGATCTACTGATTCAAAATCTGCATTGCAACAAGATTCTGGGTAATTTGTGTGCACTTTAGGTTTGAGAATTACTGATCTAGGACTCAGTGAAGGGCCTGCAGTTGGTCTGTGAGCTGGCTGTGTTTGTCTTTTTTGTGCCCACAGGACCCTCCTTCCTCTTCAGAATCACAATGTCATGCCCTACAGCTTCCTTCACAGCAGCTCCAACTCCCAAGACTGCTCTCCTTTGGGTATTTTCTCAATCCCCTTCACCCACCTACATTTTGATAGTCTGAAAAAACAGAGCTGAAATGGTCCTACGGAGATATACAACCAGGAGATGTCCAGAGGCACTGGTGTGTCACAACCATGAGGTGGATCACAAGACATCTGTAATACCTAGTAGTTAGGTATTGGAGACACTAGTGAAGGATTTTCTTTAAAATATTATATTATTAAATTGATAAAATTTTAAAAGTTATAAGTTTTAGATAGATGTTAAGATAGATGATAGATATACAGGTAGATAGATAGTAGATATGTAGGTAGATAGATACTCACACACATAAGAAAGGATTCAAAGTTAACCCCAAGTCTAACCTTACTCTCACTTGCATTCTGTTACGCTCTTATGAGTGGGAGATGAAGGGGTAACATTCTAGCCTTTGAGCAGGGCCCTGCAGGTGACCTACTACCTGTCTTATTGATGCCACAGGTCTGGATTCTGACAGTGACCATGGCTGAGGGCATGTGGATGCACATCCCCCATCATACATGTTAGAGCAGGAGAAAGGTTGGAAACTGCCCAGTTAGTTCAGTCCTGTTATGGTGAGTTCAGGAAACTAAGGCCAGGAAAGAAGGAGGAAATTGCTCGAGGCCACCAAACAGAGACTTGAGCCCAGGTCCCCTAACTCCAAGCTCATAGCCAGCAAAGAGCCATCACCTTTTAAAAACGGAGCCCCGAAGACGGAGAAGAGCTCATCCCCGTGGTCTCCTATCACCGTCTTGGGTTTCATCTCTGATGAAAAGCTTGGACGATGCTGAAACTCGTACATGTACGTGGGGGCTCCGGCATCTGAGAAAACATGGATTCATGGTTAGTTCATTTTAGCAGATGCATACCTGGATGGTCTCAAGCTCTCCAGAGGGCCCTGAGCGCTCAGAGAATTGGTCACACACCTAGGTACTGAGTACACAACACCAACAATATTAATAGCAGCTGCCCTTTGTGAGTGCCAACTGTGTGTTGGGCACTGTGTGGCCCTGCAGGAAGCCCCGGTTCATCAGCACAATTGAGAAATGGAGTTTCAGAAAAGCTCATTGTCTAACTTAAGACTGCATAGGTGGTAGAGGTAGGGCAGGGATTTGGGTTTAGTATTTGTTGAATAAATGAATGAATGAATGATGTTGAATGAATGAATTTTGAAATTCCTACATCAATTCTTTCAAAATGACTATCATTATAGGGCCCTAGGTCAATTCACGTAAATCCCTTTGCCTACTGATGTATTCACACACACAACAATCTACATACATCACATGTACACGCTTGTATTTCATTGATAACAGACTTGTTTTCATTCCTCTGGAGAATATCTACAGTCCAATAGGTATCTTCTATTTTCCCTAGTTTTGAGCATTTCCACTGTTTTTCTCACACATTCTGAGAAGAGTGAGGCAAATCCATGTTACTCATCTGAAAGCGAGGATATTGAAATACACATACATGCAGAATGGGAACGATCTGTCTCTTGTGTCTCAGGAAACCACAAACTCAACAGTTCATATTTCTGTCCCCTCCCTTATCTTGCTTCCTGCTTGGCCCAGGGAGTGTTAAGGGGCTGGCAGGAAAGAGAAGGGGCCATGGAAGTGCAACCTGGCCTTTCTCCTGTTCTCCCAGCGCTCCTCTCTCACCACTGAAGCTCTCCTGTCCAAGTTCAAAAAGATGTAATTTTTCCTGCTGACTGGTCATCAGGGCCACCAATTCCTCAGGGCTAACTCATGGGCCACCCATCTAAAAGAACTCATTGCTTCACATAGGTCACAATGCCCACTGAGGAGAGATTCTAACAGGGGCAGGGTCACGCCCCAATCAAGCTATCATTATAGAGCATTAGGTCAATTCACAGAGCCCTGGTGGCACAGTGGTTAACAGCTTAGCTGCTAACCAAAAGGTCAGCAGTTCAATTCCACCAGCCACACCTTGGAAACCCTATGCAGTTCTCCTCTGCCCTATAGGGTTGCTGTGAATCAGAATCAATTCCATGGCAACACGTTAGGTCAATTCACATAAACCCCTTTGCCTACTGATGCATTCACACACACAAATCTATATATACCCACAGTGGTGTCACTAGGAGGGTGCAGGGGATGCTGCACATGGTGACATTGTCAGAGGGTGTGACACCAGAATGACTGTCTATAAAATTTGGTGCAGTGTTTCAGCAGAAATTTATTTTTTTATAAACATACCCCTGTAGTTAGTTATAACAACTAAAATATTTTTCATTAGCCCAGCTTACATGTATCAATAAACCTACAAGGCTAAAAGTCTATGCTAACATCCTTTTTGAATATTCTAATGCCCTCTGGTCAGAGCTGTCATTATTACCCAATTACAATGACATTTTGAATCACATGGTTTTGTCTGCATGCGTTACAAGCACGCACTGTTGTTTTCGTTGCTGCCAATGTTTTATAGTTGCTGATTTTGTCAAATTTTCTGGTGTTTTAGCTACAATATTGTAGTAATTAGTATTCGTGAACTTACATCAATAACTTTTTTGAGAATGAAGTAGTAGTTAAAAGAAAAGAAGGAGAAAAATAAAAAAGTTTTCTGCTCACTTATCAATAACGCTCTAACTAATAATGTAATTCAGTGTAGAAAGGTTTTACAACACAATTATGTTGTTAGCATTCATACAATCTAAGAGATGTCAAATTTATGCAATTTACTACTATATTTATCACATATTATTCTGTGATTAAAACTGATAATAAACATTGCTAAGGACCGTGTATGGTCTAGGACGGGAGGAGGTCCAGGGTGGGGGCGGGGTGACACCATGACTTACCACACTGGGTGACACCAACCCTAGTGACACCATTGTACATCCAGTGTACACTATTGTATTTAATTGATAACAGACTAGTTTCCATTCCTTTGGAGAATATCTACAGCCTGACACGTGTCTTCTACTTTTCCTAGTTTTGAGCATTCCCACTGGTATAGAAATTTTGCAACTTTTTCCCCCTAAGCATGGTAAGAAGTTTACAAAACACAGAAAAATGAACAAAAAGATCCCTTACAATCCCACCACTCAGAGAAAGCCTTTGTTAATATTTTATCACATATGCCTTTAATAGATATAAAATTGAGATAATATTGTATATGCCATTTTGCAATATATTATAATTATTTCTTCACATTGTTAAATATTCATCCACAAAATGATTTAACAATATATGTCATCCCAACATGAGGATTTGCCCCTGGGTGGTACAAATGGTTAATGCGCTCAGCTGCAAACTGAAAGGTTAAAGGTGCCCAGAGGCACCTCAGAAGAAAGGCCTGGTAATCTACTTCTGAAAATTCACCCATTGAAAACCTTATAGAGCACAGTTATACTCTGACACACATGGGATCGCCATGAATCGGAGTCAACTTGATGGCATCTAGAATCAGAAAACATGAGGATTCAGCATAATTTATCTAATCATTCCCCTCACTTGCTCATTGCATCCTTGAATTAAAAAAAAGAAGTGTTGTCTGGAACAGTCAGTCCTTCTGTGGCTCTAACCCACTTGTTAAACAGGAGCGTCAAGGCCAAGCAGAACTCGCTGAAAGGAGGTGGCTTAACCTTGCCTCTGCCACCCAAGAGTTTTAGAAAGGAAACAGAACCCAACCATAGAGGAAAGGCTTTTTGTGGATGAGAGAACTTACTTCAGGCAGTATCTTGCCCCCCGCAAAATACTTTTTTTAAAAACTTACTGCCTAAAACCACTGAGATTTGTAAAATTCCTGCAATCACAACACAGGTCTTCAGAGGAAAGCAGGGCACAGATTTGGGTGACAGCAATTAGGAACAAGAGACACAGACACAAGGAGAGAGCTCACAATCAAATATTTACAAATTAAAATACAACATGATTTTTTTTTTTATTTTTGCTGGGGTAGGGCTTATGAAATTGACAGCATTTTTAAAATTTTTTAATTATAGTATGCCAAGTGGAAAAGAGCTAAGAAATCCACACTCTTATGCACTGGACAGCAATTTTGCAATATGTATCAAGAGCTTAAAACACCTTTACAGTTCAGCCTAGTAATTCTGCTTCTAAAAACCAGCCCTAAGAAAATTGTTAGAGATGTGATCAAAGAGTTATGCACATAAGGATGAGTATAAGCTTATTTGTAACATCAAAATATGAGCAGCCAGCCTAAGTATCCAGTAAGACAGGAAGGTTAAATCGAGTTATAATGTATTCATTCCATGGACTCACTTGCAGCCAATGAAATACATGTTGTTATTTTTTTAATTGTACTTCAGGTGAAGGCTTACAGAACAAATAGTTTCTCATGAAACAGTACTACACATATTTATTTATGACATCAGTTAACAACCCCACAACATGTCAACCCTCTCCCTTCTCGACCTTTTTTTTTTTTTTTTTTTTGGTGAAAATATACGTAGCCAAAAATACACCATTTCAAAAATTTCTACATGCGCAGTTCAGTGACATCGACTACGCTCTTCCAGTTGTGCTGCTAGTCTCACTTTAGATGAAGGCTTACAGAACAAAAAAGTTTCTCATTTAACAGTTAGTACACATGTTGCCCTATGACAACGGTTAACAACCTCACAACACATCAACACTATCCTTACTCAACCTTGGGTTCCCTATCACCAGGTTTCCTGTCCCCTTCTGCCTTCTAGTCCTTGTCCCTGGACTGCTGTGCCTCATTAGTCCCATTTGGTTTTATGGAGCTGTCCACTCCCAGGCTGAATGGTAAACCTCGGAGATAACTTCACCACTGAGCTAAAAGGGTGTCTGGGGGCCATACTCTCAGGGTTTCTCCAGTCCCCTTTAGGCCAGTAAATCTGGTCTTTCTTTTTTGTGAGTTAGAATTATGTTCTACATCCTTCTCCAGCTCTGTCCAGAACCCTCTGTTGTGATCCTGGTCAGAGCAGTCAGTGGTGGTAGCCGGGCACCATCTAGCTGTACTAGACTCAGTCCGGTGGAGGCCTTGGTAGCTGTGGACATTTAGTACTTCGGACTAATCTTTTCCTTGTATCCTGTTCTCTTCATTCTTCCTTGCTCCCGAAGGGATGAGACCCGTGGAGTATCTTAGATGGCCGCTCACAGGCTTTTAAGACCCCAGACACTACTCGCCAAGGTAGAATGTAGAGCATTGTCTTTATAAGCTGTATCATGCCAACTGAGCTAGATGTTCCCCGAGACCATGGTCCCCACAACCCTCCGCCCAGCAATTCAGTCCCTCAGGGAGTTTGGATGTGTCTATGGGGCTTCCATGAGCTTTCCTGGTACAAGCTGTGCTAGTTTCCCCTGTATTGTGTACTGTCTCACCCTTCACCCAAGATACCACTTATCTATTGCCCATTTAGTATTCCTCCCCCACCCCTCCCATCCCTGGTAACCAACAAAGATTGTTACATTTTGTGTGTAAACTTTTTCATGAGGTTTCACAGTAGAGGTCTCATACAATATTTGTCCTTTTGTGATTGACTTATTTCACTCAGCATAATGTCCTCCAGTTTCCTACATGTTATGAGATGCTTCCCAGATTCATTGTTGTTCTTTCTCATTGCATAGTACTCCATTGTGTGTAGGTACCATAGTTTGTTTATCCATTCATCTGTTGATGGGCATCTAGGTTGTTTCCATCGTTTTGCTATTGTGAACAAAGCTGCCATGAACATAGGTGTGCATATGTCTATTCGAGTGACGACTCTTATTTCTCTAGGATATATTCCTAGGAGTGGGATTGCTGGATCGAACGGTATGTCTATTTCTAGCTTTCTGAGGAAGCACCGTATCATTTTCCAAAATGGGTGTATCATTTTGCATTCCCACCAGCAGTGCATAAGACTTCCAATCTCCCCGCAGCCAGTGTTTTTGATTTCCAGTGTTTTTGATTCGTGCCAGTAATGCTGGGGTGAGATGATATCTGATTGTGGTTTTAATTTGCATTTCTCTAATGGCTAGTGATCACGAGCATTTCCTCATGTGTCTGTTGGCCATTTGAATGTCTTCTTTGGTGAAGTGTCTGTTCATTTCCTTTGTTCATTTTTTTATAGGATTATTTGACTTTTTGTTGTAGAGGTGTTGGATTTTTTTGTAGATTATGGAGATTAGACCTTTGTCTGACTTGTACTGTCCAAAAATTTTTTCCTAGTCTGTAGGTTCTTTTGACTCTTTTGGTGAAGTCTTTTGAAGAGCATAGGTCTTTGATTTTTAGAAGATCCCATTTACCTAGCTTATCTTTTGGGGTTTGTGCATTGATGGTTATGCTTTGTAGCCTGTTAATGCCATGTATTAAGGCCTGTAGTGTTCGTCCTATTTCTTCTTCTATGAACTTTATAGTTTTAGGCTTTATATTCAGGTCTTTGATCCATTTTTAAGTAGTTTTTGTATACAGTGTGAGGTATGGGTCCTGTTTCATTTTTTTGCAGATGGATATCCAGTTTTGCCAGCACCATTTGTTAAAAAGACTGTCTTTTCCCCATTTGATGGACTTTGGGCCCTTGTCGAAGATCAGGTGACTGTAGGTGGATGGATTTACATCTGGGTTCTCAATTCTGTTCCATTGGTCAATGTATCTGTCGTTGTACCAGTACCAGGCTGTTTTGACTACTGTAGCTGTATAGTAGGTTCTGAGGTCAGGTAGTGTGAGTCCTCCAACTTTATTCTTCTTCTTCAGTGGTGCTTTACTTATTCGGGGCTTCTTCCCTTTCCATATAAAGTGAATGATTAGTTTTTCCATCTCTTTGAAGAATGTTGTTGGTATTTGGATCGGGATTGCGTTGTATTTGTAAATTGCTTTGGGTAGAATTGTCATTTTCACAATGCTGAGTGTACCTATCCATGAGCATGGTATGTTTTCCCATTTATGTAGATCCCTTTGGGTTTCTTGCAGTAGTGTTTTGTAGTTTTCTTTGTATAGGTCTTTACATCCCTGGTTATATTTATTCCTAAGTATTTTATCTTTTTAGGGGCTATTATAAATGGTGTTGTTTCCCTGATTTCCTTTTCATCGTTCTCCTTGTAGGTGTATTGGAATCCAACCGATTTTTGTATGTTTATCTTGTATCCTGCTACTCTGCTGAATCTTTCCATTAGTTCCAGTAGATTTCTCGTGGAGCCTTTAGGGTTTTCTAAGTATAGTATCATATCATCTGCAAACAGGGACAGTTTAACTTCTTCATTACCAATTTGGATGCCCTTTATTTCTTTTTCTTCCTTATTGCTGTAGCTAGAACTTCCAGCACAATGTTAAATAGGAGTGGTGATAAAGGGCATCCTTGTCTTGTTGCTGTTTTCAAGGGGAATGTTTTAAGCCTCTCTCCATTAAGAATGATGTTGGCCATTGGTTTTGCATAGATGCCCTTTATTATGTTGAGAAATTTCCCTTCTATACCTATTTTATTGAGAGTTTTTACAGGAATGGCTGAAATACATGCTTTTTGATGGATTTTCAATGACATTGGGGCAATGCCAATAATATAGTATTACAGAAACAAAAATCATAACATTGATCTTTTAACTATATGTAAGACATGAAAAAATATTTGAGAAAATAAAAAAAAATTTACAATAAATACTCTAGGCAGAAGAACTATGAGTGATACCTAGTTTCTTCTATATGTGTTCCTGAATTTTCAAAACTTTTCACAACTGTAACAAATTAATTTTATATTAAGAAAAGCTCTTTTTATTTAAAGGACTATAATTAAAAGGAGAGTGAGATAAATATAGGAACTAAATAATAAAAAGCCCCTAAACTCAATGTCATCTAATATCCTGGGATGGATGGAACCAGCAGATTATGAAAAAGAGCACACCACAGGTCAGACATGTAGCAGGAGGCAAAATCAAACTTACGAAAAAGATAGATTTGACCCCAGGTAGCCCCCAGCTAAAGGTTTTCATCGGACTCTACTGAAGAAGTAGTAGTAGGTAATTAGCACCTGTATATCATGTCTCTGAGGTGTGCTTGGACACATATTAGTTCAGCTTTAGGTAATCTATTTCATGCTGTAGGTAGTTTTAATCATGCTTATAAAGTCCTGAATTTTAAAACCCTTCCAGCAGGGTTAGAGAGAGAGAGAGCTAGACCAGGGAACCATTTGTCAGCTTGCAGATAAGGTGAATGAGTTAATCAGCTTGTGGAAAAGGGAGAGTCCAGCAAGGACTACAAAATGGCATCCAGAAGGAGACATATACTATGCAGGTGAGCTCCTCCATTGTTAACCTCACATTCCACCTACTCAGCCTTGGGGAAGGTGAGGTTGGAAGTTCACATGGAAGACCTTGCACTGGCCCTCAGCTTGTCACGGGCACACACTGGGATGAACAAAACCCTGTCACTAATATTGACATCCTACAGACTGCCTCCTTCTACAACTCATACTGCTCATTGATTTTTGGTTTTCTTGGTCCCTGACAACCTTCCTGACCCTATGCTTTGCACCCACTCTTCCTCCAGCTCCATCAATTAACAAAGTAGTTTGCAGCTAGCTCTGACCAAGACACATCTTCCAATATTTGTTCTCCAGCTCCCATATCATCATGACTTCCGGTAAAGCTCACCTGGAGCAGATGCTGTCAGTACCCCAGCCATATCCTCTATTTCTCGACATGCTAGCCTGACTTCTACTTCCATCATCCATAGCTATTTGCCTGATGGCTTTGTATGGCCACTGGAGACTACTCTGTCCACGTGTGCAACAGGTCAAAGTGCCAGGAAATTAATAACCTATTAGGAACAGCCTTCAACCAACGACTACTGGGAGTTGGTGATAAGTACCCAAGCTCCCTTGCTGCTCAGAGAGGATGACCCTGAGACATGTCCTCTCTTTGTTTCCCAGGGTTCCCAACTCCAGTTGTCCACAGTGGATAACTGCTGAACAATGCATCATTGATTGGCTTCCTTCCATTTCCTGTGTCGCATCCTAACATTCCTACTGGTGTTTTCTAGGATCACCTTCTAAATAAACTACTTGCACTCAGATCCTTTTCTCAGAGTTGGCTTTTGGCAGAAAACAAAACAGGACAGCTCCCTACTCCAGGTCAAATGGAATCAGCCTTTGAGATTAGACTCTCAGAAGTTTCAACATCTATCTATGCTGGGGGTCGGGGGTTGGGAAGGACAGACAAAGAATCTGGAGGCGGTCAGTGTCCCCTCTCCTGTCCAGCCTCTGGGACTCACCCCTGTGATGACGTGCCACAATCACAGATGGGACATTAAATAGTGCATCTCCAAGTATTTCCAGGAACAGATCTTTCTTTTTGACAGGGTCATCTGTCCCACCTAAGTACTTCTCAGTGATCACCGGAGTCAGTTCTTCAGGGATGGCCTGAATGAATCGAGAGTGAAAAGTGACCACCCACTGACCATCCCCAGGTGAGCTGATGTACTTCTCCACCCAGTGAAGAAAGCTTGCATTTATAGTGCACCAACTGAGCCCTTTGCAGCTCTCCGCCAAGGTGGCAAGCTGGGAAAGGCAGGAAAATGGGGGCTGAACCTCAGGTCCTAGTCTTTGTTCTGTCTTTTAATTGCTGTATAGTTTTAGACAAGTCCCTTCCCCCTTTTGGGTCTCAGCCATTTCCCATGATTCACTGGACTCTTACAACAAGGGGGTAGGACTTCCACAACAGCGACTTGGCGGTCCTCTGGTCCAGTTTACCTTCTGAGAGTGGGTAGCCCATTAGCTGTTAAAAAAATGATTACGCACCTGTGAATCATCAAGAATTAATAGGAAGAATCAGCCAACAAAACCAACCCAGACTGAAGAGCCTCGTTCTTTGCCATGCTTTTCTGGGCATGGGCTTTGATGAATTGGACAAAATCAATGAATCAAATGGACTTATATTCAGAAATTCAAGGAGTGCAAATAAAATAAAAAATGTTTAGTAGAAGTCATCCCAATCCTTTGCAGCCCACTGTGACATTTATCAGGCTAGAATCCCCACAACAGTCAGTGAGTCAGAGAGGGAAGGCTGAAGCTAGATAATGTTAAAATAGAGGGCTGTTGGGAAGACGACACAGACCTGCCTCAGATGGCTAAGGAAGCCCAGACTACAGCCTTTAGGGCTTTGGTCCTTGGGATAACCTCTGAAATCCCTCTGCAGGGAAGGTCCTTCTTCACTTTGGAAGTCAATTTTAACTCACAAGAAAGCATGTTTTTATAAACGTTTCCAATTAGATTACTAAGAGCATGTGCAGAGACTTATGGAGAAAATACGAAAGCACCAAGCCCAAGGTGGGAGACTCTGGGCCCCAGGTTTAGCTCTTCTTAACTCTCAAGCTCCTTCCCCATTCTAGGCCTTGGTTTGCCCACCTGCACCATAATTATCTTTACAGGCCCTCCCAGCATCAACACTTCAGGGTTCTTTGATTGGAAAGACACAGATAGTATTTGGGGAGATGGGTTCCCATGCGCAGCACCACCCATTTGGCCATCTCAGAGAAGGCTTCCACGAAAATGTCAATTCATGCTGAAGGGAATTACTGCCCTCGACTCTAAGAAGGGCTTGGAGAATGAAGAACTCAAAACTAGAGATGGGAGGGGTGGTGGGAGGAGAGTCTAAGAGGCCTCCACATTCTCACTGTTGGAAGAACCCAGCCAAATTCTTGCTTGTTGATTCCGACGATGGAGGGGACTGCGTTGAATTTCTTTTCAGCCATAATCTGTTCAGGTGTCTTGGGCAACACCACTCCATCAACCACAGTGGGCAGGAAGGGATAGCTCTGTAAGAGAGCAGAGTAGTGAGGCCAGAGCTGGGCAGCGTCGATGGGGGGTGGAGCGGGGCGGGAGGGGAGCTGACCAACTTCAGCAGCAGTGAAGATGTTGATAATAGCCACTGTCTAGAGTGGGTGCACGTGGTTGCGCTGTGTGGGCTACCTGCATTGCCTTGCTCCAGTAAAACATACGCAGGAGATCGTTCACTCCTCTCTTTTTCTCACACCTACATCTGTCTGTCAGCATATCCTGTCAGCCATTCCTTCAAAAATATCCAGACTGCAACCCGTTCCCACCCCCCCACCCCCCACTGCTACTACCCTAGGTCAAGATGACATCTTGCCTTGGCTGGATTACCTACTGCAATGCAGCAGCCTCCCACTGAGCTCCATGCCCTTGCCCCTTTCCTACAGTTTATTTTCAACGTAGCAGCTAAAAAGACGCTTTGTAAAATCTAAGGTTATGTCACTCCTCTGTTCAAAATCCTCCAAAGTCTTCCCATCTTCAGTTGAATCAAAATCTAAATCCTTTTAATGACCAGGCTCCCATCTCCCATTATCTCTTTAGCCTCAAGCCTATTTTCTCCCCTCACTTGATCCACTCCAGCCACATTGGCCTCCTGCCTCAGGACCTTTGCAGAAGCTATTCCCTGTGCCGGGAAAACTCTTCCTCCAGTTTTCCTGAGAGCTGGCTTCCTCCAGAATTTAGCTCAGATAATACCTTCTCATTGAGCCTTTCCTTGACCCTTCTGCTTAAAATTCAAATCACAGACACCACCCCCGGCAAGCTTTATCCCCGATTTCCTGCTTTATTTTTCTCCATCACACTAACTAACATCTAATGCACTACATACTTTGTTTACTGTAATCCCGCCAACTAGAACGTTAGGTCATAAGAGAGCAGGGAATTCGGTCTCTTTTGGACTCTTTTGCTGCTATACTCCCAGTTTCTAAAACAGGTCCTGGCACATAGTAAGTGCTTACTAAATAATCACTGAGAGACTGAATGAATCCCGTTTAATCCTCACAACATCACTCCCCAGGGAGGGAGCAGAGAGGACAGGATTGTAAGATGTTAGACAGGCAGTGTCACCAGAACCTGCTAACCTGTTGGAAGGTGGGAGTTGAAGAAGAAGGAGATGGGGAGGATGCTCCTGAAGTTTCTAGCCCACGTGGCTGGGAAGAGGGGGGCATCCAGGACTGAAACTCTTGGCTCCCACCCTGAGGTGCTGTAAAGAGTGCAGCTGGCAGTCAACCAACCCTGGCCTCTCAGGAGAACATTTGGGCTCCTCAGTGAAGACTCTTGAAGAAGCCCCTTATCCAGGTAACATCTCTGCTTCCCATAGAGGAAGAGTCTAGCCCAGCCTCAATCCAGAGGTGCATTTAGAGGAGGAGGAAAAGTAAACAAGAGAGGGCTAGACTGGGCCCTTAGCAGACAGAACTGATGACTTGGAGCACTGAACTGGGAGTCTGGGAAATGGGCTCCAATCCTGCCTCTGGTCCTTCAGGCTGTGTTACCCAGGACAGTCACTGCCCCTCTCTGGGCCTTGGTAATATAAACACAAGGAGTACTCTGATTCCACAAAAAAGAGGATTGTTTCATCCACATTTAAATGGAGCTTAAAGGTGTCAAGGCCTGAAACATATAACAAAGAAACTGAAGGCCCTTACCTCTCTGGGGTCTCCAAGTAAATCAAGAGTGAAGAATTTCTGTGAAGACAAAAGCAGAGGCTGTGAATGAGAAAGCTTCCTGGGAGAAGCTGATCTTGTGTTAGCTGAGCACTGGAGGTAACAGGCTGTCCCTCCAGGTGCCACCCTGGCTGGGCCAAGAGGAAGTGGGCAGGACCCTGGCTCCCCTGGTGTAGGACAGGGGGAGGGGAAGGCAGGAACAAGGCAAGGACAAGGCCTGGGGACCCTGATCCAGAGTCACTGGAGCTCTGGAGAGGACATCTCTTGTTTGTGCCTGCCCTACCCTCAATCTATCTCCCCTTCTCCTAGAGACAGCACTGCAATTTTCCTTTGGGGGGCTTTCGTCTTCCCCACTCTCACCTCATTGGTCCAGAAATGTATATGTGACCTGGGGTGTTCTGTCTCCCTGACCACAGTGATTAGTTCAGGAATGGTACTTGCTCATGTCAGCTCAACACTTTACCCCAAAACTTCTGCTGGAATTATTGGGAAGAAGACATCTCTTTCCACTGGGGTTTCTAAGCAGATAAAATGTAAGTCTAGAGTGCTGTTGTTGTCTTTAATCCCCCAGGGGACAAATCTGCCTGAGAGTGAAGGCAACACTGAGTAGGAAGCTGAGAGATAGAAGACAGATAAAAAGAAAACAAACCAAACCCCTTGCTGTCGAGTCGATTCTACTCACAGTGACCCTATAGGACACAGTAGAATTGCCCCATAAGGTTTCCAAGAAGGGGCTGGTGGATTCTTTTTGGTTAGCAGTCAAACTCTTAACCACTGCACCACCAGAGACAGATAGATGCCCAATAATATCATATGTGCACCTGGATCCACCTGTATCTGAAGCTTCCTACTGCTGGACTTTTCAGTTACCTGAAGATTCTATTCTATTACAACACATTCCTTTTTTTTGCTCGAGATACTTTGAGATGAGTTTTCTTATCTTGCACTAGAAAGTCCTGACACTTACGTGCTCATGGAAACTCACCCTACCCCATGGCTCTCTTTGGTGTGTGTTCACCAAAATTGCACCGATTGTTACATTACACTGTAGCCAATATGCCTGACTAGCACACAGGAAGTGACCAGCAAGGGTCTTTGTATTCTGAGCTGTAGCTCCAACAGGCAGGTGTGGGTGTTTGTGTGTGTGTCTGCATGTATAATGGGGATAGTGAATAATCATGGAAAGCACGTCCAAGTGATCTCAGAAAACCCCAGAAGGAGATTTTAAGGTTCTTAGGTTCTCTGGGTTTTCCCAAAGTCACCAAATCTCCCCTTATAAGCTGAGTCCTCTTGTGCCTCATGGAGAATCGCTAAAATTTTGCCTCTTTCCAGGCATCAGAAAATACTTCTGTGTTAATTCTTTGAACACCTTGGTCATCTTATTTGGGGCTGAGACACCAGGATCCAAACCCAAAAACCACACTGGGCTCAACCCATGGGGACACAGAAAGAGTCCAGGGCTCTATGCCTGCCCCTGGAAAACCAGGAGTATCCTCAGGAGGTTAGGGTCAAGACAGAAAGTCCAAGGGCTCAGGCTACTTCCGAGCTCACATTCACACCCTTCCCTCACAAACGGAATAGCTTGGCTCTAGGTCCTGTATTCTCTGAGGTGTTAGCCCAGCTGTAGCTTCTCTTTGATGATAGACATCAGAGCCATCCTTGAATCCTCAAATGTCACCTTCTCTGTGAAGCATCTCTGCTGGTTAAAATCAATGCTTTCCCCCTCTGTACTCCCTCTGCACTGATGGATGATGGGTGTGTTTTTCCTTGGATAGTTCCTTGACAGCAAGGAAACACACCCATATTCATGTCTGCATCATCTCCTCTGACACCTCCATATGGTTAGCATGGATGGATGGATGGATGGATGGAAGGAGTTCATCAATACATGGAGTATGGATGAATTCAATAAATAACTGGATAGATCGATGGTAACTAGCAGACAGATGACAGATGAATCATTGGTTTTGAGAGTGAAGATACATGGTGGCTGGATGATGAATAGGTGCTGGTTTGGTTAATACTAGATGGATGTAAGGTTATTGACGGGTTAGTAGATTGACTGACATCAGATTGATGAAAGAATATTGATCGATTGGATGAATTGCTGGTTGAATAGGTGGATAACAAGATGATGAATGGATAGATGGATGGGTGGATGGACGACTATCCTCGAATCACAGTTGAGACAGGGTCTCAGGAAATCTAGAAAATTGGGCTACTACTGAGTTATAATTTAGGTAGTTTCTAAATTAGCCAAGATAAATTGTGACCATCTTTGTTCTTAATACTCTCATCCTCAAAATTCAGGATGGTGGTTACCTCTGGGAAGGAACTGGGAGAATGGAACCAGAACAAGATACCCAGGGATTTTCAGTTAAATCTGTAATGTTTAATTTCTTTAAAATATATCTGAAATCAAGAGTAGCAAAATAATAAGCTTTGATAGAACTGGGGGATTATCACAGAATTGTTCATTACATTATTATTATTTTTACTTTTCTGACATTTGAAATATTTCACAATAAAAAAAGGAAAGAAGAAATTGCTTACTGAGATCCAGAGGTTAACAGTGCTCCTGCGAGAAAAGAAACTGTCCAGGTAGATTTTTCAGGTAAAGGGGGCAAGTGAAATGATGAAGCCTGGGGCCAGGTTTACAGGATGGGACTTATGTGGCTACAAGAATGAAAGTACGTACCATCTTCAGCGACGTCTCCAAGAGTTCCTCTTCTGTCTTCTGGCGCAGGCAGTGAACCATGACAGCAGAGGTGGTGGTTTTACACCCAGCCAAGATAGCAATTTTCTATAGAGATCACAGGTTACAGCAGAATTCAAGAGTGATGTCCCTTCCCTCAATCAATGTAACACAGTGTTCTACCCTGAAGGCAGCATAGGATAGTAGAAAATAGACCAGCAGGCGTGGGTCCTGGGTCCTAGTCTTGCCTCTATTATTAGTATCAGTTGTGATTTGAGCCAATTACACATCCTCTCTCTGTTACCTTAACCAGAACCAGTTGTCATCAAGACAATTACAACTCATGGCAACCCCATGTGTTTCAGAGTAGAACTGTGCTCCATAGGGTTTTCAATGGCTGTGATCTCTCAGAAGTAGTTTGCTAGGCCTTTCTTCTGAGTGCCTAACCATTTTCACCACACAGGGACTCCTCTGTTACTTTATCGCTGTTAAAAAGGGCATAATGATCTCAAAGCTGAATGTCTAAAGAGACGCAGTGTGCAGTGGTGGTTAAGAGCATTGACTCTCAGTAACGTTGTCTGAATTCAAATCTCAGCTCCTCCACTTACTATCCATTTGACCTTGGATAAGTCTCTCAACTTCTCTGTTTCTCAGTTTCTCCAGTCATGGTGTTGGTGTGGTTGTGTGCCATAGAGCTGATTACACCTTACATGACAGAGTAGAACTGCCCCATAGGGTTTCCTAGGCTATAATCTTTATGGGAACAAGTTGCCAGGTCTCTGTCAACAGAGCAGCTGGTGAGTTCAAAGTGCTGACCTTTCAGTTAGCAGTTAAGCACTTTATCATTGTGCCACTAAGGCTCCTCAGCTTCTCCACCTATACACAGGGATAATGACTGGCCTATCATGTAAGATGAGTTAATACATGAAATGGCTTAGAAGGGCACCAACACACACCAAAAGATGTGCAGAATTGAGGGACATCCAGATAATATGACTCACACAAAGGCACTTCAGAAAGTACAGCGTATCATTTAAATGTAAGGCCTGAAGGAAAACAGCCTGGCAACCATCCCAATGCATAGCAGATCTTGCTTCAAAGTTGAACAAGATAATATGTAAATGAATGAGTGTGGCTGTGTTCCAATAAAACTTTATTTATGGACACTGAAATTTGCATTTCATATAATTTTCACAGGTTGTGAAATATTGTTCTCCTTTTTATTCTTTTCAGTTATTTAAAAATATAAAAATAATCTTATCTCATGGGTCATAAAAAATAAATAATGGGTGAGATTCTAAGACAAGCCACTGAGGGGCCCAGATTAATGCTTGGAGATTTACTGACACAAGCCCAGAACCTCTTTCCCTCTTCAAAAATAAGAATAGTAAAATGAAGACCCTGCTAAAGGAAAGGCTCACCTCAGCCTGTCTTAGAGATGGACGGGTCTGTCCAGCACACCTTTCCCTCAACTTTTCTGGGAACGGATC
Source organism: Dugong dugon (assembly GCA_030035585.1). NCBI lineage: Eukaryota > Metazoa > Chordata > Mammalia > Sirenia > Dugongidae > Dugong > Dugong dugon. Next base: position 62,849,990 of record CM057478.1, on the reverse strand, counting down.
CTTCTTCTGAGCCACAGGGTCCCCATAGTGGCTCCAGAAAGCCACGTTCATATAAGTTGCCCACCCTCCTAACTACATTGAATGGGACCAAGGGTAGGCATCCAAGCAAAACTGTGACAGAGAACTTCTTTCCTAAATGATCTGGAATTGGGGCTGAGCACTTCTAACAGGAAAGTGCTAAAATCTCTAAAATAGGAGAAAGTCTTACTACTTTCTGGAATCAAAAGGGAGTTCTTAAACTCAGGAGGAGGTAGGGTGGTCATGTGAACTGGAAGGAAAATGTAACCAGAGGAGAAGAAGCAGATGGATAGAAGGCAGACTCCATGATGGTGGGGCCATGTTTAGCACTGGCTTGCCATGGTTAGCACTGGCTCCCCAGAGCCTAGTACAGTGCCTGGTACATAGTCAACTATTAACATGGATTTGTTGAATAAGTTAAAAGGCACAGGGAGAAGTAGAGGACAGAGAGAGAGCAGCAATGGAGACAGATGCATCTCCAAGCCCAGGAATGCCATGGATTGCCAACAACTACTTTAACAAACAGAGACAAGGATCTTCCCTTAGAGCAGATAGAGCGCACCTAGTCCTGCCGATGCCCTGAATTTGGACTCCTACTCTCCAAACCTGTGAGAAAATAAATCCCTGTTCTTTAAAGCCACTCACTTGTGGCATTTTTTCTTAAGGCAGCACTAGCAAACTAAGACCTTGAGCAAGGTGTCTCATTGTCTGTCCTGCTCAGCCATTCTCACTTCCATAATTTTTTGACGATGTCAGTTGGATCTTTGGTAAGAAAGACACCCTGAGATTCCAATGAAGCAGAGACATGGGAACCTCATACCACCTAGAAAGCAGTGCCAGAAGCAGAGCGCGTCCTTTGGCCCTGGATTAGGCAGCTATCCAAAGTGAGACCTACCTTGGCTGCAGACCTGCTTTCATTCTTGAACAGAGGAGCAGTGAGGGCCACGCCACTCTCAGAAATGGCCCGGTGGAAGAGGTTCTTGGCCAGAGGAGATAAAACCTGTGAGGTGAGTGGAGAGGAGGAGAATTTATGGTCATGGGGAGGGGGGTCAATGACACATCTGTTCTTCCAGAGCTACCTCCATCCAAAGTGCTGCCCTGGCCCATTGCTCTGGAGGCAACTCAAGGAGATTCAGGAGCATGTAAGATGACTCAGTGGACATAATAGCTCCTTGTCTGTCCTGAGCTGTTACCCAGACTGGCTTCCCCAAGAGAACCTTAGCGAGGTGGACCAGGAGCACAGCGTGAAGTCAGAATAGGAAGTGTATGGCACACCTTGATTATCAACAACCAAAAGTACTCTGAAGGATAGCTTGGCAATTCCCAACAAAACTTTAAAGACACATTTCTTAGTTAGCGTTTCCATTACTCAGAATTTATCTTAAGTTAAATGATCAAGGAGGCATACAAAGGTGTATAAGGATGTTTATGTTGCAGTGTTTGTAACAGTATACTTTGGAAATAACCCAAGTGTTGAATATTATGACACTGGTTAAATAAATTAATTTGTATTATTTCCATGAAAGACTATATAAACATAAATATTATGGAAGAATATTTAATGCTGTTGCTGTTGTTGTTGTTCTTGTTGTTGTGTGCTGTCAAGTCAATTCTGACTCATAGTGACTGTCATGGATTGAATTATGTCCCTCAAAAAATATTTGTATCAATTTGGCTGTATTGTATGATTGTCTACCATTTTCTCATCTGATGTGATTTCCCTATGTGTTGTAAATGCTATCACTATGATGTAATAAGATGGATTAGTAGCAGTTATCTTGATGAGGTCTACAAGATTAGATAATGTCTTAAGCCAATCTCTTTTGAGATATAAAAGAGAGTAGTGAGCAAAGAGACATGGGAACCTCATACCACCAAGAAAGCAGTGCCAGAAGCAGATCGCGTTCTTTGGCCCTGAGGTTCCTGCACTGAGATGCTCCCAGACTAAGGGAAGAATGATGTATCACAAGGACCTTCCTCCAGACCCCCATCCAAAGGACGCACTCTGCTCCTGGCACTGCTTTCTTGATGGTATGAGGTCTCCTTGTCTCACTACTCACTTCTGTCTTTTATATTTCAAGAGATTGCCTAAGGACACAATCCAATCTTGTAAATTGAGTCCTGCCTCACTAACACAACTGCCACCCATCCTCCCTCATTAACATCATAAAGACAGGATTCACAACATATAGGAAAATCACACAGTACCAGGAGTCACAGCCCAGCCAAACTGATACACACATTTTTGAGGGGATGTAATTCAATCCATGACAGCAACTGAAGGTGTATTGCTGGTCTTGCCAGCTGAAGGCAAACTGCTTCTAATGGTCCTTCAAAACAGGTATGGAGAAAAAGGCATTAGTCCGATCAATAGCTGCATACCAGGTACCAGGAGATGTATTAATTTGCTCAAGACATGAAACTACAGCTGCAACAGCAGCTGCAATTGGAGTCACCACCTGGTTAAGTTTTCCATAATCCACTGGCATTCTCCAAGATCCATCTGTTTTTTGCACAGGCCGAATAGGCGAGTTGAATCGGGATGTGGTGGGAATCACCACCCCTGCATCCTTCAAGTCCTTGATGGTGGCAGTAATCTCTGCAATTCCTCCAAGAATGTAGTATTGCTTTTGGTTTACTATTTTCCTAGGTAGGGACAGTTCTAATGGCTTCCATTTGGCTTTTCCTACCATAACAGCTGTTACTCCCTTTGTCATGGGTCCAATGTGGAGGTTCTGCCAGTTGCTGAGTATATCTAGTCTGCATTCTGGAACTAGGGAAATCACTACAGGATGGGTTTGGGGACCCACTGGACCCACTGTGAGATGGACATGAGCCAAGAGTCCATGAATAACCTGACCTCCATATGCCCCCACACTGACTGGTGGGCCACAGCCACATTTTGAGTTCCTGGAATTAGAGTCAGTTCAGAGCCAGTATCCAGTAATCCCCGAAAAGTCTGATTATTGGCCTTTTCTCCAATGAATAGTCACCCTCCTAAAAGGTTGTAGATCCCTTTGAGGAAGATTAGGAGAGAGACTAACAGTATAAATTTTCGGCAGGGTATTGGCCTCGGCCTCCCTTCATTCAAGCGGTTGTGGGTCTTTAAATTCACTCAAGTCAGGGAATTGATTGAGGGACCCTGACTCTCTATTCTGGCGATTTGATTTAGACTGCTGTTCACCTGACCTACAATTCACCCGTTTGTACAGATCAAGTAAATATTTAGAGATTTCCTATCTATTTCACTCCTAGGGACACCATGACTAAGTAGTCAACGTCATAAGTCCATATGAGTCAGACCATTCTGATTACAGCTTTGACTCTACTGTCCATTAGTGTAACCATGCCCACCTTGTCTTTGTCGATTGAGTGCAGCAACTTGGACCCTACTACCATGGGATCTAATCAGCCCCATTGTAGTTAGGAGTCTTAATTCAGTTATGGCAGTTCCCACTGTCAAATCTGATTCACTGAAAATAGCAATCACAGCAGTCTTCAAGGATGCTGAGGCTCCATTCACAAATTTGCTCCTCACAGTTGTGGTAAAAGGTGTGTTCTCTGGGCACTCCATATGTGGGTCTGTGGGTCTAACCTGATAAATCTACTCTAGCATGCCAGTTTCCTTAAGTCTTTGGATACCTTCTTCTACAGTATGCCAAGGCAGGTCTGGTACTTCAACTTGATTTAGTGTGCATCGCTTCAGCAACCCAACTAAATAAACTATTAGATCCTTTCCTAACTTCTCGAGTTGAAATATTGAACGAAGAATCTGTGCTTAGTAGACCCATATCAATAAACTCAGACTAATCCATCTTTATGTTCCTTGCACCATTATCCCACACCCTTATTAGCCATTCCCACACATATTCCCCAGGTGTCTGTTTGTACATATTAGAAAAATCAAGAAATTCTTTTGGAGTGTATCGTACCTCCACCCGGGTCACACTTTGTAGTTTACCTTTGGGGGCTCTCTGGGACTTAAGTCTAGTATATGTCTAGAAGCCAAAATCAGGTAGTGTGGAAGTGTTTTGAGAACATTAAGCACTGTCTTGTAAAGCATCTGCTTCAGGAGATGCCCCAGGCAATGACTCAGACAAGGGCTCTTTAGAGGCAGCCCTGCTAATCTCCTTAGATGGGAGTGGAGGGACTAATGGTTTTACTGGACAGGGTGGTTTAGCAGACAATCATGGAGTAATCTCTTCAGATGGGAGCCACACGGCTGGTTCAGTTGGTTCAAGTGATTTAACGGAATTTAGGGTCTCAGTGTCTCCAGCTTCCTGATTATCTGCTCATATGTCCCCATCCCAAGCTTCAGGATCCCATTTCTTCTCAGTCAGTTCCCTGACATCAGCTTCAGACACCTCTCAAGGTTGGCAGTTGAGCTGGCTTTGTAATTCAGCCACACTTACAATAAGACTGGGGGTTTGGTTTTCCGCAATATCAGCTCTGTTACTACAAGAAATAAGGCTTTCTTTCAAAACTAAGTTGAAACTTTCAGGTCATTTATGTGGCACTTGAGCTCTGACTCTGATGCCCTGAGAGCATCTCTTTCTTTCTCCAGTTTGTCTGTCGAAAGTAGGACCTACCAACCAGCTTCCTTATACTTCTCATTCTGACTCAGCGTACAAAGGTATCACACATGCAATCACCCAGAGCCTCATCTTTCACCAGTATCTGATCTATTGGTGGTGATATTCTTCGTATTTGAAATGCCACCTCATATCATGGATTAGCAGTGTCCTCTTTACTATTGCACGCACAGTCATCAACATCTTTACTACTAACCAGACTTGAGAACCAAATTAGAAAATTCATCCTTACAATTTTGTTTCCCTAGAACCAATTTCGGTGCCAAATGTCTTCGGCTGGGTTCTCAAGAGAAGCAAAACCAGTAAAGCATATAAATATAGATATAGAGAGAGATTTATACCAGGGAAATGGCTCTTGAGGCTGTAGAGGCTGGAATGTCCCAAGTCCGTGAGTCAGGATAGAAGCTTCTCCTGATTCACATAGCTGCAGGGCTGACAACCCAAGATCGGCAGCTCAGAGAGCAGGGTTTTTGCTCTCAGGCTGGAAAGATCGATGAATCCCAATATTGGCAGGCAAGACCACAGGTAAGCTGCTAGCTCAAGTCCCAAGAAACAGAGGTCAGATTAACAGGAGCCAGCTGCAGGATTCAGCACAAGCAAAAAGCCCCCAGGCCTTGTCAGAATGTCCACAAGCCCAAGGAAACTCCCTTTCAATTGATTGGCTTCTCGCAGTAGATCCCATCATGGGGGTAATCACGTATCAAATCTCAACAAGGAAGTGAACACAACATTATATGGCTGTCAAAACACTGAGAATCAGAGGGGGCACGGCCAAGATGGCAAAGTGGTCAGATGCTTCCGGTGGACCTTCTTACAACAAAGACCCCAAAAAACAAGTGAATCGATCATACATGACAATCTAGGAGCCCTGAACATCAAAGGCAAAGTTGAGGAACCAGACTGAGTGGCAGGGGAAGGGAGAGACGGTTCTGAAGAAGTGAGGAGTTGTCAGACCTAACCTGGCAAGAGCCTGAGCCCTTCAGGCCTGATCAGCTCATGGGTGAGCAGTGAGTGAAGCAAGCAGCAGTGCTCGGGAGGTGTATTCCACACCAGGAAAGACCCAGCAGCAGAGAGTCTACTCGGCCACCCAGAACCACTGAAAAGCAGCCCTTGATCAGCGAAAGATAAGTACTTGTGTCTGGCCTACTGCATGGATCAAAAACACCCCCCTTAGGGAAAAACCTCTCTCCCATTTACCTCCCTGCTCTGCATTCGGTCCCAGACCAGGTTCAGCAATTGCTGAGTCCCCTGGGCTAGAAGTAGGATCTGTCACATGCCCTGAGCCATTCTCCCTGCCTTGGAGAGTGAACATATTAACAAACAGGCAACAATAAAATACTGGCTCCCCTAAGCCAGGAACTCAGAGCAAGCACAGCTCCTTTGCCTAGGCACAGGCATAAGGGATCCATGGACTTTGAGTGCCTTTCCCCTGCATAAACTTGGGTGGGCCCATTTCAACAGTGTAGGCCCTCATTACCAGCGTACAACAGGGTATATACCTGAAGTCTAACTTCAACTGTTCCAGCTGTGAAATGGCAAGTTCGTGACATTTGACACTGCTCTGCCCATTAAGCAGGGTCTTCACCTACCCACATCAGGGGCCTGAGGACTGGTGGCTCCATCCACACCACCTAGCCACCTGTGACAGGGGCCCAAGAACAAGAGGTTCCCCCTAGTCCTTACAACCAACAGCACTGGGTACTACTCATAGTCTGGCTGCAAAACCCACCCACCTATGCACTCTAGAAAACAGGGACACGCCTTCCTCCTGGACACTAGGGGGTGGCCATCATGCCTCTGCCTTGCTCAGAGTGTGTCCCCCTGCTGCCGCCAGATGTCTGTGCCTATACCAATCACCCATGGCTGTCTAGGACTGTAGGTGAGAGCCTACACCACACACTTGGTGGCCGACTACCTGGGCACCTGAGCTGAATCAATACAGGAGGAGTGAGCAGACTCCTGAGCTTACATACCTAGTAACAGATCTAACCACTTGGTGACAGGACATTAGAGCTACAAAGTTACCAATAATCAAACTAGCTCACACGAGCAGCCTATCTGGGTATATCGAAACAAAACAAGAAGCTAGGACACAGTAAGCAAACATAAAATAAATAAATATAATAACCTATTCAGGGCTCGGAAACAACAGTCAATATCAAATCACGTAAAGAGGCAATCCATGATGGCTTCAGCAAGCTCCCAAAATGATGAATCTAGAAATTTTCTCCACAGGAGGAAAATTTCTTGTAATTATTGGAGACAGAATACAAAAAATTAATACACAGAACTCTTCAAGAGATTAGGAAGGACATTAAGCAAAACACAGAACACGCAATAGAGGAAATTAAAAAGATTAGAGAAGAGCATAATGACAACTTTAACAGGCTGCAAGAATCCATAGATAGACAGCAATCAGAAATCCAGAAGATTAACAATAAAATTTCAGAATTAGACAACTCAATAGAAAGTCATAGGAGCAGAACTGAGGCAATGGAAGTCAGAATTAGTGAGACTGAAGATAAAGCACTTGACACCAACTTATTTGAGGAAAAATCAGACAAAAGGATAAAACAAAATGAAGAAACCCTAAGAACTATGTGGAATTCTATCAAGAGGAATAACCTACAAGTTATTGGAATACCAGAACAGGGGATGATAACAGAAAATACAGAGAGAACTGTTGAAGATTTGTTGGCAGAAAACTTCCTTGATATTGTGAAACATGAGAAGATATCTATCCAAGATGCTCAATGAACCCCCCATAAGGTAGATCCCAAAAGAAAGTCACCAAGACATATGATAATCAAACTTGCCAAAACCAAAGAGAAAGAGAGAATTTTAAGAACAGCTAAGGATAAACGAAAAGTCATCTACCAAGGACAGTCAATGAGAATAAGCTTGGACTACTCAGCAGAAACCATGCAGGCAAGAAGGCAATGGGATCATATATAGAAAGCCTCAAAAGGAAAAAAATGGCCAGGCAAGAATTATATATAGAGCAAAACTGTCTCTCAAATATGATAGTGAAATTAGGGCGTTTCCAGATAAACAGAAGTTTAGGGAATTTGCTAAATCCAAACCAAAATTACAAGAAATACTAAAGGGAGTCCTCCAGTTAGATAATCAGTAACATCAGATAACAACCCAAGAATAGAACACAGGACAGAGCAACCAGATATCAACCCAGATAGGGAAGTCACAAAAATAAACCAAAGCTAAAACACTGAAAATAGGGAAACAGATGTCAATATGTAAAAGATGACAACATTAAAACCAAAAACAAGGACTTAAAAAATATAGACATAGATTTTTCATATGGAGAGGAAGTCAAGGCAATATAAAGAAATAAAAGACTGGTATAAACTTATAAAAATAGGGCTAAATATTAAGATAACCACAAAGGAAACTAATAATCCTACAAGTCAAAACAAAAAACTAGAAAAATATAAAGACTCAGCAAATACAAAATCAACAATAATGAAAAAGATGAAAAGAAAATACGTAAAGAAAAATAAATCAGCACAGAAAATTAAGTGGAACAAAGAAACTGAACAACACACAAAAAAAGACATCAAAATGACAGCACTAAACTCATATCTATCAATAATTACGCTGAATGTAAATGGACTAAATGCACCAATAAAGAGACAGAGAGTGGCAGATTGGATTAAAAAAAAAAAAACTGTCTATATTCTGCCTGCAAGAGACACACCTTAAACTTAACAACACAAACAAACTAAAACTCAAAGGATGGTAAAAAAATATATCAAGCAAACAACACTCGAAAAAGAGCAGGAGTGGCAATACTTATCTCTGACAAAGTAGACTTTAAAGTAAAATCCATCACAAAGGATAAGGAAGGACACTATACAATGATTAAAAGGTCAGTAGACCAGGAGGACATAAATATAATAAATATTTATGAGCCCAACGACAGGGCTCCAAAATACAAAAACTCTAACAGCATTGAAAAGAAAGATAGACAGCTCCACAGGAGTAGTAGGAGAATTCAACACACCACTTTTGGTGAAGGACAGAACATACAGAAAGAAGATCAACAAAGACATGGAAGAGCTAAATGCTACAATCAACCAACTTGATCTCATAGACATATACCAAACACTCCACCCAACAGCAGCCAAGTAGACTTTCTTTTCCAATGCACAGGGAACATTTTCCAGAATAGACCACATAATAGACCATAAAGCAAGCCTTAACAAAATTCAAAGCATCGAAATATTACAAAGCATATTTTCTGATCATAAAGCCATAAAAGTAAAAATCAATAACAGAAAAAGCTAGGGAAAACAGTAAAACACATGGAAACTGAAAAACACCTTGCTCAAAAACTACTGGGTTATAGAAGAAATTAAGGATGGAATGAAGAAATTCATAGAATCAAACGAGAATGAAAATACATCTACCAGACCTTTTGGGACACAGCAAAAGCAGTGCTCACAGGTCAGTTTATAGCAACAAATGCACACATCCAAAAACAAGAAAGGGCCAGAATCAAAACATTAGCCCTATAACTTGAACAAGTACAAAGAGAGCAGGAAAAGAAGCCCTCCGGTGCCAGGAGAAAAGAAATAATAAGAATTAGAGCAGAATCAAATGAAATACAGAATAGAAAAACAACTGAAAGAATTAACAAGACCAAAAGCTGCTTCTTTGAAAGATCAACAAAATTGATAAACCATTGGCCAAACTGACAAAAGAAAAACAAGAGAGGAAGCAAATAAACCATATAAGAAATGAGATGGGTGATATATCACAACAGATACAACTGAAATTAAAAGAATCATAAAAGAATACTGTGAAAAATTATACTCTAACAAATTTGAAAACCTAGAGGAAATGGACAAATTTCTAGAAACTCACTACCTACCTAACTAACATAAACAGAGGCAGAACAACTAAATAAACCCATAACAAAAGAAGAGATTGAAAAGGTAATTTAAAAACTCCCAACAACAACAACAAAAAGCCCTGGCCAGGATGGCTTCACTGGAGAACTCTACCAAACGTTCAGAGAAGAGTTAAAACCACTACTACTAAAGGTATTTCAGAGCATAGAACAGGATGGAATACTCCCAAACTCATTCTATGAAGCCAGCATAACCCTGATACCAAAACCAGGTAAAGACACCTCAAAAAAAGAAAATTACAGACCAATATCCCTCATGAACATTGATGCAAAAATCTTCAACAAAATTGTAGCCAGTAGAATTCAGCAGCATATCAAAAAAATATATCACCATGATCAAGTGGGATTTATACCAGGTATGCAGAGATGGTTCAACATTAGAAAAACAATCAATGTAAACCATCACAAGAAGAAAACAAAAGACAAGAACCACATGATCTTATCAATCGATGCAGAAAAGGCATTTGACAAAGTCCAACCAGCATTCATGACAAAAACTCTCAATAAAATAGGAGTGGAAGGGAAATTCCTCAATATAATTAAGGGCATTTATATAAAGCTAACAGCCAACATCATCCTAAATGGAGATGCTTTGGAAGCATTTCCCTTGAGAATGGGAACCCTTTATCACTGCTCTTAATCAACATTGTGCTGGAGGTCCTAGCCAGAGCACTTAGGCTAGAAAAAGAAATAAAGACATCCAAATGGTAAAGAAGAAGTCAAGGTATCTCTATTTGCAGATGATATGATCTTATAGACAGAAAACCCCAAAGAATCCACAAAACTACTGGAACTAATAGAAGATTCCAGCAAAGTATCAGGATACAAGATAAACATACAAAAATCAGTTGGATTCCTCTACACTAACAGAGAGAACCTCCAAGAGGAAATCACCAAATCACTATCATTTACAATAGACCTCAAGAAGATAACATACTTAGGAATAAATCTAACCAGAGATGTAAACTATCTTTACAGAGAAAACTACAAGACACTACTGCAAGAAACCAAAAGAGGCTTGTGTAAGTGGAAAAACATACCTTGCTCATGGATAGGAAGACTCAACGCTGTGAAAATGTCAATTCTACCCAAAGCGATCTACAGATACAATGCAATCCTGATCCAAATTCCAAGAGCATTTTTTAATGAGATGGAGAAACAAATCACCAGATTTATATGGAAAGGGAAGAGGCCCCAGATAAGTAAAGCATTACTCAAGAAGAAGAACAAAGTGGGAGACCTCACACTACCTGATTTTAGAACCTATTATACCGCCACGGTAGTCAAAACAGCCTGGTACCAGTACAACAACAGATACATAGACCAATGGAACAGAATTAAGAATCCAGACATAAATTCACCCACCCATGAGCAACTGATATTTGAAAAAGGCCCAAAGTCTGTTAATTGGGGAAAAGACAGTCTCTTTAACAAATGGTGGTAGCGTAAATGCTTATCCACCTGTAAAAAAACTGAAACAACACCCATACCTCACACCATGCACAAAAATGAACTCAAAATGGATCAAAGACTTAAATATAAAATCAAAAACAATAAAGATCATGGAAGAAAAAATAGGGACACAGCTAGGAGCCTTAATATATGGCATAAACAGAATACGAACCATAAGTAACAATGCACAAGCACCAGAAGAGAGACTAGATAACCGGGAGCTCCTAAAAATCAAACACCTAAGCTCATCAAAGGACTTCACCAAAAGAGTCAAAAGACAACCTACAGACTGGGAAAAAATTTTGTCTACGACAAATCTGATCAGCGTCTAATCTCTAAAATCTTCAAGATACTGCAAAACCTCAACAACAAAAAGACAAATAACCCATTTAAAAAGTGGGCAAAGGATATGAACAGACACTTTGCCAAAGAAGATATTCAGGCGGCTAACAGACACATGAAGAAATGCTCATAATCATTAGCCATTAGAGAAATGCAGATCAAAACTACAAAGAGGTATCATCTCACCCCAACAAGGCTAGCATTAATCCAAAAAAAAAAAAAAAAAAAAACCAAGATAATAAATGCTTGAGAGGTTGTGGAGAGACTGGAATGCTTATACAATGTTGGTGGGAATGTAAAATGGTACAACCACTTTGGAAATCGATTTGGCACTTCCTTAAAAAGCTAGAAATAGAAATACTATATGATACAGCTATCCCACTCCTTGGAATATACCCTAGAGAAATAAGATCCACCATACGAATAGATATATGCACACCCATGTTCACTGCAGCACTGTTCACAATAGCAAAAAGATGGAAACAACCTAGATGCCCATCAATGGACAAATGGATAAACAAATTATGGTATATCCACACAATGGAATACTATGCAACAATAAAGAACAACAATGAAGCCATGAAACATCTTATGACATGGAGGAATCTGGAGGGCATGATGCTGAGAGAATTTAGTCAGTCACATAAGGACAAATATTGTATAAGACCACTATTATATGAACTCAGGAAAAGGTTTAAACACAGAAGAAAACATTCTTTGATGATTATGAGGGTGGGGAGGGAGGGTGAGGCTTATTCACTAGAGAGTAGATAAGAATTATCTTAGGTGAAGGGAAGGACAGCACACACTACAGGGAAAGTCAGCACAACTGGACTAAACCAAAACTAAGAAGTTTCCTGAATACAATCAAACACTTTGAGGGACCGAGTAGCAGGGGTAAGGGTCTGGGGACCAACTTTCACGGGACATCTATGTCAATTGGCATAAGAAAGCTTATTAAGAAAATATTCTGCATCCTACTTTGGTGAGGGCATCTGGGGTCTTAAAAGCTTGCAAGCAACCATCTAAGATGCAGCAATTGGTCCCAACCACCTGGAGTAAAGGACAATGAAGAACACCAAAGACACAAGGAAAGAAGTAACCCAAGAGACAGAAAAGTCCACATAAACCAGAGACTTCATCAGCCTGAGACCAGAAGAACTAGATGGTGCCTGGCTACCACCAATGACCACCCTGACAGGGAACACAACAGAGAGTCCCTGATGGAGGAGGAGAAAGGTGGGGTACAGGACTCAAATTCTAGTAAGAAGACCAGACTTAATGGTCTGACTGAGACTGGAGGAACCCCAGAAAGCACGGCCCCCTGATCCTCTATCAGCCCAGAACAAAACAATTTCTAAGGCCAACTCTTCAGACAGGGTTTGGACTGGACTGTGGGACATAAAGTGATACTCGTGAGGAGTGTGTCTCTTGACTCAAGTAGATACAACAGACTAACTGGGCAGCTTCTGTCTGGAGGTGACATGGGAAGGCAGAGAGGGTTAGGAGCTGGTTGAGTGGACTTGGGGAATCAGGGGTGGAAAGGAGGAGTGAGCTGTCACAGTATGGGGAGAGCAATTAGGGTCACATAACAATGTATGTATAAATTTTTGTATGGGAGACTAACTTGAAATGTAAACTTCATTTAAACTACAACAACCAAACAACAAACACTGAGAATCATGATCCAGCCAAGTTGACACAATCCTCACCATCATACCTTGTGTTCCCAGATTCTCTGTCCCACTACTCTTGGCCCATCTTTCCATGTCCCCTCTTTACATCCCTCATCCCTTTGGCCCACCTCCCCCAGACAAACTCCCCCAGTGCAGTTCCATTCATCAGTCTCAGAGACCACTGTCCTCCCTCTTTGGCATGGAGACCACCTCAGAGGAGGCTGCACCCTTTCTAGTGCTCTGCTTCCCCTTCATGTATATGTGGATCTGGCTTCAAGCCAAACAATGACACTTCATCTTGCTCTTGTCTTTGTCTCCTCTTATTCATAATTTATACCCTCCCCTACTTCCCAAGAATAGTGAGGCAAGCCCTAACATTACAACAGTTAGGAAAGAGAGAAAGGGCTCAACCTGGCTAGACTAGAAGAATGTCACAGCTGCCAGCTGCCTCTGGAGATTCACTTGTATGGCCCCATGGTGCAAAGCTGAGATTTGAGCTCCCGGGGGATGAGGAGGGTCTGGTCATTAGCTCTTCACCCTCGGATGTTGGGCAGTGAGCAGGGTCAGCCCTGAATACAGGCCTTGTAATAAAAGGTGCCCATGGGTGAACTGGCTGGTCTCCAAGGGGTCTATGAGCATCACGGCTGGGTGTGAGGCCTGGTGACGGGATCACTTACAAGAACAGAGACACTTTCACCTCCTGCAGACTCTCCAAAGATGGTCACTGAGCCCGGGTTCCCTCCAAAGTTGGCAATGTTCTCCTGGACCCAGCGCAGTGCAGACACCTGGTCCAAGTGACCCCAGTTACCCCGGCTGTGCTCGTCTCCAGTGCTGTGAGTGAGAGAAGAGGGTGAGGGTGGGGACAGAGATGTCATAGCAGGGCTCTTGGGACTGTAGATGGGGCAGGGCTCTAGCTGGGTCTTTCAGAATGAGACTGGGCTTCCACATCCCTGACACAGGAATCTTCACCCACCTTCTCCTCCTATAACATTGTTCTCTTTAGGACTCTACATTTATTCGTTTGGCATATATTTAAGTGTCAGCCCTTAACTGCTGTGCTGCATGTTAACTGTCATGATACAGTAATATGCAAAGCACTGAGATAAGTATTTCAGAGGAAGTAACATTTAGGCTGGGCCTTGTAGGATGAATAGGAGTTTGTTAGGTAGAGTAGGCAGGAATTCTAGGCAGAGGGAACAGCATGTGCAAAAGCTCTGAAGTAAGTGGATCAGTGTGGCCAGGAAATGAGAAGGGGGGGGGCACTTATGAAGGGACTTAAATGCTTTCAAAGGTCTCCTTGAGGGCTGACCTGATCAGAGCTAGGTCCTAGTACGCTTACTTTGAGGGCCATGTGCAGTGAGGAGAATCTGATACCTTACCTGAAGAATCCCCAGATCCCCAGGCGATACTGAATGGTCACCACCACCACATCTTCATGGGCAGACAGGACTAGTCCATCGTACATTGATGCCCCGCCCCTCAACAGACCACCTCCATGGATCCACACCATTACCTGGGCAGGAGGAAGCAACCATGTTGGTTATAGGAAGCAGAGCTGGCAGGGACCTCAAGCGGTTGTTTGGTTTGGCTATCTACCTCTTGGTAACAACCCAAGGAGGCCATTGTCCAAAGTCCACAGTCCCTGGCAAGGTTGGAGCCTTATCTCCCCTTCTCCAAGCGGGGCCCAGGCCACCACCCAGCTCAGTGCACCCCGGCTGCCCCCACTTTTCTAGCACATCAAGTGTCCCCTGCACCCCAAGGCTCCTCATGCTGTCATGGGAACAGCACAGGCCAAGGGTATCATGTTTTCCCCAACATTCTCGTAGTCCTCATATCTGGACCACTCCCCCAGCTCAGCAAACACTCCACAGGACGGACTTTGAGTTTCAGCTTCGCCTTACTTAGCTCTTTTGGGCAGAATTGAACTTCTCTCCCAGAGCAAAAGATTATCTCAAGATGAACACATGCCCCCAACAGTACTGCTTCCTAACATGCCTTCCTTCTGCCTCCTCTGAATCCCCAAACCCCAGATACCCTCCAAAGCCCAGCTAAAATCTGCTTCTTCCAAGCTAAGACCCTCCCATGTCAGGGACTGTGCTAACAATTGAGGATGAGAGTGGACACAACTATTCACAGCTCATGGTTCTTGAATTTAAAGAACTCACACAGCAGGGGAGAAGTGGAAGTGGCTAAAATAATAATATTGTCAATAAAAAGAAGAGACACTTATATAACAAGAACTATCTGCCAGGTATTCTTTTAAGCACTTTAAATCATTTCATGCTCATTAAATCACCCATAAGGTAGGTACTAATATTATCCCACTTAATAGAGAGGAAAACTGAGGCACTTAACTTGTTCAAGGTCACACAGCTAGTACACGGTAGAAGCAGGACTTGAACCCAGGCATCTGGCTCCAGAGTTCAAATGCTGAGCCCCTCACCACACTGTAGCCAATGACTACGGTGCAGTAAGCTCATTGTATGGGTAGGCGCAAGACCTTCCTTTCAACTCTGATGTTTAATGAGCACTTGCTTTGTGTGCTTAGCCAGATGCTCAGATAAAGGGTCTATATGCATCGTTTATATTCAAATGTGAGTATTCCCATTTGGAGGAAACTGAGGCTTAGAGAAGGTAAGTAACTGCCCAAGTCTCTCAGCTAGTAAAAGGCAGAACTACGACTTGAACCTAGACTCTGTGGCTCCAGAACCTGTGTCCGTAACTAGAGTCTTTCCTGCCTCCAGGTTCCCAGAGCCCCTTTTTGTCCCATACCTCTGGTCACTGCCCCGCTCCGGTGATAGGGACTGAATTTATAGCCTTCTCTGAGTGAAGGCTGAACCCCAGAGCTGGTCAGCAATAACTTGCTGAAGAAGTATGTCTGTCCAGATCAGATGGTAAGGTCCTTGAAGGCAGCGGCTGGGTGGTAATGGTTTCATGTTCTTCCTTTCCCCTAACCCCCAAGCCTAACTACCTTTATGGAGAGCCAACCAAACAACTGCTGTCAAGTCGACTCCAACTCATGGCGACCCCTTGTGTGTCAGAGTAGAACTGTGCTCCACAGGAATTTTAATGGCTGATTTTTTTTTTAAAGTAGATCACCAGGCCCTTCTGAGGCGTCTCTGGGTGGACTCTAACCTCCAACCTTTCGATTAGCAGCCGAGCACATTGATCATTTGCACCACTCAGGACTCCATACGCTCATGATAGAAGAATGAATGGGTGAGCTTTTGACCCCACCTCCTTGGGCCTTACAAAGCACACGTAGGGCCAATTCTAGGCACATGCTCACAGATACCCTCCCCCACACCTGAACACCACTCTCGGGATGCTCCTGGGAGATTGGCTGGGAGCTAACACCTCTCCCTCCTCCACCCCAGGGATCACCTCCTTTCCACAAGTAGCCATTGTAATCTGGGCCCCCAGCATCACCTGCCCTACCTCTCCAGCCTATTTCTGGCAAGCTCTCCCACCTCTGGCCCTTCAATTATTCTAGAAGTGCTGACTCACTGTGCCATCAGCCTGTACCAAAAACGATTAGCAAAGGAAATAAGCCACAAGGAAATCCCAGAAAGCAGGCCAAGACCAAAGGAAAGTGTTTCTTGAACTGTCCCAGGCCCCACACCCCAAACCCCTATGTCTGTATGGGGCACTGAGAGTTGTCACAGACAGATGTTAATGGGCTGAAGAAAAGCCACACAGGTACTCTAACTTTATCTGAAACAATGTCTTAGCTGCTCTGGGTATCAGACTCCTAATCTAGCAACTAAAAGTAATCACTCTATCAGCACTTGAGAACTTGGAAAAATGACAATGTGCATAAGAGTTGTACAGCAAACTCCCCCAGATGTCATGTCACCAGGAGGCAACTTAGATACTGGAAAACTTGTTGGGTTTCCTATGGTCACGTTGTCTGACACTGGTGGGTAAAGAAAGCCCAGCTGCTATGTAGCTGACTCTCAACTCATGTTGATCCACATGTGTCAGAGTAGCACTGTGCTCCATAGTGTTCAGTGGCCGACTTTTTCTGAATGTAGATCGCCAAGCTTTTCTCCCGAGGTGTTTCTAAGGGGACTCGAAGCTCCAGCCTTTCAGTTAGCAGCCAAGTGTGTTACCTGCACCATTCAGGGACTCTGTAACCTGACCCTATGAATGCCAGTAAATTTCCATTAGTCCTGAAGCTAGCCCAAGCCAGATTTGGCCTGCCCCACATGCATGGTGCCAGCTCTGATTGCTAATCCACCTCAACAGAGGACGATGCAACAACAGGAGGAAGGAATCTGAAGGAAAATCATCACCCGGACCCTATTCCGAAGCAAGAGGTCCGACAAGAACCACATCACCTCCTGTTTCCTGGCTACTTTCTGGAATTTTCCCTCCCCAGTATGCCTGTGCAGCCGCCATCTTGCTGCCTGTCTCAGTCATCTGGTGCTGCTCCAACAGAAATACCACAAGTGGATGGCTTTACAAACAGAAATTTATTCTCTCACAGTCCAGTAGGCTACAAGTCCAAATTCAGGGCATCAGCTCCAGGGGAACACTTTCTCCATCAGCTCTGGAGGAAAGTCCATGTCATCAGTCTTCCTCTGGTCTGGGAGCTTCTGTGCGCAGGAACCTCAGATCCAAAGGACGCGCTCTGCTCCCAGCACTGCTTTCTTGGTGGTATGAGGTTCCCATGTGTCTCTGCTCACTTCTTTCTTTTATATCTCAAAAGAGATTGCATTAAGACACTAATCTTGTCAACCTCATCAGTATAACCTCATCACAGTGATAGAATTTACAACACTTAAGGAGATCACATATAATCTCATCATAGTGATACAGTTTACAGTACATAAGGAAATCACATCAGATAACACAATCATACAATACTGGGAATCATGACCCAGCCAAACTGACAGATATTTTGGGGGGGACACAACTTAATCCATGACACTCCACCCTTTGGCATCCAAAAATTCATGTCCTTGCAACACGCAAAACATACTCATCCCATCATATCACTGCAAAAGTCCCAATTCCAAGTCCAAATTCCAAAAATTCCTCTTCATCTGTGAAATCCAGAATACAAGATATCTGCTTCCAAAGATAAAATGGCAGAACAGGCACAAGCTAGACGTTTCTATTACAAATGGGAGAAACTGGAGGAGAAGAAGGGGTAACAGGCACCAAGCAAGTCAGCAGAACACATTACATTAGCCCTCAAGGCTTTGAAAAGAATCTTCTGTTCTCTGAGACAATTTACACAATAGCCCTGCCCTCCAGACTCTAGGCATTGGACACAGACTCTGGATTCTGAGTGGAGGCCCCTCGGCCCTGGGCTTCAGCTCTGCTTCCAGGCCCAATGGGATGGCAACTCTGCTTCTCGGCTTTAGGCGTACCATTCTCCTAGTTCATCAGAGTGACAACTGCACCCTTAGAAACACCAGGGGCCATGGCTCCACCCTTTGAAACCCCAGAGGTCTTGAGACTGGTTTTGAGACTGAGGCAGCTTGGCTTCTTGTGTTCTTTGTCTTTTCAGCTTCTGCTTCCTGTGGCCTCTTGGCCCTCGGGCCTCACACCTGCATTTGCCCTACTGGGGCAAGTGTTCCAAAGCTCGGTAGCTCCACTGATTAAGTGCCCAGAGGCACCCCACTCCTCCAGGAAGCCTCTGGCGCACAGGCACTCAGCTCTCTGGCTCCGTGGATCAGCTCCAGCACCGTCTCGGGCTGGTCTCCTGGTTCTGCTGCTGCTGGTTCTCTGTCACTGCCCTTCTGTGCTGCTGCAGGTTCTCTGCCACTGCTGGTCCTCTGCCGTTGCCACACCTCTATCCATTCAGTTTCAAAACCACTTCCACATTTTAGGTATCTGTTAGAGCAGCACCCCACTCCCGGTACCAAACTCTGTCTCAGTCATCTGGTGCTGCTCCAACAGAAATACCACAAGTGGATGGCTTTACAAACAGAAATTTATTCTCTCACAGTCCAGTAGGCTACAAGTCCAAATTCAGGGCATCAGCTCCAGGGGAACACTTTCTCCATCAGCTCTGGAGGAAAGTCCATGTCATCAGTCTTCCTCTGGTCTGGGAGCTTCTGTGCGCAGGAACCTCAGATCCAAAGGACGCGCTCTGCTCCCAGCACTGCTTTCTTGGTGGTATGAGGTTCCCATGTGTCTCTGCTCACTTCTTTCTTTTATATATCAAAAGAGATTGCATTAAGACACTAATCTTGTCAACCTCATCAGTATAACCTCATCACAGTGATAGAATTTACAACACTTAAGGAGATCACATATAATCTCATCATAGTGATACAGTTTACAGTACATAAGGAAATCACATCAGATAAGACAATCATACAATACTGGGAATCATGACCCAGACAAACTGACATATTTTTGGGGGACACAACGCAATCCATGACACTGCCCAAATCACATTCAAGTGCTGCTTCCCTGTAGCTCAGGGAGCCAGATCTGAGGAACTTCCTCCAGGCTCCTTGCTCTGCGTATTACAATAAAGTTACTTTCTCTTTCTCAAAGACCTGTGTCCAGATAATTGGCAAACCTGAGCACGCCAGACAAGGACCCACTTTCTAGGGTTCGATTACAACTCCAAAGGAAACCCTGTGACCTCTGAAATAACAACCTTGACCCTTGGATGCCCCCACCACAAGCTGCCTTCACCCCCTCCTTGTCTATGGCAGAAAAGCCTAGAGAGCTGATGCTTACAAGCCCTGAAGGATGGTTCCCACTGCTTACCGGCAGCCTGCTTTTCCTGGTCAAGTCAGCAGGGGTGTAAATATTTAGGTAAAGACAGTCTTCAGAAAACTTGAGGGGAATGCTCTCCTTTCTGTTGGTAATGATTTCCGAGATCATCTGTCCTGTCGCTGTATCTTGGGAGCACCTGGAGAGGGAGGGAAGAAAGAACCGCTGAGCTTCAACCAGGTCTAAGTGAGGCGGTGTCTCCAGGGCTCAGGCTGGGCTGTGGACTGGGAGGTTTAAGCCTCTACATGGAGTTGTTACTGTCAGACTCCAAGACATTGGAATGGGTAACGGGCTACTTGGCGGTGGAGGGGTACTGAGAGGGCTGTGGATGGGGAGGCTGGGACTCACTAAGGTATCCCACTCAGAATGTCATTTCTTGGAACTTAACCCTAAAGAAATGTTGATGGCTCTGCACAAAGATTTAGCTAAAGGATGTTCATCATAGTGTTATTTATTTTATCAAAAACACTTTAATAACCCCAAATAGGATATTAGATAAATAAATTTTGGTTCAAGCACTCAATTCAATGCAGCTATGAAATGTCGGACTATGATCTTTAATGGCATAGGACAATGTTCAGGATATAGTTTTAAGTGAATAAAATAGGCAGCCAAACTTTCTGTAGAGTATGATTCCATCTCATAGGGAGAAAGTATAGTGATACAACAGGAAGGAAAAGGAGAAAAAAGACAAAAAAAAACATATTCTGAAATATTCACAGTTCTCTCTGGGTAATAGAATTGTATATGATTTTAATTTTCTTGTACTTCTCTGTTTGTGTGTGTTTTTTTTAAACTTCTATAATGAAAAAGTATTACATGTGTAATCAGGAAATAAAAATTGTGAGTAGATTTTTTTTTTTTTTTAAAAAAGAGGAAAGCAGCCAAAGGCCAGGCTTTGGAAGCCCTCAGAAATGTCTTGCTGGGGAGAATAAGATCTGAATGGGTGGAGGCAGGTGGCCCAGATCCCCAATCCGGGAAGCATGACACCAGCCAAGAAAGCTTTGTCCTTTTGCCCAGCTTGGCCAGGACTATTCTCTGGTCACAAAGAGTTAGCTGGACACACCTGGGACTTGGTAACTCACCTAGTTGTCATACTCTCCCTGCCTCCTCACCCGCCCATTCCCCAGCCACACCAGGGTTCAAGGCAAGAGAGTAAGCAGGATCATTACTTCTGATTCCCCTCACTGGGTCAACTGTTTATTTTTCGCAAAGCATTTATCATATTCCAACATATTACATAACCCTATGGGACAATTCTACTCTGTCATAGGTGCCTGGGTGGCACAAGTAGTTTGCAATTGGCTGTTAACCTAATGGTTGGCACTTGAGACCCACCCAGCAGCTCCATGGAGGAAAGTCCTGGTGAACTGCTTCCTTAAAAAGTACAGCCAAGAAAATTCTATAGAAAAGTTCTACTCTGTAACACAAGGTGTTGCCATGAGTCAGAATCAACTCAATGGCAATGAGTTTGGTTTTGGTGTTCTAAACATACTACATAATTTATTTATTAATATGAATATTTTTTCTCTCTCTCCCCTGCTAGAATGCAAACTCCATGAACAGAGAAACTGTTGTTTCGTTCACTTAATGAATCCCAGAACAAACTAGAAGCTAGTCAGAGGAGTGTCTTGACTCTTTCCTGAGTCACTTTGAGGCAATCATCCCCACCGAAAGATGCCAAAGCCACACCCCAGTGGCTTACATAGGAGGGTAAGAGGTGGTATTCTTCACAATGTTCCAGGGCTCCGCAGGCTGCGGCGGAGCGAATCTCAGGGATCCAAGGGGGGGCTTGGCAAAAGGGATTCCCAGGAAAACAGCCACGGGCTGTTCAAATCCTTCTAAGCTGACATACTTCCCCAGGACTTTGCCATGCACAGTGTCCACCACAGGTGGCGAGGACGGGTGCCCTGCTGGACATGGGGAGGAAACGAGAACACATCAGAGATGGAAAAAGCAACTTAAAAAATGGTAGAAACGCTTTATGGTGCTTTGATTGCCCTTTGCCCCACACCATCCCGGCTTGGTGGCATCTTGAAGACCAGCAGCCCACGTCCCCAGTGTGGGATCCTGGTCCCTGGTTCCAGAGAAGCAAAGCAGATCTTATTCAGAAATTATTGTATTTGACTAATCCGATCTGTCTAGGATCTACCTGAGTATGATGTTCACTGTGGGTTGTTCATAAATACCTTTTATCATGTTGAGAAATTCCCTTCTATTCCTAATTTACTGAGAAATCCATAGAGACAGAATGCAGATTGGTGGTTTTCAGGGAGTGGGGGAAGAAGACAGTGGGGGAGAAACAGCTTAATGGGTAAAGGGTTTTAGTTTGGAGTGATGGAAATGTTCTGGAACTAGATAGAGGTGGTAGCTGCACAACATTGTGAATATACTAAATGCCACGGAATTGTTCAGTTTATAATGGTTAATTGTATGTTATGTGAATTTCACCTCAATAAATTATTAAAAATAAATATAAATAAATGCAAAAAGGAGGGCTGCTAGGATTAAATATGACATTTTGTCTTCTCTCTTGGATGTCTCTGGAAACATTTCATCCAGTAGGATCCTGGTGCTAAGCTGCATATGCTAGATGAGACGATGAGCAAGAGGTGGCCCCGATTCTCAGCAGTTCTGAACCTTGCAGGGAAAGTGAGTCACAGATATACTTGACCCTAAGCGGGAAGAATGTGGTCAGTGTCCTGGGAGGGGTACCAGTGAAGTGCTACAGGAGTTAGAAGGGGAGTAATGCCGTCTGATTGGTGGTATTGTGGAGGAGGTGGCACTGGAGCTGGGACTGGCAGGAGGGGAGAATTTGAACAAGAGCAGATAGAAGAGGGACTATAAAGCTTTAAAGAAGAGAGAATGTGCTGAGGCTCTGAGGCAGCAAAACGCAAGGCCTGCATGTGGAAGGGCTAGAAGCCCACTTGGGCCAGGTAGAATCTACGAGGGGCCAATCATCCTGGAATGGGAGAGGTGCATGTCAGGGAGGGTCTCCAATGCCAGCCTAAGGGTTTGAGCTTTAGTTAGTGGAATAACAAGCAGCATGGAACAGTTCTGGAATAAGGGAGGGTGGCCCAGTAAGCTGAAAGAAGATTCACCCAGGAGGGAGAGAGGCTGGGTGTCAGATTCTTACCTGTTCCAGTTCCACCCTTGTAGAGCAGACAAAACTCTCTCTCTTGAGCTAAAATTCACCTCCCTGTAGGTTGGTTCTACCTGCCCTGGGACCGCACTGAACTAATCTATCTGCCTTTCACGTAGCAGGCGGCCTTTCAGACGCTTAACTGCACCCATCCCTCAAGTCTTCTCTTTTCCAGCCACAGTAGCCTTCACATGTCTAAGCATTCCTCATAGGAAGTTATTTCTAGCGTCCCATCCTCCCAACCGCTTCCCTTTGGATACAGACATAATGTCAACATCTCCTCAAAGTGTGGGCCTAGAATAATGCAGATACGGCCTTGTAGAAGACTATCCAATGATACAGGACACACTTCATGCAAACTCAGGTTACAAAACAGTACCCATGTCTGATGCTATTAATAGTCTATCCCATACTGTGGACATTTAGATTATTTTCTTTTGTTGTTGTTGCTAATTATTACAAATGACACTGAGATGCACTTCCCTGGATGCACATATATCAAAATGCCAATGGGTAATATCATCACAGATAACCTTTCGGGTGTGTGCTTTTCAAGTTTTCTGCATTGAACATGGATTCCTTTTTATAATTAGAAGGAAAACATGAAGAAATACAGTTAGTGTATTTAAGGAATTTTGAAGAAGGTATTGACAGGATTTGGCACCTGACCAGATGTGCGGGATATGGAAGGGAAAGGAAGAAGACCAAGGAGCTGGCTTCTCGTGCTGGGTTTTGTTTCAGATGCATTTAGCTGAGACATCAGCGAGACAACCAGGTGAGAAGGTGCCGCAGGAAGTGAGCATCAGGACTTGAAGGGGGCAGGGGGCAGTCACAGGTGCCTGAGGCTTCACTGAGGAGGCAATGTGAAAGAAAAGAGAGAGAGCTAAGGATAAAGAACAGGGGACCACTACCGCTGAGCCTGAGAAACTCCCTCAGAGGGGTGGGAGGGGTCACGGCAGCGTGGTGGGGGGGCAGCATCATGGCAGCCAAGGGGGAAGGTGGAAGGAGGGCAGGCCAAGAGGGCAGAGCACTTCAAAGATGTTAAGGAGAAGGAACTGAGAAGAAACCATTGGATGTGGCCTTTATTAGCTGATGATAACATTCAAAAGTGAGTAGAAGCCAGATTTCTCAGGGTGAGAAAGTGGGTGGAGGGCATGGGGGACATAAACACTAATGGTAATAACTACAGTTACCACGTGTTATATGACTCCAGCGCGTTTAAATTAAGCCTCATGACAGCACGGCTAGGTAGGTGTTAATATGCCCATTTTACGAATGAGGAAACTGAGGACTGAAAGCAGCCAGTGTGGACTCTGTAAAGAGGGAGACTGGATGCAGTAACCAGTATAAGGAAATGTATCACACTGCAAACTCGGTTCCTTTCTTACCATGCCCTCGCATTCAGTCCCAGCCTCTCACAGTGTCACAACCACCAACTCTTATTCCCCTAGAAAGAAGAGAGAATCCACATGTGGGTGCTCAGCTGTCAGCACACTGATGGCTGGAGCACTGGCCTGGATACCAGAGGCAGTAATACATGCCAGGGCGCAAATGTCCGGCTGACCTTGAGAAGTACTTTCCCTCTCTGTGCCTCAGTTTCTCTGTCTTTCAAATGGCACAGATGCATTCTGGGGTCTCTGGCTGCACTGCTTTGTGTAACAACTCTGTTTTCATGCTTCCTTTACATCAGGCAGATCCCTGGTGGCACAGTGGTTAAGAGCTTGGGTGCTAACCAAAAGTTTAGCAGTTCAAATCTACCAGCCACTCCCTGGAAACACTGTGAAGCACTTCTGCTCGGTCCTATAGGGTCGCTATGCATTGGAATCCACTCCATGGCAAAAGGTTTGCTTTGGTTTTTGGTTTTCTGTATCAGGCACTACCTTAAGTGCTCTGGAAATAATAACCTAGTTCATCCTCACAACAGCCCAGTGAGGTAGTTACTATTATAATTCCCGTTTTAGAGATGGAGAAACAGAGGCACAGAAAAGTTAAGTAGAACACACAGCTAGTAAGTGTTGAGCTGGGATTCGAACCCGATCACTCTGGCTTCAGAGTTCAGGCTTTTAATGCTCTGCTAAGCCATTCCCCATGATTCGGCCATATCTGGACTGAAAAAAGTCCTCATCGGTCATGCATGAGGTGAGCTCTTTGCTGCCCTGGCGTAGTGCTGTGGTCGCCAGGTGTTTATCCGCTGCTGCACCACCTCCAGCGCCCAGGGTGGGCTAGCTGACTGCTCCAGTTGGGAAGGCGCCCTATATATAACTCCATCCCCTTCTCCCAAATCAAGTATTTCCAGTTGTGTCCCCCAGTATTTGTATGTCAAAATGACTCACCCCGAACCGTGGCAGCGGCGAGGGAGGCCAGGACCAGAGCGAAGAACCTCATCGTAGAAGGGTTGCTGCTCCTGTGACTAGGAAGGTCTCAAAGCGCTCCGAGGTGCTGCACAGGTCGAGGTGCTGCGCGGGTCCTGCCCCGCGGCCCGAGCTCCTGCCCAGGTCACTGGCTCACCAAATCGGAAGATACCTTGAAAAGCTCTCCCTTTTGTAAGGATCACTGGCGGAGGGGCGGGGTGGGGGTGGGGACGGTGTCGGGTTGTTGTTAAGCCACGCCCACTCAGCATGTAACCTCTTCTGTAAGCAGCCTGAGCAAACTCAGGACAAAAGTCACAAACTTGTCCCCTAAGGGCTTTGCGTTTGCTGGACCTTGATCTTAGTGCCCTGCAAATTGCTCAAAGGCAAGCACAAACAGGCAGAAGCCTAGGCGCAAGGGGAAGCTTTGATCTTGGCAACTCAGAACAAGCTTCAAAATTGTTAGAGCAACTCCCGGCCCCACAACTGCTGGGTAATTTCAGACAAATCTCTTAGCTTCCCAGGGTTTAAACTTCCGAGAGTTCTAGGCTCTCAAGTTTGGAAGAGATCTTAAATTTCATCCAATCCCCCTTGTGATGCCTCCATTAACTTTACAGTATTGTTACCAGGTGACCCAGCCTTCTCTTACACACCCCCAGTGTCAGGGAACTGAATACCTCTCAGGGCAGGGGTCTTTGAACAGACTGTTCTTACAGTGAAGGATAGCCATCTCCCCCTAGCCCCTGGCTCTACTCATCCATCCATGCTCTATTCATTCATTCTTCTAACATTTACCAGGCACCTGGCACTTTGCTAGGTGCTATGGATACAAAGATGAATTCAAGACATGTCCCATCTCTTCCAGTAGTTCACCATGTAGTGTACAACACAGACGTGGGGGCTGGGGGATGGGAGGAATCGCAACCAATGTGAAAGCACCAAAATAGGTGGATACAGAGTGCTGGTACACCTGGGTACACCTGAGCAACTGCTGGGGATACAAGCAAGATGCTCAAAGCCTCTTTCATAGAATCATTAAATGTCCCCAAATAGGGATTAATTAAATACACTCTGGTACAGTTGAAAAATATGGCCTTGGTGATAGAAATGATGCCGAAGATTGCATGATAGAATTTCACAAGACCAACAATTTCTTCTTTGCAAATACCTTTTTTCAATAACATAAATGGCAACTATACATGTGGACCTCACTGAATGGAATACCCAGGAATCAAATTGAATACATCTGTGGAAAGAGACTGTGGAAAAGCTCCATATCATCAGTCAGAACAAGGCCAGGGGCTGACTGTGGAACAGACCATAAATTGCTCATATGCAAATTCAAGTTGAAGGTGAAGAAAATTAGGACAAGTTCACGAGAGCCATAGTATGACCTTCAGTATATCCCACCTGAATTTAGAATCTCAAGAATAGATTTGATGCATTGAACACCAATGACCCAAGACCAGACAAGTTGTGGAATGACATCAAGGACATTATACATGAAGAAAGCATGAGGTCACTAAAATGACAAGAAGAAAAGAAAAGACCAAAATGGATGTCATAAGAGACTCTGAAACTTGCTCTTGAATGTAGAGTAGCTAAAGCAAACTAAAGTAGCTTAAGAAATGATGAAGTAAAAGAGCTGAATGGAAGATTTCAAAAGACAGCTCTAGAAGACAAAGTAAAGTATTATGACGACATGTGCAAAGACCTGGAGTTAAAAAACCAAAAGGGACGAACACACTCGGCATTTCTCAAGATGAAAGAACTAAAGAAAAAATTCAAGCCTTAAGTTGCAATATTGAATGATTATACATGGCAAATATTAAACAACGCAGGAAGCATCAAAAGCAGATGGTAGGAAAACAGAGTCATTATACCAAAAAGAATTGTTGATGTTCATCCATTTCAAGAAGTAGCATATGATCAGCAACTGATGGTGCTAAAGGAACAAGTCCAAGCTGCACTGAAGGCACTGGTGAAAAATAAGGCTCCAGAAATTGATAGAATACCAACTGAGATGTTTCAACAAACAGATGCAGCACTGGAAGTGCTCACTCATCTATGCCAAGAAATTTGGAAGACAGCTACCTGGCCAACTGACTGGAAGAGATCCATATTTATGCCTATCCCAAAGAAAGGTGATCCAACATAATGTGGAAATTACCTAACAATATCATTAATATCACATGCAAGTACACTTTTGCTGAAGATCATTCAAAAGCGGTTGCAGCAGGCAGTACATTGACAGGGAACTGCCAGAAATTCAAGCTGGATTAAGAAGAGGATGTGGAATGAGGGATATCATTGCTGTCATATGGATCTTGGCTGAAAGCAGAGAATACCAGAAAAATATTTACTTGTGTTGTATTGACTATGCAAAGGCATTTGACTATCCGAAAACAAATTATGGATAACATAACACTGCGAAGAATGGGAATACCAGAACACTTAATTGTGCTCAGGAGGAAACTGTATGTAGATCAAGAGGCAGTTGTGAGGAAGACCCTCAGTGAGATGGGTTGACACAGTGGCTGCAATGATGGGCTTAAGCATAGATACGATTCAGAAGATGGTGCAGGAACGGGCAGTGTTTCATTCTGTTATACATAGGGTCGCTGTGAGTCAGAATCCACTTGAAGGCACCTAACGACAACAACAACACAGCGGGCTAACAAGTACTAGGCACTCACTCAAACTAGTGAGGTAGATCTCTATTTATGGACAAGGAAAGACAGTTATGATGTATTGTGAAGGGAAAAAAAGGTTATAAAACAGTTATGGGCACTTTGGAAAATAGTTTGGTGGTTCCTCAAAAAGTTACATAGAGTTACCATCTGTAACCCAACAATTCCACTCCTAGGTGTGTACCCAAGACAACTGTAAACAGAAGTTCACACAACTTTACTTGGATGTTCATGGCAGCATTATTCATATAGACAAAAGGTGGAATAACCCAAATGTCCATAAACAGAAGAACAGATAAACAAAATGTGGTCTAGCCAGACGATGGAATATTATTCAGCCATCAAGAGAAATGAAATTCCGATGCATGCTATGACATGGATGAATGTTGAAAACATTATGCTAAGTGAGAGAAGCCAGCCACAACAGGCCACATGTTATGTAATCCTATTTATATGAAATAGCCAAAATATATAAATCGATAGAGGCAGAAAGTAGATTAGAGGTTGCTAGGGAGTTTAAAGGGGGGAATAAGGAATAACTGCTAATGGGTATGAGGTTTCTTTTCAGGGTGATGTAAATGTTCTGGAATTAGTTGTACAATTGTTGAATATACTGAAACCCACCAAACTGTACACTTCAAAAGGGTGAATTTTAGGTATGTGAATTATATTTCAATTAAATAAAGAAAATTTAAAAACACTTATGTATAATATGGTCCCATTTTGGTAAAAAAATAAATACATATCTTTATTTGCAAAGGAAAAATTCTGGAATCTATGACCCAGGAACTCCTGGTCAGAAAAGCACCCTAATGAAGAGTGGCACTCTTGGGTGGTACAAACAGTTAATGTGCTCATCTGCTAACTAAAAGGATGGCATTTGAGTCCAACCAGAGTCACCTGGGAAGAAAGTCCTGGCAATCTACTTCCAAAAAATCAGCCATTAAAAACCCTATGGAGCACAGTTCTACTCTGACACAAATGAGTTCACCGTGAACAGGAGTCAGTTCAATGGCAACTGTTTGGTTTTATTTTTCCAGTAAAGAGCACCCCATCTCTGTCCACATGGGATGGTCTGAGTGGTGCTCCTAAATAGATAGTAAGGCCATTTTCAATCACTTAGCACACCACACACACACACACAAACACACATAAGCATACACATGTACACTGAGCTGTTAAGACATGACCTTTTGCCCTATCCACTCTTATCTTTGCAACCTGGGAAACAGCCCTGGCTCTCAGCCTATGAAGATGATAGACTGCTGACCTAGCAAAATCTACAAGGTAGGGCTGAATTACTCCTCCAAACTCACACTGTTCAAATCAGTGCCTGCTTGTGACACCAATCAATACTGCAAACACAGGCAGCTACCCCCAGCCCTTGCCTGCTACCTCGGGGAGCCTCTGAAGACCATTCCTGCTCACAATAAATCTGCAGAAGTGATGGGTGAGGCTGGAGACTACCAAACCTCAAGCCAGACCTCAGTCTTGCTTGTTGGGTAAAATTTCTCTGTGTTATTTTAGCTGGAAGCAAGATACTTCTTCTTGTTTAGATGGCAGATGGACTCTCTGTTGTGTTCCCTGTCGGTGTCATTGGTGGTAGCTGGCCACCATCTAGTTCTTCTGACCCAAGGCTGATGGACTCTCTTGTTTATGTGGACCTTTTGTCTCTTGGGTTAATTTTTTCCTTGTGTCTTTGGTGTTCTTCATTCTCCTTTGCTCCAAGCGGGTTGGGACCAATTGATGCATCTTAGATGGCTGCTTGCAAGCTTCCAAGACCCCAGACGCCACTCACCAAAGTAGGATGCAGAACTTTTTCTTAATGAACTTTGTTTTGCCAATTGACCTAGATGTCCCCCGAAACCATGATTCCCAGACACCAGCCCCTGCTACGCTGTCCCTTGAAGTGTTTGTTGTGTTCAGGAAATTACTTAGCTTTTGGTTTAGTCCAGTTGTGCTGACTTCTCCTGTATTGTGTGTTGTCCTTCCCTTCACCTAAGATTATTCTTGTCTACTATCCAGTTAGTGAATTCCCCTCTCCCTCACTCCCCACCCTTGTAACCATCAAAGAATATTTTCTTCTGTGTTTCAATATTTTCTTGAGTTCTTATAATAGTGGTCTCTTACAATATTTGTCCTTTTGTGACTGACTAATTTCACTCAGCATAATGCCTTCCGGATTCATCCATGTTGTGGGATATTTGTGGAGTCATCATTGTTCTTTATGGTCACATAGTATTCTATTGTGTGTCTCTACCATAATTTGTTTATCCGTTCATCTGTTGATGGGCACCAAGGTTGTTTCCATCTTTTTGCTGTTGTGAACAATGCTGCAGTGAACATGGGTGTGCATATGTCTATCCATGTGATGGCTCTTATTTCTGCAGGATATATTCCAAGGAGTGGTATTGCTGGATCATATGGTACTTCTATTTCTAGCATTCTAAGGAAGTGCCAAATCGATTTCCAAAGTGGATG
The DNA here is from genome assembly GCA_030035585.1 of Dugong dugon. NCBI lineage: Eukaryota > Metazoa > Chordata > Mammalia > Sirenia > Dugongidae > Dugong > Dugong dugon. Next base: position 62,819,578 of record CM057478.1, on the reverse strand, counting down.
TACAATTTTACATTCCTGCCAGCAATGCATAAGTTTTCTAGTCTCCCCACAACCTCTCCAACATTTATTATTTTGTGTTTTTTGGATTAGTGCCTGCCTTGTTGGGGTGAGACAGTATCTCATTGTCATTTTGATTTGCATTTCTCTAATGGCTAATGATCGTGAGCATTTCTACATGTGTCTGTTAGCCACCTGAATGTCTTCTCTGGTGAAGTGTTTGTTCAGATCCTCTGCCCATCTTTTAATTGTGTTATTTGACTTTTTGTTGTTGAGGTGTTGCAGTATCTTGTAGTTTTTAGAGATTAGACCCTTATCGGATATGTCATAGCCAAAACTTCTTCCCCACTCTGTAGATTTTCCTTTTACTCTTTCGGTGAAGTCTTTTGATGAGCATAAGTGTTTGAATTTTAGTAGTTCCCACTTATCTAGTTTCTTTTCTGGTGTTTGTGCTTTGTTAGTTACAGTTTATATTCTGTTTATGCCACATATTAGGGCTCTTAGCATTGTCCCTATTTTTTTCTTCTGTGATCTTTATCGTTTTAGAGTTTATGTTTAGGTCTTTGATCCATTTTCAGTTAGTTTTTGTGCATGGTGTGAGGTATAGGTCTTGTTTCATTTTTTTGCTGATGGATATCCAGTTATGCCAGCACCATTTGTTAAAGAGTCTGTCTTTTCCCCATTTAAAGGACTCTGGGCATTTGTCAATACCAGCTCATCATAGGTGGATGAATTTACGTCTAGATTTTCAAAATCTGTTCCATTGGTCTATGTATCTCCTGTTGTACCAGTACCAGGCTGTTTTGATTACTGTAGCAGTATAGTAGGTTCTAAAATCAGGCCGCTTGAATTGTAGGGTTAATACTTTAATTTTGGCCCTTTCTACTTTTTGGATGTGTGCATTTATTACTATAAATTGACCTCTGAACACTGCTTTTGCAGTCTCCCAATGGTTCTGGTAGGATGTGTTTTCCTTCTACGAATTTGTTTATTCCGTCCTTAATCTCTTCTATAACCCAGTAGTTTCTGAGCAAGGTGTTGATAAGTTTCCATGTATTTGACTTTTTTTCCTTGCTGTTTCTGTTGTTGATTTCTACTTTTATGGCTTAAGGTCAGAAAAGATGTTTTGTAATATTTTGAAGTTTTGGATTCTGTTAAGACTTGCTTTGTGGCCTAATATGTGGTCTGTTCTGGAGAATGTTCCATGTGCATTGTTAAAGAAAGTATACTTGTCTGCTGTTGGGTGGAGCATTCTGTATATGTCTATCAGATAAAGTTGGTTGATTGTGGCATTTAGATCTTCTGTGTCTTTACTGAGCTTCTTTCTAGATGTTCTGTCCTTCACCGAAAGTGGTGTGTTGAAGTCTCCTACTATTATTGTGGAGCTGTCGATTTCTCTTTTCAATGCCATTAGAGTTTGTTTTATGTATTTTGGAGCCCTGTCTTTGGGTACATAAATACTTTTATGGTTATGTCCTCCTGGTGTACTGATCCTTTAATCATTATATAGTGTCTTTCCTTATCTTTTGTGGTGGATTTTGCTTTAAAGTCTATTTAGTCAAAGATTAGTATTGCCACTTCTGCTCCTTTTTGGTTGTTGTTTGCTTGATATATATTTTTTTCCATCCTTTGAGTTTTAGTTTGTGTCTTTGAGTCTAAGGTGGGTCTCTTGCAGGTGGCATACAGATGGATCATGGTTTTTTAAATCCATTCTGCCACTCTGTCTCTTTATTGGTGTATTTAGTCCATTTCCAGTCAGTGTAATTATTGATAGGTATGATTTTAGTGCTGTCATTTTGATGTGGTTTTTTTGTTTTGTTTTTTTCTTTTTTGGTGTTGGCAGTGTCTTTGTTACACTTAATCTTCTGTGCTGAGTCGTTTTAATTTATGTATTTTCTTTTCATCTTTTTCATTGTTGTTGATCTTGAATTTGCTGAGTCTTTATGTTTTTCTTCTTTTTTTCTTGATGCGCAGGTTTGTTAGTTTCCTTTCTGGTTACCTTAAAATTTACCTCTATTTTTCTAAGTTTAAACCAATCTTTTATTTGTTGATATTGCCTTAACCTCCTCTCCATATGAAAGTTCTATGACTACACTTTTTAGTCCCTCTTTTTTGTTTTAGTGTTGTCATCTTTTACATATTGCCGTCTCTGGTTCCCTATTTTCAGTGTTTTAGCTTTGATTTATTTTTGACTTCCCTATCTGGGTTGACACCTGGTTGTTCTGTCCTGTGTTCTCCTCTTGGGTTGTTACCTGATTTAATTGATTCTCTATCTGGAGGACTCCCTTTAGTATTTCTTGTAATTTTGGTTTGGTTTTTACAAATTCCCTTAACTTCTGTTTATCTAAAAATGCCCTAATTTTGCCTTCATATTTGAGAGACAGTTTTGCTGGGTATATAATCCTTGGCTGGCAATTTTTTTCCTTCAAGGCTTTATATACGTCATCCCATTGCCTTCTTGCCTGCATGGTTTCTGCTGAGTAGTCCCAGCTTAGTCTTATTGACTCTCCTTTGTAGGTGACTTCTGGCCACTCTATTTTTGTGTGTGTGCTTTAAGTGAAAGTTTACAATTCAAGTTAGTTTCTCATACAAAAATTTATACACACGTTGTTATGTGACCCTAGTTGCTCTCCCTATACTGTGACAGCACACTCCTCCTTTCCACCCTGGATGTCCCATGTCCGTTCAACCAGCTCCTGACCCTCTCTGCCTTCTCATCTCACCCCCGGACAGGAGCTGCCCATTTAGTCTCATGTATCTACTGGAGCTAAGAAGCACACTCTTCACGAGTATCATTTTATATCCCATAGTCCAGTCTAATCTTTGTCTGAAGGGTTGGCCTCAGGAATGGTTTTAGTTTTGGGCTAACAGAGAGTTTGGGGGCCATGTCTTCCAGGGTCCCTCCAGTCGAAGCCAAACAATTAAGTCTGTTCTTTTTACTAGAATTTGAGTTCTGCACCCTACTTTTCTCCTGCTCCATCAGGGACTCTCTGTTGTGTTCTCTGTCAGGGCAGTCATTGGTGGTAGCCAGGCACCATCTACTTCTTCTGGTCTCAGGCTGCTGAATCTCTGGTTTATGTGGCCTTTTCTTTCTCTTGGGCTAATACTTTCCTTGTGTCTTTGGTGTTCTTCATTCTCCTTTGTTCCAAGTGGGTTGGAACCAGTTGATACATCTTAGATGGCGACTTGCTAGGTTTTAATACCTCAGATGTCACTCACCAAAGTGGGATGCAGAACATATCCCTATCCACTCTTAAAATTCTCCCTTTATCTTTGGTTTTGGCAAGTTGGATTATAATATATCTTGGTGACTTTCTTTTCAGAGCTACCCTGTATTGGGTTTGATAAGCTTCTTGGATCGATAACTTCTTGTCTTTCACAATATCAGGGAAGTTTTCTACCAAAAAATCTTCAACAATTCCCTCTGTATTTTCTGTTATTCCCCTCCCCCGCCCTGTTCTAGTACTCTAATCACTCATAGGTAATTCCTCTTGATAGAGTCTCAAATAATTCCTAGGGTATCTTCATTTTTCTTTATTCTTTTATCTGATTTTCCCTCAAATAAATTGGTGTCAAGGGCTTTATCTTCAATCTCACTAATTCTGACCTCCATTGCCTCAATTCTGTCCTACGACCTTCTACTGAGTTGTCTAATTCTGAAATTTTATTGTTAATCTTTTGGATTTCTACTTGCTATTTCTCTATGGATTCTAACAGCCTGTTAAATTTGTCATTTTGCTCCTGTATAGCTTTCCTAAATTCCTCTATTGCTTTGTCTGTGTGTTCCTTGGCTTGGTTTGAGTTTTGCTGATCTCCTTCCTGATATCTTGAAGAGCTCTGTATATTATTCTTTTAATTTCTACCTCCAGTCGTTCCATGACCTTTGCTTCCTCTGGGAGGTTTCCTGTTTCTTTGTTTTGGTCGCTTACTGGAGCCATCATGGTCTGCCTCTATGTGATTTGATATTGACTTTGTCTCCTAGCCAACAATAAGTTATATTTATTTCTTGTATGTTTGCTTACTGTGTTCTAGCTTTTTGTTTTGTTTTGATATGCCCAAATAGGCTGGGCTTGTAAGCTACTTTGATTACTGGTGTCTTTGAAGCTCTCACGTCCTGTCACCAGGTGGTTAGAGCTGCTACTACGTATGTGAGCCCAGGATTTCATTTACTTTTCTTGTGTGGATTCGGCTCAGCTGTCCAGGTCATAGGTCATTGAGTACATGGTGCAGGCTCTCACCCACAATCCTAGATGGGCAGGGCTACATAGGAGTGATTGGAGCAGGCACAGGTATCTGTATGCAGTAAGGGGTTATGTGTTAAGCAAGGTAACGGTCTGACTGCTGCCCCTGAGTGCCTAGCTGGAAGACCAGACCAATTATGGAATGACATCAAGGACATCATACATGAAGAAAGCCAGAGGTCATTAAAAAGACAGGAAAGAAAGGAAACACCAAAATGGATGTCTGAAGAGACTCTGAAACTTGCTCTTGAACATAGAATAGCTAATGCAAAAGGAAGAAATTATGAAGTAAAAGAGCTGAACAGAAGATTTCAAAGGGAAGCTCCAGAAGACAAAGTAAAGTATTATAATGACATGTGCAAAGACCTGGAATTAGAAAACTAAAAAGAGAAGAACATGCTCAGCATTTGAAAAAAAACTCAAGCCTCGGGTTGCAATATTGAAGGATTCTACAGGAAAATATTAAGTAACAAAGGAAGCATTAAAAGAAGATGAAAGAAATACACAGAATCACTATACCAAAAATGGTCGCCGTTCAACCATTTCAGTAGGTAGCATATGATCAAGAATCGAGGGCACTGAAGGAAGAAGTCCAAGCTGAACTGAAGGCACTGGCGAGAAACAAGGCTCCAGGAACTGACGGAATACCAATTGAGATGTTTCAACAAATGGATGCAGCACTGGAAGTACTCACTCATCTATGCCAAGAAATTTGGAAGACAGCTACCTGGCTAGCCAACTGGAAGAGATTCATATCTGTGCCCATTCCAAGGAAAGGTGATCCAACAGAATGCGGAAATTATCAAAAATATCATTAATGTCGCACACAAGTAAAATGTTGCTGAAGGTCATTCAAAAGTGTTTGCAGCAGTACATTGACAGAGAACTCCCAGATATTCAAGCCAGATTCAGAAGAGGATGTGAAGGGAGGGATATCATTGCTGATGTCAGATGGATCTTGGCTGAAAGCAGAGAATACCAGAAGGATTTTTACTTGTGTTTTATTGACTATGAAAAGGCATTCTACTATGTGGATCATAACAAATTATGGATTACATTGTGAAGAATGGGAATTCCAGAACACTTAACTGTGCTCATGAGGAATCTGTACACAGATCAAGAGGCACTTGTTCAAACAGAACAAGGGGATACTGCATGTTTTAAAATCAGGAAGGGTGTGTGTCAGGCTTGTATCCTTTCACCATATTTATTCAATCTGCAGGCTGAGCAAATAATCCGAGAAGCCAGACTATTTGAAGAAGAAGGCAGGGAAGATCGGAGGAAGACTCATTAACAACCTGCGATATGCAGATGTCACAACTTTGCTTGCTGAAACTGAAGAGGACTTGAAGCATTTACAGATGAAGATCAAAGACTACAGCCTTCAGTATGGATTATACTGCAACATAAAGAATACAAAAATCCTCACAACTGGACCAATAAGCAACATCATGATAAATGGAGAAAAGATGGAAGTTGTCAAGGATTTCACTTTACTTGGATCCATAATCAACACCCATGGAAGCAGTCAAAAAATCAAACTACACATTGCATTTGGCAAATCTGCTGCAAAATACCTCTTTAAAGTGTTGAAAAACAAAGATGCCATTTAGAGGACTAAGGTTCGCCTGACCCAAGCCAAGATCCATCTGACATCAGCAATGAGATCCCTCGCTTCACTTCCTCTTCTGTTTCCTACAAGTCAAGGTATAAAACCTATTCCTCTTGGCATCCAAGTTGTGCCTTGACAACCTTGGAAACATCAGTCATGCTGCCTGCTGGGATGGCCTCCTCGTCACCACTGCACATTTCATGTCATGCATCTGCCACTGCTGCTGGCCTTTCCTTTCCCTCCTACCCATCCCTTAAGTCCCACCTTGAGCTCCAGGCCATGCAAGGAGCACATCCAGCACTTCACCTCAGAATTTTCTTATATTTTCACACAATCACACAGCAAAGTAGGTTTCTGCCTTCCTCACCTCTCCCTCCCCAGGGAATAAAAGGAGACACTCTTAACAAAAGCCCAAGGGTTATGACAGAAGGGAATCTGACTCAGCTGTGGTGTTACCTAGGGCAGCACCAGGCAGGCCAGCTTGCCAGGTTCAGCGCCTGAGCACCTCTCCCACTCTGTGCCCCACCTCTGCCCAGGGGGAAACCAGAGGACAGTGGGTGACTTACAGCCAGGGCCACAGGCTGAGAGGGAGAAGGATTGGGCTTCCGGGTTGAGTAGAAAGATGCACAGTCTAAGTCCTTGAGGAAAGCAGAGAAGGTACAATAAGCCCTAGAGGAAGGGGCTCCCTTATGCCCATCTGAGGTGGGCTCCTGGGAAATTGATGGGAAAACACAAAAATATAAGAAAAACAAAACACAAACTGCTGGTCCCAACCTCTGGGCTGACTATGAGTTTTGTCATTTCAGCCCGACTTTTCAGATAATGGGCCGTACCTTTCCCCAATTCCAAATGTTACAGAGAAAAGAGGAAACAAGATATGGTATTGGATTGTAATTTAACTATTTTGTATGGTTTTCTTCCCCCTTCAAATTCTTCTACAATAGCTCATCACCACCACTCCAGAAACATCTCAGAGTGCAGAGAAGCCTTTTTCCCTATTAAAATGCTGCCCTCACTGGACATTAGGAAACTCACAGGTGAAGACTCATTTGATTTGTCCCTAATGCTTTGTTTTGGTTTGACCTAATGAATCAGGTTCAACATTGTGAGAGAAAAATAAATTTTCTGTAAAAAAATAAAATGTTTTATTTAAAGTGAGAAAGTGATTAAATATTGTATGTGTTTACTGTGTTGGAGAAGCACAGGTGATGGTGAAATATGATATATACCCATGTTGCTGATAAGTATGCAAAGTGATGTGATCCTTTAAGAAAGTGAATTTGCACCATAAAGACTAATTAAAATGGCATCTCCTCCTAAAAATCCAAATTTCCAGGAAATAATTTTAAAAATAAAAATATTCATTCCCAAAGTTGCTCATTCAATTATGCCCCCAAAACTCCAGGATTAAACTGATGGCTAAGGTGGTTATCACATATCCACACCAGGCAGATATTTAATCATATTTTTGGAGATCCTTTAGAAACTTGGAAAACACGTATGCCGTACGCAATGGTTCTTAATCAATCAGTGTGCATCACAATGTCTGAAAAATGAACATAGAGATTTCCAAGTCCCATCCGAGAGGAGTCTACTTCATTTAGAGTGGGGAGTGGTCTGGGCATTGGAATTTTGAAAGAACATCCCCCCAAGTGATTATTCTACTTATACCCTGATAGAAAACTTTGACTTAAATGAAAAAAAAAAAAATCAGGATGCCAATTGGCCTTTATATTTCAACTTTAACTGGATAGAACATTATTGTATGTGGACAGGAAGAAGAACTGAAGAGGGTCGTATAATGATGACTTGGAGATGTGCGTCTCCCTACAAGACACTTGCCAAAATCAGAACCATATTCAAGGATGCTGGGACTGTGAGTGGTACATAAATGACACATGTAATGTCATTCAGTATGATAGTATTCTTAAAAAATGAATTGGATGGTGTTTCCTAACTGTTAGCTTCATCAAATGTCAATGTAGAAATTAGCCTTCTGCAGCTGCAGAGGCAATCAGTTTCCAGCTTGCTTGTAAGTGGCTCAGTTCCTCTTCCTAGAGCAATGAGGTGGCCTAAATGTCACTGCTCTATCCCTCCCGCCATCACCTAGGCTGGAGATAGCCCTACAGCCTTGGGCCGTCTCCTAAGAGGTGCAGGCAGCATAATAGGAAGAGTCTTCCCCCGGGTGACAGATTCAAGGCCTCTTTTTTTGTTGTCGTTTTTTTGTTATGGCCTGGTTCTTGCTTGTTGCTAACTCACTGACTGATTTGGGTAAATCCCTTCACCTCTTTGCAGCTCTCTATAAAATGCGAGGTCAGGGCTCCAAACTTAAACACCTTAGGTAATATCAGTGAGTGAAACGGGCCAGGCATGAGACAAAATGGAACGGTGAGAAACGTGGGAAGTTAAGAGCTCATGACTTTGTAAAGGGGGTGGCCACTACTCAGTTCCTGCAGAATGCTCCGTCAGGGTCACAGTGAACGTTTGTGCAGGTTGTGCACTTCAGAGGAGGCATCATCCACATCATAGACATAGATATTTATTGTGACAGTTCCCTGGAAGACAATTGTAGAGGATCTTGAGGAAGGGGCACTGTGATCATTAAGGTTGTGATGATTCTCAGTGGTTTGGCAGTTATGATGTAGTTGGGCAGTTGTATGATGATGTGATCACTTCCATTGTGAGTTTTGATTTAAGGTGACCACTTTCATGCTGGGATCTGCTGTGAGTAGCCAGTCAGTTGAAAAGGAGCATCCTTGGGGGTGTGGCCTGCATTGAATATAAGTGGACATTCTGAGAAGGCTCTCAGGCTTTTGCTCACACTGGATCCTGCAGCTGACTCCGGTTTGTCTGACCTCCACTTCTTGGGACTTGAGCTAGCAGCTTACCTGTGGTCTTGAATGCCAATCTTGGGATTCGTCAGTCTTTGCAGCTTGTGAGCCAGAGCTCTGCTCTATGACTTGCCAATCTTGGGTTCGCCAGCGCCTGCAGCTAAGTGAATCAGGAGAATCCTCCAGCCCGATCCATGTTTCAACCTCTACAACTGCATGAGCTATTTCCTTAATATAAATTTTTCTCTATATATATTTGTATGCTTTACTTGTTTTGCTTCTCTAGAGAACCCATCCTAAGAGAGGTACCTTCTCCTAATGTGCTTAGTGGTGTTATATGGGCTAGTAGGAGTGCAAGTTGCCATGTGGGAATGCAGCACCACTGTTGCCAGATCTTCTGAGATATTTTTTATTTGGGGGGGGGGGCCGGTTGTGTTTGTTTTTGGAGAAGCTGAAACTATGGCTTTTTGTTTCCCCATTTTTAAAATTATCTGTCAGTGAATTCCAAAGCATTGTTAACATTGCATAAGCTAAACAAAACACTTCTGGGGCCAGATTCAGGTCATGAGCTGGAGATGTCTGACCCAGATGAACATAAAGTTACTGACACCTCAGAAACCCTCCTGTGCACATTGTGTATAGTCTTGAAACAATTACAGAGGAAAACTAATTACCCTGATGAATAACATGGATATGGTGAGAAAACGTAAGAGCCATCCTTTGACTGATGCTATGTACAACAGTCTTCCTACCTATCATCTGGCTAACTTTCATTCATCATAACATAAATGCTACTTCTCCAGAGAGAGTCTCCTAAGACTTTAATCTAAATTAGGTGCCCCTGTTTCACTTTCTTAAAACCCTTTACTTTTCCTGAGTTAACATTTGTCAAATTTACATCATAAGATATTCAGCTGTTTGCTTACCACATGGTAGAGGCCATGGCTTGCTCACCACTGTTTCCTCAGGGCCCAGCATAGGCTTTGTACATATCAGGCACCCAGTGCAGATGTATTGAATGGTGAATTAATCCCAACCTCAGAGATACATGCATTAGGGAAGCCTCATTTCCCCTTTGGGTCTCTGACCTGTCCCTTGCTGCCTGGCATTCAACTTTTGGGTTCTCAACCTTGGATGACATCTGGTTCCCATTACTGAGAAGGAGGCTTCCCAGCACCCCCAACCTCCACATATCTCACTGAGCCAGAGATGAGACCCAGTTCAAGTCCAGCAACATTCACATTCAGGACATCAATTCTTGGCTCATGGTTGAAGCCCCCCTAGATTGGGCTTGGAGGACTCCTATTTTAGATAACACACACAGATACCTTCTCTGGTAGAAAGTCTACTCCATCTTGGATACTGGAGGAGGAAGGAGAGTTTTCAGCACAGAATTGAATTCTGTTCCCTGCACATATTTTATATTCTGATTTTATTTCAAATGAGTAACAAGATCATTATTATGCCAACCAATAGATCAATCTCCTCCAGATTTTTTGAGGAAATCTGGTAGCCTTCCAAGCCAAACTGCATTTTTTTATGTTAAAAGAATTCCACAAGGATAATCCCTACCTCTATAAAACATCAGCTAAAGCAGCTTATTCTTCAAAGATCTCCATAGAAAGAAGCCAAACTTAGAATGAAGCTAACGATTGTGGGAGAAACTGCAGAAGAAGGAAATCCAAAATCACAGAATGATACTTCTCAAGGAGTAAAAAAGAAAAGGAAAGGCAAGAACAGAGAAAGGAAGATCAAGGAGGAAAGAGGACTGAGGAGAGCTCCGGAAGTAGACATTATCAGGGGTAGGGTATTCATCCAAAACTTCAATTTTGGTGCTTTCAGTCTCTCCCCGACCGTTATGTTCAAATCCAGCTGCAGGTACTGCTCGGCCCGATTGTAGGCCGGCCACAGAGGCAAGCCTTCCCCATTGGGATTACTGGAAGTGAGAGCAGAAATTGGTGAGATTTTCCTCCTAAAACACACTGGTGGAGGGGAGACCTAAAGGTTCACTTACCCGGTTCGAGCAAAGTTAGCCCAGTATTTCATTATCTTCCTGCTCAGTAGTTTCTCCTCTTGTGTGGCTCCTTCTGAAGGAGATAATCACAAAATTCAGCTGTTCACAGTGATCCTCCAGAGGTTCAGGGCAACAGGAACTCACTCAAGCAATCATTGCTTCCAAATGGTGGAGGCTGAACACATGTCTTCTTTGACTACCCAATGCACTTTCAGACCACTCCAGTGAGACTGTAGGTTTCTCAGGGACAGAGACCACACCCCTCTCTGTGTGTGTCTCTCTCTCCCTTTTGCAAACTTCTAATTATTGTATTTCAATATTTGAAAAGGTAGCACCTGCTGAAGCTACAAAATCCAAATTGCAGGAAGGATATCTAGTGAAAATAAGTTTCCCTTCCATCTCTTTGCTCCAGATACCCAGTTACCAACTTAAGAGACAACCATCATTACCAGCTTTGTGAATACCCTCTCAAAGATATGTTGTCTTTGTACAAATATATAAATGGACTCTTTTTTACATGCTTGATAGTATATTGGACATCTTGCTCTTGTTACTGAAATTGTATCTAGAAGATAGTTCCACATTATTTCCTCTAAAGCTGCCATTTATTTACATTTATTGTTCTACAAATATAAGTGAGTAGAAATATATTTATGTTTATATATAAATGTTTATAATAAATACATAACTATAGGAGTCATTTATCCAGTACTCTGTTGGTGGGTCTTTAGGTGGTTTCCAATCTTATGCTGGTAAAACAAATGCTTTAATGTGCACATACATTTTGCACATGTGAAAGTACAATCGTGCAGCAAATCTTAGAAGTGGAATTGCTTGGTTAAAGACTACATGCATTTTAAATTTTGATACAGTTTGCCATTAATGTATGAGAATGCCTGCTTCCCCACACCTGCTGGAATGTATTAAGCTCTTCCCAATCTGATTGATAAAAAACAACTCCTCAGCCTAGTTCAGTTTGCAGTTTTCTTGTTACAAGTGAGATTAAGTGGATTTTCTTGTTTCAAAGTCACTTGTGTTTTCTTTCTCATATAGTTAAGAGCTCGGCTGCTAATCCACCAGTCGCTCCTTGGAAACCATGTAGGGCAGTTCTACTCTAGCCTATCGACTTGACAGCAAGGGGTTTGTCTGGTTTTGGTTTTTTTTTTTTGGTCCATTACCTAGTTTTCTGTGAGGTTTCTCATTGATTTCTTGGAGCTCTCTAGATATCAAGAAAATTAACCCTTTGATATATATGTTGCAGGTTTTTTTTCCAGTTTGCAGAGCCCATGTGCTCATTCCATAATAAGAGTTCAGTAATAGTTGATGAGCAATAATAATAGTAACATTTATTAAGCCTTCACTGTGTGCTTTATGGGAATTGTTTCATTTAATCCTTATGACAACTTATGAGGTAGCTGGTTCTGCTATTGTCTGTATTTTAAAGATGAGCATGAATAAATTAAATAACGAATAAACCACAGTGCACAAGCACGCGCTCTATAGGAGGCACTGTCCTCATTGTAGAGAGGCCATTAGTTAAGAACTGGCATTGTGTATTCCTTTTAATGAAATATTTTAGTGATGTCTACTGTGTGTAGTTCCTGTAATTTTTTCTATTGATAATCTCATTTGATTGCCTTACAATTTTAAGCATTGAACATGTCATACATTCAGAAATAAATGAGCTAACATCACTAGTAACAATTCATGGCATTTACATTATATCATCCAGATCCAGGAAGGAGGCCTGGTGGCTCACGGGTTAAAGCACTGAGCTGCTAATCAGAAAGTTGGTCATTCGAACCCACCAGCTGCTCCTCAGGAGAAAGATGTGGCAGGCTGCTCCCCTAAAGATTACAGCTTTGGAAGCCCTACGGGGCAGTTCAGACCTGTCCTGTAGTCACTGTGAGTTGGAATCAACTTGACAGCAACGTGTTTTTGTCTTAACAGCAATTTGAGAGAACCCTGGTGGCGCTGTGGTTAAAGTGCTTGGCTGCTAACTAGAAGGTTGGTGGTTCAAACCCACCAGTGACTCCTTGGGAGAAAGATGTGGCAGTCTGCTTCCGGAAAGATTACAGCCTTGGGAACCCTATGGGGCCGTTCTACTCTGTCCTATAGGGTAGTTATGAATCAGAATTGACTGAATAGCAACGAGTTTGTGTTTTATCTGGATCCAGATCACTTTGGGCTGGAATTGTGAAAATGTGAACCCCGCCTTTTAAACCCCATGGTGGTAACATCTGGGAGTTCTGAAAAAGGTAGAGAGGGTAAGGCCAGTGGTCAGCAAGAAGGAAAAGAGGGGTTCTCATTAGGAAAACAATTAGATTGCTTGAGAGCCTCAAAGTGCCCACACCCAGAGACTTCAGTAAAAAGAGAAACACTTATCAAACCAATGTTGGCAGACCTGTTTCACCTTGGTTTCTAAAAATGAGAGTGGGTGCCTTTTCTGGAGAAAGGCTGTATCTATAAACCACAGGAGGAGGATAAACCCAACCCATCAGTCCTCTGGGCTCATGCATAGTGGTGGGCTGGGTGGAGGGCTTCATGTTCACGGTGGGGAATCTGTCTCCTTTCACCTCCTCCCAAGTTCCATGTTCCTGCAAGCTCCTTACCGAACATGACAATGTCACCATTCAGAAAGGCACCTCCAAAGACAAAGCGGATTTCATCAGTGTGGTCAGCTTTGACAAAAGCTGGCTTCGTGTCTTCAAAGCACTGGGGTCGGTGCTGAAACTCATAGAAGTAGACAGGTGCACCAGCATCTTACGAAAGTCAAGAGAGGGCCTGGGTCAGGCACACACACAGGACAGAGCTGGGGCTGGCCCTGCATCCCCACCCATCTAGCCCTGGACTCATAGATCCACGGCCAGGGCAGCTGAGAGGCAAGAGGCGACCTAAACCAAGCGAATTTCTCCCTTCCCATTGGAGGCTGGAATTTCCTACAGCAGCCCTCACACCCCTAATGACAGGGAGCTCATTACCTCTCAGGGCATCCTGAGGGAACAATAGTCCTATTACTCAGAAAAGGCCTTCATACTGAGCTAAGATCTGCCCCTTTATGACTTCCTCTCATTGACCCTATTCAACCCTCTGGAGACAAACAGAACCTAGAATGGTGCCAGGCACATAGTAGACCCTTGATAAATACTCTTTGAAAGGAAAGAAAGAGAGAGAACAGAAGGAGAGAGAGGGAGAGAAAGAAAAAAACGAGGTTTGTGTCTCCACAAGTCATCTCTTTCTTCATTCCCCCACTGCTCCTTACAACTAAGATGTTTGTAAAGACATCTCCAGAGAGAAAGGAATCTGAAGGATTACTATTAATTAAATTGTATCCTCCCTAAAAGAGATGTTGGAATCCTAACCTCTGTACCTGTAAATATGACCCTGTTTGGAAATAGGGATTTTCTTTTGTTACGTTAATGAGGTTATACTGGGGTAAGGTGGGTCCTACCTGATCACTTCCGAGTGGTGTCTTATAAAAAGAGCAGAATGGACACAGAGACACACACGATGGGGAAGACAGATACCATGTGAGGATTGGCTACAAGCAAAGGAATGTCAAGGATTGCCAGCAGACACTAAAAACTAGGAGACAGGCCCACAGAAGGAATCAACACATCCGGGACCCTGATTTGGACTTTTAGCCTCTAGAACTGTGAGAAAATAAATTTCTGTTCTTTAAAGCCACCCACTTGTGGTATGTTTTGTTACAGAAGCACTAGGTAACTAGACAGGGATGGGCCCCAGAAAATTATAGGAAGGTGGGTGTTATCTACACTGTCTTGAAGAAAAGGAAAGAACAAGAACGGATCAATATCCTCCAACTCTGAAAGGCAGAAAAGCTGCAAGTCAGCATCACTAGGTTAGGGCCAAGGTGCTGGACAAGATATCCTTGGGAATCCTCAGTGAGGGAGCAGAGGGGCGGAGCAGGTGGCCAGTCAACAAACAACATGGCTCCCTATGGCCACCAGCCTCACCAAGGCCCTGGGGGAGGTGCTCAGACTCACCCCTGTGATACTGAGCTGTGACCAGCCCAGGGACCACAAAGAACACATCGCCAAGCAAGTCCAGAAAACTATTTCGGATTTCAACTATGGAGTCCTTCCTCCTGAAGTATTCTTCAGTGGGGAGGTACAAATACTCCCTGGGGATGTGCTGTAAAAAAAAAAATCATAGTCACAGAAGATCCAGATCAACAACAGGAGCCAACACATTAAGCACTGGCCATGATTCTGAGGGCTTTGTGCGTGTTGCCTCCTTTAATCTGCACAGCAACCCTATGATACAGGTATCAAGATTAACCCCATTTCACAGATGAGGAAACTGAGGCTTAGGGTGGTGAAGTGGTTTGTTCAAACTGATGGAACCACGATTCTTCAAAAGTCTATTTGCCTCCAAATCCCATGCCCCTAGTCATAGTACACACAGCATTCCTACTGTGTTCCAGAAACAGTCACCTCTGAGCAGAAGTGTGGGGTTCAAGGCAAAGTGAAAACACAGGGCCCCTTGTTCAAAATTAGTAAGACTTTCAAGGTGGTGACTGCAGAGCATTAAATCAAGCAGGGGACCCTTCCAATTGTGAGGCCCTTTGCGACAGCACAGGTCTCACACCATGAAGCTGGCCCTGTTCCTGGGTTCCACTACTAACTCCACTCCTTTGTTACTTTACCTAAGCTAGTTGGTCTCTTGGAATCCCTGAGTGGTGCAAACCATTAAGTGCTTGGCAACTAACAGAAAGGTTGGTGGTTCGAACCCACCCACAGGCACCTCGGAAGAAAGACCTGGTGATCCACTTCCAAAAGGTCACAGCTATTGAAAACCTGATGGGGTGCAATTCTATTCCAAAACACCATGAGTCTGAATCGACTCAGCAATAGCTGGTAGTTGGTCTCTTGGAGCCTCAGTTCCCTCATCTATAAAAAAATAGGTTGTTCAGAGGATTGCATGAGATGTGAAGAGAAAAGCATGCTGCCTGGCACAAAGCAGGTCTTCAGTTCTGTCACTTCTTCCTGGGGCCTACTGCCAAGTGCCTTAACACGGCATTCAATGCCTTCTTCAACCTGGCACCAGCCTGCCTCCCAGGCTTGTCTCCCTTAACTTGTCCCAGGCATAAATGCCAGTGGGTGGAAAGGAAACTGCATGAAGATTCAGGCATCTGCCACATGGGTGACGTTTCTAGGGGTCTGGGGCTCTGGGGAATGCTGGGACACATTGTTTCCCCTCAATCCCCTCCCACTAAGACAGAGGCCCAGCCCTTGGTAGCTTCTTTGGAATCTGGAGGCAGCATTTACCACACCTGGGAGTACTGCTTTGACTCATTTACTGGGTCCTTGGAAAGTTGATGGTTTTTAGTGAGGCCCAGAGCAAGGGAGGGAGGGCCCTGCAGTAGGGTCAGGCTGTAGTGCCAGGGCCCGGCTGCTCGGCCATGTGACCAGCAGACCACACAGTGCTGGAAGGAGCCAAGGAGGATAAGGAAGCTATGTGAAGTCTCTGGTGAGCCCCAATAGGACAGTCATGGTGCAGACTCCTAGGGTTCTGGAGCAAGGCCGTGCCTTCTGCATCCAAGAACTGCACACTGTTTAAAAAGCAGCTCCTGACATGCTACCAGGCCCAAGGGGAATCTGCTGCCTTTCCACTCCCCCTGTACCACATGCCCCACAAAACCTACTTCCCACCCCAGGACTGGGCTCAAGATGCCTTCTCCACCTGAAATGCCCTCCTATTCAAATATTCCCCTTCCCTAGGGCCCAGATCAATGAACACCTCCTCCACGAAGTCATCTCCAATCCAGGCTGAGAGAGTCTACCGTCCGACTTATATCTGAAACATCTCTCAGTTCTCCTCACACGTCTAGCATGCATCAAACATCCCCCCTAAGCCTCAGGGCCTGAGGGGTCCCCTTCCTCCACTCTGGCCCACTTTGCAGCCAGAAAGCTCTTTCAAAAATGGAAACTGAATCACATCACCCCTCCATCAGTTCCCAGCCCTTGGAATGAAGTTTATCCTCCTTCCATAGCTTATAATGGCTACAAGGCAACCCTCCTGCTGTGGCTGACCCTCTAAGCTGATCTCTTCACACCTCTCTGCTCTCAACTGGTCCCCTCAGTTTCCCTGGCTCCTCTCACCTGTGCCCCTCCATCTGCAAGACAAACTGCTCTCATCCTCCAAGACATTTCTCCACAGGTGAGTTGCCTGCTCCCTCCTGAGTGCCCCACAGGGCTTGGACTTTGCTCTGGTTCATTTAACACTGTACTCAAGTGTCTCATCCTTTCCATCCACCCCAACAGTCTACAAGTTCCTCAAGCACGGGGAGAATAGAATAGCTGCTTATCACTGCATACCCACAGCCTAGGGAAGTGCAATGGCATGTGGACTCTCAATCAACATTTGTTTAATGAGTAAATGAGGGACATGCACCTGGCACAGAGCACACACCGAGTGTTTACGGAAAAGGGCAGAAAGGAAGGAAAGGAACCCACCTCTGTATTCACACGTGCAGAGTAAAACCTGTTAATGATGTATTTATTCAGTGAATGAACAAATAAATGATTTAAGTAAGTGTTGGTCCTTGGACTTGGTAGCACCCAGCATGGTGCATGGCTGGCACATGGTGAAATCCCCAGTCCCAGGTGTGCTTCGGAATTCAGAACTTTTCAGATTCTAGATCATTCAGTACAGATGCTGCATAGTATGTAACATGCTCAGTGAGGCCTAGGGCAGCACCCGTCTTAATGTGTCCACAAAGAAATATGAATAGTGAGATAAATAGACATGAAAGGCTAATGGTCACATAACAGTATAGATCATGTTTGGTGGCCACTTGGGTTACAAAAAAACTCTCAGTTTTCAGAGCTCTTTAGATTTTGGAATGTGGCTAATGCATTGTGAGACTGAACTTAGTAAGGTCTACTGAATGAGTGAATGAGTGAATGAATGAATGAGGAAAGGAATGTCTGTACTCCAAGAGTATGGCCCAGGGATGTTTGTTAGATAAGCAAATCTCTGGGAATCACAGTCACCCAAGCTCACTCACCAAGAATGTATGTATCAACTGGAATATGAGAGACTTATTGGAGCCCCCGAAGATCTCAGGAACCTCCTTCTGTGGAGAGAAGCAGGGCATCCTCTGTGAGCGGATCTGGTCATCAAGAGGCAAACCTGTCTGTCACAGGGGAGGGGAGGGAGCAGCAGGAGCCTATTCTGCCCCAGACTGCCATGTGTAGGAGCACCCTCAGCAGGCTGGTCTCTTTCTTACATTTGATAAAAGGCCCCAGTCCCCTATCATATCTATGGTCTATGGAGCCCAAGGGCCACCCTGTGGAAAGGCCCCATCTTGGCTTTGACACCAAGCTCAAAGAGAGACCACAAAATCTTGGAACTAGAAGCTCATTGTCCTTCTTAAGATCTTTGCAATGAGGGCCTCTAAGAAGCCAGCAGTGGCAGCGTCAGCCCGTGAGGTGGCAAGGCTGGTAGTGGAGAACACAGGGACTCCTTGTAACTTTACAAACCTCTTTTCTTTCTTAAAGCTATCTCCTCCAGTTTAAAATGAAGAGGTTGGTCTAGATAACTGAGCTTTGACGGTATTGTGAATTTGTATCCCCCACTCTTCTGAGGAGAGATGAAAAGTTTATTTCAAATGGGGAGGCTAAACCCTAGGGTCAAGAAATCACGGCTCCTTCTCAGCATTCAGAGTCCCTGGGTGGTGCACATGGCTAACGTGTTTGGCTGCTAACTGAAAAGTTGTTAGATGCAAGTGCATCCAACTATGGAGCATAGTTCTACTCTGACACATATGGGGTCGTCATGAGTCACGACTGACTCGACAGCAACTGGTGTTTTGTTTTTCTCGGTATTCAAGTCTCAACTCAAATGATCTCTCATCAGAGAAGCCTTTCCTCACCCTCCCTTCTCCTACTAAAGAAGCCAAGTTTATGTCCTTCATAGCATTTCTCACTCTCGCAAATCATCTTTTCAACCTTGCATTTCATCTGTCTCTCCCCCTGAGGATGTAAGCACACAGAAAGCTGGAAGCATGTGTCGTATGGACTGTTGAATCCTTGGTTTCTAGAAGAGTGTAGAGCATATAGTAAATGCTCAGAGAATACTTGTTGAATGAATAAAATGATTTAGTAATTTTGCAACTTGTACAATATTACAGAGCATTCTTGGAAGTCAAAAAATCAGGACCATGGCTGGACATGAAAGCTTAAAGGACTGACATTTCCCAAACCTATTTGAATTTCTTCTTTGAAGTAATAACTGTTCTTATTGGAAACAATCATTTGTAATACCTTTGATAAAAATCAAATGCATTTTTATCAGCAAATCCTGTCTTACCTTTTTATGTAGTTGCTTCTTTCACCATAAACCTGTATGAGTTTCAGGGAAGACACTCTCTGCAGCTCCCCCCAGTCCTCAGTTACCCCCTTTCAGAGAGAGAAAAGATAGTCACAGCTTACTGGGTAGCAGGGAGGACAGCCGGGATTCTTACCATGGGCAGCATGTAACCACATTCGTGGTTATTGACTCCGATGATGGAAGGAATTGGATTAAATTCTTTTTGAATCAGTAAGTCTAGAGGATTGTCAAGAAAGAAACGACCATCAATCACCCGAGTGAAAGACTTTGTTTTCTGAAATTGGGAAGAGAAGAAAAATCAGCATCTGTTGCTGTTCACAAAAACTACTGTCCCCTGGTCCTAGCCAAGCTGAGCTCACTCAGTATAGCAGTGATCGAAACTCACTAGGAGAGGAAAAATAAACCATTGTTGGCCCAGCTGAACTCATCAATGCTTGGTCAGCCCTGCCACTTACATGGGCAAGAGGACTCAACTTTTCTGGACCTGTTTCCTCATCTTCTGAATGGGTAATAATAATAATCCACCAAAGAAAAATAGTGGCCTAGAGCAATGGTTCTCAAAGTGTGGGTCCCAGACCAGCAGCATCAGTATCGCCTGGGAACTTGCTAGCAATGTAAATTCTCGGACCCCACGCCAGGCCTACTGAATCCGAAACTCTAGGGATGTAGCCCAGAAAACTTCTTTTAACAATCCCTCCAGGTGATTCTCAAACTCAAGTTTGAGAACAACTGGCCAAATTCAATGGGCAAAAAGATGGGGGCGGGGGGTGGCCAGGATAGTAGGGATTGGTGTGAACACTCTCCTGAGATATCTTCCAGAGAATACTTTGCCTTGAATATGGCTGGATATTTATTGGGTCTCAGAAAGCAACACTTGGCTCTAATGATTTTCTTTTTTAGGTTTCTGTTTTGGGTGTGGGGATAGAAGAGAGCATATGAAAGAGCTTTCATGTTACATCAAGCAAAGGACTTATTATCCATCTTCATGGACTCTGGCACTGGCATCATGTCTGGCTCATAGCAGATTCTCATTACATGCCAAATAACTATTTAATAAACGTTGGAATCTCACAGACAATGGCCTAGCTTTTTCAAACGCTCTCAAAGGCTCTCGAGATTGTTGTTCGGTGCCGTCAAGTCAGTTCCAACTCATAGTGACCCTATGTACAACAGAACGAAACACTGCCTGGTCCTGCGCCATGCTCACAATCGTTGTAGTGCTTGAACTCATTGTTGCAGCCACTGTGTCAATCCATCTTGTTGAGGGTCTTCCTCTTTTTCACTGACCCTCTACTTTACCAAGCATGATGTCTTTCTCCAGGAACTGATCCCTCCTGATAACGTGTTCAAAGCATGTGAGACAAAGTCTCGCCATCCTCGCTTCTAAAGAGCATTCTGGCTGTACTTTTTCTGAGACGGATTTGTTTGTTCTTTTGGTCATCCGTGGTATATTCAGGGACAAGAGCACCCAGTCCAATTAACCATCCAATGATTGAAAGTTTATCAGTGGTCATCTAGACTTTGCTTGAATACCTGCAGAAGTGGGTATCTCACAACCTTCTAAAGAAGCCCAGTCCTCTTTCAGACAACTTAGGTTTTAATAAAGTTCTCAGTTATACCAATTCAGAATGGCTTCCTAATAGATCTTCCAGCTTGACCTTGACTTCAGCTTCCATAGGCACATGGAACAAGTATGATCTCTCTTCCCAAGGATGCCTTCAATGACTTAGAGACAACCCTTGCATTTTGCTGGATTTCTCCAGGCTAAGTAGCACCCCTGCCCCACTAAAGTTCCTTAGATTGCCTATCAGGGTTTTATATCCCACATTTTTTTTTTTTTATATAGCCATTGCCATAAATCCCCAATCCCTCTCTTTTCCAAGTCTGAGATCAAAGAAAGTAATAGGGTGGTAAGACTTTTTTCCAACAGAAAAAGCCCACCACTCCATTAAAAGGGCAACCCTACCCCAAAACTCTCCTCTCCCTCTTCACCTGACTGAGGCTCAGCAGCTCCTCTGAGGATTTTGCCCTCAGGCATTGCAGCAGGCGGACAGAGTCTGAAGTGTTGCAACCACAGATACGCGCAAGGAACTGCAACTATTCCAGAGAAAGATGAAGTCAGAGCATGGCACTGAAAGCATTCAGGAAAAGGAAAGTTGCAAAGAGTCCTTAACCTAGCCACAGGCTCATCCTTCACATATGAAGTCCAATCTGCTGCCCTTCCCCATCCTCATGTGCCTGTAATGGAACGTACACATTGAGGGAATGTTAGTGAGGACAGGTTGTCACTGCATCACCCTTACTCTCTTGCCTGACGTTAGCAAACTCCAGACCTGGTGGCAGAGGACTGTCAATCTGTGGCCATGGAATGGAGTCAATATTCCCGGGCCACAGAAGGACCAGTCCTGTGACCTTGGCTCCGCTGGCACTAGGTCCTGTGGAACCAAGCAATTCAACCTTGGATGTTAAATGGAGAAACACATGGAGAACCCCTGAGAGTGAGAAGCAGCTTGGCTAGTTCCTTAATTGCTATTGAGGCATAGCTCCAGAGCAGAGTCTCAGCTGGTCAGCTCTGCTCCAGCCCCACTGCCCACTCCATGCCTAGAATGCCCTGGACACCTTCTTTCTGTCTCTATAGCAATTCCACTCATTCTTTAAGGCTCATATCCCACCTCCTCCAGGACATCCTTTCAGACTACCGCAGTCCCCGTGAATCCTTGCTCCTCTAATGTCCTATCACCCCATGATTCCCTTCCTTACCTAGCCTTTTACTAAACACCTTCTTGCCCTGTAGTTGAACCTTCCACATGTGTAGACTTGTCCCCCTCAAGTGACGGTCTTCAATCTTCTGGGGTCATGAATGTTCTGAGAATTCAATGAAAGCTATAGAAGACCCCTCACGAGGAAAATGCAGAAGCACATAGATTCTGCATACAATTATAAGGAGTTCAAGGACCACTTCCCAAACCTATCCATGGATTCTAGGTTAAAAATCCTTGTAATAAAAAGATTATACTCTCCTTGAGTTTAGGATCTGCAATTTCCACTTGTAAACCCACCAATCCTATCATTGACCTGGGAAAACAATAGGCACTCAATAAGTGTGTGGTGAATGAATGAATATATGCACCAACTAAAAGTAGCTTTATGTATAATGTTACCATAATCAATGTTCCCTGTGTATTGAGGGTATTTTTACAATTTTATAAATCTATGCTTCTGCTCTTGGTGCATGTTGTTTTTTTCCATAAGGTGTTGAAGAAGATGTACCACTAAAATTAATAATATGCAGGAGATGGCTCCACAGCCCAGAGCTTAATCAATATGTATTGAATGAATCAGCTCATTGAATCAGCGAGCATTCATAGTTGCCTAATACACATTAAGTAGATCCTCACTATCTAGTAGAAAGATAAGACAAAATGATACATAACAAATATCTGGGACATATTCCCCATCTCCCCCATAAAATCCCATGCCAGCCAACAGTCATCAGTCACAGTGTTTTTTCCCACTGAGCTGGTGACAGAGTCAGAATCTTTCTTGACACCGCACTCTAGGAAGCCATTCCCTGTGGAGTAGAGTAGGTACAGGAGATGAGCTATATATAACACAGGGAACTGAGTTATATATCACAAGTGAAAAATAATGGGTTACACGAAAAACTATAACACGCACATGCACACACACACACACACACACACACACACACACACCCCAGCTGTGTTGCATTGTATAGCTGGACCTATTTCCTGTTGAACCAGAACTTCCATGCAGGAGCAAGCCGAGTATTAGGTTCTTGGGGCGTGGGCAGTGAGGAAAGCCAAGCACGGGGTAAAAAGGAGATAGACAATCTCTTGACTCTTGATCACACTCTCTCCTGACCAGGGAGAAGAAAACTGAGAGGTATTAACAATATACCTACATCCTGGTTCCTCTCGTTATCAGAGGCCTTCATGTAAGGGATGATGGCCACCCCACTCTCCATTATGGCTTTGTGGAATAAGCCATTGGCCATGGGGGACAGAACCTGGAGAGAGAACACAGGAAACTCAGGAAAAGTTATCCAGAGGACTCCCCACTCAACACACATACCACTCGTCCTTCTTCCAACAAAGCTTCCCAGGAAGCCTCCTTAAGAGCCCTAACCTTAGAGGAAGAATCCCTGGTTTGACATGCAAGGTCTAGCTATGAAGGCTTGGGCAAGTTAATAACCTATCTGAGCTCTAGGTCCCTCATGAACTTGGCAGTCAAACATGCTGGCATGAGTTCTACCTCCTTCATTTACTAGCTGGGTAATCTCAGGCAAGTTGCTTAATTTTTTTAAGCATCAGGTTACACCCCTGTGAAACTGGAATAATAATTGAGCCCATATCACAGGGTTGTTATGAGGAGTAAGGGAAGTAATGAACATAGAAGGCTTCATACAGTGCCTAGTCAATAATAAGCACTGAAGAAATGGTGGCCATTATCATATACATAAAATTGGGTTAACATAATCCACCTTATGCATAAGATTGTTTTGAAGATATAAAAATACTTCGTATATTGTCAAGTGCTGTACAGCAGAAGCTCTCTTAACCCACCTCCACTAACTGACTTCTGGGATTAACTGAGTCTCTCCATTGCCTTCTGTAATATATGTTAACTTTTGCCCAGGAAATGCTGAGCACTCAGAGCCAGCAGGCCATTTTCTAGCACCTCCAATTTCTGTTCCCACTATTTTATTACTGAAAATCAGGTGTATTTGCTTCCAAACCTATTTTTTCAGTTGCCCTTGCTATTGTAATCACATAGTTGAATGAAATATGTGAATCAATAAAAAGAAAATAAAATTATTTGCAGAAAAAAAACTGATATATGCAAGTATCTAAAAAAAAAATGCTGTAAAACTGGGTGTGGCCAAGATAAGAATGAAATATTTGAGGGAAAAGTATAAAACTCCAGACATGTGCTGCTGTCATACTGCTTTGCAGGTATTTAGCAATTCGTGATCACTGTAAAGAAACTGAAACCACAATTTGAGGGTGGTGAATTCTGAAGGTGGCTTGTGCAAGAGAGCCTGTGTTAGACCTAGAATCAACAGGCCAACTCTGAAAAGATAAGGTCCTATATCAAACCATCAGTGGAGAATGTACATTTTATGTCTTAAGTTAAAACGTTTATATGCATCCTTTGTTCTTTAATGCTTTAACCGAGGTTTTTCTATTAAACAACTAATTACCAGTCTTGGTAATTGGATTCCAAGGGCTTCTACTCTACAAATACGTTGTTGTTGCTGTTGTTGTTGTTAGGTGCCCTTGAGGTGGTTCTGACTCATATCGACCCTATGTACAACAGAACGAAACACTGCCCGGTCCTGCGCCACCCTCATCATCTACAAATATAAGGGGTTTGTACTTAAGTTACTACTCCTTATGTGATCTTAGATGACTCATTTAAACTCCCTTGATGGTGGCTGCCTTGTTCATAAAAAGAGACTGAGCCTCTAACTCATGATGTATTTGTGAGGCTCAAGGGAGACAATGTGTACAGAAGTGTTTGTTCAACACGAAACTTGTTGCCGTCCGGTTGATTCCGACTCATAGCGACCCTACAGGACAGAGTAGAACTGCCCCACGGGGTTTCCAAGGAGCACCTGGTAGAGTCGAATCGCCAGCCTTTTGGTTAGCAGCCAAGCTCTCAATCACTGCACCACCAGGACTCCTGTTCAACATGAACGCACCTGTCAAATGTGAGTGATTCATTGCCCTCATTTTTTTTTTTTTTACCTCCCCCAGAACTCACAAGGCTGGAAACACTGATTGCTCCCGCTGACTCGCCGAAGATGGTCACGGAGCCTGGATTCCCGCCAAAGATCTCTATGTTCTCCTGGATCCAGGTTAGGGCAGCCACCTGGTCCATGAAGGCCCAGTTCCCCAAAGCATGCTGGTCCCCTGTGCTGGGGGCAAGAGGCACGATGAGAATTCTCAGTAGGCCACCATCTGCTGCCCGCAGCCCAGGGGGCTCAAGGCAGAGACTGTGGGCAAGTGTCAGGGCAGGTGTCACTGCCCGCTGAGAAGGAGCTGAGAGTTGCAGGCCTGGAGGAGCTAGGAAAACTGGGCTTAGTCCTCACTCTTTGCGGGGATTTCAGTTTCTTTAAGAACTCGATGTAAGCTATGACCCCTCATCACAGGAAAAAGCACATACAGTATTGTACATGCAATTTCAGGATGTTCATAGGCTCCTCTAAGCCCAATGGGTCCCAGGAGATGAGTGCTCCCCCTGAGAAGCCAGTCCTCCCCAACTGCCCCTTAGGTGGTTCCTTTTCTCTGTCAGTGACCCCTGGACTGGTTCTGACTCCACCTTCTCTCTCCATGACATCCATGTCTGGTCAGGAGCCAAGCCCTGCCAACTTTACCCCCATAATGGCTCCCATTCCTCTATTTCTATTTCTCCTGAGAAGAACTATAGTCTAATGGGTAAGATCTCAGCCTTTGGCACTGGATTTATAGCCCGGCCACTTAGTATCTGGGTAGCTTTGGGCAAGTCACTTAACATGCTTTGCATCAATTTTCTCATGTCTTAAATGCGAATAATAATAGTGTCTGTTCCCAGGCTTGTTGTAAAGATTGACCGCACCAGGCCCACAATAAGGGCCATGTACATGTTAGGCAATGGATCTTGTCATTCAACCAACTCCCTGCTTCAGCCGCCTGAGCTGAAGATCCTATTGGCATCAAGACCACAGCAGTAGCCTCCCAACTGGACTCCCCATCTGCAGCCTGCACCCCTCTAGCCCAGCCTCCACTCTGCTCTGGAGTGAGCTTCTTGCTACACTGCTCTGAGCAGGGCACTCCTGGATTCCTCAGTCTTTGTTGGATAAAGCTCAAACTCCACGTGTGGGCTGGCATTGTAGGCCTTTCCCAATCAGGTCTCTCCCTGCCTTTCTACACCCATCTCCTGCTGTATCCTCATCTTCCTATGCTCAAACCCAGACATTATAAATAAAGTTTTGGAAACCTTCTTGCCAAAGGAATCTTATGCAGAATCCCAATTTGTAAAACAGCTAAAAGTAGAAATTGCTCTAGCCAGGGCACACCTCTTGGCCTCCTTTGCCTTCCCTGCAGCCCCAGGGCCACCTCCCAGTGCTAATGGCTCCAAGCACAGCTGGCAAATACTACTCTGGTCCCACGTGCTGCTATACCTTTCTAGCTTCCTAGCCTTTGCTTAAGCAGTACCCTCTGTCTAGCACACTCTCTCCAACATCTCCTCCCCAAACCCAACCAAATCTAAGGTGCAACTCGAGGGCCACCTCGCTTGTGAAGCCACCTTGATTCCTTGCAGCTCCCTTCTTTGTTCAGACGGCCCACGGCTCATTGCCTCTCAGTCTCAGAGTATTAAGCATGCCCTTCCTGGTAGCATGGATACGTGTGTCCCTGCATTATCTCCTCCACTAGACTGTGAGCCTCTTGAGGGTAGACTTCATGTTTGAATCATCGCTGCCTTCCCCATAGTCTCTGTCAGTGCCTCCAAACACAATTGTGGCTCCACCTCTCGCTACTCCTCTTTGATCACCTTGTGCTCAAACCAGGACTTGGGACTTCTGCTATGTTTTAGGCAGGATAATGGAAGTGGTCTAGAGACCCAGCACTGTTTCGTGACCTTGGGGAAGTTGCTTAACCTCTCTATGCCTCAATTTTCTCAACTCTAAAATGGGGATAATAACAGTACATTTCTCAAGAGGTAATTTTGAGGCTGAGTTGAAATAATGCATAGAAAACACATAATGAGCACCCAGTACATGCCAGATATTATTAGAGGAACATCAGAGATGTAATGGAGTGATCATTCTCAAGTCGGCATTTTTGGAGCCTTGGGGTGGGCTCTCTGGCAGAGACTGCTAAAGGCTCACACAGTCTGTTTCCTTCTGTTCCAGGACACATAGCTGCTCTACATTTCCCTGTCTCCCTTGGAGTTGGCTGTGTCTGAGTTCTGCCAATGGTATATGAACAGAATTGATGAGCGCCACCTCCAGGCTGGCCAGAAAATCCTCCCTCGTGTTGTGCTCCATGCTCTCTCCACTTGCTGGCTAAATGCAGAGGATCCTGCTTCTAGAGGAGGGCAGAGTCACAAGATGGAAGTGGCCTGCGTCTCTGACTGACCATGTGGAAGGATGCCTGTCAATCAGGAGCACCCAGCTGTACTTTACACGAGTGAGAAAGAGATGTTTACATTGTGTTAAGGCCATACGGTTTGGTAGTTTACCTGTTCTGGCTGCTAAAATTACTTAACTAACCTGAGGAAATTTTTTTCAACATTACTGAAGGTTCATTCCTCCTTAGGTTGCTAGGCACTGAATCCTCTATGGCTGTCGCACAGCTGCCCTTCAAGGGTCAGGGTGTCAGACACTTGAGGAGACTCACTTGAAGAAGCCAAGTATTCCTAGCCGGTACTGGGTGGTCACAACAAGCACGTCTTCATAAGCAGCCAAGGCAGACCCATCAAAGATGGAGGCTGAGCCTGTCTGGAAAGCTCCCCCAGGGAACCACACCATGACCTAAGGAGGAAAGAGGAATTCTCCAATCTGTCTGCCAGGCACCCACATCCCTTCCCCATGCATGTTGGCACACACTTCCTTCAGCGAAATGTAAACGTTCCACTTTCCTTTCCAAACGGGGTTAGAAGGTTCTCTTTTTTGAAGAAGGCAGCATGTAGACTCTGGTGTCCAAATGCCTGGGTTTGATCCCCGGCTCTGCCATGGACTAGCTGTGTGACCTTACATAGATTACTTAAACTCTCTGAGGCTTGTTTTTCTCATCTAGGAGATGTGAAGGATGAAAGTATCTATCTTATGAGGTTATCATGAGATATGAACCAGATTATACATCTAAAGTTCATAGAACAATGTCAGAACACTTCAAGTACTCAATAACCCTCTGACCACAAGAAGATGGAAATAATTGTAAATCACATATGAGATTTTTCTCACCTATAGCCCTGGTAGTGAACTGGTTAAGAGCTACAACTGCTAACCAAGAGGTCAGCAGTTCCAGTCCACCAGCCACCCCTTGGAAACCCTATGGGGAAGTTCTACTCTGTCCTACAGGGTCACTGTGAGTCAGAATTGACTTGACAGCAACAGGTTTGTTCTTTTGGTATAGAAAGAAGGGAGCCCTGGTGGCACAATGGTTAAGAACTACAGCTGCTAACCAAAAGGTAAGCAGTTTGAATCCACCAGCAGCTCCTTGGAAACCCTATGGGGCAGTTCTACTCAGTCCTATAGGGTAGCTATGAGTCAGAATTGACTCTAAGGCAACGGGTTTTTTGTTTTTTTTTTAGAGAAAAGCAAGTGCAGAAACTTTACTATAGTGATTAGAAAAATTAGGACCAGGGAACACAGAACATTATCAAATAACATTAAACAAAAACCAAACCCATTGCCATTGAGTCAATTTCAACTCATAGAGACCCAAAAGGACAGAGTAGAACTGCTCCATAGGGTTTCCAAAGCTATAAATCTTTACAAAAGCAGACTACCACATCTTTTCTCCCACAGAGTGGCTGGTGGGTTCTAACTGCCGACCTTTCGGTTAGCAGCCAAGTACTTTAACCACTGCACCACTAGGTTTCCTTCAAATAGTATTAGCACTATTTATATCCTTAATAACAAACCCCTTTAGTTGTTTTTTTAAAAGGTCATATAAGAAATTGCAATGCTTGGGACACGAAAAGAAAAGAAACCACTGAGGAAATAGAAGAAATTTTGGCAAAGCACTGGCTTTGGTACCAGGATCTACCACTTACTGTGTGAACAAGATGGAGCAAGTCACTTACACTCTCCGTGTACCTAATCTTCCTTATCTGTAGAATGGGTCCATTAGTCTTTACTCCACAGGGTTATATGGGATTGAATGAGATAATGCTTTGTGCCTGGCACATAGTAAGTGCTCAATAGATGTTGCTGTTAAGATACATTCAAGTGAGTTTCCCATTGCAGGGAAATGGAGGAGAGAGAATGAGGGGAGGGTGTGGTCAAAGAATAGATTCTAAGATATATCCTCCCCCTATTCCCATATACAGGAGTCATTTACATTCTTAAATTAAATATTTAACATTATTACCGTCTAACTTGTAAACAGAAAAACTGAAGGATGCAATTATCCTATTTTTAAAAAAAAGAATTTCTAAGATTAAAAAGTTTAAAGAGTCCTTTTAAGCAATGACTTTTTTCTAAAAGTTTTCAGATCATTAAATACTCAACAGAGGAGAAAAAACAAATCCAAATAAAAATCAAAGGTCAAGGCACTGCAATGAAGAATCAATCAGAAAAGAAGAAAAACCGAATGATTATATCTCCGTTTCACCCAACAGAGAGCTAATTCTGATTCCAAGCACCCAGCCACCCTGCCTGGATCCCAGGCCAAGAGCCTGCTGGCCAGAGCTCAAGCACCACAGGCAGCCTTACAGGGAGATTGGAGCCCACAACTGCGTGGGCCGGCGCATAGATGTTTAGGTACAGGCAGTCTTCCGACACTCTGAACTGGGGATAATGCACCTTGAGCAAGCGTTGATCTGAGATCAGCCACTCCGGGTTTTGGAGGCACCTTGGGGAAGGAGAGTTGCTGTCAGTGAACTTGCCTGCGAGAGGCCAGTTCTCATGACAGTGGGGAAGCCTAGCAATCTCCTCCACCCTGAGCAGAAGAGGCATATGGAGAGCAACTACCACAAAAGTTCAATCATGCCCAACCTCGGTGGTTGCTGAAAATAAAATTTTAAAAAATTTTAAAAACTATAATTCCTTTTGATCTGGTTTCTGGGTAGGAAATCACAACTTGCTGAATAATGTACTGTTAACCCCCACCACATGTCCATGCCCACATTCACCACCGTAATAGAGACACACACAAAGACTCAAGCTGGCTCAACTGTTCCTCAGACTGTAGAGGGAAGGACACTGGTTGACTATCAAGGGCTTTGCTCCCATGGCTCCCTCTTCTGCCTCCAGGGGAGTAAAGGAACATTTCTAGGTCTCCCTACCAGGAACTGAGGCTGACCTGCAGGGATACTCCAGGCCTCTGCTCAAGCTGTTCCCTCTGCCTGGACTGCTCTCTCCCCTTATCTGTTTGTTCATGGTCTTCCCTTTCCTTCAAATTGGGTCCAAGTGTCACCTCCTCCAAGAAGCTCTGTGAGATTTCTCCAGTTAGAGCATAAGCTCTTCTCTGAAGACACACACACTTTGCGTTCTTTCCTAGAACTTCTTCTAGGCTTGTACATGAGAGCTATCAGTCTCCTCAACTCAACTATGAGCAGCTAAAAGTCCGGGACTCTGTAGCAGTCACCTCTGCATACCTCCAAACACAGAGTCTGACACACGGTAAAATTAAATGAGATTATATATGTGCATATTTCTATTATACTAAGTGCTCGATTAGAGTTAGGTTTTTTGTTAAATAGGACAGTATGCAGTATGGGCAGCAGGTAACCATCATTGCAAATATACCCCTAACTGGTGCTTATGCCTCTTGCCCCTTTGTATCTTGTTTCATCAGAAATTGAGGTCAGGGAGCCATCCACGACCTCTGCTCAAGGCTAGACTAGGTGGTTCTCGCTGATCCCAGCACTCTTCTCTGACCCCCTAAGTTTTGCCCTTGTCTCCCTATATTTTAATTGTCCATTACCTTTTATGCCCTCCTCATCAACAAACTGCAAGCTCCTTGAGGACGGCCCTGATTAATTCACTGTGGTGTCCCCCAGGGCCTGATAGAAAGCCAAATATTGAGTTGATGCTCAGTGAATATTAGTTGAATGAATAAATGAATTGAATGACTGAATGAATGAACAAATGAGTTTCAACTTAGTGTACTCAGTCCCTGGGCCACATGGCATCATCTTCTATGGCTTAGGGAGCTCCTTGGCCCCAGGGTAGTCCTCCTGCCTGGGACCCCAGTGCCAGGAACTGCGGTGGCCCAACCTGAGGGCTTCACAGAATCTAAAGTGTTGGAAGGTTCTTGCAGATTTTTAAGTTTCACCTCCCACTCAACGCATGAGGTCCCTCCACAATTAACCTGATAATTACTTGCCCACCTAAGCTTGAAAATGCCCAGTTACTGGGAGCTCCTTACCTCCCAGGCCACCTCTGCCACCAAGACACATTCAGGCATACATTTATGGAGTTCCCCCTATGGACCAGGCATTGTATTAGGCACAGTTTTGACTGCTAGAATGTTCTTCTTTACTTTGGACTAAAATCCCTATAGTGTCGTTCTTCCCTCTAAAACCCTTAGCCAGTCCGACAGTGGAGGTGCAAGCCTGAGGTCACACAGAAACACCTAGAGAGTCACTTCAAACCCAAAGTCCCAATAATCCTGTTACTGTACTGCCTAAACCTGGTTGGTCCTCAAAATCAGATAATCAGTGTCAGATAATATCATTTCCTGGACCCAGCTCTGGAGGTTCAGATTCAGGAAGTCCAGACCAGAGCCCAGGGAAACTGCATAGTTTTAACAGTGCCTCCAACAATTCTAGGGATCAGCTCATTTGGGAACCATGAGATTATTGAAGCATTCGCCACTTCTGTAGCCCTCCTCCTCCTCCTCCACCCGACCCCTACCCATCCTCCCCTTTCCCACTGGGCAGCATGACCCTTGTTGTCCCTCAGGGCTCTGCCCCCAGCTCGTAGTCTCCTAGGCTACCCATGGGGCCAAGCCTGGTCTTACAAGTTAGGGTAGGAGGTGGCGTCTCGGAAGTCTTCCCAGGGCAATGCTGGCTGTGGAGTGGCAAATCGCAGGGGTCCTAGAGGGGGTGCAGCAAAAGGGACCCCAAGGAACACGTTCACAGGCATGGGGCTTCCCAGCACAGTGACTTGCTTTCCCCGGACCCATCCGAGACTGGTGTTCCTGGATGGTGCATCGGCAGCTAGCCCTAAGGGAACACATGGGGAGGAATCAGGAGTTGGCTGGGAAAAGACAGGGAGTCAGCCCAGTGCGGGGGTACTCTTTCTCCACCCAGAGGCTATGCCATAGGAAGTATGTGGATACCATCTCAGTGAGTCCATGTACACTGCTTCCTTCAAGATTGCCTTAGAAGTCACCTCCATCAGTAAATACCCACTTAGTTTCTCCTAGGAGCCCAGTACCAAACCACAAAATTTTCTCCAGCTAACCCAGGAACCCACCTCCTTTCTGCTGAGTATTTCCTGCATAGAGCTTTCTCTTTCTACAGGACTGATACATGCCAGGCTCTGTAGATCTTCCAAAAACCAAAAAAACCCCAGTGCTGACTCATAGCAACCCTATAGGACAGAGTAGAACTGCTCAATAGGGTTTCCAAGGATCGGCTGGTGGATTTGAACTGCCAATCTTTTGGTTAACAGCCAAGCTCTTAATCAATATGCGACCAGGGTTCCCTATGGATCTTAGGACCCCACAAACTCATTTGGCCTTTAATTTCCCACATATCCATCAATTTCATACCCACCAGCACAACTGTTGACATATCTGTGCATCAGCTATATCATTGACTCTTAATTTTTCTTAATATCAAATTTTAAAAAACTCCCTTAGGATTCCTAGAGGAATCTGAAGCAATAACATCTATAGAATTGTGGTTTTGATGAGTTAGGTATATGCTTTTAAATACACATTAAAATAAATATACCTGAATAAATATGTTGTTGTTAGTTGTTGTCAAGTTGATTCTGACTCATTGCACCCCTACATGTGCTGAGTAGAACTACTCTATAGTTTCTTTTTTTCTTTTCATAATTGGTATCTTATTAGTTGTTTTAAGGGTCAGTACAAAGACATGATCAATTAGCTCCATAAGGTTTTGAAGGCTGTGAGTTTTGAAAGCAGATCACCAGGCCTGTCTTCCAAGGCACCTCGGGGTGGGTTCAAACTGCCAACTTTTTGGCTAGTAGTCTAGCATTTACCGTTTGCGATACCCAGGGACTCCATGATCAAATATACATTAATTTAAATAAAAAATTCTCATCCAGATGCCACCTGAAATCATCTCATCCACCTCCACGGGTATGAAGATGTTACTGTGGGAGACTAAACTCAGCCATGCTTCTCAGTTTCCATATATACTATGGAACCTTGAGAAGGAAACTGCCCTGCTATTTACTTAGCAGGATGCAGGTGTTCTGGCACTACCTGTTCTAATATCATTTCAGTGATGAAAGTCATGTCTCTGCAGCACAGGCTCCATTCCATACCCTCCCCAGTCAGGACAGAGTACTCTGCAAGCCCCTCACAGAATGTGTGCAGCCCAAAGGCAGGACAAGAGTCTTCCATTCTCTACTTGCCAAAGAAGGAGGCTCTGTCTCTGAGACCCTCAGCAACACCAGGACATTGGTCAGTTGCCCTCCACGGGCCCTCAGAGACCTCTGAGAAATAAGTTCATTTCCATCAATATGTGTAATCGGTGGAAAATCCTCCAAAGAGTAACTCCCCCTCCCCCGTCTTCTGAGAATCCTCCTTTCCTACCAGGTGTCTCACCCTTGGTGGCAGCTTCAAGGACCCAAACAGCCCAGATCAGGGTCTGGCCTGGGTGCCCCCAATTTCCACTCATCTGGCTGGCCTCCCTGAGCTCCCTG
This sequence comes from Dugong dugon, assembly GCA_030035585.1. NCBI lineage: Eukaryota > Metazoa > Chordata > Mammalia > Sirenia > Dugongidae > Dugong > Dugong dugon. Next base: position 62,785,944 of record CM057478.1, on the reverse strand, counting down.
GACATCCACAGCCACTGCTAGTCTCAGAGAGCTTCAATCAGGAGGAAGAAAGGACTTTTTGTTAGTAGGCAAATGTTGAGCAGGTAGACACAGGGCACAGGGTCAGTGAAGAATAGCATTAGACCAAGATTTTCTGAGGGAATTGGCCAAGTGAGACTTTCCTGTTCTCATTTACATAAGAAGAAGCTGATGATTAACTTTTGAGCTGGTGAGAGACAGTTGGGTTGACTTTGGACTCATAGAATGGGAGAAGTAGAAAGGATGTTTGTGATATGCTAATCCCGAATCTCAAACCCAAATACCTACAGGGGCCAGGAAGGTAGCAAACACACACTGAAGTCTGCCAGGAGAAATGCAATAGGGACTTGTGGGGACTGTGGCAAACCAAACAGCATGTACTCTATATAAAGGGAGTAGTGACTTCTCAACTCTAGTCCACTTTTGGCATGTGGCAGTGTAGGTAGGCCAAATGAGAAGTGGCTTTAATTTTTTTTTAAATTGTCATGTATACCCAATACAACATTTCTATAGGATTGAATTATATCACGGGCCAACTCTCTGATATTGTGATCTAGGCCCATGATCTCCAGTGGAAATATGAGGCAACAGGCTGAAGGAAGTAAAGTTACTGTAAGTGGTTCTTCTGGGACCTGTACTCATCTCTCTGGGCTCTCATTACAGTGCTCTTTCCATTTTAGGGCCATGTTCTGAGCCACAGCTGGTGGATCATGAAAAGTCCAGATCAGGACCCAGGAGCATCAGCACCACCACTACCCTTAGCCCAGTAGGTTCCATGCCCCACTTAGGGCAAAGGGTCCAAGAAGGGCCTTCCCAAATGCTTAGGGCTGGGCTGGCAGAGTCAGACTTATCAGGGGCACTTGTTAAAAATGTAGCTTTCTGCCCCACACCCTGGAGATTTGGGAGCAGGCCCCTGGAATTTAACAACAGCAATAGTAGGTTTGGGAAGCATGAATCTAATGCACCAAGTCTTGGAGTTCAGAGACCTGGGTCTTGTCTTGATTCTCCCTCAGATTTGCTGTGTGTTCTTCAACAAATTCTTTCTCTTCTCTGGGCCTCTGGCTCCCCATCTTATGATGACAATTGGCCATCCATTTTAGAATTACAAGTTCCAGAGACCCAAGTGTGAATGAAGTTTCCGGACCAGCCTGTGATGCCAGGAGAACCCAGAGCAGGGTGAAGGAAGCAGAGAAGTTTCCTAGAAGAGAAACAAGGGTGTTGGCAGGACAAGTGAGTGGCTCTGAAGACACAAATTTTACCAGCTCAAAATGGTGTCTCTAGCTAACCCTTTCAACAAGAGTCCTCCGTACCCATTTTGACTACAGTCATGTTGGCAACCTCCAGGCTCCTTGGACCACCTTCCCCCTCTGGCCTTCCTTAGTTCCCACCAAAAAGATTCTCCCTGCCCTAGAACCCTGACCCTTCCTCTGATCTGAAATAATATTAATTCTCTATACTGCCATTCATTCAACAGTTTTCAAAGTGCCTTCACATGTATTATCTTGTTGACCTCCATCCCCAATTTTTGATGTCTTTCTTCTCCAGTTTCTTATCCTGTAAAGCCCAGTTCAGCTACCACTTCTTCCAAGAACCCTTCCTAAATTCTCCTGAATTCCTATAGTGCTTTGCTTTTCCAATGTCTCTTGTTCTCTAGTTAGTTGTGTACATAACTGTCTTTCTCCTTGAGAATACACAGAGGTCTTTTCTTCATATATATATATATATATATATATATATATATATATATATATATATGTATATGTATAGTGCTTTAGATGAAGGTTTACAGAGCAAGTTAGTTTCTCATTAAACAATTAATACACATATTGTTTTCTGACATTGGTTGCCAGCCCCATGACGTGTTAACAGCTCTCCCCTTCTCAACTTTGGGTTCCCCATTACCAGCTTTCCTATCCCCTGCTGCCTTCTCATCCTTGGCCCTGGGCTGGTATGCCCATTTAGTCTCGTTTTGTTTTACCTTTGGCTGAAGGGTGAACCTCAGGAGTGACTTCAGTACTGAGTTAGAAGAGTGTCTGGGGGCCATATTCTCTGGGTTCCTCCAGTCTCTGTCAGACCAGTAAGTCTGGTATTTTTTTGTGTGTGAGTTAGAATTTTGTTTTAAATTTTTATCCAGCTTTGTCTGGGACCCTCTATTGTGATCCCTGTCAGAGCAGCTGGTGGTGGTAGCCGGGCATCATCTAGTTGTGCTGGACTCAGTCTGGTGGAGGTTGTGGTACTTGTGGTCCATTAGTCCTTTGGACTAATCTTCCCTTGTGTCTTTGGTTTTCTTCATTCTCCCTTGCTCCAGGCAGGTGGGGACCAGTGGAGTATCTTAGATGGCTATTCATGAGCTTTTAAGACCCCGGACACTACCAACGTCGTTTCTATGCATGTGTCCATCACAGCTCCTTCCATGTATACTGTGTTCCCAAAGCTCAGTCATTGACCTTTCATCTTCACAATTTATCTTATCCCCACTACCACCTTGACTATCACTTATTTGACTATCATACATATCAAGTAAAAATATCATTTACTTGATATTTTTCTTTCAATTGAAATTAAAAAAAAGTAACTGTCTATTGTCAAAGGAAACTTGATATATCTGCTACAACGGAGGTAGTATTTTGAAAAGAGTAAACCAGTATGTTTTGCATTTCTATATTCATGAAATCATGCCCCCGCCTCCTGTATCCATTCTTGGAAATCATTATGATGAACAACACCTTGAGAAGGAGAAGGGTATGTGTACAGGACAAAGAAGTGGAAAACCTACCCTTCCTGCACTGTGGATCTTTGAAAAGAAAAGGGAACACAAGTAGAGAAAGCACGGGATGATACAGGATATTAAAAGGTGATTCACCTCTTAGACCTAATGCACACCTCTTAGTGGAGAGGTGCTAGATAGGGAAGGCAGAAAGTAGCTGTGGTTTTCCAGGAGGAGGCTGCCACAAGGGTACCTCGTCTCTGACCCAACATGGGGGCAGTGACAGCAGAGTGGAAGTGGTTGGACAAAAAGAAATTCCAGATAGTGCTCCCTATTTCCCTTGGATCCCCTTGGAAGGGCCCAGACATCACCACACAGCCTTGAAGGGAAGTTGGAGGTGACTGAGTCTGGTTAGGGAGCTAGATGCAGGGGTCAGAGGGTTATAAGAGAGCTAAGTGCTTCAGAGGTTCTTCCTAGGTTTGAGAACAAAGTGGAACCATAACTGGAACTGGAGTGGAGCACAGCACTGGTCTGGGCCAAGGTGAGACATTGAGTCAGCTGTGGAGGACCAATGGACTTTGATGAAGAGAACAGACCATGAGTTCACCTTTTTGGAACTCAGCATTCGCCCAGGAACCAGAGCAGTTCGACATTGCTGTGGAGACCATGATAATGTCAGACCCTTTGCAAGTGGTTCCAGGCTCCCTCTGCTGTTCTACTCACACTTTCCCCAACTCATGCAGCCAGATGTCATCTTGGACTGAAGGGTGGGTGATGTGGGGAGAAAATCTGAAAAAACTACACATTTATTTGGAAAAGGATTATGTTACTTAAAAAGACTTTTAAATTACTGAATTTATTAATAATTGGAATTATTATATAATATTGAATCTGACTCAATGGGCAAAGTATTTTTTGTTTGTTAAAAGGGGAGATTAACAAGTGTTAGATACATATGAAAGACATACTAACACCAAACTGAATCTATCTCGTCTATAAAATCAGTATTGATAGAGAACTATGGAGAGAAGCTTTGTAATTCTATATCCACTACTTGGTCTTTCTAGGTACCACCTCTAATTATCTCAGGCACACCCTGATGTATAGTACCTACACTCTGGGGAACACTGATATGTCAGATAACAGTGATACTAGCTATCATTTATAGTAAGTACCTTTGAGGTACAAAACCTTCAGTTAAGTTCTTTGCCTCCATTACCTAATTTAATGCAATCACCCCTATTTTATAGATGAGTAAACTGAGACTGCAAGGTAGGATGACTTATCCAATATCACAAGACTAAGAAGCAGCACAGCTAGGACTTGAGCCTAGGTTTCCTGCCACTACACTGCATGTTTGCCATTTGGGGAAGAGTGAGTAGAAAATAAGCTGCAACAGGAAGATTGAGGAGGATGTTTTCTGCAGTTCTTGGGCTGTGAAAAATCACTTAATCTTCTAGGAAGCTTATTAACCACTTGACATAACCTCCTTGGACCTTGATGTCCCCATCAGTATTACAGACCAGTAGCCTGGATGGCTCCTGAGAGTCTAATACCTTTGAAGGCTCTCCTTGTTCTCCCAAATCGCTCTGCTGAAACTCTGAGGGAGAAACCAGGGTGAGAGTGATAACTTCAGTCTGGGCTTGGCTTAAAACCTATGCCTATCAGCAGGGGAGATCAAAGCTTGCTCCTTGAAGGCATCACGGCAATGGTGATGCAGTCTGAAGGTGGATAAACAAAGAAGAATCCTCCAGGGAGGGAGCCAGGTCAATGCACAATGTCCTTCTCATCCTACATGGGCCCGGGGCTGGTGGCCTTAGAGCCTCCTTCTCATAATCTGTTTCTTCAAACCCACCTCACCTCACATTCATGTTAAATCCAAACTCTTTAACATGATGTTTAAGGCTCTACTCTACCATTCAGGCTAATGCCTCACTGTGCCCCATAACTGCATCCCCATCACTTCATCCCATCACTGCATCCCATCACTGCATCCCCATTACTGCACCCCATCACTGCTTCTTCATCTGGTTAAACTGTACTGTTCATTCAAATCCCATGAAAATACCAGAACTTCAAGCTGTGAACCTGGTTGCTCATTTTGCTTGGAAGGAGAAATGCCAGATATGTGATTGTATACCAATTAATGGACTATCACTAACGGTTTGGCTAGATGGTCAGAGGCTTGGAAGGAACATGATTGGAAAGTTGGTAACAAGGAGATCTGGGGGAGAGGTATGTGGATAGACCTTGCTGAATGAGCAAAAGATGTGAAGATATTTGTGTCTCGTATGAATGCTCAGCAAAAGATGACCTCAGCAGAATCAGTATACAATCCCACATCTGGCCATTTCTCCTTCCAAGCAAAATGGACAAAACTAGACAAATAACTCAAAAGCGTCTCTCCTCATATGCAGTGCTTGCATAATGGACAATAAGCAGAATAGCTATGGTGGCAGAGATGGAAGCTATGCATGGGCTCCTATTCACCAAGGCCAATATAAGTAATACTGATGCTGAATGCCCAAGAGTCAGCATCAGAGACTAATACGAGCCCTCAATATGGTACAGTTGTTCAATGTGGTATCAAAAACTATTTGGTAACAAATTGATTACATCAGACCATTTCTACTCTAGAGGGGGTAGTTATTCATTTGTACCAGAACTGACGTCTACTCAGGATATGGGTTAGCCTTCCCTCACCACTATGCTTTTGCCAGCACCACTATCTGAGGGCTTACAGAGTGGCTAACTTATTAACATAGGATCTCATGTAACATCACTGCAGCAAAAGGGACCCATTTTACATTTAAGAATGAGACAGTGAGCCACAGGATCCACTGGTCCTACCATATGCTGCATCAACTGGAAGGATCAGCTTAACAGAACAATAGAATGGTCTATGAAGAGATAAGCTAAGGCACCAATTGGGGCATGACACCCTGCAGTGTTGGGGTGTTGTACTCCAGGATGTGGTAGTATATGCTCTACAATGGCTGAGGTGTGATGCTGTGTCCCAGCACCAGTCTAAGAATCAAGGGATGGAACAAATATAAACTCTTGTCGGTACTTCCAATGACCCACTTGTAAAATATGTGTTTCCTGTTTCCCAAAATCTTAGGCTCAGCGGAATTGTTGTTGTTAGGTGCCATCGAGTCAGTTCCGACTCGTAGTGATCCTATGGACAACAGAACGAAACACTGCCTGGTCCTGCACCACCTTCACAGTCATTGTTATGCTTGAGCCTATTGTTGCAGCCAGTCCATCAATCCATTTCATTGAGGATCTTCCTCTTTTTTGCTGACCCTCTACTTTACTAAACATGATATCCTTCTCCAGGGACTGATCTCTCCTAATAACATGTCCAAAGTATGTGAAATGTAGTCTCGCTATCCTTGCTTCTAAGGAGCATACTAGTTGTACTTCTTCCAAGATAGATTTGTTAGTTCTCTTGGCAGTCCATGGTATATTCAATATTCTTCTCCAACACCACAATTCAAAGGCATCAGTTCTTCTTCGATCTTCTTTATTCATCATCCAGGTTTCACATGCATATGAGGCGAATGAATTATAGGTCCTGATTTCCAGGGCTGGAGAGATGCTTCTAGCAGTCAACACAGTAAGGATTCCACTGAACCTGAAACTACTACTACTGCCTGGTTACTTTGGGCTCCTAATATCAGTGAACTAGCAGGCAAAGAAAGGAGTTAACCAGTAAAAGCAGTTGCTGTCAAGTTGATTCTGACTCATGGCAACCTCAAGGCATGTCAGAGTGGAACTGTGCTTCATAGGGTTTTCAATGGCTGATTTTTTGGAAGTAGACCACCAGACCTTTCTTCTGAGGTACCTCTGGGTGCAGTCGAACCTCCAGCCTTTTGATTAGCAGCCAAATGTGTTAACTGCAAGTTACTACAGTGATTAACATGAAGAACTAGGGTTGTTGTTGTAGTTGTTAGGTGCCGTTGAGTCGGTTCCAACTCATAGTGACGCTATGTACAACAGAATGAAACACTGCCCGGTCCTGCACCATCCTCACAATTGTTGCTATGTTTGAGTCCATTGTTGCAGCCACTGTGTCAGAACGAGGCCGCTGCTATATAATGGTGGTACAGTGGATGCTTCCAAGTTACAGAAAATTCAGTATGGCAAGTCAAGTCAACTAGGAGCTCAGATTCATCTGGGATGAGGGTCTGGATCACTTCACCTGGTAGACTTGACCTTAGAACACGTTGCAGAAGTTGGTACTGGGATAGTCCCTCTGAATCTCCTGTACTAGGTCTTTTGTAGAGATTGCAGCTCTGTGGCAATGTAAACACAATGTGGTATATCAGCAGATCTGAGTGAATCAAGGGGTGGACTGTAGCAGATGGTGCTCCACATCACATTCCCTTAGAACACCTCTGATTTCAGCTACAGTTGTAGACTGTTCCATGACAGCACAGACTCACCATATGTTGACAAGTTCCACCTCAAACACGTGCTGGAAACCCTCCACTTACTCTCCCAGGGTTTTCTCTGATGTTATGAAAGCCTATATAGTCCATGCACAGTGTAGCCCAGAAGTGGGTAACACCCTCAGAAGCAATCTGTAGCCATTGGGGCATAGAAGCCAATGGATAAATGCTCCAGCTTCCTATCTTTCAAGTATACAATTATAGGACGCATTCTGTTCATTTCACCATAGGTCTTAGTGGCATCGAGATCCTGCTGACAACAGTAGAAATTAATGGCATGTTCTTACATTGGCTTTTCCTCCATCATCATATCTCATGCTCCCTTACTCCTACTTCCTGGGATCACCTCCCAAGTAAATTATGTGCACCTAACTCTTTGTCTCAGACTCTGCTTTCAGGGGAACCCAAACTAAGGTTTTCATTTCCATGTATTGGTTGTGTCAGTCACTGTGCTAAGCCTTTTGCAAGCATTGTCATACAGGATCTTTGCAAAGTTATAGAGTTTATTCTGTTGTTATTCTATTTACAGATGAGGGAACCAAGACACAGAGAGGCTAAGTTACTTGCCGAAGGTCACAAAAATAGTCAGTGGTGGAGCTGGTCTTCAAATCTGACTCTAGATTTTTAACACCATGTTATTCTGTCTCTTCCACCATGGTATGGGCTGCATGAGGGTAGGGACATTTTCTGATACACCTGCCCTCAACAGTCAGCTCAGAGCCCGATAGAGAGGAGAAGTTTGACAACTGTTAAGATTAAAATTATGAATATATGTTTCTCTCCGATTTGATAGATAAAGCAGAGCTTTACTCAGACATGGCTTAGGATAATCCAAACCCAGGAAAATATTCAATCCCGACACCTACTAGGACTCTAAAGAGACTGAACTGGATTTTGGAAGGCTAATTCTAAAAGAGAATCTCCTTACATACTGAACTTATCAACCAGATCTCAGAACCAAGTAACAGGGACCTACGGAGCAGGTCATGGTTCAGAGAATGAAGCAGGAATGAAGGGGCCAAGAATGGAGTAGAGTCAACTCACTAAAAGGAAATTGATTTGTGTGCCTTTGGTATTAGCATTAGTTTAGTCTATGAGGGTCCTGTAAGGACTTGAGTAGATTGGGACTCCTCTATATACATTCCATTGGAATGAGAAGGAAGAAGATTTACAGGAAGGTAAAGGAGGGCAAGGGACAGACAGAAAGCTTCAAACAGCATCATAAGACAGCATGAAAAAAATGAAAGAACCTGAGATTTTTGATTGTAGGAAAGACCAAGTTGAGAAAAAGAAAATCAGATCACCTAATCCCAAATTTCAATGAACATTCAGATGCTTGAGATATCGTAATGTTCCAGGCACTGACTTGGGTTAAACGGTTCTTTCAGTTGATCGTTTGTGGAATCTGATGAGCTAAGTATGGAAGAGAATCCTGGGCACAGATTTAAGGATGAATTAATGCCAATCTTGCAGGAAGTATTCTAGAGAATAAAAATGTAGGGAACGCTGCCAAACTTTTAAAATGGGGTCTACATAACCTTGATTCCAAATTTCCAGGGACCTTATGAGAAAACAAAAAATTAAATATTAATATCTCTTATGAACATGTATTTTAGAAATCGTTTAAAATATCAGCAATTCAAATTCAGTGATATATAAATGCATAAATCACAAGCAAGTTTTATTCCTGGTATGAAAGATTGGTTTAATATTTGAAAGGCAATCAGTGTGATTCACCACATTAGAAAATGCTCTAGCATGGTATCAAAAACATACTCAATTATTATTTTGTATTTTTCCAAATTTGAAATATTATTTCAAAACATAGTTCTGTTTAGAAAAGAATTCATGGAGTTCTGTTTCTAGTTAGGACATAGAAGCTAGTTATAGCTCCTGCTGAAACAAGAAGAAAACACTGGATAAACTAAAAAAAATTATATACTTTCTTAAAAACATCAAAGATCTGTGGACACAAAGAAATTTAACCGAACTAAATTCCACAGACAGACAAAAACCTCCTAAGTAAGTACAGATGAGGACAGTTTCATCTTTGGGAGAAGTTGCCGATTTAGGATCACAAATAGATAGAGGAGTGAGCCTGCCACAGGCAAAGAAATATTTCAGAGACAAGGAGAAACCATTCAAGCCAAATCTGGTCTAGCCTTGAAAACTGAAATCTGGAAAAGTCTCAAACACAGAGCTAATGCTCCCTGTCTGCCAATTCTCCCACACAGGAATTTTGCTGAGTAAGCAGCAGCACCAAGAACTTGGAGGAAAGACTGTAAAACAGAGAGACATCTCATATCTTTACAGTGCTTGGATGACAAAAACCTTCAGGAGGAAGGAATCTGATTCACCTTCAAGACATTTAAAACCAGAGGTAAACTGTAATCAACCAAAATCCCAATCCTGACTCAGTTCAATTTCTGATTAAATCAATCAGCTCAGCCACAGTCACAATGTCTGATATAAAATAACAAAAATTCTGAGTCATGAAAAAACAGAAAATGTGATTCATAATTGAAAGAAAAATGAATCCAATAGAAGCATTCCCATAAGTGACCTAGATTCTGGAATTAACAGACAATAACTTTAACATAACTAATACAAATATCTTAAAGAATTTGGAAGGAAAATAGAAAAAATGGGTGAAAAGATGGATAATTTCAGTAGAGAATAACAATAAGAATGATGGCTATTTCTCATTAGAAACAATAGAAGATAGAAGACAAAAAAAAAAAAGAAAGAAAGAAAATGTATTGTCAATCTAGAATTCTATAGCCATGGAAAATATGCTTCAAAAATGAAGAAGAAAACCCAGAGTTGGTTCTTTGAAAAGATCAACAAAATTGACAAACCTTTAGCTAGACTGACCAAGAAAAAAAAGAGAGAAGACTCAAACTACTAAAATCAGGAATGAAAGTGAGTACTATCAACTTTACGTGATATTCTTCAGACTGAAAGGAAATGATAAATATAAGGCAAATGTGTTATGGGTCTATGTGATGCACAGAAGTAAAATACCTGACAAAAATAGTATGAAGGGTAGAAGGGGTAAATGTAATTATATTGTTTTGAGTTTCTTATATTATGTAGCTGAAAAACCTATAGCTAGCTAAAAAGCCAATAGCAAAGACAAAAAGGAATTATAAAAATACTTGACTAATCCAAAATAAGGCAGAAGAAGAGAAACAAAACAAACAAGCAAAACGAAGTACAGATGGGTAAAGAAATACAAAACAAATAACAAGACGATAGGCTCAGCCCACCCATAGTAGTAAATACATTTAAGGAAAATGCGCTATACACTTCACTTAAAAAACATACATTTTCAATATATTCAGTATGGTAGATTTCAAGATGAGACATATTAGTAGAGATAAAGAGGGCCATTTTTTTTAGTGATAGAAAGAAAATATAATGATTAGAAAGATACAGAAATTCTAATTGTGTATACATTTAATAACATAGCCACATGATACAGGAAGCAAAAATTAAACAAAAAAGAAAAATAGAAAACATTACAATCAAATAAAATTTTTAACCCAACTTTCCCTTTACAATTAATAGAATAAGCAGAATAAGAAAGTAAAGATATAGATTTTAACAACAGAATCAATTTGATCTAATTGACATATATAGAACACTACCCTAACAAGCACAGATCACACATTCTTTTCAAGTGCACATGGAAGATTTACCAACATAGATAGTATAAATTGCAAAGGGTTAATATCAAACAGATTATATTCTCTGGCCACAACAGAAATAGACTAGAAGTAAAAACAAAATGGTAATTAAAAAATGTTCAAACACTTAAAAATTACGCAATACCCTTCCAAATTACCATAGATCAAAGAAAAAAAATCACCTGAGAAATCGGACAATGGATTTCAGAGATTGAATTTTAGATGCATAAATGGGTTGACATTATCTGTAGAAGCCTGGTTACTCAGATGAAACTCCTGTTGATTCGTTGGCACTCAGAAGTATGTTTATTGAAGTGAGTTTGTCCCTGATTGCCTGATTTCCAGAAGTAAGATGCTCACACTGATCTGTTGATTTGCAAAAGCATGTTCACTGAAGCAAGTTATCACTGATGAATTGAATAGATTTAAAACTGGTTCTGGTGATTACTTGTTACCACAGCTATGGAACAATCAGCCTGTTACTAAGCTTGTGAGAACATGTTTATGCTCAATTTCTCAATATGAAAAATATATATATTTCTTTTCTACTAACAAAAAAACAAAGTAAAAAAAAATGTAAATGCTAATTATGATGGCTTCAAAAAACATCAAATACCTAGGAATATGTTTAATGGAAGATTTGAAAGACATTTACTTAAAACCACAAAATACTGCTAAGTGAAATGAACAAAGACCTAAATAAATGGAAAGATAAACTATATTCATGGATTCAAGGACTCAGTATAGTTAAGATGTCAATTCTCCTCAAGTTAATCTATAAAGTGAATGCAATCCAAATGAAAACATCAGCAGACTTTTGTGGTAGAAATGGAAAAGCTGATTTGAAAATTTATATGGAAAAGCAAAGGATCTTGAAAATTTTTGGAGGACTTACACTGCCAGATATCAAGACTTACTATAAATGTACCTTGAGACCTACCTTATATCATACACAGAAGTTAACTCAAGGCAGATTATAGATCTAAATGTGAAAGCTAAACTATAAAGTGTCTAGAAGAAAACATAAGAGAATATTTTCATGATATTAGGATAGGCAAAAATTTCCAAGTCAGAATACAAAAGAGACTAACTAGAAAAGAAAAAAACAATAAATTGGACTTCAACAAAATTAAAAACTTCTGCTCATCAGAAGGCACCATTAAAGAAAGTGAAAAGGCAAGCCATAGACTGGGAGAAAACCTTTGCAATACATACATCTGTCAAAGAAATTATATCTGGAGCTCCTACAACTCAATAATAAAAAAGACAAACAACCCAGTTAAAAGTGGGCAAAAGACTTGAGGGGGCATTTTATTTAAAAAAGCTGTCCAGATGGCTAATAAGTACATGAAAGGGTGCTCAATATCATTAGTCATCGGGGTAATGAGATTAAAAGCATGACAAGTACCACTACACACCCACCAGAAAGGCTAAAATTAAAAACTAAAAACTGAAAAAACTGCCTATATTGAATATCTGCAAGGATGCGGAATATACAATGTTGGTAGGAGTTAAAATGGTAAAACCACTTTGTAAAACTGCTTAGCAGTTTCTAAAAAAGTTAAACATTAACCTACTTTATGACTGAGTAATCGTACCCCTAGACAGATAACCATGGGAAGTAAATGCATATGTCCACAGAAAGACTTGTACAAGAATGTTCATAGCAACTTTATTCATAATAGCCCCACACTGGAGACACACAAATGTTCATCATCAAGAGAGTGGATAAATAAATTGTGGTGTGATCATACAACTGAATATTACTTAACTGTTTTTTTAAAACTACTAAAACACACAACAATATGACGATTCTCAGAAACAGCTGTGATTGAAAGAAGTTAGACAACAAAGGCAAAACTAATCTACAGTGAGAGAAGGCAGAATAGTGGTTACGTGGGTCAGGAGATTAAGGAGAAAGTGGCACAAGGAACTTTTTGGAGTTATGTAAATGTTCTGTATTTTGACCTGGTGATCACATAGGTAGACACATATGTAAAGATTAATAAAGCTGTACATTTAATATTTGTTTGTTTTATCCTAGGTAAATTATACTCCAATAACTTGCCAAAAGACAAATAAATGAAATCTCATTTCTAAGGATGTCTTTTGCTAGGATCATCATGCCCAGGGTGTTGGAGTCAAGACCACTCCTGTACTCACTCAACAGTCAAGCCCTGGATCACCACTGCTCTAGGTTTTCCCTCATACCCAGGCTGAGCAGAATACAATGCTGACTCCTACATCTGCCCTCTGAACACACATTCCAAACACCAGCTATTGGGTTTGGTCAGCTTTTTATAACTCATGCCCAGCTCAGACCGCAGGCCTGAAAACCCACTGGGCCATTTCAGGAACCGCACAGCTCTCTAACAGCAGCACAAGCTCATGTCATCAGTCCAGGTGAAGCCTCTGATTTTCACTAGGAAAGAACCATTCAAGAAGAGTCCTACCTAAGTGTACATGTGACTTCACAAACTGTATACAGAAAGGGCACATGAACCACAATCCACAAACCCAGGAGCACAATAAATGTCAGCTTATTTTTCTCTGACACAGCTTAATTTTTACTTGGAGAGCCCATCAACATCCTGCAGAGTTGAATTCCCTGCTTTCAAATTCAAGCCTGTGGATCCACCCCTGCTCACTGTTCTGGTCTTCTGCTCCATTTCTGGTCTTGAACTTGAGCAGAGCTTCATCTCTTTAATTTTCCCTTTGTGTGTTACCTGTTGTTACAAATGAATTTGGAGCAGGGGAGAATGTCAAAGCATGAATGAATTTCCTGCACATGCTGACCGAGAAATCTTAAAGTAGCATGAGTCCTCTCCAGTCTACTGAAGGCTCAGGCCTTTGAGCCTCAAAAGTCCAGAATTGATCCCTGTTTTGCTGCTTTATGTTGTGTCATCTTTTCCTTGAGGCAATAATGCAGAATGGCCCAGTTGACTGAATGGAGGAAAGGCCAAATAGCTACAAGGAGTGCAGGACAATGTAACATTTGGAAGTATTATCTCACCATGCATCCTTGGTGATAGTGGGAACCTCCCATTAACTTCAATAAGTAACTAATATGTGCAGGACTCTGTTAGTAGGAGAGTAAGAAAGATATGGAGGAAAATAAGGCATAATTTCTGCCTTAAGAGCTTAGATTCAGGTGAGGGAGTTACCATGTGAACGCAGATGGCCCTGTAAGCCTCCTATCCCCAACCCATGCCTTGGCACTGAAACCAGGGATCATGACCTAATCTCCAGGTTCAGGGAGGGGATTAGGAAACCCAGAAAAAAATTGAGGGTAACATTTTCCCACCACCTCATCATCTTATTTTAAGTAGTAATATAAACAATAAAGAACATTATATTTTTGTACACCTAAATTTCGGGATTGTTACATTGCTACCAGTTGCCATCAAGTTGATTCCAACTCATGGTGACCCCATATGTGTCAGAGTAGAACTGTGCTCCATAGGGTTTTCAATGGCTGATTTTTTGGAAGTAGATCTCTAGGACTTTCTTCCAAGGCATCTCTGGGTAGACTTGAACTTCCAATCTTTTCATTAGCAGCTGAGCTCATTAACAATTTCCCTATAATTCCTGTTACATCACTATGCACCTCTTTACCCTCTGTGATGGTTAAGGCTGTCTATCAACTTGGCTGGGCCATGATTCTCAGTGGTTTTCCAGTTATGATGCAGTTTTTCATTTATGTAACAAGGCAATCACCTCCATGATGAGATCTGATATAATGTAATCTTCTTCATGATGAGATCTGCTATGAGCAGCCAATCAGTTAAAAGGGAGTTTCCTTGGGGGTACAACCTGCATCCAATATATATGGACTTTCTAGCAAAGCTTGCTGGCTTTTGCTCTGTGGATCCTGCATTCACCTCATCATCATCATCTGACTTCTGGTTCTTGGGACTTGAGCCAGCAGCCTGCCATCTTACCTGCCAATCTTGGATTTGTCAGCCTCTGCAGCCTGTGAGTCAGCAGCCTGATGTCTTACCTGCTAATCTTAGGTTTGTCAGCCCCTGCAGCTATGTGAGTCAGGAGAAGTCTCCAGCATGACTCCTGACCCACAGAACTGGGGATTTTCCTGCCTCCACCATCACATGAGCCATTTCCTTGATATAAATCTCTCTCTCTATATATATATACACACACACACTTCATTGGTTTTGGTACTCTAGAGAATGCAGCCTAAGACACCCCTTATGATGGGAGTCAAGTTTTAAAGCTTCAGCTTCTTTCAGCTAGAGGAAATTAATTATTTTAATTATTTATGAGGAGTCATTAATATTACATAATCATTATATTTACTGTTTGTGATATTATAATCATGGCTTCCACTATGCTCAGTGCTTTATGTATATTACTTTATTTAATCTTCCTACAACTGTATGAAGTGGGTATTATCATTCTCATTTATAAACAAGAGAATTAAGGCTTAGAGGAATTAAGTAATTTTCTGGACTTCAGAGTCTAAGGTTTTACCCACTATCCGATTTGTAAACTTTTTTTGGAGGTAACAAGTATGACTGCACAGATTCCAAGAGAAGTACAAGTAGATGAGGTTTGGTTTCTGCACAGATTCCAAGAGAAGTACAAGTAGATGAGGTTTGGTTTGTTTTTTGGTTTTTGGAAGGGGAACCAAGGGAGTATTCCTGGCACCCTAAGACCAGCCCCTACACGTGCCACCGCGGGCCTGTATAAGACAGGCCTGCTCACCTGCTGTTGGAAAAAGCTCTCATTCTCTCTTCTCTGTCTTGTCTCTCCAGGGGACTGCCAAGTGTTCTGTTTGTCCAATGCCCAAGCCAAGAACATCTAATGTCAGGGGGCTACCCCTGTTGTCCTCTGTGAGAATGAAGTACTTTGTCTTCCTGTGGATCCAGCAGGAAGTAGGGGGTGGTGAGGAAGCAAGGGGACTGATCTTTGCATTAGTCTGTAAGTGTAGGCCAAAAGGCGAAGACACCTCAAGGCTGGAAATGGGAATTCTCAGAGAAGGGAAATAAATGATCCTAGGACCCTCTAGGCAACAGGGGGTGCCTCTCTCCTAGAGGGGTCAAGATGAAGGTTTGCTTTGCCTTTCTTAGGAGATTCTTGGCCTTTCTTGTTGGTCAATGCCCAAACCGAAAGAATCAATCCTTTGGAAGAGCTGTCTTGAAATGGATAGGGCCAGGCAGGCATCTGGACCCAGAGACACGCTCCCAGAATCCCCAAATGCTGCAGCTGGAAAAGCCCTAAGAGAGTATCTCCTCTGAGCCTCTCAGTGTACAATGGAGAAACCAAGATCCAGAAGGGGACAGATATTTTCATATTTCCTTTTGTCTTAAGAGGCACATAGAGTCGACAAAGTGTCTCTACTGTCAGGCTTTAAAAGTTAATTTTTCATTCATAGAAACATTAATTTTATTAGTAAAAAAACTAGAAACAACTCAAATGTCTATCACTAGTAGAATTAACAAATTTATTAGTATGGTAAATAAATTATAGTATATCCACAAATGGAATACTATACAGCAGTGAAAATTTAGAGTGAACTGCTATTCTACACCACAAAATGGATAAGTCTCCCAGACATAACGTCAAACTTAAAAAAGGCAGACATAAAAGAGTAAATATTGCATAAATCCAGTAGTGTAAAGTTCAAAAACAGCCAAGTTAATCTATGGTAAGAGAAGTCAGAAAAGTGGTTGCCCTGGTGGGCTGGGTAATGACTGTGAGGGGGAGTGTCGGAGGCTTCTAGGGTGATGGCAGTGCTCTATATTCTTATTCTTGGGGTGTATTTACATGAGTGTGTCATTTTGCAAAAATTTGATTTGTGCACTAAGGATTTGTGTACTTTTCTATATGCATATTATATGTTATATTCCAATTAAAAAAGTAAAAGCAGACTTCCGGGCAACATGGCACTATAGTCAGAAGCACCATGCCATCCCTCTGTAGCAAAGATCAGAAAAACTAAGTCAAACAGAGTCACACGTCAATGCTGAAATGCTAAGCATCAAATGAAGAGATAAAGAACTCAGCCAAACACTGAAGGGAATAAGAAACTGACTGAGAACAGCCAGCGAGGAGTGATACATGCAGAGGTCCCCTATCAGCTACAGCAGCACAGATCCGCCATCTTGGACTCCTATCGGAGATCAGCAAATGGGGTATGAGAAAGCAGTTTCACGGAGCTTCCAGCAGGAGACAGAACAACCGGTAACCAGTGATAAACGCTTTTCCACCCCCCACCCTTTTTCACCCCCACTTAGTCTCCTCTGCTTCCTGCAGCCACAGTCCCTTGGCTGGGAAGCAACAGCTTCACCCCAGTGTCACTTGGATTCCACCTGCCCACACTAGCCAGCTCCCTGAGTGCCTTCTGTTGGCTGCTGGTGTTGCTTTTTTCTGTTTCTCTAGATTTCTTCTTTACCTCTCACCACCTCCCCCTCCATTCTCTCAATAACTGGCTCCCTGCGCCATCTTTGCTTCTTCCTGAAAGGCTGCGAAACACCACTCGACTGTGAAACTGCATCCTGGCCCGTGCTGCTGCACTGGTGGGACCCCCGAGGCTTTTTGGTTTGTTTGTTTGTTTGCTCTGATTTGTTCTGTTTTGATTTGTTTGTTTGTTTTCTTTTTCTCTTCTTGGCTTGGGAGCCCATTCTAGCCAGGCAGTACCTTGCAGCTTGGAAGCTACTCTCTTACTCTGCACAGATGCACAGGGACATCCCTGAAGGCATTTCTTTTTTCTTGTCTTTTTTTTTTTTGTTCGTTTGTTTCTTTGTTTTGTTTTCTTCTCTCTCTTATTCCCTTTTTGTTTTGTTTTTTTCATTTCCAGTTTCTTGGTTTATTCATTTTATTCCTTTTGCCCTTTTTCTTTTTTTTATTTTTGTTTTTCCCCATTTCTCAGTCTCTCATCTCTCCACTCCAATAGCAAGCTCCCTTAGCACTATTTTTTGTTTGTTCATATGAATGCTCCAAAGACAGCAGACAGTATCAAAACATTTACAAAAACAGGACAGGATGGTTCTAGTAGGCATCCAAAATAAAACACCAGATGATCTTCCAGTAGAAGAAAAGGCACTAGTCCTAACTGATAGGGAATTTAAATCTCTAATATTCAGAATAATCCAAGAGTTGAAGCAAAAAGCAGACACAAATGAGGAAAAAATAGACAAATTCATGGAAAGTACAGACAAAAAAATGGAATAATTCAAGAAAATAATACAGGAACAAAATGCTAAAATAAATTCACAACTAGAAATCATACAAAAACAAAAATTAGAAATCCAAAAGATAAACAACAAGGTTTCAGAAATGGACAGTGTCATAGAAGGGCTGAGGAACAGGTCTGAAACGATGGAAGATAGAATCAGTGAAATTGAAGACAAACACTTGGACACAACTCTGTTTGAGGAAAAATCAGAAAAAATAAAGACGAAAAATGAAGAAACACTGAGAATTATGTGGGATACAATTAAAAGCAAAAATCTTCGAGTGATTGGAGTTCCAGAACAGAGGGAGAAAACAGAAAACACAGAGAGGATCATTGAATAATTGCTCACAGAAAACTTCCCCAATATCATGAAAGATAAAAAGCTGGCCATCCAAGAAGCTCAACAAACCCCATATAGAAGAGACCCCAAAAGAAAATCACCAAGGCATATCATAATCACGCTCGCTAAAACCAAAGACAAACAAAGAATCCTAAGAGCAGCTCAGGAAAAACAAAAAGTCACATACAGAGGAGAAACAATAAGACTAAGCTCAGATTATACAGGAGAAACCATGCAGGCAATAAGGCAATGGGATGACATATATAAAACCTTGAAAGAAAAAAAATTGCCAGCCAAGAGTAATATATCCTGCAAAACTCTCATTCAAATATGATGGTAAAATTAGGTCATTTCCAGATAGACAGAAATTAAGGGACTATGTAAAAACCAAACCACACTTACAAGACTTATTAAAGGGAGTCCTTCAATCTGAGAACAAACAAAATCAGACCACAGGCTGAATATAGGACACAGGATTGTACTAGCCAGTTACCAACCTAGGAAATGAACTCTTAAAGACTATGCAAAACCAAAAGAATTACAGCAGGGAACAAGAGAGGTTAATCTGTAAATGACAACAGCAGCAAAACCATAAAAGACAGAATAAACAGTGTAGGTATAGAACCTTCTAATGGAGAGGAAGGCAAGGTGATACCAAGTAATAACAGACCGGTCCAAATCTAGGAAGATAAGGATAAATTTCAAGGTAACCACAAAGAAAGTTAACCAACCCACTCATCAAAATAAAGAAGAAAAACATAAAGTCTCAGTAGAAACAAAACCTACGAAAACAAAAGACATGAAAAAAAAATCCACAAACAAAAGGAACTTAGTACAGGAGAGTAAGAGGAACAAAGAAAACGTCAACACCACAAAAAAAAAAAAAAAAAAAAGCACTACAAAATGCAATCCCACTCCTAGGAATATATGCTACAGAAATAAAAGCCATCACACGAATAGACATATACACACCCATATTTATTGCAGCACTGTTCACAACAGCAAAAAGATGGAAACAACCTAGATGCCCATCAACAGATGAATGGATAAACAAACTATGGTACATACACACAGTGGAGTATTATACAAAGATAAAGAACAATGATGAATCTGTGAAGCATCTCATAACATGGATGAAACTGAAGGACTTTATGCTGAGTGAAATAAGTCAATCACAAAAGGACAAATATTGTATGGGACCTCATTTGTAAAAACTCATAAAAGTTCAAACACAAAAAGAAAAAATCTTTGTTGGTTACAGGGCGGGGGGACTAAATAGACAATAGATAAATGGTAACTTTGGTGAAGGGTAAGACAGTACACAATACTGGGGAAGCCAACACAACTTGTACAAGGAAAGGTCATGGAAGCCCCATAGACACATCCAAACTCCCTGAGGGACTGAATTCCTGGACGAAGGGCTGTGGGGTCTCAGGGAACATGTAGCTCAATAGGCGTAACACAGTTTATAAAGACAATGTTCTGCATTCTACCTTGGTGAGTAGCGTCTGGGGTCTTAAAAGCCTGTGAGCAGCCATCTAAGATACTACACTGGTTTCACCCTTTCGGGAGAAAGGGAGAATGAAGAGAACAGGATACAAGGAAAAGATTAGTCCAAAGGACTAATGAACCACAGCTACCACGGCCTCCACCAGACTGAGTCCAGTACAGCTGGATGATGCCTGGCTACCACCACTGACTGCTCTGATCCAGATCACAATATAGGATACTGGACAGAGCTGGAAAAGGATGTAGAACAAAATTCTAATTCACAAAAAAAAAGACCAGATTTATTGGCCTGAAAGAAACTGGAAAAACCCCAAGAGTATGGCCCCCTACACCCTTTTAGCTCAGTGGTGAAGTCACTCCCGAAGTTCACTGTTCAGCCGGGGATTAGACAGCCTCATAAAACAAAACGTGACTAATGAGGCACAGCAGTCCAGGGACAAGGACTAGAAGGCAGGAGGGGACAGGAAAGCAGGTGATAGGGAACCCAAGGTTGAGAAGAGACAGTGTTGACATGTCGTGGGGTTGTTAACCATTGTCATAGGGCAATATGTGTACTAACCGTTTAATGAGAAACTATTTGTTTCACAAACCTTCATCTAAGGTACAAAAAAAATTATCTATGTGAGATCAAACTGACAACAGCAACTCAAAAGGTTTGATGGGAAGCCTAGGGGGCAGTGAGTTGAAGATAATGGTGATGGAATAATTTGGAATAGGATAGTGAGAATAGCAGCACAGCTGGAAGAATGTAATCGATGTCACTGAATTGTACATGTAGAAACTTTTGAAATGGTGTAACTTTGGCTATGTGTATTTTCACCACAAAAAAGTTCCTCCAGGTCAAGAAGGGAGAGTGTTGACATGTCATGAGGTTGTTAACCAATGTCATAAAACAATACATGTACTGACTGTTTAATGAGAAACTATTTGTTCTGTAAACTTCCATTTAAAGTACAATTAAAAAAATTTTTTTTAATTAAATGAGCCTTACAATTAAAAAAAAAAAAAAAAGTAAAGCCAATAGTGACTATTCCTTGAGTGTATGTGTGTAAAATCATATGTAGGTGCACTGGAAAATTCTGAAAGGTGGACTACAAGATGTCAAGGGTGGGTAGACCTGAGAGACAGAAGTTTGATTTTTCATTTTTTCCATATTTCTCCTTATTGTTTGAAATTTGTTTACAATAAGTATATACTATTTTCACAATCAGAAAAGAAGTTATTTTCATTTTGGAAGAGACATAATTAAAACAAAACAAAATCAAATAACCCTTGAAGAGATCTTAAAGGAGGAAGATGTTTTAAGACATCATAAATAATAAATATATGTTGAATGAATGAATAACCCCAATAAGAACAGAACAGAAGGGAAACTGAAGACCAGAGAAGAGAAGGTCAACTGAAGCTTCATCTCCAACTATGGAAGAAAGGTTTTGTTCTCATAAAGGGAAGCTGCCCTGGGAGGTATCCAGAGCCCAGGAGTCCCTGCCTAGCCTGACTGAACCTTCATTGCTCCAATCTGGCCAGGTCTCAGCCACAGAGGCTGAGGGCTTCCCTGGAAGACTGTCTGATCAGGGAGACTAGACCAGGGTGGTCCCAACATCAAAATCATCATAGAAGCATCATCATCCCCATGACACTTGCCAAGAGCCCACTGTGTGTCTGGCACTGTGCAGATGTTCAAATAGGTAATCTAATTTACTCTCCCTGGCCACCCTAAAAAGGAAGTCTTAGTGGCTGCATTTTGCCAGTGAGGAGACAGAGGCTTACCCAAAGTCCCACAGCTGTTGTGACAGAAACAGGCAGAGGCTGAGATGAAGGTTCTGGGGTAAGGGCCCTGGAGGCAAGGTATACATGACTCAGCATGGATCCAAATATACCATCGATTTGTTTACCGCCAAGTCCCCAACCTAGGTGAGCACAGCATTTGCCTGACCCAACTTCCTGGAGACCCTCATGCTCAAATACCCTACTAGGTCCCGACACCAGCACCTTAAAGGGCCTAAGTGACTGAGCCCGTAGAAGGGAGAACGCAGCTTGGTTTGGTGGAGCAGAATAGTCAGGTCTCATTCAGAATAGATACAGGAGTTGAAGGCATGTTTTCTCATTGTTGTTATGACGGAGGGCTTCCTGGAGCAGGGGTCCAAATAAGCACACCTAGAAAAAGCAGCTTGCTGCATATCCTGAGCTGGGAGTTGGGAGCATTGAGGAAGGCTGTCGATTGTCCCTCCAGAGCCCCCTCCTCTGCCTTTCCAATCAAAAATCTGACCTAGAAGGAGGATCTTGAGTTCACATCAGTTTTTAAGCTGTTTCCTGGGATGCTGGTTTGTCCGAAGAGCCTCTGGGACTATCGAGAACAGGATTCAGGCAATACACCCTCCCATCCTCTTTCTAAGGGGAAGCTCCGCTTTTAGCTGTTCTATTTGGTTAAACCAGTGGTTCTCAGCTGGGGTAATATTGCCTCCTAGGGGCATTGGCAAAGTCTAGAAGCACGTATCCTTGTTACAATGAGAGAAGGGGTGCTATCAATATCTAGTGGGTAGAGACCAGGGATGCTGCTAAACATCCCACAGTGGATAGGAAAGCCCCCCATGATCATCCAGCCCAAAAGGTTAATAGTGCTGAGGCTGAGAAATGAGCTAAACCATATGATATTGGCAGTATTTGACATTTTCAACCTACAAAAATAGCAACTTCACCTGATTCATACTGGAGTTCTACAGACTTTAAGAGAGGATTCTAAAGTACTGAAGAAAAAAAAAAACCTGCAAACCATTGATCAAATCCAAACTCTTCACTGCACAGATGGCAAGAATGAGGCCCAGAGAGGATAAAGGGATTTATCAAGGTCACACAGCAAGTGAGTAGTGGGTCCAGACCTGAATATAGGCACCCTGCACCCTATTAGCCCTCCCTGGCCACATGGCAGCCTGATCTCCATCTCGGACTCAGCTCTCCAACCATGGGAAGTGGCTTCGTTCCTACTCACTGCCCTGGGCTCAATGCTTGGATGCCCTGCCCCAGGAAAAGTTGTTTTAGGGAGAGCAGCTCCCCACCAAAAACTTGGGATGACATTCATCCAGAACTCAAAGGAAAATCTGTCTGCTTAAAAAGAAAGAAAAAGAGAACAAAAGAACCCTATCCCCAAACAGCCATCCAAAGGGAGGCCAGATGCAGGGAATTAAGGAAGTTAATACTTGCTCACGTTAATCAAGAGAGAAAAGACACATGAGAAGCACATTGGGAATGACAAGGTTTTCATCTCAGAGGAATAATAGCTTTGCATTGGGTGGACAGTCTTCCACTCTGAATGAATGAGCCCAGTGCCATCCCATAATAAAGCCTGTGCAGGGGCCTGCAAGAGTCTAGGGGAACTTGTCCTCCAGGATGAGTACCTCCAGGGAAAGCGAAATTGTGATGATACAGCCACTTCCTGGGGCTGAAGACACACAGCCTACAGCAAACCTCTAAATCTCTGGACCCCACAGCACGTCAGAGCTGGGAAGGACTTGGGAGGTTGTGCGGGCGAAAAGAAGACAGCCGAGCTAAGCAGATTTGGGGGGGATATTTAAGCTTGCTCTTACTCTTCAGCCAAAAGCCCAGGGGAGCTGTATGGCAGCTAATGTGCCGACGTGTATTTAACACGGACACACTCATTTTAGTACCAGGACACTTAAATCCCCTCCATCCAATGCCTCCCCCCTAGGTTTGTTCAAACACTTTCTAAAAAGAGCATGTGGAAATGGCTGATCTAACCTCATAGCTTCATTGCATGATGGGGAAACTGAGGCATAGAGGGGGAGGAGTTTGTTTCCCATCTCTCCCATGTTCAGGCCTGGTTTCTTTCCCAGATGGAAAGAGAAATAAAGCCATTAAATGCCTTGTGCGCATCTTATTAAAAGGTTTTAAAAAAAACTTCAATATAAAGTTAAAATAAACCCCTGGAGACACCAAACACACAAAGCTTCCTGACCGCTGCTTAGGAAGCAGCTTCCCCATCCTCAGTGAGGAATCCTTCACCCTACAAAATGCATCTGAGCCTCAACTCTGGCCTCTCCAGATTTCCCACTTTTTGAGGCCTTGTTAATTGTCCCTGGTGCCCTTGCGTTTTGCAACACTAGAGTCCTGGAATCACCTCCCAAGACCTGACTTCTCCCCGCTTCCCTCTGATGGCTTCCAAGGCAAACACTCTGACCTCCCCTCTTATATGTAGGATTTAGGCCAACCCAAGGGCTCTTGCAAATGGTTTTTCTGACCCCACTAGTGGCATCCCCTTTTGCCTATCAATGTATTTTATTTTTCTTTGAGGCTTAAAATTACATTGCAGCTATACTGGGATTGTCTGTCTGTCATCACGTGGCTTCAGCAGCCAGACATGGCCAAAATTCCTCCTGCCTTGTTCCCTCCTACAGGGAGTGATAAAAGCCTTGGTGAGGGCTGTAATGAGGAACCGGAGAGCTCAACCTCAAAGCCCTTCTCCTTTGATCTTAGCCTTTTTGATTATGCATTTGGCTGCTGAGCATTGCTCTGACCCTCAGTCTGCCAAAAGTCACCAAAGACTTTCCACGTCCCCTGCTCCACTTAGAAAGCAACAGGGCAGCCAGTGGCAGGAAATGGGAAGTGTGAACATTCGCTCTCTAATGGTGACTATACATTTTAGGAGGCTATGATCAATGGCTACCACCTCTCTGTCAGTTTGTCATACTGTGGTGGCTTGCATGTTACTGTGATGCTGGAAGTTATGCCACGGGTATTTCAAATACCAGCAGGGTCACGCATGATGGATAGGTTTCAGCAGAGCTTCCAGAATAAGACAGAATAATAAGAAGGGTCTGGCAATCTACTTCCAAAAATTAAGTAATGAAAAGCTTATGGATCACAACAGAACATTGTCCAACTTGCCTTGGACACATCTTCAGGAGGAATCAATCGCTGGAGGAAGACATCATGTTTGGTGAAGTAGAGGGTCAGCAAGGGCAAGGGAGACCCTTGATGAAATGGGTAGGCACGATAGCCACAGTGATGGACCTCAGCATGCCAGCAATCACAAGGATGACACAGGACTGGACAACATTTTGTTCTGTTGTACATAAGGTTGCCATGAGTTGGAGCCAACTCGACAGCAGCTGTCTATCTATGATCAACGAGGCATGGAACAAGCAGTAGAAATTTCTTACATTCTGCCTTCTGTCCAGTTTGGTCAAGTCTCAAGGGTGGCCGTCCCCTAATTGGGTGGGAAGGGATGGTACAATTTCTTCACTGTGCCCCACTCCAGGGCTGACCTCCTGAGGACCTGCCCATGGAAACACATGGAGGCATATGAAAGAGGTCATTTGCTTTCCTCTCTCAGTCCTGACCAACATCCTGTGAAATTATTGTTCTTTTTTTTTTCAAACTCTTCCCAAGAAGATAATTCAAAGTGGAGTATAGTTATAGGAGACACCATCTGCAGCTGTCAGAGTCCTGGGCACAAGGCAATTTGAAAGGGGCTCAAAGGACACAAAAGTGTGGTCCCTGACAGATACAACCTTATACCTCTTGATTTATAGGAAAACTTGGAAGGCATCATCCAAATTTCCATCTCCCATCTGTTGTCTGAAATGCCATGATTGGCGATGCCTTCTTTACAACACAAATACCTAGGAGGAGGGAGAGGGTAGTGAACCTAAAGGCCCTCAGATAAGGGGATGAATTTATCAGACCAGAAGAATCCAGGTCAATATGGAAGTACCGGGGGAGGAGAGGTGAAAGAAAGAGATACAAGGAAGCACAGGTAGCAAAGACAAACTCTGCCTCCTTCACAACTCTGATTTCTGACAAAGGGCCAGCCTGGCGGGGTTCCATTTTACTCTTCTCTAGTCATCAGCCTGAACTGAGACCATTTTGGACACAGATCCCTGGACCAGCTACTGCACTCAAAGGTACTTCCTTGGAGTTGGAAGGAACCAGGACGCTCAGTGATGTGTAAACAACCAGATGCTCACCAGTGTTAGGAGCCACATCATTCATTGCCATGCCGGGAGCAGTACATGGAACCAAACAGGGACCCAACTGATGCTTGTTTCATTAATAAATTAGTTAACCAAAGGAGAGACACAAAAGACCTGAGTGGAGAAAATTGTCATTGTGCAGTGATTTGGGTCCAGGAGAGCTGAGTTCTAGTCCTGGCTCAGCCACTATGGGTACTTTCGAGCTGGAAGACCTAGGCAAGTCACTTCAAACTCTCTGGTCTTCAGTTTCTGCATTTATAAAAACAAATACTCACCTGGCAAAGCATAATGGCAACAGATTCCCTCATCCTTCAAGTCTCAGGTCAGGCCTCCTCTTGCTCCGAGGCAGAGGTATTTACCCCATGTTTCTAGCCCATAGCTCCACATATATCACTCTAGAAGACTGAGCATCATGAGAGTGGCAACTTGTCTGTTCTCTCCTGGAACCCCAACTCCTAGCACTATGTCTGACCCAAAGAGTGTATCAGGATATTTTTTTAAACTGAATTGACAAAAAGAATCTGACATCTACCACACCCAAGATCCATCCATGCAGATGGAGGCGCCTGGCTATGTGAGTCTCAAATTTGTTAAACTTTCTTTCCAGACAGGTTGCTAAATATGCCAATGGCCCAGGGCAAAAAGTTCTTCTTCTCCAAACTTCCTGCAGCAGTGAGGGCCTGTCCTGGCCATTCATCATCTTCCCTGGCCCAGCAGCCAGGCCTCCATCACATAGACAACTTCCTCTGCAGACAAATCACGGATGATTCCCAAGGTGGTGCTGTAAAGTGAGGGAGATTTGTGGTTGGGGTCTTTTAATTCCCAGTTTCTTTACTTCTTTTCTCCAGGATACCCCAAGTACCCCAGAAAAGATACATAAATCCTGATGCTCAACATGATTCTTCCTTCTGTGGCCAGATTTAGTGCCAAATTCTCCATGAAGGCTTCTTTCTATACTGGTTACTCTGTGCTATGCAAGAATGGAATGTAAATAAGGTTGGGGCTTACCATCTAGCTGTTGACACAAAGCCCTGTCATCACAAAACCAACCCTCAATAGAGGACAAAGAACCCAATGGTTAACTGAGAGATAGGGGTAAACAATTTTTATTTATTTATTAATATTAATTTAGGAGTCCCTGGCTAATATAAATGGTTAAGTCCTTGGCTACTAACCAAAAGGTTGGCAGTTCAAATCTACCCAGAGGCATCTCAGAAGAAAGGCCTAGTGATCTACTTCTGAAAGATCACTGTCATTGAAAACCCTCTGGAGCACAGATCTACTCTGACATACACAGGGTAGCCATGAGCTGGAATTGACTCTATGGAAAGTGTTTTGTTTTGTTTAATATTAATTATCTGGGAACTCTTTCAATATTTTAAACATGCTATCTCATTTAATCACTACAACAACACTCCCAGGAAATATTATTATTCCCTTGTGAGAATACTGAGGCTCAGAGAAGTTAAGCTCCTTATCCAAATAAACAGAGAAAAAAATGACAGGCAGGATTTGAATCCAGGTCTGTCTGCCTCCAGAGACCCACAGCCTAAGACTATACCGGTGATACATTCTACAGGCTGTTACAGGTGGTCCATGCTAGTTTCTGTCTCTGTATCACACACTCCCTGGTCACCATAGAGACACTTGGGCTTAAACAACACAACAGTGTCTTACTGAGATCGTCCTCATATCCTGGTGAGAGCATTTGGGGAGAGGGACATTGATGGATGTGTGTCGTAATAATACTTATTTGGCTGTAATTACTCCTTGATTTTCAGCCAAAATGGGCTGCATAGAGCTGCAGCTGTACAAGATGTCTGGATTCTTGCACACAGCAGAGAATTGGGAACGAAGCAGTCACCAAAGGAGCTGAGTGCGGACAGAAAGATATCTCCACTCAATGAGTATTTATTGCACCCCTGCTCCACACCAGGCCTCGGAGAGAGGGAGAGCAGAGGCATGACGCTGAGTGAAAATGTAGTTCCTTTATACGTCAATTATATGTTTACGTAAAATATGCAAAAAAAGAGAGAAAAGAGTGGTTTCTTCCTTTGAGGGAAGTAAGTGGCACATGAACAAACACCAGCAGTATGGTATGATCAGCACCATAATCAGGGTGTGCGGGGGGAGCCCAGAGAAAGTGTCTCCCCAGGGGAGCTGGGGAAGATTCTAGGTCTGGTGCAGCTGTTCATCAGGTGGACGAGAAGCTGAGAGGCGGGCAGGCAATCCAGGCAGGGGGAAGAGCCTGGATAAAGGCTGGGAGGCATGAGCAAGCATGGCATGCCCAAGGCACAGCGAGAAGTTAGTGGTCAGATATAACAGTTCTGAGAGGCCCTGAGCCTCAGTTGCCTCTTCTGTGAAATGGAGAGAATAATAGCTCCTACCCTTATGTTTAGGAGACCTGGTGGCACAGTGGTTAAAGCCTGTAGGTTTGTTGCAAAGATTAAATGAGTTATTACATTTTTCATGCCTAGAAGACTTCTTGGCACATACAGGTGCTCAATAAAAGATTTTTGTTATGATGATGATAGGGCAGTAACAAGAAATGGTTAGGATATTAAGCCAGGGCCAGGTTATTGAGAGCTGTTAATGTTATGTGAAGGAATGGGGACTTCCATCCCATGGGCAACGAGGAATATTCTTGTTTCAGAAAGAAACTTTAGGGGACAGAAGAGCTTTGGACTCTTTCACACCCATTATTCTCAGGTGAGCCCTGCAGCTTTGACAAGGACACTCATCTGGCATGCGGCAGGGCCACCTCCCTCATCCCAGGGCTTCTTGGGGGGAAGGTGGGAAGAGATGAGCTCAACCTGACAGGACAAGGCCCCTCACCATCCTGCGCTGCACTTTCCCCACGTGTGGATACTGAGCCAGTCTGTGGGATTCGTGAGGAAACCTCCAGGGCTCCTGAGATTTAAGATACAACACAGACCTTGCACCAAAGAAAATGCCCATCTTCTCTCTTCTGTCTCACTCACTGGGTTCCTCCACTTCCCTTCCCCTTATTTTCCAAACAACTCTTGGAAAATGGACATGGATGTTTCACTGTCCCGTGAAACCTTCCCAGGCCATCAGAGGTCTGGGGCCAACTTACCAGTCTCCCCTGTCTAAGCTTAGCATTGGATAACTATTGCCTTCTTCCCGTTCCTTGCCTAGTTCTTTACCAATTTGCACCCCCCACCACCATCACCCATCCATCCCTGAAATTTAGCCTTGCTCCCCAGCTTTATCCCTGCCCCTTCACAGCACAGGGCCTCTGCTGTCTTCACTGCTCCTCTTCCTCTTATTGTGCCCCAATTCTATGTGTCCACATCCCAGT
Organism: Dugong dugon; assembly: GCA_030035585.1. NCBI lineage: Eukaryota > Metazoa > Chordata > Mammalia > Sirenia > Dugongidae > Dugong > Dugong dugon. Next base: position 62,756,720 of record CM057478.1, on the reverse strand, counting down.
GCAGAGTTCTTGTTCCAAGGTACCCTCTCTAACCATTACAGTCCACAGTGATCTTTTCCTTCTTTGTTGTTGCTGTTAACTGACATGGAGTCAGCCCCTAACTCATTGCAACCCCACGCACAATGGAACAAAAAGCTTCCCAGTCCTACACCATCCCCATGATTGGTTGTGGATTGGGCCATGTGATCCATAGGGTTTTAATTGGCTAATTTTCAGAAGTAGATCACCAGGCCTTTCTTCCTAGTCTAATTTAGTCTGGAAGCTCTTTTGAAATCTATTTAGCATAATAGCAACATGCAAGTCTCCACTGACAGATGGGTGATTGCTGCACATGAGGTGTATTCGCTGGGAATGGGAATCAAACCTAGGTCTCTTGCATGGAAGGCAAGAATCCTACCACTGAACCACTGCCTTCCTTCCCTTCTTGCTACCTGTATATTCAGGGTGAGCCCCCAACCCTCATGGTTTAGTCCATACTATGTCTTGTATGGTCATAAGCACTTTGACCTATAGACCAGATTCCCCACATAGATGGGCTGCTCCATGGAGGTCCCTCTATTCTCCATCCCCTGCACAGTCACTTATACTAGCTGCAGAAGGACTCTCTCAGGAGCTGAAGGCTGCCAGATTTGCTACAACCTTTCTCCTCCCTTCTCTACATTCCACACACAAATTTCCCAAAGAGAGAACAAAGGAAGCTGCTCATGTTTTCCCAAAAAGAATAAAACACAGAGTCTAGAACCAAGTCTAAATGCTTCACATTTGTAGATGTGAAATGTGGAGAGAGGTGACTGGACATGCAATGAGCCAGCAAAGGGCAGTTTTCACTTCCCTGGGTTTGGGTCAAGACTGTATTGCCTGTTAGCCTCTTAGAGATATTCCCCTCCACTTAACCCTCTAAAGCTTTGGGGATGGCTAGGAATCATGGAAACCTATGTGAACTCCTTCATTCTTATCTACGTGCTTTCAATCCATGAGGGGGGAGGGCAGGACTGGAATTTTCCCTCCCCCACTTTGGGAATGAGGGTGAAAGGGGATTTACTAATTTCAACCCCCTCCTCACAATCACCAGCAAAACCTCCCTGTGCCCAGAGATTAAAATAAATCAAACCAAAAGTAAAGCAAGAGGAGTTCCAGCAAAACGGCACTCTAGGCAGAAGCACCACACCATCCCTCCGCAGCAAAGATCCAAAAAACTCAGCTGAGCAGAGAATACAACAAGCCTGAAACCCTAAAACATCAAATGAAGAGATAAAGAACTCAGCCAAGCACCAAATGGAGTGAGAAAACTGACAGAGAATGAAGAGCGAGGAGAGATTCATGCAGAGGTCCCCTACCAGCTAACACAGCGTGGATCTGCCATCTTGGACTCCTATCGGAGACCAGCAAACAGGGGGTACGAGAAAGCAGCCTCACGGAGCGTCCAGTGGGAGAAAAAACAACTGCTCCACACATAACAATCTCCCCGCTGCATTCTGCCTACCTGCACCGTGCGCTTGACATCACACCACCAAGGAGCACAGGCACGGCCTACTGGAACCTGCCCTGCACTGATTACGACCCACTCTGGTGGTTGTAGTAAGTGCCACAAACAACCCATCCCAGTAACTCCTCTTCAGCTAGAATTGCCCTGCCGTACCATATCTGAGTGACTGACCCTGCCAGTTGGAGAAGGAGGCAAAAAGTATTGTGCCCACAGACGAGCAAACAACAAAGAACACACACTGCCTGCTCAGACATAGTCAAACTTTTTTTTAAAAAAAGGGACGAAACAAACAAATCTACAATCAATAAACGAGAAAAATAACTACCGAATGCCCCGAAGACAGCAGACAATATCAAAACATTTACAAAAAGAGGACAGGATGGTTCCAGTAGGCGTCCAAAATCAAACAACCGATGACTCTCCAGTGGAAGAAAATGCACTAGAACTACCTGATAGGGAATTCAAATCTCTAATACTCAGAATTCTCCAAGAGCTGAGGCAGAAAGCTGACAAACATGAGGAAAAAATAGACAAATTCATGGAAAATACAGACAAAAAATTGGAAGAATTCAGGAAAATAATGCAGGAACAAAATGCCAAAATAAATTCACAACTAGAAATTATACAAAGACAACAATTAGAAATCCAAAAGATAAACAACAAGATTTCAGAAATGGACGGTGTCATAGAAGGGCTGAGAAGCAGATTTGAAATGGTGGAAGACAGAATCAGTGGAAATGAAGACAAAGACTTGGATACAACTCTGTTTCAGGAAAACTCACAAAAAATAATAAAGAAAAATGAAGAGACCTGAGAGTTATGTGGGATACAATGAAAAGCAAAAATTTTCAAGTGATTGGAATTCCACAACGGGGAGAAAACAGAAAACAGAGAGGATCATTGAAGAACTGCTGACAGAAAACTTCCCCAATATCATGAAAGATGAAAAGCTGGCCATCCAAGAAGCTCAACAAACCCCATATAGAAGAGACCCCCAAAAAAAATCAGCAAGGCATATCATAATCACACTCGCCAAAACTAAAGACAAACAAAGAATCCTGAGAGCAGCTCGTGAAAAACAAGAAGTCACATACAGAGGAGAAACAATAAGACTAAGCTCAGATTATTCCGCAGAAACAATGCAGGCAATAAGGCAATGGGATGACATTTATAAAATCTCGAAAGAAAAAAATTGCCAGCCAAGACTAATATATCCTGCAAAACTCTGGTTCAAATTTGATGGTGAAATTAGGTCATTTCCAGATAAACAGAAATTAAGGGAATATGTAAAAGTCAAGCCAAACTTACAAGAATTATTAAAGGGAGTTCTTTGATCTGAGGACAAACAGCTTCAGCTCACAGGCAGAACCTAGGACACAGGATTGTACCACCAGATACCAATCTAGGAAATGAACTCTCGAGGATTATCCAGAACCAAAAGAAATACAACAGGGAATCATAGCAGTTAATCAGTAAATGACAACACATTAAAACAATAAAAGAGGGAATAAATGGCATAGGTATAGAACCTTCTAATGGAAAGGAAGGCAAGGCAATACCAAGTAATGGTAGATTGCTTCAAACTTAGAAAGATAAGGGTAAAATTTATGGTAACCACAAAGAAAGTTAACAAACATACTCATAAAAAAAAGAGGAAAAACATAAAGTCTCAGCAAAAACAAAACCTACAAAAACAAAATAAATGAAAAAAAATTCACAAACAAAAGTAACGCAGCACAAGAGAGTAAGAAGAACAAAGAAAACTTCAGCACCACAAAAAAAAGCACTACAAAATGACAGCAACAAACTCACATCTATCAATAATTACACTAAATGTAAATGGACTCAATGCACCCATAAAGAGACGGACAGTGACAGAATGGATAAGAAAACAGGATCCATCAATATGCTGTCTACAAGAGACACACCTTAGAAACAAAGATGGGAATTTATTAAAAGTCAAAGGTTGGAAAAAAATGTATCAAGCTAACAACTACCAAAAAAGAGCAGGAGTGGCAATTCTAATCACAGATAAAATAGACTTTAAAACGAAATCTACCATAAAAGACAAAGAAGGACACTATATAATGATTAAGGGGAGGATCCATCATGAATACATAACCATAATAAACATCTACGCACCCAATGACAGGGCTCCAAAATACATAAAACAAACTCTAACAACACTGAAAAGAGAAATTGACAGTTCCACAATAATAGTAGGAGGCTTCAACACACCACTCTCAGTAAAGGACAGAACAACTAAGAAGAAATTCAGAAAAGATACAGAAGACCTAAAGGGCACAATCAGCCAACTTGACCTCATAGACATATATAGAACACTCCATCCAACCACTGCAAAGTACACATTCTTTTCCAATGCACATGGAATGTTCTCCAGAATAGAACACATGTTAGGCCACAGAGCAATCCTCAACAAGATCCAAAACTTTGAGATAATTCCAAGTATCTTCTCTAACCCCAATGCCATCAAGGTAGAAATTAACAATAGAAAGAGCAAGGAAAAAAACAAAAAACAATTATGTGGAAACTGAATAATACCCTGCTTATGCATCACTGGATAATAGAAGAAATCAGAGATGGAATCAAAAAATTCCTAGAATCAAATGAGAATGAAAACACATCATACCGAAACCTTTGGGACACAGCAAAGGCAATCCTCAGAGGACAATTAATAGCAATAGATGCACATATCAAAAAAGAAGAAAGGGACAAAATCAAAACATTAACTACAGAACTCAAACAAATAGAAAGAGAACAGCAAAAAAATCCCACAGCCACCAGAAGAAAGGAAATAGTAAAGATCAGAGCAGAAATAAATGAAATAGAGAACAAAAAAACAATAGAAAGAATCAACAAAACCAAAAGCTGGTTCTTTGAAAGAATCAACAAAATCGACAAACCACTGGCCAGACTGACAAAAGAAAACAGGAGAGGACACAAATAACCCAAATAAGAAATGAAATGGGGGACATTACAACAGACCCAACTGAAATAAAAAGGATTATAACAGAATATTATGAAAAACTGTACTCCAGGCAAAGACGTCACAAAAAAAGAAAATTACAGACCAATATCTCTCATGAATATAGATGCAAAAATTCTGAACAAAATTCTAGCCAATAGAATTCAGCATCATATCAGAAAAATAATACACCACGACCAAGTAGGATTCATACCAGGTATGCAAGGATGGTTCAATATTAGAAAATCAATCAATGTAATCCACCAAGTAAATAAAAAGAAAGAAAAGAATCACATGATCTTCTCAACTGATGCAGAAAAGGCTTTTGACGAAGTCCAACACCCATTCCTGATAAAAAACTCTCAATAAAATAGGTACAGAAGGGAAATTTCTCAACATAATAAAGGGCATCTATACAAAACCAATGGCCAACATCATTCTTAATAGAGAGAGGCTGAAAACATTCCCCTTGAAAACAGGAACAAGACAAGGATGCCCTTTATCACCACTCCTGTTTAACATTGTGCTGGAAGTTCTAGCTAGAGCAATAAGGCAAGAAAAAGAAATAAAGGGCATCCAAACTGGTAACGAAGAAGTTAAACTGTCCCTGTTTGCAGATGATATGATTCTATACATAGAAAACCCTAAAGACTCCACAAGAAATCTATCAGAACTAATAGAAAGATTCAGCAGAGTAGCAAGATACAAGATAAACATTCAAAAATCAGTTGGATTCCTATACACCGATAAGGAGATCGATGAAAAGGAAATCAGGAAAACAATACCATTTTCAATAGCCCCTAGAAAGATAAAATACTTAGGAATAAATCTGACCAGGGATGTAAAAGACCTATACAAAGAAAACTACAAAACACTACTGCATGAAACCCAAAGGGATCTACATAAATGGAAAAACATACCATGCTCATGGATAGGCAGACTCAACATTGTGAAAATGACAATTCTACCCAAAGCAATTTACAAATACAATGCAATCCCGATCCAAATACCAACAACATTCTTCAAAAAGATGGAAAAACTAGAGGTGAGACAGTACACAGTACAAGGGAAACTAACACAACCTGCACAAGGAAAGGTCATGGAGGCCCCATGGACACATCCAAACTCCCCGAGGGACTGAGTTGTTGGACAGAGGGCTCTGGGGACCATGGTCTCGGGGAACATCTAGCTCAATTGGCATGACACTACTTATAAAGAGCTGGAGAAGGATGTAGAGCATAATTCTAACTCACAAAAAAAAAAAAAAAAAAAAAAAGACCAGATTTACTGGCCTAAAGGAGACTGGAGAAACCTCAAGAGTATGGCCCCCAGACACACTTTCAGCTCAGAGGTGAAGTTACCTTCGAGGTTCACTGTTCAGCCTGAGAGTGGACAGCCCAGTAAAACTAAATGAGACTAACGAGGTACAGGAGTCCAGTGACAAGGGCCAGAAGGCAGAGGGGGAGTAGGAAACTGATGATAAGGAACACAAGTTGAGTAAGGATACTGTTGATGTGTTGTGAGATTATTAACCATTGTTATAGGGCAACATTTGTAGTAACTGTTAAATGGGAGGCTATTTTGTCCTGTAAGCCTTCATCTTGGGTGAGAATGGCAGCACAATTGGAAGAGCATAGTCAATGTCACTTAAATGTGTACGTAAAAAGTTTTGAAATGGTGTATCTTTGGCTATGTGTATTTTCACCAAAAAAAAAAAAAAAAAGCTGAGAATTCAGAGGGTTAAAATGTTGTGGGGTTGTTAACCAAAGTCATAAAACAGCATGTGTACTACTGTTACATGAGAAACTGTTTGTTCTGTAAGCCTTCACCTGAAGTACAATAAAATATTAAAAAATAAATAAATAAATAAAGGGAATGTATTATGTTCAAAAAAAAAAAAAAAAAGATGGAAAAACTAATCATTCACTTTATATGGAAAGGGAAGAAGCCCCGAATAAGTAAAGCACTACTGAAGAAGAAGAATAAAGTTGGAGGACTCACACTACCTGACTTCAGAACCTACTATACAGCTACAGTAGTCAAAACAGCCTGGTACTGGTACAATGACAGATCCATTGACCAATGGAACATAATTGAGGACCCAGATGTAAATCCATCCACCTACGGTCACCTGATCTTCAGCAAGGGCCCAAAGTCCATCAAATAGGGAAAAGACAGTCTTTTTAACAAATGGTGCTGGCAAAACTGGATATCCATCTGCAAAAAAATGAAACAGGACCCATGCCTCATGCCATATACAAAAACTACTTAAAAATGGATCAAAGACCTGAATATAAAGCCTAAAACTATAAAGTTCATAGAAGAAAAAATAGGACCAACACTTCAGGCTTTAATGCATGGCATTAACAGGATACAAACCATAACCATCAACACACAAACCCCAATAGATAAGCTAGATAACTGGGATCTTCTAAAAATCAAAGACCTATGCTCTTCAAAAGACTTCACCAAAAGAGTAAAAAGAGAACCTACAGACTGGGAAAAAATTTTTGGACAGTACAAGTCAGACAAAGATCTAATCTCCATAATCTACAAGAAAATCCAACACCTCTACAACAAAAAGACAAATAATCCTATTAAAATATGGACAAAGAAAATGAACAGACACTTCACCAAAGAAGACATTCAAATGGCCAACAGACACATGAGGAAATGCTCATGATCACTAGCCGTTAGAGAAATTCAAATTAAAACCACAATGAGATACCATCTCACCCCGGCATTACTGGCACGAATCAAAAACATTGGAAATAACAAATGTTGGAGGGGCTGCGGGGAGAACGGAAGTCTTATGCACTGCTGGTGGGAATGCAAAATGATACAACCATTTTGGAAAATGATATGGCACTTCCTCACAAAGCTAGAAATAGACATACCATTCGATCCAACAATTCCACTCCTAGGAATATATCCTAGAGAAATAAGAGTCGTCACTCGAATAGACATATGCACATATGTTCATGGTAGCATTGTTCATAATAGCAAAACGATGGAAACAGCCTAGATGCCCATCAACAGATGAATGGATAAACAAACTATGGTACCTACACACAATGGAGTACTATGCAATGAGAAACAACAACAATGAATCTGTGAAGCATCTCATAACATGTAGGAAACTGGAGGACATTATGCTGAGTGAAATAAGTCAATCACAAAAGGAGAAATATTGTATGAGACCTCTACTGTGAAACCTCATGAAAAAGTTTACACACAAAATGTAACAATCTTTGTTGGTTACCAGGGATGGGAGGGGTGGGGAAGGAATACTAAATGGGCAATAGATAAATGGTATCTTGGGTAAAGGGTGAGACAGTACACAATACAGGGGAAACTAGCACAGCTTGTACCAGGAAAGCTCATGGAAGCCCCATAGACACATCCAAACTCCCTGAGGGACTGAACTGCTGGGCGGAGGGTTGTGGGGACCATGGTCTCAGGGAACATCTAGCTCAGTTGGCATGATACAGCTTATAAAGACAATGCTCTACATTCTACCTTGGCGAGTAGTGTCTGGGGTCTTAAAAGCCTGTGAGCGGCCATCTAAGATACTCCACGGGTCTCATCCCTTCAGGAGCAAGGAAGAATGAAGAGAACAGGATACAAGGAAAAGATTAGTCCGAAGTACTAACTGTCCACAGCTACCAAGGCCTCCACCGGACTGAGTCCAGTACAGCTAGATGGTGCCCGGCTACCACCACTGACTGCTCTGACCAGGATCACAACAGAGGGTTCTGGACAGAGCTGGAGAAGGATGTAGAACATAATTCTAACTCACAAAAAAGAAAGACCAGATTTACTGGCCTAAAGGAGACTGGAGAAACCCTGAGAGTATGGCCCCCAGACACCCTTTTAGCTCAGTGGTGAAGTTATCTCCGAGGTTCACCGTTCAGCCTGGGAGTGGACAGCCCCGTAAAACCAAATGAGGCTAACGAGGTACAGGAGTCCAGTGACAAGTGCCAGAGGCAGGAGGGGACAAGGAAGCTGGTGATAGGGAACACAAGGTTGAGTAAGGATATTGTTGATGTGTTGTGAGATTGTTAACCATTGTCATAGGGCAACATGTGTAGTAACTGTTAAATGAGAAACTATTTTGTTCTGTAAGCCTTCATCTTAAGTGAGAATAACAGCACAGTTGGAAGAGTGTAGTCAATGTCACTGAACTGTGCGTGCAAAAATTTTTGAAATGCTGCATCTTTGGCTATGTGTATTTTCACCAAAAAAGGTTGAGAAGTTAGAGGGTTGACATGCTGTGGGGTTGTTAACCAATGTCATAAAACAACATGTGTACTACTGTTTCATAATAAACTATTTGTTCTGTAAGCCTTTACCTGAAATACAATAAAAAAGAAAAAAAAACAAAAGTAAAGCAAGAATAACTTCAGTTAGACACCAGGAGGAACTGCCAGACCACTGAGGTACAACACAAGGAGGTGGCAGAGAGGAGCTATGGGTATCTGAAAGAAAGGGCTAGGTACTCAACCACCTTAGGTTAAGGATACGCACATGCCTAGAGGCAGAGGGACCTGATCTGATTATCTCTTGAGTTCTGTTTTAGTTCTAGACACCCATGAATAAGTAAAAACAGGCCTATGTGTGGGGCAAATGCCCTACAGGTAGGTGGAAGCTGACCTGAGGCCTGCAGCCCAACTACCTCTCGGCTGGTTGTAACCACCACTTGGGGAAGTCAGTGAATTTGGGTTCTGGTTCCCTCTGCTGGCCTTGGGCAAGTCTGTTCCCTTCTCTGGGTTCAATGCAATCACCCTAAAAAGGAGGGGGCTGGACCAGATGATCTCTAAGGAGCCCCGACTCTGTCTTCCAAGATGGTTTGAGTGCCTACTGTGTGTTGAGACTGTTAGACATATTGCCTGTGTGAGTGCCCAGCTGGGTTAGTCATCCAGCCCCCAGCCCACTACAGGACACTCACCTCTGCTCCTTGACTATTGGGCAGGCCACAGCTTCAGTGGGTCCTGGGCAACATGCCACCTGGGCATTGGTGGCATCAGGGGTATTACAAGGGGCACCTGCCACTGGCTTCCCCACTCAGTGCATGTAGCGAGATGGTGATATGGCTGGACCCCCTGGTCCACCCAGCTGAGCAGCATCCTGCAGCCTACTCCTCTAAATACATAAAGCAGCCAAATCTAGCACCCACTGGCCTGAGACCACTCTACAGCAAAATGAGGTGCCTGTTCACCCCATACCTGACACAAGGAGCCATCCCATGGCTCAGCAATGATGCCCTCCACCCCATCTCTCTAAATTCTCTCTGGCAAAAAAAAAGCACAGCTTTAGTCCACCTCCTCTATGAAGCCAGCTCTGACTATGCCTCATTGATCTGCCCCTTCTCTGAGAGCCCACACCATTTTTTACCTGAGCCCCAGCAATGCCATTTGCCTACATTCCCTTTTGTGACACTTCTGCTTCTTAGCATTAACGCTGTTTCTCCAACCACTAGGTAATCTCCATGAGTGTCTCATGAACCTCAAGAGCTAGGAGGATTAAATAAAACCACAACCTTCCTTACATATAGCACTTGAAAATTAAATTGATTAGGGTAAAAGTTAAGCTGTTATGACAAAGAATCCTCAATTATAGCAGCTTAAAAAACACAGAAGTTTGTTTCTCTAGCTAATGGTGTTGGTGTTGAGCTCACAGCCCCTTAGATTCTCTAACCACATCCTGCCCACCAGCCTGGCTTCCAATGCTAGTACCTGCATCTTTGTTAGAGTGCTGCCCTTGAGCTGCTGGAATTCACTGTGCCCACAAGGACTGATGAGTGTGAGGGTAAAATACCCTAGTAAACTAGGTAGAAGTTGCACCCATCCCTTCCCTTCACGTGCCTTTGGTGAGAACTTAGCTGCAAGGGAAGCTGGAAATGTGTCCAACTCAAAGTCTATTAATGTGGAAGAGGAAAATGATTGTGGCAGGCAATTTGCAGTCTATGCTACAGAAATTTAATAATATCTACACATTTAGTGTGCCCCCAAATATGCCAGGTGCTCTGCTGCATGCTATCCATGTGCTGATTTGTCCAACGGTCACAATGGGATGAGAATGTTACTGCTGTCATTCACAGATAAAGCAAGTGAGGCACTGGGAAGTTAAGTGCCTCACCTGGAGTCAGACACATCTTATCTGCAAGAGGCAAAGTTAGGTCTGGCTCATAGATTTTTCTACTCTGTGGTTATTTTGCTTTTCATCCCTTTTGCTGTATTTCACCTGGCCCCAAACCCTTACTTTGAAGGTGAAAAAATTAGGGCCCAGAGAAAGGCAGAGACTCACTCAAATAGAGAACAAAAGGCAGAATCGGGCCAGAACCCAGGGGTCCTGGCCACCTTTCTGCTTCTTAGCCCATGATGCCTCCTCTGGGCTAACTACCCAACTCTGACTAGCGCCTACTGGAAAGCCAGGGACAGCGATGTGTACTGTTTGGACTCACTGGGTCCTCAATGAGAGTGTCACCAAGTTCAGAGCCCAGCCTTAAACCACAGTAATGTTTACATATTCTCATTAGAAAATCTACCAATTGGGGTGGCAGTGACGGCCCAGGACCCCCTGTTACCATACGGCATTCTCTGTGCTTGGCCCACAGCTTTGAACCAGCTCTCTGGCCTCTCCCAGAAAGAAAGGCAAGCTTATTCTCTTGGGCCTGGCTGTTGGCATACAGGGACTAGACAGTGGAAAGGGATGGGGCAACCAGGCTCCCCAGATCCTCCATAAAGTCATCCCCTCACTATCGTCAGTGTCAGTTGCTTAGCAACTGCCTTTGGCAGATGGTGGCACTGAGAGCATGCCAATCTCTCCCAGGCTAAAAATACACTCCCGACGACAACGGGTCTATTTTAAAAGATACAATGCGCTCCCAACGTCTTCCCTTGTCTGCGAGGAACGGTGCTGTGCCGGGTCTCTCCGGGCTTCTGATTTTGTCTGACAGGGTGGAAAGGAACATTCAGGGAAAGAAGCTCAAGGCAAGGCACCAAAGGGTGCTCAGAAAATTGCCACAGAGGAGGAAGAGGAGGAGAAAGAGGAAAGAAAAGAAATGGTGAACCGGGAAGTAAATACCTGGTGATGGGCAGCAAAACCCTTAATTTGGCTATATGCTTTACCTGCTTAGGAGAGTGGGGTTAAGAAGAAAAGTCATAGAGTCACATCCCCATTTTACAGGTGAGAAGGCAGAGGCCCTGAGAGGTTAAGACGAGAATAGCTAGTTCTTGGCCCCTGTTTAGGGAGCACAGGCAGAAGCCACCAGATGTGGGGCACAAGGTCACTGGCCCTATAACTCCTCTTGAATTTCCTTTGGCAGATTTATCCCAAAACACCTCACCAGCTTAGCCTTTCAGTTTAGTCATAATCACTTGCAGCCTTCTTGGTGCAAAGAGAGTAGTAATGAGTCCCTTCGTCCATGCCTTTAGCCATTAATCTATTCAACAAATACTTATTAACCACCTACTGCCATATTGTGTCAGGCTCTGGAGATACATCAGGGGACAGATACACATGGTCCCCCCCTCATGTTGCTCCTGGCCCAGCAGGAGGGGCAGGTATTGGCAGGTAGGCTCAGGGTACCCCCTGCTCCAGGGTTTGAAATCAGGCCTGTTTATTTGCTCTGCAACCAGAGGCTGCCACTTAATTAGGGTCACCAGACAGAATGCAGGAGGCCCAGTTAAGTTTGAATTTCAGATAATGCAATATTTAGGACATACTTACACTAAAAAATATATATATATATATATATATATTTGTGGTTCATCTGAAATTCAAATTTATCTGGGCCTCTTGTATTTTTATTTGCTAAATCTGGCAGCCCTACACTTAATAGCATGGTTATTCAGTTTCTTCATTGTGAAATGGAAAAAAAAATAGTATCTACTTGTAGAGGCTACTTTGGGGGTTAAATGAGAAAATGTTTAAATCTGAGACTGGCAGATAAATGTTATTTCCTCTCCTCTTCCAGCAGGACTGAACTGGAGTTTTGCCCTGGGCATCCCAGTGGTCAAAACTGGAAGATGTACAGGCTAAAGCAGCCCTCACCTGCCTAGGGTCTGGCAGTAGGTGATGGGTGGGGATAGCGCACGCTCTGTCCTAAGGCCGAGTCAGGGGATGAGGGAAGCCTGCTGATAACTGCCTTAGTTTCCCAGTGCTGCTGTAACACAAATACCACAAGCGAGTGGCTTTGAAGAACATAAATGTACTTTCTCACAGTCCGGAGGCTAAAAGACCAAATCAGGGTCTCAGCCATGTCAATTCCTTCCTTGTATGTAGTCCCAGGCATTCCTTGGTTCCTCGGCTTGAAGACAATCCTCACATGACTTCTGTCTTCCCCTGTGTGTGTGTGGGTGCGCGCGTGCATCTCTGTATCTAATCTGCTCTTTTTATAACACAGAAGTGATTAGATTTAGAACCCACCTTACTCTGGTATGTTCTAATTAACATGCCAAAGAAACCCTTATTTCCAAACAGGTATAAGGATTAGGATTCCAATGCATGTTTTTTGTTTGTTTGTTTGTTTTTTGTTTGTTTGGGGGGAAACGGGGGACACAATTCAATCCATAACAACAATTTACCTGAAAAAGAAACAAGGAACCAGCCAGACTTTGCCTGGAGAGTTGGCCAAGGCCAGCAATTCTCCATCACCTGGTGTGCTTGTTAAAAATATAGATGCCAGGCCTCTACCCAAACATACTAAGTGAAGGAGGGACATACCTGTTAAACAAAATCTCTAATCACTCTTCTGGGCTCTAAGGTTTGAGAATCACATGCCTGGGCATGGGGAGGGATTGCTATCCCCTGGGAGGCACCATCGCAGAATCCTGCCTTAACGAGTCCAATCGACTTAACGGCAAAGGGTTTGGTTTATTTGTTTTTAACGTGAGACCCTGGATTGGATCTTGGAAGATAAAAAGGGCATTAGTGGCAAACTGGGTGAAATCTGAATAAAGTCAGGAGTTCAGTTAATAGTGTCGTCCAACATTAATTTCATAGCTTTGATCATTGTGCCATGGTTGCATAAGATGCTAGCATTAGGGAAAGCTCAGTGAAGGGTATATGGGAACTCTCTGTACTCTTGTCATAACTCTTGTGTAAACTCAAATTATTTCAAAATAAAAAGTTTTTTATTTTTGCTGTGGCTCAAGGCCTGCCGTGGGCCTTTCCCCAGTCCAGTTGTGCACCAGAAGGGCCCATCGGCAGGCCCACTGGAAGCAGACTTAGTTAAGTAAGTACAGGTAGCTGAGAGCCCGCTGCTCCCTCCCTTCACCTCCCCCCACCACCACCACCACAGGTACTGGGGAGAGCACTGCTTCTCTTCCCTGCCATTCACACTGGGGCTTAAATGTCAACCTCAATGAATTACATTTTAACCTGTCTATGTTATCAACCTGGCCAAGGCCCTAATTGGACGCCAGGCACACCTGCTGAAGGGCATGCATAATTTATCAGCTGGGAGAGCCACAGGGCCTTTCATCATGGCCCAAGGGAAGAGGAGGGAGAGAAGGGGAGAAGGAGGAGAAGGGGAAGAAACAAAGTGGGGAGAGGAGGGGTGAGAGAAAAGAAAGAAAGAGAGTGAGGGTGGGAGATGGAGGCTGGGGGAGGCTGGGAAGTGTAGGGAGGAGGTAAGGGGAGGAGAGGGGAAGAAGAAGAGGGACTGAGAGGAGAAGGGGGAGGGTGAAAGAGGAGGGTCAGGGAAAGTAGTGTGAAAAGGAGGGAGAGGGGAAGAGGGTGAAGGAGAGTGGAGGGAAGGGGCCTGGAATAATCTCAGCATGGTGCTAGCCACTCAGTCTTTAAGTCTCTTCTCTAGGGCCACCTCCTCCAGGAAATCTGCACTCCCTTCCCCAAGCTCAGGCTCTCCTTCTCTCACTCTCCCATAGCACCAGGATGCACCTCTGTTTTAACTGCGCTAATCGAAATGTCCTATAATGTTTATTAAAACATCTGACTCCCTCAGACCATGCATCCTCTTGTTTAGGGATGATTTCTGACGTGATGACAAGTCACCCCTGCCTGGCAGAGTCCCTGCACACAGTAAGCATTTTTTGAATGACTGAAAAGGAAAAACGAACTGGAGAGAAAAAAGAAGGTAGATTTCATACACAGAAACTCCCTTAACCAATTAACCCAAATCCCAAATAGGATTTAAACTCTTCCACTTGGGCCCCCTGGATCTGCCCACCAAACTTTCTCCAACTCTGCCCTAATCCCCAATGCCACCTTCACTACACCTAACCTCTATCTTCTGCTCCTGCCTCCATCTCCCAAGGCCAAGAACCACACAGAAAAGCAAAAACAGTCATACTGGAATTGAAACAGAAAATACATATCTCTCTGAGGCATTTCTCATTTTACAAAGTCAAGGTACACAAATCGTCTCGTCCTCCCTGACTTTCCTCAGTCCTCTCCATCACGGGATTCACCAAACAATTCTGTGTGGTCAAAACCAATGGCACTCTTCTCTCCCCACCCAAACTCAACTCTCAGCAGCACTGACCCCTCCCTCCTTTTGGACTCCTGACACCACACTCTTCTGCATTTCTTCCTTCCAACCTAGCCACTTCATTTTCTTTGCTGAATCTCTCTTCTTTGCACAACCCCTGAATACTGGGGCATGCCAAGACTCACTCCTCAGACCTCTGATCTTCTCTAGCCATTGTTTCTACTTAAGTGCTCTTGTCCAGTTCCATGGCTCTAAATGCCATCAAATACGAATGGTTCCTAAACATGTATCTCTACCCTTGACCTCTCCCTTAAGCTGCAAGCACAAATATCCACTTGAATGTCTATATTAGTTATCTATTGCTATGTTGCAAATTTCCCCAAAATAGTGGTTTAAAATAAGAAACATTTACTATCTCACAGTTTCTGTGAGTCAGGAGTCTGGGTGTCACTTAGCTGGATGCCTCTGGCTTAGGTTCTCTCATGAGCTTGTAGTCAACTTGTAGGCTGGGGCTGTGGTCTCATCTGAATGTATGACTGAGGGAGGTTCTACTTCCAGGATCATTCATGTGGTTGTTGGCAAGATTCAGCTCCTTGCAGGTTGGACTGAAGTTCTTAGTTCCTCACTGGATATTGACCAGAGGTCTACATCAGTTCCTTGCCATGTGGGCCTCTCTAAAGGGCAGCTTCCAATATGACAGCTGGCTTCATCAGAGCGAGTGAGCAAGAGAGCAAGAAAGAGTGTTCAAGACAGAAGCCACAGCTTTTTTTGTGACCTAATTTCAGAAGTTATATCTCATCACCTCTGCCAAATTCTATTTGCTAGAAATGAGTCACTAAATCCAGCCCTCACTCAAGGGCATGAACAGCAGAAGGCAGAGGTCATTGGGGACCATCTTGAACAGGCATCTGAACCTAAACATGTCCATAATAGAATTCGATTTTTCCACTCAAACTTGTTCATCCTCAATTTTTCTCTATCTTGGTAACTAGTGTACCACCATTGTGATGAATTTTGCTATGTCAACTTGAATAAGCTGAAATTATATTTCCCAGAATCCCCCTATTGCATGGTTCTGGGATAGAGTTGGCTACAACAGGAACTTGCACTAGATTTGGAAGGAGGAAGTGAAGTAGCAGCAATTATTCTTGAGAGATCATCATAGTCAGATATGCTGATGGACAGACACAGTTACCTGGAGCGTTCCTGTTTGTCCTCACTTTGCTCTGTGTCCAGTTCATCTTCCCAACTTCATGTGTTGCTGACCAACTGCTCCCCAAGGTCCACCTCCAGAGTGTGGCTGCAGGCCCAGAGCAGCAGAAGCTATACAGAGGCAACAGCATCCTATAGTCCTCTGCTGGTTCTCCCCTTCATAGCCTCACCATTGTGACTGGTAACTCTTGGTTTCTTGGATTTCCCTACAGCTCTGACTTATCTATCTACACCAGGGCTTCAGGAGGGCTATTAATGGCTCTTTCTCTGATCCTCCAACTCTCCCTTCCAGACTTCACTTTCCCAGTACCACGTACATTTGTATAAAGTCTAATTCCTATAATGAATCCTTTATCCTATAATGCTCGTAATGTTGGCTCCCTCTTATGTCCATTGAAATATCACCACTCAGAGAGGCTTTTCCTTAATTTATCACCTTGTCTATGTTCTAATTCCTCCTATACCATAAGATTCTGAATGAGAATCAGCAATATTTACCAAATTCTTACTATGTCCCATATACTATACCAAGTACTTTAAATATACTACCATGAGTCTTGTAAGGTAGGGTATATTTATCCCTACTTTTTAGATGGGGAAACTAAGGCACAAAGATGTGAACTGATTTGTCCATGATCTCACAGACAGTAAGAGGCAATGGAGTATCTGAAACTAGTTCTGCGTGACTTCTAGACCACTGTCTTCATCACAGTATAACACCTCCCCAAGTCCAAAGCTGGAGTTAGGAGAGTTTCTCAACTTCTCAAACTTGGCATCTTCATTTGGAAACCACAGGTAACTCAGAGATTCATTGTGAGCATTAACCGTGCTTAATAAAGTGTTAACCCTTTCTACTTCCCCACTCCTACAAATCTCAAAAGCCAGGGTCAAAATCTCAACTGGGTTGGATCGCCAGAATCAAGGGCTCCCAGTATTCCTTTGGGCAGAGAATCCATGAGCCTTCCCCAATACTATGTGGCAGATTTCATTCTGGAGCCTTGGCAGCATGCTGCCCAGAGCCTTTTTCTTCCTCACTGCCACCTGTGCTGGTGGTCTCACATGCCCAACTCTCAACCACCTGCAGAAATAAACACAGAGGACTCCATGTCTGGACCAAGCCTCCAGCTGGATAGTGTTTATCTGCAGAGGATGAGTCAATCCCAGGGCAGACAACCTCCCCTCGGCCATCACTGGCTTCTGGGTAATGACACCCTGTGTTCCTCTGCAGCAGGGCTGGGCTATGTCAGGTCTTCAAGAGCCTCCTGGGGCTCTTCTGAAGTTGTGCAACATGTGGAGCCACATAGTAAGAGAAACAGACTCATAATTTAGAAGGACAACTGGCTTCAGAGAAGCCGAGAGGGCTTGCGTGTCACTGTGATTAGTTTCATCTCCATTGCCTGCTTATTAAACCCCAAAGTTGTCTCCTGCCACCCAGAGCTCTCTGGGGTCTGTCTTCAGCTAAGATGTCCCTGTCCAAATGCTCTGATCCTCTCTCCCTAGAATACATGGGTCCTTCTGCTCCTTTGACTCTCAGCTCAGAGCAACAACAACATGGGGAAGCTCAAAAGAAGAGGAATATACAGTCCTGTTCTTGAGGGTGAATCACTAAGCTGATGTATCCACTATTGCCACAACAATGCTGTGTGACAGAGTGCCCTCAGTGCTCTCACACAGCAATCATTTGCTCTTGTGCTCACTGCTCTGCATGACGGCTGCCACTAGGCTGTGATAGGTTGGACTTCAAGCAGGTTGGATACAGGTCCTCTTCACTTGTCCCTCATCCTCCATGGCCAGCAGCTACCCAGGCTATATGCTCTTCTTCATGATCACTGCGGCACAAGAGAGTAAGCCAAACTGGGCAAGCAGTTTTCCACCTCACCTCACATCTGCTAACATCTGTTGGCCGAAGCAAGTTGCATGGTCAACCACCGAACCAAGGTGTGATGAAGAAGTTCACTCTTCCCCCCATGAAGCCAACCATAGCACAGGTGTGGATATTTAATACTACTATATGTGAGTTAAGAATGAATAATTCACTCTGCCACGTGACCTCTCCTCATCCCTTTACCTGCTTCCTACTCTTGCTCAAAGATACAGGTCAAAGCCAACCAACTACTAACCACATGCAGATGGAACAACGTTTGTGAATGATTTTCTTTAGAGATTTAGAAAAATCACTACTTTTCCATCAATTTGCACATTCCAAAAATATTTTCCCATCTGTTGTCTCATTTGATCTTCAAAACTTATTAGGTGGGCTGAACTTAAAGTAATCCCACTTTAGACTTTTGGAAATAATCATAGCTGGTGCTTCCTCCTTGGCTGATAGGGTGTCAATCACTTTACATGAGTTAAATACACTGAATCCTTTCAAAAGCCCAGGGAGGTAGCTACTGTTATTGTTCTCATTCTCCAGAAGAGAAACTGAGGTGCAGAGATAATTCAAAACAAACCTGCCCATGGTCCCTCAACTAATAAGTAGCAAAGGCAGGATTTGAACCCTGGTCTCTGACTCCAATTAACTGCTAAGCTGTACCCAATCACAAAGGAAGACCCAGAGAGGCAAAGAGGCTTATCCTGATCCGCTACACAAATGCTTCCCAGATATTGATGTGCATAGGATCACTTGGGGACCTTATTAAAATTTATTGAAATGAAGATTTTGATTCTGCAGGTCAGCATTTTTAACAAGATCCATACCACACTGCCTCTAGTAAGAACCTGCCTACCTCTGTCCCAGGTGAGATTCTCCTGGGTAGGTAAGCTCTTGTATTAAGAAGGGCTCACTCTTGCTATTGCAAGTGACAGAAAACCCTATTCAAATTTTGGTTCAAGACAAGGAATTTATTGCCTTACATAACTGGGAAGTCCTGAGGCAGGACTGGCTTCAGGCAAGGATGTATCTAGGGGCTCCAATGATGCATCAGGACCTGCTCTGTAATAATTGCTCAGCTTTGAACTCCATGATAATTTTATTCCCAGGTTTCCAGATGGGTGAAGACATGGTGGGATGATCTGCACAAGCTGAAGCTCAGGCTGGTGAGCTCATATCTAGTCTGGAAAAGACAAGAGGATCAGCCAGAGACAGCTGCTAGCCCCCCCATGCTCCAGATGTCTCATCACTCCTCACCTGACCAGGGTGTCCTTGAAAGTCGGAGCTAACCAGTAATGTCAATGCAACTGGGCGCATTCAAGACTCTCAGCTATGGAGCAGGTTGAGGCGAATTGGCCACATGCTGACATGTAGCACCTTTCCATATTCCCTGGGTTTTCCGACTGTGGCAGAGTGAATTATTCATTCTTAACTCACATATAGTAGTATTAAATATCCACACCTGTGCTATGGTTGGCTTCATGGGGGGAAGAGTGAACTTCTTCATCACACCTTGGTTCGGTGGTTGACCATGCAACTTGCTTCGGCCAACAGATGTTAGCAGATGTGAGGTGAGGTGGAAAACTGCTTGCCCAGTTTGGCTTACTCTCTTGTGCCGCAGTGATCATGAAGAAGAGCATATAGCCTGGGTAGCTGCTGGCCATGGAGGATGAGGGACAAGTGAAGAGGACCTGTATCCAACCTGCAGCTGAGCTTGAAGTCCAACCTATCACAGCCTAGTGGCAGCCGTCATGCAGAGCAGTGAGCACAAGAGCAAATGATTGCTGTGTGAGAGCACTGAGGGCACTCTGTCACACAGCATTGTTGTGGCAATAGTGGATACATCAGCTTAGTGATTCACCCTCAAGAACAGGACTGTATATTCCTCTTCTTTTGAGCTTCCCCATGTTGTTGTTGTTAGTTGCCATCAAGTTGATTCTGACTCAAGGCGACCCCATATGTGTCAGAGTAGAACTGTGCTCCATAGGGTTTTCAAGGCTGTGACTTTTCAGAAGCCAATAGCCAGGCATGTCTTCTGAGGCATCCCTGGGTGGGTTCGAACAACCAATCCTTCAGTTAGTAGTCAAGCGCTTAATCATTTGTACCACTGAGGGACTCAGTATATACCAGGGACTCAGGAATCAGAAACACTGAGGCTCATCTAACCTAATTTCCTAATTTGACAGACAGGGAAATTGAGACTCAGAGAGGCAAAGTGACTTGCCTAAGATCACCCTAAGTAGGTGGCCCAGCAAAGGAGCCCCAGTGGTGCAATGGTTAATTGCTGGGCTGCTAACTGAAAGGTTGGCAGTTGGAATCCAACAGTCATTCCGTGGGAGAAAAGACTTGGTGATCTGCTTCTATGAAGATTACAGCAGAGGAAACTTGGGTCAGTTCTACTCTGTTATACAGGGTTGCTATGAGTCAGAATCAACTTGACAGCACCCAACAACAATAACAACAGGTGGCCCAGCAGCCAGGCCTAGAACCAGGTCTCCTGGCTTCTAGGCCAGTGTTTTTCCCACTCCCCCTGCTGCACTTCTTATTTCTTTATTCAGAGACTGACAGAAAATGCTCCTGATTTGACCCTGTATCTGTAACCCTACCCCTGTCCTTGGTACTCAGAGGTCCTGTCAGCTCCAGGCTCCTCTAGACTCTGACCTTGCATCAGGGAAGCACACACTCAAGACCCTGAATGGACTGCAAGTGTTTGCTTCCCAGCGCAGCCTGCAGGAACACAGAAGCAGGTCATGTTCAAGGTCTGGCACAACCTGAGGCATCAGGGACACAGGCAGGTCCCAGGATCACCAGCCCATGGGGTATCTGGGCACATGGCTGTGCACTGACCACATAAGACAGGTCACAACTGGGACCAGGGCTCACCTAGGCTCTGTTGGGGAGGAGAGTGGACCAGAGCAGGCATCAGAACGGGATAGATAGGGCCCATCGCTTCCTGAGGAGCCCCTCAGATTGGCCCAGAAGCAAGGCAGAGTTTGACCATGAGGTGCTTCCCATCCCTCCTGGGAAAATGGTTCCTCAGCAGCCTTGTGGAGGAAAGTGGGCTCTTGACTCACAAGCATGGTTGGCAAGCTTGGAGCGCAGATGGGCTGCTGTCAGCATCCTCCTCTTGCCCCCTCCTCAGAATACTCCGAAGGGTGGGGGGCCTGTCCACACATCTCCTCCCGCCCACATTCAGATAATCTGGCTGCCTTTCTCACATGCACCCCACCCCCTGATCCATGCTGGCCCCTCCTGGCCTCACTCCCCACAAGCCGGAGTTAGGGCCGGGACTAGGGTAAGCAAGTGAGGCACAAAATTTAAGGAGGAGCCAAAAATACTCAGCAATCAAGGTAAATAATATTTTCATGCAATATCTTTAAAATCACAAGTAATGCAAAAAAATCCACAATTTACAAAATACCACAATTTTAAATAAAGGCACATCTGTCAAGATGGGGACTGGGGTGAGATGAGAGTGGTGAGTCAGGCAAGTGCAAGAGCAGGTCCTGTCTTCATTTAAAATTCTGATTTTTTGTTCATCATGAATTTTTCTTGCATAATTTTTATTCTTAGCATGTTGCATCAAATATACTGAGTTTTTTGGCACCCCCTTACATTCTGTGCCTGAGGAGGTGCCTCACTTCCCTCACTTTAGTCTCAGTCCTGTAAAACCCAATTCTGGCCCTGTCAGCCATCCTCCTTAGCCCCAGCGTTGGCTCCCTGATATTCTTGGGATAATGGCAAAACTCCTCATATGCCCTCTAAGTCCTCACGGCTGTGCCCCTGCCCACCTCTTCACCCTAATTACTGGTAGTCAGCTGGAACACACCAGTATGGCCATAAAGGTTGTTAAAATGTTGACACACTTCTAATCGCAAGTTCCCATTCCCAAGTGTCCTGGCTATCCTGGCCCCTTCCCAGGATCTTCTCAGACCTCCACATAATCCAGCAACCAAAGGATCAATGCCTGACCAGCCAGGGACCCCCAGATCCTGCCCAAGAAATATTTCCAATAGCCCCCTGTCCAGCCTCATTCTATGCCAAGCCTCCCCCTCCCCCACCACTTGGTCTGTTTGCTCCAGCCACATTGACCTTCTCTGCAGCTCTTTGCATACACTGTTCTCTCTACCCTCCCTTCTTTATCTCTGACTCATCCTTCAGGTCCTAGCCTAAATGTCACTTTGCAGGGAAGCTCTCCCAGACTTTTCTGACCTTCTTTTTAATAGCCATCTCATGTCATGTGCTGCTTTCATGGTTCTGTTCACAGTGATGATTTTACATCGTTTGTGTGACATTTTTAAAAATTTGTTTTCCAGCACTAGACTGTAGACTCTATGAAGACAGAGATTGAATCTGTCTTTATTTTATCTCCAGTGCTTATCTAAATACCTGACATATAGTAGGTCCATTTCCTTGGGAAGGGCCATGAGGGAGACGCAGAAGAGTCATTTATAGGATATGACTCAAGGAATAAAAAATTTTTTGGAAGTCCCACTTTGGGGCCGTGGTGCCTTAAATTCACCACTAACATCATTCTGTAAGGCTGGGGTATTTTTTGTGGATCGTCAGAGCTACCCAAAGCCCCATAACCCATGTGAGGAAATCAAGACCCAGGGAAAAGAAGTGAGTTGCCCAAAGCCAAAGGCTAATGACTAACAAAAGCAGGACTAGATCCAGGTCTCCTGACTCCTAGTCCAAGCTCTTTCCATTCCATCCTCTGATCCCCTCTCTTCTTCCCAGGGACTACTTCCAGTGTCCACACTTGTCCCATTCTAAACATTTTCCTTCCTTCTGCTTCTCCTCTCCCCACCGCCCTAGTCTATATCTAGTTCACATTCAGGGGTCATAGAAATCGTCATGGAAACATTTCTGAGATTCTATTTCAAAGAGACAGTGATCCTTTTTTATTTCGAGGTGAGTTGCAAAGCTGCAGTCTTTCCTCCTCCAAGAGAATGAAGATCCTATGAGTCACACAATGTGGTGATGTGGACCCCACATTTATCCCACCAACTTGCTTTGTGTCCAGCCCCAGGTGCAAAGCATCAGGGCTCCAGGGGGTTGTTCCCTTTTGGGAGCAGTAGAGGTGCATCCTGCTTTTGTCAATCAGCTCTGAGGGGCCTCAGGTTGTACTTTTCAGGGTTTTGCTTCAGAATATGCACTCACTAAACTCTCCCCCTTCAACCATTCAGGGAATTTAACAACAGATTATGCATCCATGCCTTGCTGGGGAACAGCAAGCAGAGAAGAAAATCACTTCTCCAGACATTCCTTCCAGTCCTCAATTCATCTGACATTTATGGAGCACTAACTGCTGGGGCAGTGGTGGTTCAGTGATAGGATTCTCATCTTCCATGCAGGAGACCTGAGTTGGATCCCAGCCAATGCATCTCAAGCGCAGCCACCACCTGTGTGTCAGTGGAGGCTTGTCTGTTGCTATGATGCTAAGAATAGATTTGATGCATTGAACATTAATGATCGAAGACCAGACAAGTTGTTGGATGACATCAAGGACATCATGCATGAAAAAAGCAAAAGATCATTAAAAAGACAGGAAAGAAAGAAAAGACCAAAATGGAAGTCATAAGAGACTCTGAAACTTGCTTTTGAACGTAGAGTAGCTAAGTGAACAGAAGAAATGATGAAATAAAAGAGCTGAACAGAAGATATCAAAAGGCGACTTGAGAAGACAAAGTATTATAATGCAATAATATGCAGAGACCTGGAGTTAGAAAACCAAAAAGAAATAACACGCTCTGCATTTCTCAAGCTGAAAGAACTGAAGAAAAAATTCAATGCTTGAGTTGCAATTTTGAATAATTCTACAGGCAAAACATCGAATGACACAGGAAGCATCAAAAGCAGATGGAAGGAATACACAGAGTCACTGTACCAAAAAGAATTGGTCGACATTCAACCATTTCAGGAGGTAGCATATGATCAAGAACTGATGGTAGTGAAGGAAGAAGTCCAAGCTGCACTGAAAGCACTGGCAAAAAAAACAAGGCTCCAGGAATTGATGGAATACTAATTGAGATGTTTTAACAAATGGATGCAATTCTGGAAGCGCTTACTTGTCTATGCCAAGAAATTTGGAAGGCAGCTACCTGGCCAACTGACTGGAAGAGATCCATATACTTGCCTATTCCAAAGAAAGGTGATCCAACAGAATGCAGAAATTACAGAACAATATCATTACTATCATATGCAAGTAAAATTATGCTAAAGATAATTCAAAAACGATCATAGCAGTACATCAACAGGGAACTTCCAGAAATTCAAGCCAGATTCAGAAGAGGACATGGAACAAGGGATATCATTGTTGATGTCAGATGGATCTTGGCTGAAGGTAGAGAATACCAGAAAGATGTTTACTTGTGTTCTATTGACTATGCAAAGGCATTCAACTCTGTGGATCATAACAAATATGGATAACATTGCAAAGAGAATAGGAATTTCAGAACAATTAACTGTGCTCATGAGGAACGTGTGCACAGACCAACAGGCAGTCTCTCAAACAGAACAAGGATATACTGCGTGGCTTAAAGTTAGGAAAGCTGTGCATCAGGGTTGTATCCTTTCACCATACTTATTCAATTTGTATGTTGAGCAAATAATCTGAGAAGCTGGACTATATGAAAAAGAACGCAGCATCAGGATTGGAGGAAGACTCATTAACAACCTGCAATATGCAGATGACACAACTTTGCTTGACGCACTTATTGATGAAGATCAAAGACTACAGCCTTCAATATGGATTACACTTCAACATAAAGAAAACAAAAATCCTCACAACTGGAACAATAAGCAATATCATGATAAATGGAGAAAGATTGAATTTGTCAAGGATTTCATTTTACTTGGATCCATAATCAATGCTCACGGAAGCAGCAGTCAAAAAATCAAGTGATGTATTGCCTTGGGCAAATCTGCTGCAAAAGACTTCTTTAAAGTGTTGAAAAGCAAAGATGCCACTTTGAGGACTAAGGTGCACCTGACCCAAATCATGGTATTTTTAATTGCCTCATATGTATGCAAAAGCTAGACAATGAATGAGGAAGACCAAAGAAAACTTGACACATTTAAATTATGGTACTGGCAAAGAATATTGAATACCATGGGCTTCCAGAAGAATGAACAAGTCTGATTTGGAAGAAGTATAGTCAGAGTGCTCCTTAGAATCGAGGATGGTGAGATTTCATCTCACATACTTTGGACACATTATCAGGAGGGACCAGTCCCTGGAGAAGGACATCATTCTTGGTAAAGTAGAGGGTCAGAGAAAAAGAGGAAGACCCTCAATGAGCTGGACTGACACAGTGGCTGCAACAATGGGCTCAAACATAGTAATGATTGTGAGCATGGCACAGGACCAGGCAGTGTTTAGATCTGTTGTACATAGGGTTGCTATGAGTCAGAACTGACTTGACGGCACATAACAACACCTAACAACAAAACTAAACTACTGATCTTCCCCTTGCATGAACCTGTTCTCTTCCTCCATCTGCGCTGATGAGAATTCTGTTTCTGATTGCTCATTTCAAAAACCAGAAAGTCTTTCTTGACTCCTCTTTCTCTCACGTCCCATTTCAAACCATTAGCAAAACCCAGTTGCCCTACCTTCAAAATTATCCAGAATCTGCACAACAAAACCACTTCACATCCACTAGAATGGTTAAAATAAGAAAGCAGGCAAGAAGAAGTGTTGGTGAGGATTTGGAAAAATTGGAACCCTCATACATTGTTGATTGGAATGTAAAATAGTGCAGCCACTACAGAAAACAGTTTGATAGTTCTCAAAAAGTTAAACATAGAGTTACCATATGGCCCAGCAATTCCATTCCTAAGTACCGACTCACGAAAAATGAAAACACACATACACACAGAAACTTGTAAATGAACATTGTATTAGTTTCCTAAAGCTGCTATAACAAATTATCACAGGCTTGTTGGCTTAAAACAACAGAAAGTAATTCTCTTACAGTTCTGGAAGCCAGAAGTCTGAAATCGAGGTGTCCGCAGGCTACGCTCCCTCCAGAGGGTGTAGGGAAGATTCGGTTCCGCGCCACTTTCAGCTTCCGGTGGCTGTCGGAATTCCTTGGCTTTCAGTTGCCAGCTTCTATCAAATTATAAAATCTATTCTATTAAATATGAAGCAGATCAGGCCATTCCTCGACTCAAAATGCTGCAAATGTTTCCAGTCTCAGAATTAAAACCATATTCTTTACAATGGCCTATAAGGCCCTATAGGGTTGCTATGAATGCGAAGTGACTTGATGGTAATGGGTTTGGTTTTTGGATAAGGCCTACACAATCTGACCTCACCTCCTTTGTCTTTGACCTTACCTCCTTCTACTTTCCCCATCTCCCACTCCCATCCAGTCACACTGGCCTCCTTACAGTTCCTCATATGCACCAGACATGTTCTCGCCTCAGGGCCTTTGCATTGGCTGTCCTTCTGCCTGGTCTGCTCTCCCCCAAATATCTTTATGACTCACTCCTTCACCTCCTTCTGCTCCTCAATTCTTTGCTTGAATTTTACCTTGATAGTGAGGCCTTTCCGACTATCCTGCTTAAAATTGCAACCCATCCCCTCCCCCAGCACGTCCAATCCCCTTTACTCAATATTTTTAATAGCATTTATCACTTTTTAAAACAACTGTATGATTAATTTATTTGTTATATCTATTGGGCTGCCTCTCCCCACTGAAATGTAAACTCCAAGAAGCTATGGATCTTTTTTTATTCACTGGTACATTCCAAGCATTTAGTAGGGAGTAAATATTTGTTGATTAAATGAATGAATAAGTAAAGTGTACCTTCACTTGGGATGGAGAAGACTCTTGGCTCATCATAAGTGCTCAATAAATATTTGTTAATTAAACATTGGAGCAAATTTGTCTACAGGTCAGACTCGGAAATGTATCCACAGCATGATCCTAAGGATTAAATGAGATAGCACACAAGTTCTAAGCACAGTGCCTGACCCATCACAGATTCTCAGTAACTTCTAATTTACTACAACTTTGCTTCAAAAATTATGTTTCCCATCTTGTAGCACCATCCTCTATGGAGAGAACCTTCCACATATCCAAAGCCCAGCCATCTATCAAGGCCCAGTCAAGAACCACTTCTTCCAGCTCACAGCTCTCCCCAGCTCTGAATTCTACACCACTTATTTTTTTGATTAGGCCATGCTAGGGTCTCTCTGTGTTGATGTCTGCGCATAACTGCTTTGTCAATGCACGTTTCCATAAACTTGTCTGGTAATCTATTTCATTGATCAGTGCCTTTTTTGGCATATCCACCCTTCCATACACAGCCTGCCTAGTACTTCTGGGACCACGTAAAATAGGAGACAGGCATGCCTGCCAACAGTCTCATCAGAAAGTTATCAGGAATAGAATTTAATAAACAGGAAGCAACATATAACAACATTGAGTCAGAAAGATGACACACAAAAGCTGAAATTGCATTTGCTGCCAAAATACCAATTTATAGATGGGTCCTTCACAGTCGCCAAGGTGAGGAGCCCATGTTCTCAGGTCTTCTTTCTTCCTGGCTCCAGTTTGGCATTCTTTGATGTGGTACTTCTACGCTCACACCTCCCTGGAGCCTCTGTCACCTCCAGTCTTCCCAGGATGCCTGTGCTATTATTTCTGGACCATCTTCAGCAGCATGCCTGACTTCCTGTGATATTTGGAAATCTACCTCCCAAGCCTCACAGATTTAATGGAAGAGAGACAGAAGGGAGAGACCTGGCATTCCAGTTGCACAATGCCATCTTTACAGCTCTGCAGGCCAACATCTTCCTTTTCGTAGTGTGTTTATTTGGGGGCATTTTCCAAATAATGCATTTGCAAATCCTCTGGGTTTCAGGTCACTCCCTCACCCCCACCCTTCTGGGTAAGATACTCTCCACGTCAAAGCACCTACAAGCTGGAGAGAAGGTGCGGGGTCACCTTATGGTGTCTCTTCGTGGTTGGATCCAAGTTTACATCTTATTTCTCCAGCTGGCCCCTGAGTCTTAGAACCAGGCCTGAGATAGCCTCTCTTGTGTCTTCCTGACTTTCAGTAGCAGGTGCTCCTTCAATCCTTGCTGATCATGGAGTGATGCCAATACAGATCAGAGAACTAGCTAATTTAAGGGGGCACATGCCCTTCGAGAGTAGGCATGAGGCTACTGGAGGCTCCCAACAGCCAGAAGAAATTTTAATTTTAGATGACAGAGGTCACTTGGAGTTGAGGGGCACTGTAATGAAGAAAATATTTATTGAACACCTAACATATACCAACTATTGTAATTCTTTAACATTCGTTGAGTGCTTACCAGGATACGGTGCTGTCCCAGGTGCCTCATTCATGTTAATGCATATTCATACGTATTAATTCATGCATATTAACCAATTTAATCCTCAAAATAACTTCAGTGAGGGGGCTTTGTTATTACCCTCACTTTACAGATGAGGAAACTGAGGCACACAGTTAGTAAGTAGCAGAGCTGGGGTTTGAACCCAGTCAGTCTGATACCAGAGCCTGTGCTATCACCACTACGCTGCTCTGCCTCTCAACATGAGCAGAGGGACAGGATGTCTGACTGCAAGTGGGCTACAGGAGACCAGGTAGATGCATGGGTGGTATCAGAAAGGGCATAGTAAGATGAATGCCACCAAGGAGGAAAGGAGAGAGGGCAATTCCCTCATCTAGAACTTTCTTATGCCCCTTGCTGACCTACAGACCTTGATGTTTCCTTCAAGACCCAGCTCAGGATCTGCCTTTTTTGGTAGAGACTTTTGTAACTAACCTCTAACCTCTCAAAAGAGTTGACTACTCCCATTGTTGGTCCATCATGCCTGGAACATATGATTGGCCCAGTCTTGACCATCCCACATGGTAACTACTTCCCTATCTAACCTCCTTGCTGGGCTGTCAATCCCTGAAGGGCAGGGGAGGACTGTACTCCCAGGGTCTGTCCAGCACAGAGCATAACACAAAGTAGGTGCTCAATAAACACTTGCTGAATGATACAGCAGTAAGCCAGGCTTGTTGAATCCAATGACCAATGTAGATAAGGCAACACAAACTTATTCTTCACTGTGGTTATCCCCAGTGCTGTTTCCAATTCTCCTCCTGAGCACTTGGCAGATGTGAATCTCTCTGCTTTGTTGAAATTTTAATGGTCATGTCACTTGCTTTTACCGATGGAGCTGAAGGAGAAGCAATATGTTTCACTTCCAGGTAAAGCCTTTAAGAGCCAGAGAGTGATTCATCACATCTGTCCTCCCCTGCCACAGTCATCAGCAACATTCCACATGCTGGCTAATTCTGTCAGCCAGGGTGCCTGGGCGAGGGTGATATGGAACAGAGTCCCAGCTGACCTGAAATGGACATGTAATATGAGCCAGAAATGACCCTTTGTTACTACTGCAGCATAACCCAGCTGATCCTGACAGAGTCACTAACCCCCAAAAGATAAAACAAGAGGGATTAAGTTCTTCAAAGAAAGCTTCAGGCAAGTTGCAGAAAATATCACTTTGCACAGTTTCACACATATTACTCCCAGGAGATGTTATAGTAGGAAAGATTTTATAATACAGCTAGAAGCATTTAAAAAAAAAAAAAAAGCTTTATGAAGGCATAGTAAAACAAACAAGGGTCTTCCTCCCTGTCAGGTGACCTGTTGCAGAAAAAGGCATTCATCTTCTTGCAGAGCACCCTTTAATGGCTCCCAGAGCTAGGATAACCCAGTGAGACAATTTTCATGTTCTTATCTTGGTAACTACTTGTTGTTGCTGATGTTAGTTACCATCATCAAGTCAGTTCCAACTCATGGCAACCTTATGTATAATAAAACGAAAAGTTGCCCGGTCCTGCAACATCTTCATAATTGTTGGTAGGCTTGAGTCCATTGTTGCAGCTATTGTGCCAGTGCACTTCACTGAAGGTTTTCCTTGTTTTAACTGAGGATAGCCTGGCAAAAATCCTAGGAGGTCAGGCCAATGGGCAGAGTCTGGAAGCTCAAGCCAGGGATGTTCCATCTCTTACCACCCACACTCAGGCACATACATAAGTCACTTGTTAACCATCAAACCCTTTCTTTGAACCCAACTCAGAGAACATGCCTATGCAGCAAAGAGTTAACAGAGCAGGCCTGAGACTGCTAGCCTTAGAAAGGCCTGCTCGCAAGGTTGGGCCTTCGTTGGCCTCTAAGAACTTGGATTTTGGGAGGGTTCTCGCCATTCCCTTGGACTTGACAGTACACAACAACAGCAACAACTCACCATTCCCTAGTAAGAATGGCTCATTGTGCCTAAACTGTGCAAACAATATGGTTAATTCTGAACACTTGCTTTCCTTCTAAGAGTCTGAAATTTTGGTACATGCCAGCACTGGGTGCCTACATGACTAGCCCCAAATAAAAACCCTGGATGCTGAGTCTCTAATGAGCTTCTCCAGTAGTCAACATTTCACACATATTGTCACAGTTGCTGGAGAAATTAAGCACATCTTGAGCGACTCCACTGGAAGAAAACTCTTGGAAGCTTGTGCCTGATTTCCTCTAGATTTAGCCCCACACACCTTTTCCCTTTGTTGGTTTTGCTTTGCATCTTTTTACTGTAATAAGTCATAGTCATAAATATGTCTATATGCTGAAACCTCCTAGTGAATCACTGAACCTGGGGGATGTTCTTGGGGATCACTAATACAATGCCTTAGTATTACCGGTGTTGGTAACAATGTCAGCCAAGACAGGCTAGGTTATGCTGTAGTAATAAACAATCCCCAAATCCTACTCTCATAAGACAACACAGGTTTTCTTTCTTACTCAGACTACATATCCAACACCAGTCAGTTGGGGTTCTGCTCTTCCCCATCCTCACCCAGGGACCAAGTGGAATGTTGTTGGCCATTATGACAAGGGGAAGTAACCAAAAAAAAAAAAATCAAACCTGTTGCCATCGAGTCAATTTCAACTCATAGCAACCCTATAGGACAGAGTAGAACTGCCCCATAGGGTTTCCAAGGAGTGCCTGGTGGATTTGAACAGCTGACCTTTTAGGTTAACAGCCATAGCTCTTAACCACTACGCCACCAGGGTTTCCAGGGGAAGTAAAGGACACATTAAATCACTCACTGGCTCTTAAAGGCCCCCATCCTGAAGAGACACATGTCACTTCTTCTCACGTTCCATTGCCCAAAGCTAGTTACATGCTTCTGGCTGTGCCCTCCACACCTCAGACCTTCCCTAGTGAAACTCACTTGTTCCAAAAGGGGCTTCCTGGGGACTGCTGAATGGATCAGTAACAGACAAGTATAAGGTGATCAAGCCAAGTCCCCATATCCACACCTGCCCCCCTCAAAGGGATACTTCTGGAAATGTGGGAATGTTATAAATGAAAGAGGCCTGTGTGGTGTGGGCTATGAAGGGAAAGCTTTGGGACACAGATTGAGAAGCCTGTGTTGTTGCTGTTGTTAGCTGCCGCCAAGTCAGTCCCTGACTCATGGTAACCCCATGTACAATGAACCCCAGGCACAACAGGATTGGACCATTGCGATCTGTAGGATTTTCACTGGCTGATTTTCAGAAGTAGATCTCCAGGCCTTTCTTCCTAGTCCATCTTAGTCTGGAAGCTTCACTGCAACCTGTTTAGCATCATAGCAACACACAAGCCTCCAGTGACAGACAGGTAGTGGCTGTGCATGAAGTGCATTGTCTGGGAATCAAATCTGGGTCTCCCACATGGAAGGCAAGAGTTCTACCACTGAACCACCACGACCCTCGGAAGGAGCCTATACTGGGATTTAATTCCTATTCTTCTGTTAATTCTCCATGTGACCTTGTTCAGGGCCGTTTCCATCAAGGGTCTGCCTTCTCAGCATCAGTAAAATCTTTAACATCAGTAAAATCCTCAACATCAGTAGAATCTTGGTCTACAAGCTCCAGGTCTCCACAGTTCTAAGTTTCCGTGATCCTGACACCCATGCCTGGCACATGACTCATCTACATACCAAAATGTTATCTTCTCAAGCCTTTGGAAGCCTGGTGAGTTTAACAGATGAGTTTTAAAAATACTATAGACAAACTAATGATACTCTTTTCCCATCTTTAAAAAGTCTGTCTTTGCTCCACCTCTATCCATTCTTTCCTACTTGACTATTGAGCCTCAGGGGGGAAATAAACTATATCTTCTCCACATTCCCAGAAATTTAAATTCCACAGAGTGAGGGAAAGGAGAGATGAATAGTCTTTTCCCTTTCGTCACAGGGAATGCAGCACATTTCAAAAGCAAGATGGGCTTCTGATTATTAAAAATAAACCCTGGCCCACAGCCTGTTTTGTGCATTAGTCTTGCCAACAGATGCAGACTTGAGAACATGCTCCTGGCTCCGTGCTGGGACCCAGCTTCTCTGTCCTGTTTTCATGCTGAGATTCTCTAAGGACAATCACTTCTGTCTGGAGAACCATGAAGTCACCTATTTGCCCTCTCAAGGAAGAGGATGCTACTCTAGCACTTAGTGGGGGCAGTGGGTCCCTACAATCCTGACCAAGGAACTTATGGGGTTTGAAAGGAAACTCGAGAAATGCATTGAGACTCTTTTAGTATTAAGTGATATAAATACCAACTAAAACTGGCTTATGCAGAGAAGGTGACTTTATTTCTTTTTGTTTGTTTATGTATCTAAAAAATCTGAGGAGAATGTTTACTAGCTTCAGAATGGTTGGCTCATTAGGAGTTTGTTTCGCTCCCTCACTAGCTTACTTTCCTCAGTGCACACTATCACTCTCAGGTAAACTCTTTCCAAGGTGTGAGGAGATTCTATCCCAGCAGGTAAATAATCCCAGTGAAGACAGATTCTGTTTCTCAAAGGTTCTCACAAGAGTGTCAGAAATGATTTTTGTTGAATAATTTGAGTCACATACCTGTTCCTTATCTAATCATTGTAGCCTTGGGGTAGGATAACAGCCACAGAAGAGCACATGGAAGTAGGAGATGAAGTCTACCCCACAAAAACCTCATGAACTAAGAGTAGGAGGGGTGAATCTTCAAAGAAAATTCACTTTAAAACCTGAACAGAATGCATAGGGAAGCTATCTGAGGACTCTGAAAACGGGTGGATAGGGGAATAAGACAGAATTAGAAGTACCACTGAACCAGGTGAATTTGCCTTTATTCCCCCTCTGGTATTCCTGGACCTGGGTGCAGCAGAGCCTGAAACCTAGCAGTGGGCATTGACACAAACAGCTCTAGGAGATGCTGTATATCTCCGGCTCAAGGAGCAGGGAAGAAAACCCGTAACTCTCAGATGCTGATAAACTGAACACCACCATCAACCAATGCGATCTTATTGACATTTATAGAACAGCCCTCCCATCAAAGTCAACCTACACATTCTTTTCAAGTGCACATTAAATGTTCACCAAGATAGACCATATCCTTGGTCATAAAACAAACTTTGACAAATTTGGATGAATTGAAATCATACAAAGTGTGTTCTCGGACTATAAGGGAATTAAACTAAAGAGCAATAAGACAGAGATAAAATGAAAATCTCCAAACACTGGCAAATTAAACAGCACACTTCTAAATAACCCATGGGTCTCAAGGGAAATTAGAAAATATTTTAACTGAATGACAGTGAAAATACAACATATCAAAATTTGTGGGATGCATTTAAAAAATTTCTTAGAGGGAAATTGATAGTATTAAATGCTTACATTATTAAAAAAAGAAAGGTATAAAATCAGTAATCTAAGCTTCTACCACAAGTAACTGGAAAGAGAAGAGCAAAATAAAACCAAAGCAAGCAGAAGAAAGAAAATAGTAAAGGTAATGAAGAATCAATTAAATTGAAAACAGAAAACAATAAGGAATATCAATCAAGCCAGAAGTTATTTTTTTTAAATGATCAATAAAATTGAAAAGGATCTAGCAAGACTGATCAAGAAAAAAAGACAGAAGACACAAATTCCTAATATCAGGAATGAAAGAGGGACTATCGCTATAGGTTCTGCAGCCATTATAACAATAATAAGAAAATATTACAAACAACTCAATGCATATAAATTTAACAACTTAAATAAAATCTATCAATTCTTGGAAAACCAGAAACAACCAAAACTCACTCAAGATGAGACAGATAACCTGAATGGTTCTATAAATATTAAAGAAACTCAATCTGTAGCTTAAAATCTTCCAAAAAATAAAATTTCCAGACCCAGATGGTTTCACTGGGAAATTCTATAAAATATTTAAAGAAGAAATAGCACTAATTCTACAAATCTCCTTCAGCATTACCCTAATATCAAAACCAGAAAAAAGATAGTAGCAAATAGAAAACTACAGACTAATACCTTCACAAGCAAAATTCCTCAACAAAAGAAAAGCAAACCAAGTGCAGCAATATATAAAAAAGAATAATACACACAACCAAGTGGGGCTTATAGAAGGAGTATATAAGGCTGGTTAAATATCCCAAAAGCAATTAATGTAATCCACAGTATTAAAACTTTAAAAAAGAAAAAAAATGCATGATCATATCAATTGATGCAGGAAAAGCATTTGACAAAATTCAATACCCATTCAAGACAAAATCTCTCAACAAACTTGAAATAGAAGGAAGCTGTCTCAGCCTGATAAAGGGCATCTATAGGAAACCTACGGCTAACATTATACTTAATGGTGAAAGACTGAATGCTTTCCCCATAATTTTGGGAACAAGGGAAGGATGTTCACTCTTACCAATCCTTTTCAGTATTGCACTGGAACGCCTAGCCAGTGTAATAAGGCAAGAAAAGAATTAAAAGGCATACAAATTGGAAAGGAGGAAATAAAATCATCCCTATTTGCAGGTGACATTATTATCTACATAGATACCTACACAGCTTCTGCTTACATAGATATCTACATAGCTTACAGAACTAGTAAGTGAGTTTAGCAAAATCGCCAATAAAAGGTCAACACACAAAAGCAATCATATTCTATATATTGGCAATGTACAATTGGAACACAAAATCAAAAAACAATACCATTCACAGTAGTCCCCTCACCACCCAATGAAATGCATATACAGAATTTATAAGCTGAAAACTACAAAACGCTGATAAAAGAAAACAAGGAAGACCTAAATAAATAGCTACGTCATTTATGGACTGAAAGACTCAATATAAATAATTAAGTCATCAGTTCTTTTTAAATTTATCTATTAATTTAACAAAATCCTGATCAAAATCTCAGGAGGATTTTATTAAAGATATTGACAAGCTCACTCTCAATTTTACATGGAAATGGAAAGGACCTAGAATAGCCAAAACAATTTCTAAGAAGAAGTACAAAGTTGGAGCACTCACACTACCTTATATAAAGCTTCAGTAATCTAGACAATGGTGTGGTGCTGGCAAAAGGATAAACACATAAATAACATGAGGAATTTTTGGGGGGGTGATTGAACTGTTTTATATCCTGATTGCGACCATGGTTACATGAATCTATCATGAGTTAAACTCATAAAACTGTACACCCTAAAAAATCAATTTTACTATATGATGACTGAAAAATAATTTTTTTAATTAATTAAAAAAAAATAACCTTCCAAAATATTAAGTCAATTCAATGGGGAAATGAAAATCTTTTTTTAACAAAAAGTAATGGAAACACTGCTTATTCATATGGAAATAATGAATCTCAACCATCAATTCTCATTCCATACATAAAAATAATTCAAGATGGATCATAGACCTAAACTTGAAAGTGTGGACCATAAAGCTTCTAGAGTAAACCATAGGAGAGTATCTTTGCAATCTTGGAGGAGGCAAAGATTTCTTAGACAGGATATAAAAAGCACTAACCATAAAGGAAAAAAATAGATATGTTGGACTTAATCAAAATTAAAAATTCCTGCATACAAAAAGACACCATTGAGAAAATGAGTAGAGATATAACACAGACAGGGAGGGAATTTTACAACACATATATCTGATAAATGAGTTGTGTACAATATATAAAGAACCCCTTGAAATCAACAATAAAATGACAAACAAGCCAATAGTTTTTTTTTTTTAATTGACAAGTGACTTAAAAAATACTTCACAAAGGAAGATATAAAACGCCTAATAAGCATCTTAAAAAGGTGCTCAACACCAATGTAAATTTTAACCACAATAAGATATCATCTCATGCCCACAAGAATGGCTATATCCAAAAAAGACTGACACCACCAAATGCTGAATTTGTTGAACTGGAACTCTCATGCATTGTTGCTGGAAATGTAAAATGGTACAATCATTTTGGAGATCTCTTTGGCAGTGTCTAATAAAGTTCAACATGCATCTATCTGATGCCTCAATAGTTCACTTCCGTTTCAACAGAAATGCATACATGTGTGCTCTTAAAGATGTGTTCAGAAATGTTCATTGCAACTTTAATCATAGTAGCCAAAACCCAGAAACAACTCAAATGTTTTTAACAGGAAAATAATCAAAAGTAGTATAGCCATACAATGGAATACTATTCAGCAGGAAAGAAAAGAACAACCTGGATGAATCTCAAAAACATTTTGGTGAGCAAAAGAAGCCATGTACAAAAGTGGACATACTGTGTGATTTTGTTCATCTAAAGTTCTAGAACAGGCATAACTAAGCTAAGATGATGGAAATCAGAACAGCGGTGGCCTGGGGCACAGGGAGGTTGACCAGAAAGAAGGCCAAGTGAACTTTCTGGGATAATGCAAATTTTTTGATATAGTTTTTTGGGTCGTGGTTACAATTGTAAAAACTCATAGAACTGAACATTTAAGGGCTGTGTATTTTTATTGTATATAAATTTTACCTCAATTTAATAAAAAGGAAAGAAATTCTTTATGAGTATAATACTTGTTTCTCTGTGAAAATTTTCACAGCCATGCCCTCTGTTGTGAATTGAATTGTGTCCCCCAAAAATGTGTATCAATTTGGCTAGTCCATGATTCCCAGTGTTGTGTGATTGTCCACCATTTTGTCATCTGATATGATTATCCTATGTGTTGTAAATCTTACTTCTATGATGTTAATGAGGAAGGATTAGAGGCAGTTATGTTAATGAGGTAGGACTTGATCTACAAGATTAGGTTGTATCTTTAGTCAATCTCTTTTGAGATATAAAAGAGCAAAGCAAGCAGAGACAAAGGGACCTCATACCACCAAGAAAGCAGTGCCAGGAGCATAGTGCATCCTTTGGACCCCGGGTTCCTGCGCTGAGAAGCTCCTAGATCAGGGGAAGATTGACGACAAGGACCGTCCCCCAGAGCAGACAGACAGAGAGACTTCCCCTGCAACTGGCACCTCCTAGACTGTGAGAGAATAAATTTCTCTTTGTTAAAGCCATCCACGTGTGGTATTTCTGTTATAGGACCACTAGATAACTAAGACAACCTCCATTTGGTCTTCTCAACAATCCTGGGAATTAGGAAGATTGGGATTATTTTATGAATGAGGAAACTGGGAGAGGACCAAAGTGAGGGAGTGACTCCCAAAGCCATACAGAGAACTCCCTCCAGAGCAGGGACCAGAACCTAAGTATTAGGACTCTGCATCCAGTGCTCCTTCCTACAAGACCTTGGTTCTTAACTTGTGCTCTGCCTAGGTCTCAGGCATCGCAGTGATGCCTAGGAGGTAGGGTGGTTGTCAGCCTCCTCAACTCTCACCACTTGTATCTCTTCTACCTACTGAAGTTCTGCCTAAGTTTTCATTTGTAAAGTTGAGAATTACTGAAGTTACAGATGCCAAAACAAACAGGTGTCCAGGGGCTCCTCTCTTCCTTTGTACCCTTTATGATATTGTTTACAAGACTCTAGAATCTGAATTTTACCCTGGGTCAAAAACAGT
Source organism: Dugong dugon (assembly GCA_030035585.1). Lineage (NCBI taxonomy): Eukaryota > Metazoa > Chordata > Mammalia > Sirenia > Dugongidae > Dugong > Dugong dugon. The sequence goes on along the minus strand of CM057478.1, from coordinate 62,718,852 downwards.
TATATCTGCCCAAAATGTTAATTGCAGCCTCCAGTCACCAGCTATTACACCAGCGCGTGTAGAACAGAAAGACCAGCTGCACAGGAAAGTTCTAACCTCCACGGCTCTGCCACTGTGTGAAGTCAGCCTAGCTGTGCCCTCTCTCCTTGTCTCAGTTTCCCCATCTTTAGTATTGGTACCTGGACTAGATAAGCTCTAACCAAATATCTTGTAATAGGATCTAGAACTGGGAAGGGAAGTTCACCTTCTTCCAAAACCTCCCATATGAACAATATTGACCCTGATATCCCACCTGAGGATTCTCATTCCGGAAAAAACTCTCAGGCGTCATTGAGCTACAAGGCAGAGAAAAGTGCCCAAGACCTCTAAGATAAATGGTCTTCTGTTCCCTTGGTCTAGGAGACTCTCTCTGTCACTTCTGGACTAAGAGGTTGGTACTGAGGAGACCTGGGTCTCAGTCCCAGTTGCATCAATAGCTTACAGTGCAACGATTAAGACCCCTCCCCTTTAGGGACGGGTTTCTTCGTCCATAAAATAGAGTTAACAGCCCCTGCCGACCTCCCTGGATTGTTGAGAAGACCTAATAAACTAAAAAGTATGGGCATGCTTTGAACAAATAAACCCTTACCGCCACAAGGAGCTCTTATTTCTGCAGGAAGGAGGGGCCGTCCACGGCCGTCTTCTAGTCTGTGTGGTCCAGAACCTTTTCCCCCATGCTTGCGCAGTGTCGCTCTGGCCACTAGATGGCGGTATCTATTACTTGCTGATTCAGAAAGAAGGGTGTGAGAGAGCCGAGGGCCTCCAGCTTTAAGAAAACTAGGCCAAAGCCAGCTTGTTACATCACTTCTAATCGAAGCAGCCAGTTTAGTCTGGATTTTTCTTTATTGCAGGCGACAATGCAAGGAAACTTCCTGCTCCTGCGCATTTCAATGCGAATTGTCCAGCCTGACATTTGTCATTAGCTCCCAGGAATTGGTGCCAGAGCCAGGGCCCCACCATTCATGGCCACAGGCCTCTCCCCCAGGGCCTCCTGCCTACTTTCTCTGACTAACCAAACCAAACCCACTGCCACTGAGTTGATTCTGATTCGTAGTGACCCCGTAGGACAGAGGAGAACTTCCCAAAAGGTTTCCAAGGCTGTGAATCCTTACGGAAGTGTAAACTGACACATCTTTTTCCCAAGGAGCTGCTGGTGGATTCAAACCACAGATCTTTCCGTTAGCACAGTGCTTTTAACCACTTCGCCACCAGGGCTCCTTTCTGTCCCATGCTAATCCTGGACTCTCAGCCATGCTTGAATGCTTTTCTCTGCCTGCCTTTAAAGGTCAGTTTAGTTTATCAATCACTTTTGATGTCTACTTATGTGCCAGGGCCTATGCCAGGGGCCATACTAGGGTAAGCGCAACCCAGGCCCTGCCCTCAAGGGATAGAAGGGGAGCTACAGACTGCTTGAGTTCAAATCTGTCTCTGCCCCTTGCTCACTGTGTGATTTTGAACAAGTCGTTTGAATTCTTCACTATCCTTAATCTGAAAATGGGACCGATAATAGATTTGTTTTAATTATTAACTGACTTAATACTGGCCAGTACAATGCTTAGAATGCAGTCTGGCACTTTGTAAGCAATAATAATTATTTATTGAATACTTGCTATGTGTAGATACATCATTTCATTTAATGCTCATATAAATGGCTCAGAGAAGGTGAACAATTTGCCCAAGGGTGCACAGCAAGTCAGAAGTAAAGGCAGGATTTGAATCTGGTCTCTCTGACCTCAGGAACCTTGCCTTGGGCTGCTCTTACAGAGAGTAAATGAGCAGCTAACAGCAGGGAACAAAGTGGCCAGCAAACCTGCAGATAGACTGACAGTGGAGGGGGCGGGGGTGGGGGCGGGTGCTGCAAATCAGTCATCCTAAACCATGCTGTGTGGATCTCAGAAAGCTTGTCCTGGATTTAGCTCCAGCACTAACTGGGGCTTTGGGATCTGGGACAAGACCCCTCCTTAGGCCTTCATTTATTCATCTATAAAGCAGTATTTCTCAAATGTGCCTAGTTGTCAGAATCACCTGGAGTTCTTCTTAAAAGTGTGGATTTCTGGACCCCACTCCAGACCCGCTAAAACAGAATCGCCAGGGAATGGGCCTGGAGCTGTGTACTTTTAACAAGTGCTTCAGGGGATTTTTCTCAGTAGCGACCACAAAGGGGCTTGAACCCCCAATCTTCTGATCCGGAATCAGACACCGTGTCCATTAGGCCATGCCGTGCCATAGTGGTTAAAAGCTACAGCTACTAACCAAAAGGCTGGCAGTTGGAATCCAACAGGTGCTCCTTGGAAACTCTATGGGGCAGTTCTACTCTGTCCTATAGGGTCACTGTGAGTTGGAATCAACTCGACAGCAACGGGTTTGGTTTGGTTTTGGTTTCCTTCCTGTAAGATACTTAGGTTCTCAAGGGAGTTGAAGCTGTATAAATAATTAATGGAACTGATAGTAGCATTTGGAATTCACTTAAGCGATAGAAACATGGTTGCAGAAAAGTCTCTTTAAAAATCATCTTCTCATTGGATGAGAAGGAAAACAAAGAAACTTCTCTCTTGACTTTCCTAATAGGCAGATCAGCAGCTTTAGACCAGACTCAATTCTAAGTTCCCACAATTTCCATTTGGAAGGTGTAATTTCCAGCTGCCAGAATAGCAGAGTCCTGCTCCCCCCATCAGATGTACCCAAGAGCCTTAGATCCGTCCACATTTCAGGACAAGGGCGGGGTTACCCAGCCCTGTGTCCCAGTGGGAGGACTCATGAAGAATAGGAAAGAAGTCCTAAGGCACAAAGCCAGCACTAGTCCATCCCACCGGCTCCTCCTATAAATCCATTCAATTCTTATCTTTCTGTTTGCAGAATCATCAGATGGTATAATTTAGCAATATTAACTGCTCCTTCTCCCTTTTCCTTCTGCTACTGTCTCTGTCTCCCTCCTCATAAACCAGTGGCACCACTGACCTGAAGGAGATCTAGAATTTTTACCATCAGGCCAAGCCCTTGGGTTAAAGAATTCTGGGAGTGTGAGTACCCTGTTCTGAGTTTTGGAAGACTGGTCTATTAGTCAGATATTGCTGCAATAATACTACCTAACAAACCACCCCAATACTCAGTGACTTGAAATAATCATTTATTCTCACTCATATATTTGTGGGTTGGCTGGTGCAGCCCTGCTGATTTCACCTGGGCCTAGCTGGGTTTGGCTCCAGCCTTGGATTGGTTCAGGTCTGTTCCAGGTATCTGTCAATTCTTCTTGGACCAGTGGGCTAGCCAGGGCATGTTTCTCTTACAATAAGCCCAAGAGGGCAAGTCCACAACACAGGCTTATTTCAAGTTGTTGCTAGTGTTGCATCTGCTCACAGACCAGAGCAAAGGGCCCAATATGAAGCCAAAGCAAGTTACAGAGGAGCACATGAGAGGATGGAAAAATTGAAATGGGAAAAAAGAGCCAAGCACTTGGGGCTACTCCCTGCAGGTGAGATGGCACAAAGAAGGGATCCTAGAGAAGCTGGAGCCAGGCTTGGAGCAGGGGGAATAATAGGGACAGAGAAAATGTAAATTAGAAATAAATAAAAATCAGAAATAAAAAAACTTGTCTCCAGCTGCACAGTATTGCCTGGACTCCAACTTTCTCAGTGCCTCCCCATCTCCAAATGAAAAAAGCCACGTGAGAGATGCCTGGCCTCTTTTCTTTGTCACAGCTGGTTATTTGGTTTAAACAAATCACAGATATATAAAACATAGCCTGGGAAGGGACACTGGGTGACCATCTTATTCCACACCCTTATCTTCCAGAGATGAAAAGGGACTTGTAGGAAGTCATTAGATATTAAGAAGGAGGAATACTATCTGTGCTTAAGCAATTTTACCACCAGAGACACTTCCAAACAGCCAGGTAATTAAGATTTCATCTGTTCAACAAATATTTATTGAGCACCTACTCTGTGCTGAGCACTGTTCTAGGTGCTGGAAATAAAGGAGAAAAGAAAACATTTCTCAGGTAGTTTCTATTCTATTAGGGGAGGGACAGACAATAAATAAATAAACAGCCATTGCATAGTGGTAAGTACGATGAGAAAATTAAGCAGGGTATGGAGGACTGTAAGTACTAAATTGAGGATGGGGGAAGAGGAAGTTGTTGTCATATACTGGGTGGTCAACAGAAGTCTCACAGACAAAATGACATTTGATCAGAAAGCTGAAGGAAGTCAGAGACAGAGCCATACAGATATCAGGGCTGAACATCAGAATAGATACGACTAAAGAGCAAATTACAAAAGAAGATGGAACCAAGGACTTCTTCAGAACAGAGCATAGACGTAAACATAGATGGAAGGTAAGAAAAAAGAGAATTGGAGAATGAATCAAACTGTACCAAACCTGTCTAACAGGAGTTCTAGAAAGGAGGGATAGTGAGAATGAAGGAGAAAAAATACTCAAGTAAGACGCAGGGGAAAAAAAACCTGAAAAAAAGACAAGTCTCCAGAGTGAAAGGATTCATCAAGTGCTCAGCAAGTTAAGTGACAAAAGATGCACAATTGGATATTTATGTGGAAAAATTTACAAGGAAGAAAATTTCTCCATACAGACAAAACTAATTCCTTGAATGAAAATCACGTGACATCAGAATCCTTAATGGCACCATTGAATGCAACAGATGATGGAACAATAGTCTCAGAATTCTGAGGAAATTTATTTACCTATTAATACATTCCTTTATTTATATTGGCGCTTTTATTAATTTATTTTATTTTTGCTGTTGTTGTTGAGAATATACACAGCAGAACATACACCAATTCAACAACATCTACATGTACAATTCAGTGACATTGATTACATTCTTCAAGTTGTGCAACCATTCTCACCTTCCTTTTCCAAATTGTTCCTCCCCCATTAACATAAACTCATTGCTCCCTACGTTTCCTGTCTAATCTTTCAAGTTGCTGTTGTCAATTTTGTCTCATATAGATGGTTCTTGAGAGAGCACAATGCTCAAGACAGATCTTTTTCACTAGTCAAGATAACTATTGTATGGTTTTAAGATGGCTTCAGGGGATATTTTTGGTTTAAGGTTTAAAGTTTAAAGATTATCTCAGGACAATAGTTTCAGGAGTTCATCCAGTCTCCATGGCCCCAGAAAGTCTGGATTCCACTAAAATTTTAAATTTTGCTCTGCATTTTCCCCCTTTTGATCATGATTCTTCAATAGACTCTTTGCTCAAAATGTTCAGCAATAGTAGCTGGGCACCATCCAGTTCTTCTGGTCTCGTGGCAAAAGAGATAGTTGTTCATGAAGGCAATTACTCACACGTTCCATTTCCTCCTCCTACTCCTGACTCTCCTTCTTCCTCTGTTGCTCCAGGTCAATAGAGACCAACTGTTGTACCTTGGATGACTACTTGCAAGCTTTTAAGACCCCAGGCACTATGCAACGAATTAGGAAGTAGAACAGAAACACTAAACACAGTATTAGGCCAGTTGACTGGGATGTCCCTTGAAACTATGACCTTAAACCTCCAAATCAAAGAACCAAATTCCATGAGGTGTTTGGTTGTACATTTTTAACTTAGAATTCTACTCCTACTAAAACTTTTTTTGACAAAAAAGGACAAAATAAGATATTTTCAAACATGCAAAAAAGAATTCTAAGCATAGAACCATATAAAATGAAAAAAGGAATGCAATGGATAGAGGATACAAGATACAGTGGCTAGCATAGGATACAAAACATGAGATACAAGAAACAGTAGTAAACAAAATAATCCAAAGAAATTTTACTAATTGAAATACACATGATATTGAAACAGTCATTAATATTTTGCAACTAAAATCCTAGACCACGTAAAGATGGTAGGTGTCAGGGTGGAGAGGAGAAGAAGGTAGTAGGAGAAAGAGTAGTAAAAGAAGTAAAATTTTAGCATTTTTCACTGGGAGGATGTAGGTAGTGATTGACTCTTGATATCAATATGCATCTTAAAAAATTAAGTGTACCAATCTATTACAATGAATTGGAAGAATACAAAACAAAATGAAAAAATTGTTCAATAAATACAGCAAAAGAGAGGAGCTATAAGGAAAAATAAATTATGATAAATAAAAAGCAAAAAAGATGGCAGTAGTAAGTCTAGCAGTAACAACAGTAATTTAAAACCCCTTTTGAAAGACAGAGACTCTTAAATTAGATTTAAAAAATAAAATTCAGGTATATGTTTCTCGTAAGACACACCTAAACCAAAATGACACAAGGAGGTTAAAAATGAAAGGATGAAAATAGCTATGCCATGCAAATGCTAGTAAAAACAAAACAGGCAGAGTTGTAATAATACTAAACAAAATAGAATTGAAGGCAAAGAACAATGAAAGGCACAAGGGAGTAGGAGTATTTCATATTGATAAAATCTGTAGAGAAGATATGTCAGCCATGAACTTCTATGCACCCAATAACAACCTCAAAATACATACATCAAAAACTGAGAGGTAAACCAGGAGAAAGTGATAGTCCACAAAGTAAGAGATTTTGTTATGCAGCTCTCAGAAATCAACAAATCAAGTAGCTATGTATCAGGTACAAATAGAGAGGATCTGCATAACATATATAATTTTAAAATGTTATCTAATAAATAGAGATGTTAATAAAGAGAGACTGCTCATTATTTTCAGCCACACATGAAATATTCAAATAAGGAAGAAGTCAGGCAGGTGTACTTTCTGGACCAAAATGTAATAAAATTAGCAATTAATAACAAAGAAATGCCCCCCCCAAAAAAATCTAAAGACCTGAAACATGTTGAACACCTTTTAAACAATTCTTAGGTTAACAAGAGAAAAAAATGACATTACTATTTAGAAATGAATAACAAGGAGAGGCCCTATATCAAAAACTTGAGCTGTATACCTAACTCAGGAAAATTTACGATCTTAAATACAGTTCTTAGAAAAGAGGAAAGAATTGAAAACAAAGTAACTAAGCTTTTTCAACTCAAGACGTTAGAAAAAGAAAAGCAAAATAAACCCAGTGCAACTAGAGGAAGATATTGATGAAGATAAAATGGGGAAATTAATGAACTAGAAACAAAAAAGTCAACAGTGTAGATCAATAAAAGCAAAAGCTGATTCTTTTATAAATAAATAAATAAATAAAGTACCCTAGCCTATGGCAAAACTGAGAAACTGCAGGTAGGGTGGGAAGGTAACAAAAATAAACTACCTTGAGAATGAGAAAATAGATATAATAGACAAAGCATATTTTAGATTAAAGAGAACATATGTACTAAATTATACCCAAAAAATGAAAATCTAGATGAATTGGATAATTTTCTGGGAAACATAAATCACAAAATTTGGCTCAAGAAGAAAAAAATCATGAAAGACCAATACCATATTTTTACTAAAATAATGCGTACCTTCTACGTTTGTTTGCCAACCGCTACCTCCCTGCCATGAGGTATTTTCATTAGCACTGCTATGCCAATTTTTCACATGTTAAGGTTAAAAAAAAAAACATAGCGAGATTATGAAAATACCTTACAGGGAAAGGGAGAGGTTGGCAAACAAACATAGAAGGTGTGCATTACTTGTGTAAAAATACGGTAATCATAGAAGAAATTGAAGTACTAATTAAATATCTACCCCTGCTAAAATGCAACAAGGTGAGAAAGTTTATAGGCAAATTCTACCAAACATTCAAGGAATCCATAATTCTATGCAAAGCACAGCTCCAGGGCATAGAAGAAGAAAGAAACTACCCAACTTATTTTATGTAGCTTGTATAACCCAATACCAAAACTGGACAAGGAAAACACAAGACAAAAGGAAAAAAAAATCAATATCATTTATGAGCAAAGATGCAAAAATCCTAAGTATTAGAAAATCAAAACCCGTAATACATTAAAAGAATAATATATCATGAGCAGAAATGTAAGAATGGTTCAACATTAGAAAATCCATCAGTGTTTCTCACTACATTAAACTCATCTCAATGGATGCTCTCAATTAATGCTGAAATTTGATAAAAATTTAGCACCCATTTCTGATTTAAAAAAGAGAATATTTTTCTACCATAGATCACAGTACTAGTTAATGGTAAAACATCAGAAACAATTCCATTAAAGTCAGGATCAAGGCAAGGATGCCCATAATCAGTGCTACCTTCAATGTTGTACTAGAGGGTTTGCACGTGGAGAAAGATAAGAGAAAGAAATAAGAAGTGTAACATCAAACAAGAAGAGAGAAAACTGTTAGTATTTGCAGTCAATATAACCATCTCAACCAAGAAAATTCACAAGAACCTGTCCTTCTACAAGGATTTTAAATCACTCATGTTGTTATTGTTGTTAGGTGCCATCAAGTCAGTTCCTACTCATAGTGACAGAACAAAACACTGCCAGATCCTGCGCCATCCCCACAATCGTTGCTATGCTTGAGCCCATCATTGTAGCTACTGTGTCAATCCATCTCATTGAGAGTCTTCCTCTCTTTCGCTGATCCTCTACTTTACCAAGCACAGTGTCCTTCTCCAGGGACTGGTCCCTCCTGATAACACGTCCAAAGTGAGACGAAGTCTCTCTAATCCTCTCTTCTAATGAGCATTCTGCCTATATTTCTTCCAAGACCAATTTGTTCATTCTTCTGGCAGTCCATGGTATATTCAATATCTTTCACTCATATTAAATCACTCATATTATAATCAAATATAAGTTCCTCAAGGTGCCCAGATATTAAATCAGCACACACAAATTAATAACTTTCATATATCTCAGCAATAATTCATTAGAATATGCACCACTATAACTCTATTCATAAAAGGGGAAGAAAAGAACCTAAAAATACCTCAGACTTAGTAAAAAATGTCCGCAGAAGAGAAGTGTAAAACTTGAGAACGTAAAAGAAAACCTGAATAAACGTAAGGCTTGTGATAGTCCTAGGTAAAGTAGAGCTTCAATATTTGTTTACAGTGTCATTTCATTACAGTAGGACCAGACACACAGCCAGCAAGTTGATTCCAACTCATAGTGACCCCATGTGTGCAGAGTAGAACTGCTCCATAAGGTTTTCAAGGCTGTGACTTTTCGTAAGCAGATTGCTAGGCCTGTCTTCCCAGGTGCCTCTGGGTGGGTTCGAACTCTCATCCTTTTGGCTAGTGGTCAAGTACCTTCAATAACAACCCAAAAAACTTGTCTTTTGAGCCAATGTGCAGGCTTTGCAGATTGAGTACTTCATTAGCAATTAGGAAAATTAAGAAAATGTCTTTTCAGGAAGCAAAATGAAGACATGTATTGGGAGCAAAGGGGAGCAGAAAGAAAGGTTGCAGGGGAAAGGGGGGCTTGCAGACTTGATAGTTTCTCAGAGTTGTCCCTGATAGGGTGAGGCCCAGGAGTGGGAGAGGGGAAAGGTCCCTCTCCCCACACCCTCCATAAAACCACAGTGGCCAAACAGATGGCACAGCATAATTTTAAACCGCTTTATAACACAGTAACTGTTTTTTGCCTGCTTGCTCTTTATTCCTTTAGTCAAAAGTCCCACCAGCTGTCACTGTCTCCAGGAAAATGTCAGGGGCTTGTGGCTGCCTGTGCCTCTCCTCAGCTCTCCCTCTCTCAGGGAGAGGGGCCCAGGAACCTCAGCCAGCCATGGTCCCGCCTGCAGAGGTGATGAAGCAGCTGAGAGGGTAGGCCTCCTTACAAAAATTAGCCCACCACAAAAGTTCATGCCAATCGGCCCCCACAGCACCCCCTTTCCAGTACAAAAAGCGCTTTCCCTCCCCTTTCCTTGTCTCTTCTCTGACACCCGCTGTGAGGTCAATATTATTCTTCCTATTTCATATGGAGAGCAATGGAGAAGCCTGACTTCTAGCCCTGCAATCTACAAGCTGTGTGACGTTGGGAAAGTCGCTTTCCCTCTCTGAGCCTCAGCTTCTCCATTTGCACAATGATATTGACCAAATGCCTCTGAAGTCCCTTCCAGTTCTAAGGCTCAGGATTATTGCCTAGTATTAGCAAGACATCCCTGATCCTTCTATCTGAATGACAGTTCCCGTTGCTTCCCTGATTCCTTCCTTCTACTCCAGGGAGAGTATACTTACACACCAGGGGAATCAGAAACTTGGGAAGTGCCTGAGGTTACCAAACTAGTCATTTCCTTCTTTTTTTCTTCAAAGACCAATCAGTAACCTCTTTAAATGACAGCCAAAGAGGGCAGTTAATTTGTTGTTGAATTAAAAAAAAAAAATTTAAATCTGAGTAATTTGCTGAAACTAATCTCCACATGCCCCAACTTTTTAAAATAACACATTTAAACTGATTTAGAGAACTTTAAAGATGCATTTACATTTTTTTTCTCCTTATTTAACTATATAATTGTTTTCACTCACAGTAATCTTCTCTGGAAGGTGTACACTTGACTTACTTAATAAATCCTGCTCCACGTTTGAAATCATCCATTAGCAATAAGGAGCTTGACACTCCATTACCCACAATAAATTTCACTGCCATTAAATCACCACATGCTGCCAAGAGGAACGAGAGACACCAGGATAGCCTTTCTGAGTCAGGGTAGAGGCAGAGCTCAGCCCCGGAGCCTGCCCCAAGCCTGCCTCCTGGTACCTTATTCCAGCCCTTGATTCTCCTGGGAGTCAGGGTATCCATTGAGTTTGCTCTGGGGCTGACTCAGAGGAACAAACTAGGGTGGATAAATTTGCATCCTCTCTAAGGCTCATCTTTCTCATTCCAGTGGGTTTCGGGTTGGCGTCCAGGCAGTGGCAGCCTGTGGCTAGAACCCCCTTTGGGCCAAGGCATGGAGCAGGATAAACAGAGCAGGGACCCAGCCTGCCCTTAGCCCTAGCACCAGGCCTGAGCAGCCTGGCTGGCCTTGACACAGAAACCCTGTCCTCTTGTACATCATGCAACTGGCAGAGCTGATAAAGAAGAGTCAAATGTGTTTACAGCTTTCTTCCGCCGTTGCCAGCTGGCTGCATTCTCAGGGGGCACTGAAGCTTAGCTCACAAGCTGATGACGCCTCTGCTCACCAGCAGCGGTCGGCTTCAGTGTGGGGAGAAAGAGCAGAATCATTGACTGGGAGAACCTTGGAGTCAGAGCTGAAAGAGGCCTCCGAGGCCATTGATTCCAGGAGGTCTCAAACCTTGGTGTGTGTCAGCATCACCTTGGGAGTTTGGTAAACACACTCATACCCACCCATCTGCCCCCACCCACCCGAAAATTCTGACTCGGAAGGTCTGGGTGGGCCTGGGCATCTGAATCCTTAAGAAGTACCCGGGTCATTCTGATGTAGCCAGAAGTTTGAGAATCAGTGATCTGGGTTCATGCTTCTCGGTGCTGGCTGCACATTATAATGACCTATGTTGTTGCTGTAAAGATATAAAATACCAATTCCTGGGCCCCATCCCATACCAATTAAATCAGAATTTCTGGATGTGGATCCCAAAAAACCAAACCCACTGTCATCGAGTTGATTCCGACTCCTAGGTATCAGAATTATTTAAAAGTTCCCCAGGTAATAACAACGTGCAGTCAAAGTTGAAAGCTCCTGATCTGAACGTAGTTTTTTACAGAAGGGAAACGGAGGGCCAGAGAGAGGTTAGAACTTGCCCCTAAGTCCCACAGTTGAGAGACAGTACCAGATAAAACCCAGCCCTCTGCCAGTCTGGCATGAACTCTCTGTGCATGCTGAGATACTTGTGGATGAGTAGCAAGTTTAGCTCAGCATGGTCAATAGAACCCAAGGAAGAGAGCTATGCCCAGGAAATGGCAGTCACCATTTAGGGGCTGACCCTTTAGAAGATTGTGCACCTGGGTGGTATCAGTGCTGCTGGTCTGGGAACCACACTTTCAGTAGCAAAGGTCCAGACCCCTTTTACACTGCATCTTCCTTCCTTTTGAATCCCAGTTCCACCCACCACATGCTAACCCTCTGTTTTCTCCAGTCTCTGCAAAGAATGAGGCCATGGAAATGAACGTGCTTTGTCTTCCGTATCTTTGTGAGGGATTCTCAGTGTTGTAAGTGGACGGTAGGTTGGGAAGTCTGTCTCCCACTGAGACTATAAGTGTTTTGAGGGCAGTTCTGAGGTCCTTTCTCTTGTTGTATCCCTTGGTTTGGGGCTAAGGGCAGCAAGAAGGACTATCTAAGAAGGCTCTGTGTGGCCTTGGGCAAGTCACTTCCTTGGAGGAGTCTTATCTGTAAAACGGGAATGCTAACACTTTCCTCCTAGGGTGTCTTTCAGATTAAGTGAGACATTGGAAGTAAAGTATCCAGCACAGAAAAGTTGTGCAAAATGTAGCTGTTATTATCCGTTAGTTGATTGTCTCAATTTCCATACAGAGATGGTGCAGCAAGGTAGACACCGAACTTGCATGGCCTGGGTTCCATTCCATGCTGTATCTCTTCTTAGACCTTGGGCAAGTTGTTTAACCTTTCTGGCCTCAGTTTCCTCTTCTGTATGATAACAGCAGCTGTCACAAAGGGTAGTTGTTGAAGGTTAAGTTAGGAAATGCATTTAAAGTGCTGAGCACAGTGCCAGGCACGTGGTAAGTGTTCATAAATGTTAGCTATTATTAGTGCTGCTGTTGTGACTATGGTACCACTGACCCTTGGCCTCCTTTGCAATCAGCACAGCAAAGAGATGGAAGGGCTTCACACTAAACTCTCTACCTTGGGAAACAGGCATGCACTCATGTGTCTGGGTGAGGACTGCAAAGCATGGCTATGAGAGACAGAAAGAAGCCAACTGGGTTCTCAGCATCTCTAGCATGTGGCCCACATCCTCAGGGCACCTGGGCAAGGGTACCCTTCACAAAGCAGAGGGGCATCTCCATTTGGTGCCCCATGCCTCTATCAGAGCACCATCTCATTCCAGTACAATCATTGTCTTACCCTTTGATTAAGACCCCAGAGGCCAAGACCCGGCCTTTTTTACCTATGTGTCCCACTTGAATCCTGGTAAACAGTATGCTCTCAGTAATGTTCACTGAATGAATGGATGTACATGAATGAACAAATAAATTCATGCTGGAAAATTTTTGGTTTTGATTTTAATTATCCTAGGAACTGTTTTTACTTTTATTGGGTTGAGACATGAAGTTCTTGGGAAGAGGGAAGGAAAAGCAGGGATCTACTCCTTCCTTTGGCCCATGATCCCCACTTCTTGGCCAGGGCAGCCATGTCTGCCCAGGATGGAAACACTCTGGGAAGGGAAATAAGCTTACAGGACAGAGAGTTCTATTAACAAGCTTCTTTAACTCCATGTCTGGCCTAGAAAGTGTCCTTGGGGCTCTTGGAAATAGATATAAAAACAATGAAGATGGCTTCCTGGAAGAAAAATCAGGAGAGAGCCTAGGAGAGTTGGCTCTGTCCCAGACTGACTTGAATTGAGAGCATCAGCTCCAGGTGCCAGGACATCTGGTTAGACCTTAAGACGCAAATGAGTTTTGCCATTTCATTTTGTTGGTTCTTTACTGCCACATCAAATTTTGAATTTCCACTAAACTGCAATTTAATACTTTAATGTAGTGGTTCCTACACCGCAGCAGCGGTGCTGAGCTCCAATCCACTTATGTCCCCAAAACAGGCAGTATAAACTCCATGAGGACCATTTCAGGTGGTTTAGTGCCACATGGATGAGGAAAGCAACCAAGAAAAGCCTTACACCGTCTGGATATGGATGGGTTGGACTGTAATCACTTCTGGAGTGCTTTGGGAGTGTACAGTGCTGCAAATGTTGTGATTGTTGGATGAACAGGTCACCTTTCTTAGTAAAAGATTTTTTTTTCCTACCTCTTTATCTCCACCTTTAGAAAAACAGGTCACATTATTTAAAATAGATATAGAAAAGCTGAAGGTTGGTAGGCGGTAAGAAAGAAAGGTGTTAAGCTGATCTAGTCCACTGTGGACTGAGCATGTGGTAGGAGCAAAACAAATGGACTCAAGAGAGGTTTTGATGGCAAGAGACATCTCTCTCTGACTCTAAGGGATTCTGAGAATTCTTGAAAGAGAAAGGGGTCCTTGAAATCAGCTCTGCCTCTGCTCAGACTCCCTGAAGCCATGGACCAGGTCATATTTATATTTGTGTCTCCAGAATCTGGCTCAAACTTGCTCTCTAGCCCATAGTAGGTGCCATACTTGTTTCATGAGTGTTCAGGATGGTATAGCAATGACTCATAATTGAAAACCTGCCTTGAAGAAGAGGGAGAAGTCTTGCCAGGGGTCAGCAAACCACAGCCTGTCAGAGAAATCAGCCTGCCACATATTTTTGTATAGCCCACAAGCTAAGAATGGTTTTCACATTTTTAAATAGTTGTAAAAAATCAAAAGAAGAACAATATTTTGTGGCAGGTGGTAATTATACAAAATTCAAATTTCAAGTGTCCACAAATAAAGTTTTATTTGATCATGTTGTTGTTGTTGTTGTTAGGTGCCGTCGAGTTGGTTCTGACTCATGGTGACCCTATGTACAACAGAACGGAACACTGCCCAGTCCTGCACCATCTTCACAATCGTTGTTATGCTTGAGCCCATTGTTGCAGCCACTGTGTCAATCCATCTAGTTGAGGGTCTTCCTCTTTTATGATGACCCTCTACTTTACCAAGCATGATGTCCTTCTCCAGGGACTGATCCCACCTAATAACATGTCCAAAGTATGTGAGATATAGTCTTGCCATCTTTGCTTCTAAGGAGCATTCTGGTTGTACTTCTTCCAAGACAGATTTGTTCGTTCTTTTGGCAGTCCATGGTATATTCAATATTCTTTGCCAATACCACAATTCAAAGGTGTCAATTCTTCTTCAGGCTTCCTTATTCATTGCCCAGATTTTGCATGCATGTGAGGCAACTGAAAACAGCATGGCTTGGGTCAGGCACACCTTAGTCTTCAAGGTGACATCGTTGCTTTTCAACACTTTAAAGAGGTCTTTTACAGCAGATTTGCCCAATGCAATGCACCATAGCCCTGCTCATTTCTTTACATGTTGTCAACGGCTGCTTTCACACTACAGTGGTCAAGTTGAGTAGTAGCAACAGAGACTATATGACCCATAAAGCCTAAAATATTTATTATTAGACCCTTTTAAGAAAAAGTTTGTCAAACCCTGTTCTGAACCTTTAAGATATATAAAGAACTGGGAGAGAGAGAGCACTAGAGATACAAACTTAGCGAGCAAGAGAAGGTAGAAGGGAGAAATGTTTAACAACCAGAGTTATCCAAGATTAAATATGTAACCTTGAAAAGAAGCTTTTCCTGTCACTAGAGGTGTCTGCAGATGGACGCCTACTTCTCAGAGATGTTTTGAGGGGTTTCAAGCATTGATCAGAGAGTTGGCAGATGAGCTTTAAGTCCCTTCCAGCCCTGAGATGCCCTGAGTTTATGGTATCAGGTACACTGGAGACCTGAGAGTGCTAAGATGACTCCCTGGTCCAGGGGTCTCTGATGCCTTTGTGTTCTCGCTTTACATTCTCCCTGCTCTGCCAGTCCTGTGGGAAGTTTTTCTTATTCCACTCAGCTAGAGGACCAACTAAGGTTCATCTGTCCATCAGTAAGCATAGCTAGACATACAGAGGCTGGAGATTCAAGTCTTATTTTTTAGACAAATAGCTGATGGAAATTGCTGACCAGAGAAAAGTTATTTCCTGATTCACCAAATCTCAAAGCTTTTGATATGAGTCACTCTTCAAGCAGGAAGGTGACATTGCAGTTGCAGATGATTTTTGGTGGCCTTCTCTCTACTGGACCCCTTGATCTAGTTCTTCTTTGAAGCCTTAAGCTCCTGATATATCTGCAGTTCTGTGCTTCCATCTCAAAATGTTATATTAACCATCTTAACTTTAAAGCTTTCATTTTGGTGTCAACATGGGGCTGATTCTGGGTGAGGCACTGTCATAGGTATAGGAATAAAGTCAGATCTTTGGGACTAGTCTACCTAGTGAAGAGTCACTGATGTGAACAAATAAGATAAAACCACAGAAGGGAGCAAGTAGAAGACTGAGCAGCTCCCCTGGTAACTTTTAGTACCCCTGAGGAATCAGAATAGCTTGGAGAACAGGCAGATGTGGTTAAAGTTTTCTGGTCTTCTCAGTGGGTGTAAGAGTCAGATTTCACTGTAATAATGTGTAACAAACAATCTCAAAATCTTAGTGGCTTACAACAAACATTCATTTCACGCTCATGGGTCAACTCTAGTTTGGCTGTTCTCAGTTGGGCTTAGCTGGACTCAGCTCAACTAGACTATTCCCATGCTTTGGGATGTTTCAGACCTGCTCTGTGTCTTCCCTAGGTCTGGGGCCTGTTACTCTCATAATACAGAGCAGAAGCTCCAAGGGGGCTGGCAGAAACTCACCATGCCTCTTAAAGTCTCAACTTAGAACATATGCACGATCACTTCCACCCACATCCCATTGTCCAAAGCAAGTCATATAACCAAGCCCAAAAACAATGGAGCAGAGAAGTATGCTAAAGCCACAGGGAAGCCATGGCCAGGGCAGAGAGAAAAGAAAGAATTACAGACAAATAATATAATCTAACACAGAGGATGGCCTAAAGTCCCTTTACTTCACAAGTTTTGCTGAAACTCTGTAAGAAATTCAGAATCCCTTCATGCCTCACTTGATAGAGATCAGGGATTATAATGGAATCTTGACTTGATGATGGTGGATATGAATGATCCAGGTGATTGCTCTGAACACCATTTTCCCATCTGCCCCTGGAGATAGGGAAGTTTACAGAAGTTGGGCTGAGTGTAGAATTTTCTAGAACTTAAAGAGAAACCAAGTACATAAGAACACATTTTCTTTTATTTCCACTTTCCTGAAAGACTGTTTAGCTGGTGAACTTTGGTTAGTTCACTGAGATTGTATCTTGCATTTTCACCACCCAATTAGTATGTGATCAGGTTATTTCTGAATTAGCCATGATAATGACAAACAAAAAAGTATAGACATTTTCATATGCTTATTTCTTAACTGTTTACAAAATGTTTTAATTTACATTATCTTCTTTACACTAACAACCATCCTGTGGGATAAGAAACAAAGAGAAGATAAGCCCCATCTTAAGAGTGCTGAAATGAAGCCTCAGAAATGGCAAGTGATATGCCCATTTTTACTGGCTAGGTATTAAAGAGCTGGGACTGGAGTTAAAATTTCCTAACCCTTTGCCCAGTACTCCTCCTCCTCCCTCATGAGGAAGAGCAAAGGGAGCACAAGGGAGGGAGAAGGCCTTGATTCTCTCCCGCCCAATCCAGGGAGGTTTCAGAGAAGAGATGGAGTGTTGAAAGCTGTTGGATGGAAGCTCATGGAACGGCGGAAGGGAGAAATGTTTTTATACCTTCACATCAAACAAGATGCCCCAGATCCCTTGCAACTTCCTCTAGTCATCCACTAGATGCCTGCAAGAGCCTTCTAGGTTGTGTATCTATTTCCCATCTTGTTCCCAATAGTTTCTTCTCCATGCATCTGCCAGAGAGTCCACTCAAAATCCTCCAATGGCTCCCTGTCTTGCTCAAAAATAAAATCTCAATCCTTACCGCGGTCTATAAGCCCCCCATAAGGTAGTCATATGCTTCCTCACTGCCCTCATCTCTTACTGCCACTCTCCTGACTCACTCCTCTCCAGCCACACCCACCTCGCAATCACTGACACCCTCAGTGATGGCCTGGCCCTGTTCCAGGCCCTCCCAGTGGCTGCTCTGCAAACCCTGTTTGACAAGAAGCCTGGGTCAGCGGGCCCAGGGAAGCCAAACCTGGGCCAGAAGGATGTAGCATCTTGTGGCCCTGCAGCAGGGGTCTTGGGACAAAGTCCTGACAATTGGTATCTAGGCCAGGAGTGTAATCCAGCTAGATTCCTGGTGATGCTCTACAGCCTCCTTCGTGAGGATGGCTTCCTTGAACCAATGTCCTATTTGGTTTGGATCCCCCGCAGGCTCCTGCTAAAGGATCTTAACCTTGAGTATTTCCCTGGGCATGGGGAGTACATGGCCTTGCTTTGTCCCAAGCCCATCCTGTTGAAAGCAAATAAGTGACCCATCTTGACAACCTCAGACAGTGGACAGAAGACCCCCTACCAGAACCAGCCTTGTTCCTCCCTCTGTTAAAATCTATCATATATTTCCCAGCAGAAGCCTAACTTCACGGTAGAATTCTAAAGTAAAAAAGAAACACTTGTTAATTAGTATCTATCTACACCCAGCTGTCAAGGTGTATATCTGATACTACAAGCATAGTGCACTTCACATATTATATGGAAACTCCAGCCATGTGACCTTGGCAGACCATTGAAGCTTTCGCTTCTCAAGAGCTTCAGAATCCTCATCTACAAAATGAGAATCCATCTCACTAGGCTGCTGGGATGATGCCCAGAGATCTGAGTTGAGTCACCAATCGATCTCTATTTGTGTAACAGGTTAGTTTAGCTCTTTCTACTTTGGTTTCTTCTCTCATAAAAATGAGAGGGCTAGACAATTACTAAGGTTCTTGCCAGCATTAGACATTCATGAAATGTCATCAGATTGTTCAATGAATTTGGTAAACTCGCCAAAGATTTTATTTCTGACATGATGAAATATATAGTATATTACAAACATAATTTTAGTTAGTAGACCATATTATATAATTTACATTATGTATATTACATTTTGTCAAATACATGTGTGATAATATACCTCATAATTATAGGACAATGTGTACCCCACATAATAAAAGCAACGATTCCCACCAGCACATATATCAGATACTTAACATGATTTGGAGAGAAATAAAGCATAGAGGTTGGCAATATCCCACAGTTACAGTGTTTTAAACACTAATTGCCTTGTAAAATGGATTTTGGAACAATTTGCAGAAATCCAAAACTGACCCAAGAGGAGCAGGATGCCACTTCAACAGCCTTTTCCTTTCCTGTGCCTGAATCAGTTCTAGACATGAAGACAGGATATGCTCCCATTATCGAAAAGAGTGGTGCAGGATTCTCTACCTCAATCCCCACCTACCTAGATCAAGAAAAGATTTGCTTTGGTGGCAGAAAAGGGATCAATGACTGGAAGCCAAAGGGAGACAGATTTGGCTCAGTACACGGAAGAGTTTTCCAGCACCAAATCTGTCAACTGGAATGTGAGCTCCATGAAGGCAGGGACTGAGTGTCCACTGACTGTTGTATCCCCAGTACCTAGCATAGAACTTAACAGTGGCCAGTGACTATTTGTGGAAGAGAAGGAGGGAGAAGGAAGGAGCAATAAAACACGGCATAGATGCCAGAAGGGCCCAGCAGGAGGGGAGATGACCACTTGCTGAAGATGTTGCTGAGAGAAGTCAGACAGCCAATGGGGATTGAGTGATCTTAATGTCTATGTGAACCCTGAGATTCTACCTAAAATTATAAGAATGAGCCCAAAATGGGGAGCAAGGGGGCAAGAGGACCCAATTCCTCTTTCTCATTTAAGTCCAAAGAGGCATGAAGGAATATGGTGTTGGCTGGATTCATACCCAGCTATGTACCTTTCTCCTCTGGATGAGGAACTTTGGAGGCAAATTCACAGATCAGGATGAGCTTCAGGTGAAATGAATCAGAGTTCAGCATAGGATGGAAGAAGCATGGACTAAATTATAGGCAGAGTCACAAGAAGAATCAAAGCTTGGCTTCCAAGGACTCCAACTGGAGACACTCCATCTGGGAGCATAGCTGGACCTCATAGCCTAGACTCTCAGGGAGGTGCTGTGCCTCCTTAAACACACATATACACACACACACATCCCAGAGTTACAGACAGCCAGATAATCTGTCTCAGAAAGGATGGGTCTATCAAGTTCAGCGGGGAGGGTCCTCCTTGGTCCTGGCCACCTTCACAGGGCAGAAAACTCTATGATCGCCACCACCTAGAGTGACTACAAGAGCATGGATATGCCTCAGGTCAGAACCCAAGAGAACTAGGCCAGCATCCTCTGTTCCCTACCTCCCTGGATGCCCTAGACACTCCTGGCAGGGGTGGCTTTGTTCTTGCCTGTCTCCACAGACAACCTAGCAAATGTCAGAAAGGATACACCAGACACTGTGTGTGTGTGAGTGTGTGTGCATGTGTGCGTGCATATCTGTGTGTGTAGGGGAGGGCCTGAGAAGGGGAAGCAGTGGAAAGGGGAGTGAATGGGTAGGATCAGAACACAAGAGAGCCTCTCCTTCCCTCTGGAATCCTGCTCTGCCAGTTCCATGTGATTCATCGGAATTACCTCTTCACTGAGAGATAAACAGACCTTAAAAAGCCAGCTAATGTAAAATAATGGTTCAGACAAAATGTAGCCTATCTCAGGGACCATAAAAGAAAGTGGAGTTAATGGTTATGCTACTGAAAATCCAGGAAGCAGCTCCCTAGCCCAAAACATTTAACACAAAGGAAACTTCTCAGACACCTAACACTACCAGGTTCCCAAGCTTCTCCCACAACCCTGGGAGATACACTGGCAGGAATCATTCTCCCCACTTCACAGATGGGGACATAGATCCTTGGAGATCATAACATGAACTAGGAGGAAATGTCTTCCTCAAGGACATTGTCTTAGTTATCTAGTGCTGCTGTAACAGAAGTTTAACAAACAGAAGTTTATTCTCTCACAGTCTAGGAGGTTAGAAGTCTAAACTCAGGGCGCCAGTTCCAGGGGAAAGCTCTCTCTCTGTCGGCAGCTCTGGGGGAAGGTTCTTGTCATCAATCTTCCCCTGGCCTAGGACCTTCTCAGTGCAGGGACCCTAGGTCCAAAGGACACACTCTGCTCCTGGCACTACTTTCTTGGTGGTATGAGGTCCCTTTGTCTCTCTGATAGCCTCTCTCTTTTATATCTCAAAAGAGATTGACTCAAGATACAAGTCCTGCCTCATTAACATAACTGCCTCTAATCCTGCCTCATTAACATCATAGAGGTAGGATTTACAACACATAGGAAAATAATATCAAATAACAAAATGGTAGACAGTTACAAAATACTGGGAATCATAGCCTAGCCAAGTTGGCACACATTTTGGGGACACAATTCAATCTATAATAGGCATCCAAATAGCCCTTCAATTTATTGATGAGAAACATGAGGTCCAGATAAGATGATTCATTGGACCAAGGTCTCACAGCTGGTAAGACACCAAGTCAGAATTAGAGCTCAAGTTTGTCTGGTTCTAAGTCCAATGCTCTCTGTATGACATCACATGATAATGTGGCTTCGTGGCCTGCCCAGGTCCCCACAGTTAGTGGGTATTGGAGTGAAGACTTAAAGCAGGGCCTTCCAACTCCTGGTCCAGCCTCCTTTCCATTACATCCCTTTGGGCCTTGAAGGATACTTTCACCCTATCACCAGCTTAGTCTCCCTCTTGCTTCACCCTCATAGATATTCACTCCAGGACCCTCCTCAAGGGGCTCAGACTTGGCAGGTCCATCTTGGAAGAGAGGCCCCATGACAAAGCACTCACTGGAAGGACAGGTCCTGGCCTTGACCACACGACCAGGCTGTGCTCTCAAACTGGGGCAGAGTGTTTGTTATTTTGCATCAACTCTGAACACTGACCAGAAGAGAAAAAGTGGAACACTTGGGATCTGACTTGCCTCGGTGCCAAAAAAGTGCCATTATTTTAACTTTATTTGTGTAGTACAAATGAGAAGGAGATAAATGTCATGTTCCAGCCAGAGTCTATTAGTGGGTATCAACTGTACCATGGAAAGACTGTGCAATCTGGGCTATGTTAGAGAGGTGGGAGAAGAGCTGCATCCAAGGATCTTAGCTCTTACATTCCTTCTGCCTGGGGTTTCTGAATTGTGAGGCAAAATAAAAATATATACATTAAATTATACGCCTATGACCAGTTGCCTGTGCTTTTTTAAAATTAAATGCTAATTCTGGCTGGTAACCTTAGGCATATCCCTCAACCTCTTTGGGTCTTAATATTCTCATCTGTAAAATTGGAATAATAATATCTGACCTGCCCATTACCCCATTTGCATGTGATGATTAAATAAGAAAATGAATGGGAAGTTGCACCTGTTTCATGAATGTTATTAACTATGCATTATACATCATATACACCCAAAATAATTATGTACCAAAGTAGCTTCGATGCATGTTATTGCTGTGTAATTCAAAATGCAGTATATTGACCTTTCACGTCCCTGATGTTACCCATATTTACAATAATCCTGTGAGATCCACTAGAAGAGAGAAGAAAAATTTAAACCTTTATCTTTTGTTTTGTTTTAATAATTTATCATTAAAGTATAGAATGTCATACAGAAAAATACCTCATGAATTTTTCCAAAGTGAACACACCCAAGCCACCAGCACCCAGATCAATAATTAGAATATGATCCGCTCCTCGGAAGCTACCCTCTTGCTCCCTCGCACTCACAACCATCCCATGCTCCCCAAAAGTAACCGTTACCCTGAACTTTTAAAATAATAGATTAAATTTGACGGTGTTTGGACTGCAATAAATAAAATCATATAGGATGTATTCTTTCGGGTCTGGCTTCTTTCAACATCATGTTGATAAAATTCATCCCTGCTGTTCTGTGTATCAGTGGATCATTCATTTTCACTGCTCTACAGTATTTTGTAATATGAATATACCTTAGTTTCTTTATCCATTATACTGTTGATAGACACAGGGGTTGTTCTTAGTTTGGGGCTAATACAAATAGTGGTGCTCAGAACATCCCTGGACATATCCTTGAGGGCATGTATGTGGATTTCTGTTGAATATATACTTGGAAGAGGAATGGTAGGTCATAGAGTGAATGTTCAGCTTTAGCAGATAGCAGCAGTTTTCCAAAGTAATTGTTTTGATTTATATTCAAACCAGAGGCGTATGAGTTCCAGTTGCTCTGCATTCTCACCAGAGCTTGATTTTGTAAATCTTGTTAATTTCAGCTGTGTTGATGGGTGTGGAATAGTAGCTCACTGTACTTTTAATTTCCTTTTCCTGATGACTGAAATTGAGCACTTTATCATGTATTTATTGGCCATTTGGATATCTTCTGTTGTGATGTGCTTGTTTAAGTCCTTTGTCCATTTTTTATTGTGTTGTTTGTCTCACACACACACACATATACATATTCTGAATATTGTATTCTACACATCTTCTCGCTCCCTGTGTCTTATCTTTTCACTCTCTTAATCCTTTACGTTTTTAAAAGATGGCAAATCTAAGGCCAAAAGAGAGGCAACATGACCAAGGTTTCCCAACAAGTCAGTGGCGCTGCATGGGCAGAAAGTTCATATGATTTGCATCCCAGGATAGAGTTCTATGTATAAGAAATGACTTTCAAGTAAAACTTGGGAGAATCAGTGCTGATCAAATTACACCATTTTTACAGAAATCAAAAAATAAAAATAAAAAATCCTCCAACGACTTTGTCATACAAAGTCTAGGGTAAATACGAAGAGAGGTGAACAAGCAATTGGGACAAGTATCTAAATCATTCAAGCCAAAAGCTATCATTGCCTCAGTTATTCATTTTCTAATACTTCAATTTATTTTATTTTCCCCAACTTTCTATTTTGAAAAATTTCTAACCTACAGAAAGATGAAAGAATAGCATTATGAACACATGTATACCTGTTACCTATTGAGATTCACTGTTAACATTTTGCCGCTTTTGCTTTATATATGTACTTTTTTTTTTTTTTTTTGCTGAACCATTTTAAAATGTGGACGACATAATTATACTTCATTCCCTAAACATTTAAGCATACATCAACTATGAGCAACGGCATTCTCCTACATACCAATAATATGTAACATTCTGTCTGTATTCAAATTTCTTCCATTTTTCTAACTATGCCTTTACAGCCTTTTTTAAAAATCTAGGATCCACTCAAGGATCATACATTGGATTTAGTTGCCACATCTGTTTATTCTCTTCTAATCTAGAATAGTAGTCATACCCTTTTTTGTTTGTTTTTTTCTCCTTCATGACGATGAAGTTGATGACATTGACATTTCTGAAGAATCCAGGCCAGTTGTCCCAATTTCCTCACGGTTAGGTTCAGTTTCAACGATTTTGCTAAGAACACCCCATGTGTGACTCTGCTTTTGTTTCGGTCACTGTTTTTCTAAGATTAGAGTACATGCCACTGGTGATGTATGAAATGGTTTTCAGTAGCACCAAGATATCTTTAGGTGGTACATGAATAAAGATTTTTTTTAAATAACAATTTTACTTTTTATATAACAGGTTTATTGATTATAATTCACCCATTTGAAATGTGTAAGTCAGTGGTTTTTCATAAATGCAGACCTGTGCAACGATCACCGTAATCAATTTTAGAACATTTGTATCATCCAAAAAGGAAACCCATTAGCCATCAGCCCCAATCTCCCCATTCCCCCAGCCCTAGGCAGCCACTAATCTACTTGCTATCTCTATAGATTTGCCTATTCTGGACATTTCTTGTAAGTGAAGTCATACAATATATGGACTTTGGTATTTGGCTCCTTTTGCTTAGCAACATGTCTCCAAGGTTCATCCATGTTGTAGCACGTATCAGTCTTCATTTCTTTTTATTGCCAAATAACATTCCATTGCATGGATAAATCACATTTTACATATTCACTCATCAGTTGATGGACATTTGGGTTGTTTCTACTTTTTGACTATTACAAATAATGCTACTATGAACATTTGTGTGCAACTTTTTGTGGGATGTATGTTTTCAATTTTCTTGAGTATATACCTAGGAGTAGAATTTCTGGGCCATGTGGGAACTCTTTAACCTTTGGAGAAACTGGCAGACTGTTATCCAAAGTGGCTGAACCATTTTATTTTTCCATAAGCACTGTATGAGGGTTCCAATTTCTCCACATACTCACCAACAGTTGTTATTATCTGTCTTTTTTATTATCCTAGTGGGTTAGATCAAAGACTATATAGCCTTCAGTTGGATTGCATTTCAACATAAAGAAAACAAAAATCCTCACAAATGGACCAATAAACAACATTATGATAAATGGAGAAAAGATTGAAGTTGTCAAGGATTTCATTTTACTTGGATCCACAATCAACACCCTCGGAAGCAGCAGCCAAGAAATCAAATGACATATTGCATTGGGCAAATCTGCTGCAAGAGACTTCTTTAAAGTGTTAAAAAGCAAAGATGTCACTCTGAGGACTCAGGTGGGCCTGACCCAAGCCATGGTATTTTCAATTGCCTCATAAGCATGCGAAAGCTAGACAATGAATAAGGAAGACCAAAGAAGAACTGACACCTTTGAATTATGGTGTTGGCAAAGAATGTTGAATATATATACCACAGACTGCCAGAAGAATTAACAATCTGTCTTGGAAGAAGTACAGCCAGCTCCTTAGAAGCAAGGATGGCAAGACTTCATCTCAGATAATTTGGACGTGTTATCAGGAGGGACCAGTCCCTGGAGAAGGCCATCATGCTTGGTAATAGTAGAGATTCAGCGAAAGAGAGGAAGACTCAACGAGATGGACTGACACAGTGGCTGCAACAATGGTCTCAAGCATAACAACGATTGTGAGGATGGCACAGGATTGGGCAATGTTTTGTTCTGTTGTACATAGGGTCGCTATGAGTCAGAACTGACTCAATGGCACCTAGGAACAACAACAGTGGGTTGAAGTTGTACCTCATTGTGGTTTTCATTTGCATTTCCCTGATGGCTAACGATGTTGAGCATCTTTTTATGTGCTTATAGGCTACTTGTATATCTTCTTTGGAGAAATATCAATTTAGATCCTTTGCCCATTTTTAAATTGGGTTATTTTTCCTTTTATTATTGAGTTATAAGAGAGATGAGACTTTTTAAAATAACAGAAATTACCCCTATGTCTTTGTTAAGAATTGCAAATACTTTTTCCCAGTTTGTTGTTTCCTTATTGTTCCCCATGCAGAAGGTTTTTTCTTTTTTTTTAGAGTTTGTAATGAAATTTATCAGTCTTTTATAGTTTCGAGGTTTTGAGTCACAGTAGAAAGACCGCTCCCTTTCCAAGGTTATAAAGGAATTCTTCCATGTTTTCTTTGCCTACTTTTTATGATTTCATATTTAGCATTTAAGTATTTGATACCTTTGAAATTTTTCCAAATAGCTAACCAATTAATCCAATACCATTTATTGAATTATCCATCCTTTCCCTTATGATTTGGGATGTCTTCTTTATCATATTTAGAATTACTATAGTATAAGTATACTATAAAGGAGCCCTGGTGGCAAAACAGTTAAGCACTCAGCTGCTAACTGAAAGGTTGGCGGTTGGAACCCACCTGGCCCATCTGAGAGAGAAAGACCTGATGATCTGCTTCCATAAAGATTACAGCTAAGAAAACCCTATGAGGCAGTTTTACTTTGTCACATTGTGTCACTAGGAGTTGAAAATTGACTCAGTACCTAACAACAACAACAGCTCTATTTCTGAATTTTCTATTTTGTTTCATGGGCCTGTAAATTCATTCACCATAACTATCTTGCTTTAATTATGGAGGCTTTATTATGTTTTCATATCTGTTAAGGCCAGTCATTTTTCTTGCTGTTCTAGTTTGTTTATTTTTTCCAAGTGAACTTTGTAATAAGCTCATCTGATTAAAAACAAAATCCTGTATATTCTTACTATGATCATGTTAAATGTATAAACTAAGTTTGAGAGAATTGATAATTTATTATGATGAATTTTCCTATCCAAGAACATAGTAAGTACATACATTTGTTCAAGACTTTCATATCTTTTGAACTTCAACATTTTTTTCATATAAATATTACACATTTTTTAAAAGTTTATTCCTGGGTAACTTTATGTTTGTGTGTGTGTGGTCACTTTTGGGGGATGGTATTATCTATGTGATAACAAATATTCAGTTTGGCTAATGTTTGCCCTGAAAGAAGGACTTAATTTTAAAGTCTAATGCCCAGAAATGATGTAGAACCCAGTGCATGAACACGTGTGTATGTGTGTGCATGTGTGTGTGAATGTGTGTGTGCATTCACATGGAATCAGTGGAAGTGATGGAACCTATCTCTTCTACTTACAGTGTTTTCCCTAACTTTGATTATCTGACACCCTCCTTCCCACCTATATAAATGCCACCCATCTGTCAGGGATCTGCTCGTTCCAACCTCCTCCAGAAGGGTTTTTGTCCACCTGAAACCTTTTCTCTATATCGACAGCACTTTCCTTTCCCCTTCTTTTGCTTTTCCCCTCAAAAGTTCTGTGTCTCTTGCTATCAGTGCCACTCCAAAGGAAATTCTAGCAGGCCTTGAGCAGTGGAAAGAGCATTCAATATTCATTTAAAATACCTGACTTTGAAGCCCAACTCAATGATCTCCCATCTGAGCAAATACCTAATCTCTCTGAGTCCTTTTCCTCATAGTCTCAGGGTCCACATGAAAGGATAAAGTGCCTCTCTCATAAAGTTGTAATAATAATTAAGATAAATACACTTATCAGAAATTGTGGCACACCAGCTACCATTACTGAACTTTTTTTTATTGTACTTTAGATGAAGGTTTATAGAACAAACTAGCTTCTCATTAAACAATTAATACATGTATCATTTTGTGACATTGGTTGTCAACCCCACAACATGTCAATGCTCTCCCCTTTTTAACCTTGGGTTCTCTATTACCAGTTTTCCTGTCCACCCCTGCCTTCTCATCCTTGCCCCTGGGCTGGTGTGCCCATTTAGCCTCATTTTGTTTTATAGGCCTGTCTAATCTCTGGCTGAAGGGTGAACCTCAGGAGTGACTTCAGTACTGAGCTAAAAGGTTGTCCAGGGGCCATACTCTCAGAATTTCTACAGTCTTTGTCAGACCAGTAAGTCTGGTCTTTTTTTTTTTTTTTTTTTTTTTTCTCATGATTTAGAATTTTGTTCTACATTTTTCTCCAGCTCTGTCTGGGACCCTCTATTGTGATCCCTGTCAGAGCAGTTGTTGGTGGTAGCCAGGCACCATCTAGTTGTGCTCAACTCATTCTGGTGGAGGCTGTGGTAGTTGTGGTCCATTACGTTACTGAACGTTTTGATCAAAGATGCTATACAAGAATCCTGATCAAAAGGGGGAAAATGTGGAACATAATTTCAAATTCTCATGGAATCTAGACTTTCTGGAGCCACTGAGCTGGATGAACCCCGCAACTATTGCCCTAAGGTAATCTTTAAACCTTAAAACAAAAATATCGCCTGAAGTCTTTAAACTAAACAATAGTTAGCTTAATTAGTAAAGAATGTCTCCCTTGAGCATTGTGCTCTTTTAAAGAACTATCTATATGGGATCAAATTGACAATAGCAACTTGAAATGTTAGACAGGAAGCTGAGGGGGCAGTGAGTTTATGTTGATAGGGAGGAACAGTTCAGAAAAGGAAGATGAGAATGGTTGCACAACTTGAAGGATGTAATCAATGTTACTGAATTGTACATGTAGAAATTGTTGAATTGGTTTATCTTTCTGCTGTGTATATCTTCAACAAAAAAATTAATAAGTAAATTTTTTTAAAGAAATTCCTATACAGCACAGTTCTATTCTGACACACGAGGTTGCCATGATTTGTTTCAATTATCCATTTTTATCTGTGCTATCTTTGTCCTGCTGAAATCCTAACTGTTACATAATTACACCCATGTTGTTGTTAGTTGCTGTGGAGTCGATTCCAACTCATGGAGGCCCCGTGTGTGCAGAGTAGAACTGCTCCATAGGGTTTTCAAGGTTGTGACATTTTTGGAAGAAGATTCCCAGGCCTGTCTTCTGAGGTGCCTCTGGATGGGTTCTTACTGCCAATTTTTTGGCTGGTGGTTGAGTAATTAACAGTTTGCACCACCGAGGGACTCCTGGGGTTGCCATGATTTGAAATCAACTCAATGGCAACTGTTTTTTTTTTTTGTTCGTTTGTTTTAGCAGGGTGCAGAATTATATTTTTAAATGCATAAAACCATATGCATAGGATTACAAAGAAAATCAATTAAATTGAAATACTGTTATCAAAATATTTTTAATTTTTTTGATTCCATAATTTATGGGCTTCTTTATTAACAAATTAAATAACCAAAAAAATGTGGTACAAATATCATGAATTGGGGCACCAATTCAGCTTTGCCATGCACATGTCTGCTCTTCCTCTTGGGACAGTGAACCCTTGAGAGGAAGTGACTTGTCACGTGTTTTAGTTCCCCACATAACTCAGCTCAGAGATGAGACCACTATAGATGATGGATAAACACTGATTAATTGATACTCTTTTCTAAGAATAAAACCCAGAAAAACATGCACCCAATATCAAGAAACAAGTCTTCATTCTCTTCCCTCTTCTGTCTGGCTATTCCGAGCTGGTTTGTCTAGGATCAGCCACCACTCTTGTTTGAAAACATTCTCTCTGGACCTAAAGACATGGATTCTAGGACCTTGGAGAGAGGCAATGGGTGTGTCAAAGCAGGAGCACCTGTGACACCTATATTCTTCTCTTAGGTCCAGCTCCTGATTTCTCTGTTGCCCAGGCTTCTGGATGTAGCATGAAAAAGCGATCAGTGGAAGAGATCAGGACTGGACCTCTACGAAGACACTGTGCCGGGGGCTGGCCTGTATCAAATGTGAAGACTACAGGTGCAGAGTCCACAAGACTGGGGACACAAGTCGCAGAATACAAGCAAATTTTAAAGTCACACTGATTATCGGAATTAGTCATAGATCTACATGGCGTGTTGGTTGCTATGAATTGGAATCAACTCGATGGCAATAGGTTTTTTGGTTTTTAACCTACATATAGGGTGACCATAGGTCTCAGCGATCAGTTTTGCTTTACACCTGTTACAGCCAGGTAATTATTAATCTCATGACTGTTTACTCTCAAAGTATTTGGGTTTGGATAATAAATTATTGATTCATGTTACCTATAGACCACACACATTAGATGTGATTGGCAAAGTGCCAGGTAGCCGTGGCCATCACTGTGGTCATAACTGAAAGGCATACACCTTGATTCTGCCATTGATTAGCCACCTTTCTCACTAAGCCTCAGTTTCCTTATCTGTGAAATAAAGACAGAAAGACTATGAGTTCATTGATATCAAAAGTCTCTTTTGTTGGTGTATCAGTATTGGATTTTTATATAGTTTAATCATTTTCCATTGTGGTTAAATTATTTGGGTTATGGTTATTTTAAGACTCGGAATCAAAATGGATAGAAAAGTGCTTTGCAAGTTGTGTGACACTGTGTAAATGAAAAGTACCATTATAATTGCAGGAAACTTCATAGCACTTGCTTTTTTGAGGGGAAAAGAAAGAAAATTCAACAATAGTGATGATCTTTAGGGGAATGGGGTTCACAGGAAGGTCTCTGTGCACCTCCTCAGGGAAGTGTACAAGGTATGTGATATCTCTGAGGACAGAAAAACTTGTTTTACAGGAACAAGGAT
Source organism: Dugong dugon (assembly GCA_030035585.1). NCBI lineage: Eukaryota > Metazoa > Chordata > Mammalia > Sirenia > Dugongidae > Dugong > Dugong dugon. The sequence goes on along the minus strand of CM057478.1, from coordinate 62,688,430 downwards.
CCAAGAGTGTAGTCTCCAATCACACAACAGTTTCAGACAACAGCCAATATGTGGGAGCCCCTGAGGGCCTTAATTAAAAGGTCAATTTTTTCCAAGGTAAAATTACTCAACTCAGAATTTTACAGTATACATTAAAAGAATTCATGAGCTGTTCTCTCCATCTGGGTAGAGTTCAAACTGACTGAAGCACACAATTCTGTGTCTAAGGAACAAAAAGTAACAAAAGACATTCATTCGGCCAAGATAACCAAACCTGACAAATATCCTAATTCCCCTCGCCCCTTTTTTAGGATCTATTTTTAAAGGGAAGAAGTTGAGAGATAAGACTCAGACCTTTGGATTCCCCTGTTACTTTAGGAAATTTTTCTAAGTATCTAAGGTATGATTTGATTTGTTGCATCCTTTTCCTTTACTTTACCTAAAATGAGTTGTACCTTAGACTCTGTAGGCTATATGGTTTCTGTTACAACTATTCAACTCTGCAGTTATAGTGCAAAAGTGGCCGTAGACAGTCCATAAGCAAATGAACACAGCCATAGTCCAAAAAAATTGCATTTGTTGCCATTGTCAGGTGCCATCAAGTCAGTTTTGACTCATAGCAACCTTATGTATAACAGAATGAAACATTGCCCAGTCTGGCACCATCCTTAAATCACTGAGCCCATTGTTGCAGCCAGTGTGTCAATGCGTATCATTGAGGTTCTTTTTCTTTTTCACTGACCCTCTACTTTACCAAGCATGATGTCCTTCTCCAAGGATTGGTCCCTCCTGATAACTCATCCAAAGTAAGTGAGAAGTCTATCCTCACTTCTAAGGAGTATTCTGTCTGCACTTTTTCCAAAACAGATTTGTTCATTCTTCTGGCAGTCCATGGTATATTCAATATTCTTCCCCAGCACCATAATTCAAATACATCAGTTATTCCTCAGTCTTCCTTTTTCATTGTCCAGCTTTCACATATATATGAGGCTATTGAAAGTACCATGGCTTTGGTCAGTACCATGGCTTAGTCCTCAAAGTGACATCTTTGCTTTTTAACACTTTAAAGAGGTCTTTTGCAGCAGATTTGCCCAGGGCATTATATCATTTGATTTCCTGACTGCTGCTTCCATAGGCGTTGACTGTGGATTCAAGTAAAATGAAATCCTTGATTTATGTATTTACGGACACTGAATTTGAATTTCATGTAATTTTTATGGGTCATAAAACATGATGTTTTTCAACCATGTGAAAATATAAAAACCATTCTTAGCTTGCAGGCTGTACAAAAACACAGTGAGCTATAGTTTGCCAACACCGCCTCCTCTACATCATGAACAACTTGAGAACAGGGGCTAAATTATAATCATCTTCCTATCTCCTAAAGTTTAGTTCAGGGCCTGCCTGACACCTAAAAGACATTCTAAACTGTTTGTGGAGGAAGTAGTGAGAGATGGAGACCACAGAGAGAACAGCAGATATATCCAACACATACAAAAATAAGAACTTGTTCTGTATGGGTAATGGGCAGAAGAACGTACAGTAGCAAATAGCATTGACCTAGATTTGAATCCCAGTTCCACCATTTACTGATTTGGCCCCCAGCAAGTAATGGAATATCAGGATGCACTTGTCCACAAGTAACAGAAAAACCAACTAATGGTGGCTTAAGTATTACTATTTATTGTTTCATTTATCAAGAAACTTGCAGGTAGTGTCTCCAAGACTGTCAGTAACTCAGCAATGTCACTGAGATCATGCATTCTGTATCCTGCTCTAACATCCTGAGCTGTTAGCTTTTCATCTACATGTTTGTCATCTTGTGGTTGCTAAATGGCTGCCATGGCTTTAAGCATTACATGCACAATTTCAGATCAGGAAGATGGGAGCAGAAGAAGTGCTGTACAGTGTCCTCTTATACTACTCCCTTTCACCAAGAAGTCAAATGTCTTATCTAGAACTCTCTAAGAAGATGCCATTTTATGTTCTCATTGTCCAGACCTGGCTTCCATGGCCACCTCAAGCAGCAAGGAGGAAGGGAATTGGACATAGTTTGGGGCATCCATTAACAGAGTCCATTGTAGAGATTGTTTAGAGGGCAGGTCAGGTAATGAATGAGCAGCACTGGCACAGAAATTCTCAGTCAATTGCAGCTACTGTAATCATTAGGACTAGGTTAAATATTTTCAAAATCCTGAAATGTAATCCCTACATTTCCAATTTGAAAACTGCAGTTTCTCAGATGAAGTTAGAAAGCCTCATGCCCTCCTTTTACAATACTCATAATTACATACAATTAAGGTGAACAAGGAGTCCCTGGGTAATGCAAATGGTTAACACACTTAGCTGCTAATCGAAAGGTCAGAGGTTGAAGTCCGCCCAGAGGCACCTCAGAAGAAAAGCCTGACTATCCACTTCTGAAAAATCAGCCATTAAAAACCCTACAGAGCACAGTCCTACTTTGACACACATGGGGTCGACATGAGTCAGAATCGACTTGGTGGCAACTGGTTAGGTTAGGTTAAGATAAATGAAGATCGAAATGGAATTGTGTGTGTGTGTATGTGTGTGTGTGTGTGTGTGGTATTAGACTATTCATTAATTTTATACTGTTTTACATATGTATATACACATAAATACTGTTTTATGTATACACACACACACACACACACCGATATGCATGAAGAATAAGGGAGCAAAGCCTGATGATGATAAACACGCTCTGCATTCTGCATGTTCAATTAGATATCTCATACAGTTTCCTTAGGCTTAAAATCTGAGTTATTCTTCACTCTCTCTTTCCTTTTCCCCAGTCAGTCAATAAGTCCTGTATATTTTGCACTGTAATATGTCTCCTATTTGTTCTCTCTTTTCCAGTACCCAAGCTCAACCTTTATCACCTCTTGCCCAGACAATTGCAATAGACTCCTAAGTGTTCTCCTGCCTCTAGTAGTTCATAATCACCATCCCCTACCAATCAATCCATTCTCACCCTCTTGCCAGAGTTGTCACCTAGAAGCAAAGCTCTGACCATGCCATTTTCTTGCTCAAAAACTTTCAATGGTTCCCCATTGCCTAAAAACCACAGTCCAAACTCCTTGCATGTTACTCAAGGTGCTCCTTACCTGCCCCCAACTTCTCTTTCTGGCCCTCTGTTCTCCTTACACATTCACAACCCAGCTCACTTACAAATTGCTCTCTGTTCTCTGAACAACCCCCTATTTTCTGCATCTGTCTTAGTTCACACTGATTCATCCCTGCTCTTCTTTACCCTGCCTACGGGAATGATGGTAGGTACCATTTTAAGTTACACTGAAACTCTGCCTTCTGGAAGACTACAGGGAGCCCAGAACTTTATGGATCGTAATTTGTGCAAAAGTATCTGATTGAATCAATAAAATGGTCAATAATCCCCTCTGATGTTTTCCTAACCCCAGGGCTTTTAAATGTGCTGACAATTTAAAATTGAAATGGCCCAACAAATGAGCTAAGGAGGCAGCTTATTCAGACCATCAGGCTCAGTATCTGGACTGGACATGGAAGGGACCCAGTTGGAAGCTCAGCTTGGTCCACCCCTCTCTTTTCATAAAAATGTTAGGACTTTCACTTGGCAGAGGAGCAGTGAATTCTGTGCTGTTCCAAAGTGTGAAGGGAGTCATTACATTTTGTTCCAGCACAGGTACTGGGCTGGAAGTTCCATTTGGTTGTCCAGTTAACCCTCCCAATAGCTCTGTGAAACAGTCGTTCTCATTATCTTCATTTTCTAGCTAAGATAAGAGATCCAGAGGAGGTGAGTAAATTCTTCAGGTCATGATGCTGGAATTTCAAACCAAGTCTGTCTAACTCCAAAATCCCACTGTCCTTGCACTTATCCAAGGTCACACAGTAGGTAAGTAGGTAAGTAACTGAATTTGGATCAATTTCTGTTAGGGATGCGACAGAATACATTTGTGCAGGGGACAAGAAGGTAGGCCAGGTGACCTCTGGAAGTCCCTTCCTGTGGGGAGATTCTAAGAGCCCAGACTTGGAATGGATTGGTCTACAAGAGGGCCAGTCCTCACTCTGCCTGTCAGAGGACTTCTCTTCATTCAGATCTGGGAACAAATCTCAAGAAGGGACGCTCAACCATTACCCCTCAAATAACTTGAATTTCAATAATTTTTTCATCAACCCCACTCCCATCTTTCAACAATGCCGCCATTTAAATTTTCCCCATCATGTACTGTTTACTATTATTTCATGTTTATATGCCTAGTCCTTAAAACCAGACCACAAAGACTAGAAGACAGTAATTAGTTCTTTTCCTCCTACTATTAGCATGTGTAAAGGAGCTCTGGTGGTGCAGTGGTTAAGTGCTCAGCTCCTACCCAAAAGGTCAGCAGTTCAAACCCATTATTACCGTCTTTTGCTGTGTCATAGACCACTACATAATCTAGTAAGTTAGGTTGGCTAAGGTTTGGATGATCTAGACTGGGCTCAGCTGGGCTTGACTCTAGTCCAAGCATCAGAGTCAGGTCTGCTTCACGTATTTCCCTTTCTTCTGGAACCAGCATCCATGGGATGTCTTTCTTATGGCAATGGCAGAAGCACAAGAGTGTAAGCACATTTCAAGCCTCTGCTTGAATCACATCCTCTAACATCCCATTGGACAAAGCAAATTACGTGGCCAGTCTCAAAGTCAAGGAATGGGGAAGTTCACTCTGCCCATCATGAGGCCATGGCAAAGGTGCAGATGTCTGCTCCAACTACAGGAGAGTGAAAAATTAAGACTAATAATTCAATCCAACATACCATTCAACCAAACCTATACTGACTTCTTACTACCCACTGAGTCCCGTTTTCATCAGTAGCAACATAACAAAACTGGAATCAGCCATGCACTAGACACAGAGCTAGGAACTTGTGCCAAAATATTTGAGTCATGTTCTTGACCTCTACAAGCACAAGGGCAAGAAGAGAAGAAAAGCTAAAAATTATCGAATACTTACACCACATACTAGGCATTATGCTAAGTAAGTCCTTTGACACTTATAGTTGCATTTAGACCTCCCAGCACCTATATAAGATAGGTCTGCTGAGAATCCACATTTTACAGATGGTAAGACTGAAGTCCAAAGAAGTGAAAGTAACTTGTCACAAGCCACACAAATAGAAAGCAGAAAAGTTAGTATTCAAATTTTGATATGACTTCAAAATCCACATACAATTAAGTGGCACCAGTGATAAGTGGCATACAAAAGAAGAATTAGCAGAGTACTGTGGGAGCAAGCCTGGCTGCTAACCAAAAGATCAGCCATTTGAATTCACCAGCTGCAACTTGGAAACTGTAGGAGGTAGTTCTACTTTGTCCTATAAGATCACTATGTGTTGGAATCCACTTGATGGCATGGGTTTGTTTTTTTGTTTTTTGTTTTTTTTCAGTGGGAGCATGGGGGAGGGTATGGAGATCAGTAAAAGTTTCATATGGAAAATAGCAAATGAGCTGGGTGTTGAAGCGTGAATCAAAATCCACCAGAAGGGAGTTCTGGCAAAATGGCGCTCTAGGCAGAAGCACCACGCCATCCCTCCACAGCAAAGATCCGAAAAACTAAGCTGAACAGAGAATACAACAATCCTGAAACCCTAAAACATCAAATGAAGAGATAAAGAACTCAGCCAAGCACCAAATGGAGTGAGAAAACTTACAGAGAATGGAGAGTGAGGAGAGATTCATGCAGAGGTCCCCTACCAGCTAACGCAGCGCAGATCCGCCATCTTGGACTCTTATTGGAGACCAGCAAACAGGGGGTACGAGAAAGCAGCCTCACGGAGCATCCAGCGGGAGACAAAACAACCAGTAATTTGTGATATATGCTTTCCTACCCCCCACCCTTCTTCACCCCCACTCAGCCTCCTCTGCTTCCTGCAGCCACAATCTCTTGACTAGGAAACACCGGCTGCTTGGATTCCACACACCCGAATGGGCCAGCTAACTGAGTGCCATTTGTTGGCTGCTGGTGTTGCTCTTTTCCACTTCTTTTGATTTCTTCCTTACCTCTCACCACCTCCCCCTCCTTTTGCTCAAATACCTGGCTCCATGCACCATCTTTGCTTCTTCCTGAGGGGCTGAAGAGCTCTGGTGATTGGTGATATATGCTTTCCCACTCCCTACACTTCTTCACCCACACTCGGCTCCCTCTGCTACCCGCGGACACAGTCTCTTGTCCAAGAAACTCCAGCTGCTTGGATTCCACCAGCCCGCACTGGCTGGCTCTCTGAGTGTCATTTGTTGGCTGCTAGAGTTGCTTTTTTTCTGCTTCTTTTGATTTCCTCCTTGCCTCTCACCATCTCCCCCTCCTTTCGCTCAAATACCTGGCTCCGTGCACCATCTTTGCTTCTTCCTGAGGGGCTGTGGAGTTCCGTTCGAGTGTGGAGCTGCTTCCTGGTCTGGGCTGCCACACTGGTGGGATCCCGGGGCTTTTGTTCATTTGTTTGTTTTGAATTGTTTGTTTGTTTGTTTGTTTTCCTTTTCTTGAGTTGGGAGCCCTTTCTGACCGGGTGGTGCTGCATGGCAAGGAGATTCCCCCTCAGCTTGCACAGACGTGCAGAGGGATCCCTGAGGACATTTCTTTCTTTGTTGGGATTTTTCTTTATTTTTTGTGGGGGGGCTTTATTGTTCTCTTTTTTTTTTTTAATTTGTTTGGTTTTTTTTCCCTCTTTTTCCCCTTTTGTCTTTCTTCATTGCTCAGTTTCTCGTCTCTCTATAACTTCCTTCTCTTTCTGCTCCCTGAATACCTGGCATTATATGCCTCTCTGCCTTCTAGCCAGGCTGTACTGCAACACCTGAGAGCGACTTCCCCAGACCTCATAGATGACCCGGGGGAATCCCTGGGAACTCTGCGGTTCTTTAACCCTTCTGATTTTTATTTATTCATTCTTTTCTTTTCTTCCTTTCCCCTTTCTGTTTTTCTCCATTTCATAGTCTCTCATGTCTCCACTTCAACGGCAAGCTGCCTTAGCATTCTTTTTTGTTTCTTTGTATGTTTTTGGCTCCTGTTCCTCTCTCCCATATCCATCTTAGCTCCACACATAACAATCTCCCCACTGCATTCTGCCTACCAAGGAGCACAGGCACGGCCTACTGGAACCTGCCCTGCACTGATTACCGACCCACCCTGGTGGCTGTAGTAAGTGCAACAAACAACCCATCCCAGTAACTCCTCTTCAGCTAGGCCTGCCCTGCCGAATCATATCTGAGTGACTGACACTGCCAGATGGAGAAGGAGGCAAAAAGTATTGTGCCCACAGACGTGCAAACAACAAAGAACACACAGTCTGCCTGCTCAGACATAGTCATTTTTTTTTTTTAAAAAAAGGGATGAAACAAACAAATCTACAATCAATAAACGAGAAAAATAACTACTGAATGCCCCGAAGACAGCAGACAATATCAAAACATTTACAAAAACAGGACAGGATGGTTCCAGCAGGCGTCCAAAATCAAACACCAGATGACTCTCAAGTGGAAGAAAATGCACTAGAATTACCTGATAGGGAATTCAGATCTCTAATACTCAGAATTCTCCAAGAGCTGAGGCAGAAAGCTGACAAACATGAGGAAAAAATAGACAAATTCATGGAAAATACAGACAAAAAATTGGAAGAATTCAGGAAAATAATGCAGGAACAAAATGCCAAAATAAATTCACAACTAGAAATTATACAAAGACAACAATTAGAAATCCAAAAGATAAACAACAAGATTTCAGAAATGGATGGTGTCATAGAAGGTCTGAGAAGCAGATTTGAGATGGTTGAAGACAGGATCGCTGGAATTGAAGACAAACAGTTGGATACAACTCTGTTTCAGGAAAACTCAGAAGAAAAGAACAAAGAAAAATGAAGAGACCCTGAGATTATTGTGGGATACAATGAAAAGCAAAAATTTTCGAGTAATTGGAATTCCAGAACAGGGGGACAAAACAGAAAACACAGAGAGGACCATTGAAGAATTGCTGACAGAAAACTTCCCCAATATCATGAAAGATGAAAAGCTGGCCATCCAAGAAGCTCAACAAACCCCATATAGGAGAGACCCCAAAAGAAAATCACCAAGGCATATCATAATCACACTCGCCAAAACCAAAGACAAACAAAGGATCCTGAGAGCAGCTTGTGAAAAACAAGAAGTCACACACAGAGGAGAAACAATGAGACTAAGCTCAGATTATTCGGCAGAAATCATGCAGGCAAGAAGGCAATGGGATGACATTTATAAAATCTTGAAAGAAAAAAATTGCCAGCCAAGAATAATATCTCCTGCAAAACTCTCATTCAAATCTGATGGTGAAATTAGGTCATTTCCAGATAAACAGAAATTAAGGGAATATGTAAAAGTCAAACCAAACTTACAAGAATTATTAAAGGGAGTTCTTCAATCTGAGGACAAACAGCCTCAGCTCACAAGCAGAAGCTAGGACGAAGGATCGTACCAGCCAGATACCAATCTAGGAAATGAACTCTCCAGGACTATCCAAAACCAAAAGAAATACAACAGGGAATCAGAGCAATTAATCAGTAAATAACAACAACATCAAAACAATAAGAGGGAATAAACATCATAGCTATAGAACCTTCTAATGGAGAGGAAGGCAAGGCGATACCAAGTAATGGTAGACTGCTTCAAACTTAGAAAGATAAGGGTAAAATTCATGGTAACCACAAAGAAAGTTAACAAACATTCTCATAAAAAAATAAGAGGAAAAATATAAAGTCGCATCAAAAAAAAACCTACAAAAACAAAAGAAATGAAAAAAAAAAAATCCACAAACAAAAGTAACTCAGCACAAGAGAGTAAAAAGAACAAAGAAAACTTCAGCACCACAAAAAAAAAGCACTATAAATGACAGCAACAAACTCACATCTATGAATAATTACACTGAATGTAAATGGACTCAATGAACCCATAAAGAGATGGAGAGTGACAGAATGGATAAGAAAACAGGATCTATCGATATGCTGTATACAAGAGACACACCTTAGAAACAAAGATGGGAATTTATTAAAAGTCAAAGGTTGGAAAAAAATGTATCAAGCTAACAACTACCAAAAAAGAGCAGGAGTGGCAATTCTAATCACAGATAAAATAGACTTTAAAACGAAATCTACCATAAAAGACAAAGAAGGACACTATATAATGATTAAGGGGAGGATCCATCATGAAGACATAACCATAATAAACATCTACGCACCCAATGACAGGGCTCCAAAATACATAAAACAAACTCTAACAACACTGAAAAGAGAAATTGACAGTTCCACAATAACAGTAGGAGACTTCAACACACCACTCTCAGTAAAGGACAGAACAACTAAGAAGAAATTCAGAAAAGATACAGAAGACCTAAAGGGCACAATCAGCCAACTTGACCTCATAGACATATATAGAACACTCCATCCAACCACTGCAAGGTACACATTCTTTTCCAATGCACATGGAACGTTCTCCAGAATAGACCACATCTTAGGCCACAGAGAAATCCTCAACAAGTTCCAAAACGTTGAGATAATTCAAAGTATCTTCTCTGACCACAATGCCATCAAGGTAGAAATTAACAATAGAAAGAGCAAGGAAAAAAAAAAGCAATTACATGGAAACTGAATAATACCCTGCTTACGCATCACTGGGTAATAGAAGAAATCAGAGATGGAATAAAAAAATTCCTAGAATCAAATGAGAATGAAAACACATCATACCGAAACCTTTGGGACACAGCAAAGGCAGTCCTCAGAGGACAATTTATAGCAATAGATGCACATATCAAAAAAGAAGAAACGGACAAAATCAAAACATTAATTACAGAACTCAAACAGATAGAAAGAGAACAGCAAAAAAAGCCCACAGCCACCAGAAGAAAGGAAATAGTAAAGATCAGAGCAGAAATAAATGAAATAGAGAACAGAAAAACAATAGAAAGAATCAACAAAACCAAAAGTTGGTTCTTTGAAAGAATCAACAAAATCGACAAACCCCTGGCCAGACTGACAAAAGAAAAACAGGAGAGGACACAAATAACCCAAATAAGAAATGAAATGGGGGACGTTACAACAGACCCAACTGAAATAAAAAGGATTATAACAGAATATTACGAAAAACTATACTCCAACAAATTTGAAAACCTACAGGAAATGGATAAATGTCTAGCAACACACGGCCTACAAAAACTACAACAAAGTGATGTTGAAAATCTGAACAGACCCATAAATAGAGAAGAGATTGAAAAGGTAATAAAAAAAAACTCCCAACCAAAAAAAGCCCTGGCCCAGATGGCTTCACTGGAGAATTATACAAAACATTTACAGAAGAGCTTGTACCAGTACTACTCAAGCTATTTCAGAGCATAGAAGAGGAAGTTACACTTCCAAATTCATTCTGTGAAGCCAGCATAACACTGATACCAAAACCAGGGAAAGATGTCACAAAAAAAGAAAATTACAGACCAATATCTCTCATGAATATACATGCAAAAATTCTGAACAAAATTCTAGCCAATAGAATTCAGCATCATATCAAAAAAATAATACACCTCGACCAAGTAGGATTCATACCAGGTATGCAAGGATGGTTCAACATTAGAAAATCAATCAACGTAATCCACCACATAAATAAAAGGAAAGAAAAGAATCACATGATCTTCTCAATTGACACAGAAAAGGCTTTTGACAAAGTCCAACACCCATTCCTGATAAAAACTCTCAATAAATAGGTATAGAAGGGAAATTTCTCAACATAATAAAGGGCATCTATGCAAAACCAACGGCCAACATCATTCTTAATGGAGAGAGGTTGAAAACATTCCCCTTGAAAACAGGAATAAGACAAGGATGCCCTTTATCACCACTCCTATTTAACATTGTGCTGGAAGTTCTAGCTAGAGCAATAAGGCAAGAAAAAGAAATAAAGGGCATCCAAATTGGTAATGAAGAAGTTAAACTGTCCCTGTTTGGAGACGATATGATACTATACATAGAAAACCCTAAGGGCTCCATGAGAAATCTACCAGAACTAATAGAAAGATTCAGCAGAGTAGCAGGATACAAGATAAACATTCAAAAATCAGTTGGATTCCTATACACCGATAAGGAGAACGATGAAAAGGAAATCAGGAAAACAATACCATTTTCAATAGCCCCTAGAAAGATAAAATACTTAGGAATAAATCTGACCAGGGATGTAAAAGACCTATACAAAGAAAACTACAAAACACTACTGCATGAAACCCAAAGGGATCTACATAAATGGGAAAACATACCACGCTCATGGATAGGCAGACTCAACATTGTGAAAATGACAATTCTACCCAAAGCAATTTACAAATACAATGCAATCCCGATCCAAATACCAACAACATTCTTCAAAGAGATGGAAAAACTAATCCTTCACTTTATATGGAAAGGGAAGAAGCCCCGAATAAGTAAAGCACCACTGAAGAAGAAGAATAAAGTTGGAGGACCCACACTACCTGACTTCAGAACCTACTATACAGCTACAGTAGTCAAAACAGCCTGGTACTGGTACAACGACAGATACATTGACCAATGGAACAGAATTGAGAACCCAGATGTAAATCCATCCACCTACAGTCACCTGATCTTCGGCAAGGGCCCAGTCTATCAAATGGGGAAAAGACAGTCTTTTTAACAAATGGTGCCGGAAAAACTGGATATCCATCTGCAAAAAAATGAAACAGGACCATACCTCATGCCATATACAAAAACTACTTCAAAATGGATCAAAGACCTGAATATAAAATCTAAAACTATAAAGTTCATAGAAGAAAAAATAGGACCAACACTTTAGGCCTTAATACATGGCATTAACAGGATACAAACCATAACCATCAATGTACAAACCCCAATAGATAAGCTAGATAACTGGGATCTTCTAAAAATCAAAGACCTATGCTCTTCAAAAGACTTCACCAAAAGAGTAAAAAGAGAACCTACAGACTGGGAAAAAATTTTTGGACAGTACAAGTCAGACAAAGGTCTAATCTCCATAATCTACAAGAAAATCTAACACCTCTACAACAAAAAGACAAATAATCCTATTAAAAAATGGGCAAAGAAAATGAACAGACACTTCACCAAAGAAGACATTCAAATGGCCAACAGACACATGAGGAAATGCTCGCCATCACTAGCCATTAGAGAAATGCAAATTAAAACCACAATGAGATACCATCTCACCCCAGCATTACTGGCACATATCAAAAACACTGGAAATAACAAATGTTGGAGGGGCTGCGGGGAGATCGTAACTCTTATGCACTGCTGGTGGGAATGCAAAATGATACAACTATTTTGGAAAATGATATGGCGCTTCCTCAGAAAGCTAGAAATAGACATACCATTCAATCCAGCAGTTCCACTCCTAGGAATATATCCTAGAGATAAAAAGAGTCTCACTCGAATAGACATATGCACACCTATGTTCATGGCAGCATTGTTCACAATCGCAAAACGATGGAAACAACCTAGATGCCCATCAACAGATGAATGGATAAACAAACTATGGTATATACACACAATGGAATACTATGCAATGAGAAAGAACAACAATGAATCTGTGAAGCATCTCATAACATGGATGAAACTGGAGGACATTATGCTGAGTGAAATAAGCCAATCACAAAAGGACAAATATTGTATGAGACCTCTATTGTAAAAACCCATGAAAAAGTTCACACACAAAATGTAACAATCTTTGTTGGTTACCAGGGATGGGAGGGGTGGGGGTGGGGGAATACTAAATAGGCAATAGATAAGTGGTATCTTGGATGAAGGGTGAGACAGTACACAATACAGGGGAAACTAGCACAACTTGTACAAGGAAAGGTCATGGAAGCCCCATAGACACATCCAAACTCCCTGAGGGACTGAATTGCTGGGTGGAGGGCTGTGGGGACCGTGGTCTCGGGGACCGTCTAGCTTAATTGGCATGACACAGCTTGTAAGGACAGTGCTCTGTATCCTACCTTGGTGAGTGGTGTCTGGGGTCTTAGAAGCCTGTGAGCGGCCATCTAGGATGCTCCACTGATCTCATCCCTTCGGGAGCAAGGGAGAATGGAGAGAGCAGGATGCAAGGAAAAGATTGGTCCAAAGGACTAATTGTCCACAGCTGCCAAGGCCTCCACCGGACTGAGTCCAGTATAGCTAGATGGTTTCCGGCTACCACTACTGACTGCTCTGACCAGGATCACAACAGAGGGTTCTGGACAGAGCTGGAGAAGGATGTAGAACATAATTCTAACTCACAAAAAAAAAGGCCAGATTTACTGGCCTAAAGGAGACTGGAGTAAACCCGAGAGTATGGCCCCCAGACACCCTTTTACCTCAGTGGTGAAGTTATCTCCGAGGTTCACGGTTCAGCCTGGGAGTGGACAGCCCCGTAAAACCAAATGAGACTAACGAGGTACAGGAGTCTAGTGACAAGGGCCAGAAGGCAGAAGGGGACAAGGAAGCTGGTGATAGGGAACCCAAGGTTGAGTAAGGATATTGTTGATGTGTTGTGAGATTGTTAACCATTGTCATAGGGCAACATTTGTAGTAACTGTTAAATGAGAAACTATTTTGTTCTGTAAGCCTTCATCTTAAGTGAGAATAACAGCACAATTGGAAGAGCGTAGTCAATGTCACTGAACTGTGCATGTAGAAATTTTTGAAATGGTGTATCTTTGGCTACATGTATTTTCACCAAAAATAAAAAAGGTTGAGAAGTTAGAGGGTTGACATGTTGTGGGGTTGTTAACCAATGTCATAAAACAATATGTGTACTACTGTTTCATGAGAAACTATTTGTTCTGTAAGCCTTCACCTGAAGTACATTAAAAAAAAAAAAAAAATCCACCAGAAGTATGGGTTGGTGGAAAAAGCATGCATGTGCAATGGCCTAATGAGAGAGCTGGCCTTTACCCAGGAAAACATCAGAGTTGGGTTGTTGCTGAATTGTAGAGAATGTTGTCAGAAGTGATGAGAAATGCAAGGGAACCAGGAGGCTGTGGCAGGTGATGGAAAGTCCTGTATACCAGACAAGGGAGCTTATGCTTTGCCTTTAGGGGCAGTGGAGCCACTGAAAGCAACATGTGATCTGATTGCACTTGAGTTCCAGAAAGAACACTTTGATGGCAAAGTGGAGAAGATGGACTAGAGCACAGAGGCCAAGGGAGTGAACGCAAATGCCTTCAGGACAGGCAGATACCACCAACCCCAGACCAGGTGGACCTGTGTAAACTAGAGATTGTGTGTTGCTTCTGAAGTGGGATTAACTTACCCTGCTCAGCTCCAGTGGGCATTGCCATGTCGGAGAGTGGGCCCAGAAATACAGATTTTTAAACCTATTGACTTTTAAAAATATTTTTATTTTCAAAATCTGGGATTCTTTTTTATCTTTTGCTTTACAAACGTTAACTACCCAAACTCAGGAGCCAAATGCAGGATTCCCTGCTCTTTTGCACTCTGCATCTGAACTCTTACTGCCCTAAATCAGACATAGATACATACATACATGTGTACATACATTGTGTATGTATACATTATGTACGTATACATTATGTATGTGTGCATATACATACACACACACCCATATACCAAATTTGGCATACAGGCTGCCCACAGACAACACTACCTCAGAATAAGCCAAGGAACCCAGAGCTTCTTCTTGGTCTCACACATTCTTCTTGGAAACACACAGAAAGTCATTTGTAACCTATGGCCAAATACCAGCCTCCTGTCTAGCTTCTCTTCCATTACTTGGCATCCAAGACCTCGGAACTGTGCCCAGGAAGGCAGCCAATGAGCTGAGCTATATGGCTTCAGTCTTCAAAAGCAAGAACCAGACTTTGAGTGTTTAATCCACCAGCTGAAAGTGTAAAATAGGAAGGAAGGGGAAATGCCCTCAGGGTGGTTCATCGATAATTTAGTAACTAAGACCTTCAGCCCTTGTGTTGACTGTTTGACTACTAGTCACAATCTGCAGTATTTCCTTATAGTTTGGAGGAAAAGGTCTTCTCTCAGTCTCTCTCTCTCAGGCTTTCTATGTATAGTTTCCTGAGTGCAAAATGCCCACTCCCTCACATGGCTTCAATTCATCAAGCAGTGTCTGATTTCCTCCCATTTCCTCCCCATTAGCTGCATTTTGCAATGGAAACTACAAATATTCATGGAAAGTTTCTTTTTTTTTTTTTAATAATATTTTATTATGTTTTAGGTGACAGTTTACACAGCAAATTAGGTTCCCATTTACAATTTTTTTCAAACTGTTCTGTGCCATTTGTTACAATTTTTAAAATGTGTCAGCATTCTCATTATTTCCATTCTGTTTGTTCTGTTTCCATTGATCTAGCTTTCCTTCCTTCCCCTCCTTGCCTTCTCATCTTTCCTTTTGGGTAAATGTTGACTGTTTGCTCTCATATAGTTAATTGTTTAAGGGAGCACATTACTCATGGGTGATATTGTTTACTTTATAAGCCAATCTATTATTTGGCTGACAGGCAACCTGCAGAAACAGCTTCAATTCCAAGTTCTAAGAGTATCTTAGGGCAATATTCTTGGCGGGGGGGCGTACCACTAGTCTCTACCAGTCTAGTAGGTCTGGCCTTTTTTAGGAATTTGAGTTGTTCTGCATTTTTCCTCCCATTCTATCTAGTACCTTCTGTAGTGTTTCTGGTCAAAAGGGTGGGTAGTGGTAGCCAGGCACCAACCATCTAGTTCTTCTGGTCTCATGTTAGAAGAGGCTTTGGTTCATGTGGGCTATTAGTCCTGTGGACTAGTTTCTTCTTTGAGCCTTTGATTTTCTTCATTCTTGTTTGCTCCATACGAGTAGAGACCAACAGTTGATCTTAGATGGCCGCTCACAAGCTTTTAAGACCCCAGACACTACTCATCAAACTAGGATATAGAACAGTATCTTTGTGAACTACATTATGCCAATTGACTAAATTGTCCAAGACTACGGTCTCAAGCCTTTTAAACACTAAACCAATTCCGTGAGTTGTATGGATATGTCTAGGAAGCCTCTGTAGTTGTGCCCTCTATGTGGTTTGTTATATATGTGGATATATATGCAGCACACACAAACACGTATATACATATGCCTACAGATACACCTGTACATGCACATGCATTTACTCGCATATGCCTTCCTATACACATATACACATACATACCTATCTATGTAACCACACACATATTTTTTGGTTGTTTTTACTGTTATTACAAAATTGTGTATGATATAGCATTCACTGAAATTGTCCCTTTTTCTCATGTACTTCTTAGTGTTTTTATTTACCTCGGTCTGTTGTGCTAACTTCACCCATATTTGGGATTGCCTTTCCCATCACCAAAAGTAACAAGTGTCTGCTACCTAGAAAGTGATTCCTCCTCCCTTTCCCTCCCATCCCTGGTAACCATCAAAGAACTTTTCCTTTCTGTGTGTATATCTATTATCTATTCTTGACATTTTATAATAGGACCATACAATATTTATCTTTTTGAGATTGACTTATTTCACTCAGGATAATGTCCTCCAGATTCATCCATGTTATGTTTCGCAGACTCCTCATTATCGTTTATAGTTGCATAGTATTCCACTGTATGTATGTACCACAGGAAAGTTTCTTAATTATTGAACATATTTGCAGTCAATTTCCCGTACATGATGGGAATGCTGTCCAGGGTCACTGCAGGCTCTAAAAGTGCTCTCCAGAAAGCCTAGGCCACTCACCTTACCCACCAGCCCCGGCCCTCAGGGGGTTTAAAATTTAATGATTCTCTCACGCCTGACCGTGCAGTTTACCAGCTGATTTATCATACTTGGCTGATGGCCTAGAATTCAGTTCAGAAAAGATTTCAGGCTGGATACTTTTCAACCCAACAGTGTATCTCTAACTCATGGTGGCTCATTTTAGGTATGGCGACAGAAATCCAAATGTCCTTTCTCCTACCTGCCTTTTTGGGTGTCTATATGTCATTAAAAAAAGTTTGACTTCCTAGAAATTTAAAAAATGTATTTTTTAAAAATGATTCGACTTAACAATAAATTATTTTTTTAAATCAATTTAACAATAACTTATTTTTTTTAATCTGCAAGCACTTCATAAATTTTCTGGAGCTATGAGATTAATCCAATGAATATTTATTGAATACCTACTATGTACAAGGTGCTTGTCAGAAGCAGGAATTGGCAAACTCTGACCCACATGCCAGTCACCTATTTTTGCAAATAAAGTTTTACTGGAACACAGCCACACCCATTTGTTTACATGTTACTTATGGCTATTTTTGAGCTAAAATGACAGAGTTGAGTACTTGCAACAGAGATTGTATGACCTACGAAGCCTAAAATATTTTCGATCTGGTCCTTTAAGAAAAAGTTTGCTGACCCCTGGTCTAGACATTTCCCTGACATTTTGCTGCAAGTTGTCTGGAGAATCTTACTGGTTCCCATGGCGTTCACTGCAAACATTGGTGACTGCTAAATCTACAGCTCTATCCAGATATCTCTCCTAAGTTCCAGTGTCCCATTTCCAAGACTTTTTGTACAACTCCACCTGTTAACCCAATATTTCACAGACTCCTCAAGCTCCACCTCCTGCATATGAACCTACTTTTCCTATGGTGGCCCCTATCTCACTTACAGCATCACCACTCAAAAAACGAACCTATGTCTCAGACACCTGGGAGTCACTTTGATTCTTCTCATTCCCTTGGCTGCACATTTAACTAGACAGGAGGACTTGTCATGAGTTCCTTCTATACATCTCCCATATCTGTCCCCTCTATTTTATCACTGCCACAGCTCCTTTTGTCTCCTGCTTGGAGCTCTGCAGAAGCTTCTCCTTTCTGCCCCTAGACACCTCACTACAGGGATAAGCAGCAGCCAAACCAAGGCATAAAAGAAGCACTTGACACACAACTTTTGTATAATTTGAGAAAATAGCCCTTACTGCTCTAAAATAATAATCACCAACATTTACATAACATTGACTATGTTCTAGGTACAGTTCTAGGTGATTTATGTATGTTAACGCCTTTAGTCCCCGTAACAATCCTTTAAGGGAGATATTCTTACTAACGTTCCCACTTTATAGATGTGAGGGTCATGGAAATGGAAAAACTTTCCATGAGAGCCAAAGTACAACCTTAAGTATATCCCACCTGAATTTAAAGACCATCTCAAGAACAGATTTGATGCATTGAACACTAATGACCAAAGGCCAGATGAGTTGTGGGATGGCATCAAGGACATCATACATGAAGAAAGCAAAAGGTTATCAAAAAGGCAGAAAAGAAAGAAAAGACCAAAATGGACATCAGAAGAGATTCTGAAACTTGCTCTTGAACTTAGAGTGGCTAAAGCGAATGGAAGAAATGATCACATAAAAGAGCCGAACAGAAGATTTCAAAGGGCAGCTTGAGAAGACAAAGTAAAATAATGAAATGTGCAAAGATCTGGAATTAGAAAACCAAAAGGGAAGAACACACTCAGCATTTCTCAAGCTGAAAGAACTGAAGAAAAAAATCAAGCCTCTAGTTGCAATATTGAAGGATTCTGTGGGCAAGATATAGAACAGAACTGAAAGCATCAAAAGCAAACGGGAGGAATACACAGAGTCACTGTACAAAAAGAATGAGTTGACATTCAACCATTTCAGGAGGCACCATGTGATCAAGAACCAGTGGTACTGAAGGAAGACATCCAAGCTGCACTGAAGACATTGGCAAAAATCAAGGCTCCAGGAATTGGTGGAATACTAACTGAGATGTTTCAACAAACGGATGCAACGCTGGAAGCGTTCACTCATCTATGACAAGAAATTTGGAACACAACTACCTGGCCAACTGACTGGAAGAGATCCATATTTGCGCCATTCCAAAGAAAGGTGAACCAACAGAATGCAGAAATTATCGAACAATATCATTAATATCACAAACAAAGTAAAATTTTGCTGAAGATCATTCAAAAGCGGTTGCAGCCATACATCAACAGGGAACTGCCAGAAATTCAGAAGGGGACGTGGAGCAAGGGACATCATTACTGATGTCAGAAGTATCTTGGCTGAAAGCAGAGAATACCAGAAAGAACGTTTACCTGTGTTTTACTGACTAGGCAAAGACATTCAACTGTGTGGATCATAACAAATTACGGATAATATTGCAAAGAATTGGAATTCTAGAACACTTAATTGTGCTCATGTAAAACCTGTATGTAGACCAAGAGGGAATTGTTTGAACAGAACAAGGGTATACTGCATGGTTTAAAATCAGGAAAGGTGTGTGTCAGGGTTGTATTCTTTCATCATGCTTATGCAATCTGTATGCTGAGCAAATAATCCAAGCCAGACTACATGAAGAAGAACTTGCAGCATTTACTGATGAAGGTCAAAGAATATAGCCCTCAGTATGGATTACACCTCAGCATAAAGGAAACAAAAATCTTTACAACTGGACTAATAAGAAACATCATGATAAATGGAGAAAACATTGAAATTGTCAAGGATTTTCTTTTACTTGAGTCCACAGTCGATGCCCATGGAAGCAGCAGTCGAGAAATCAAACGACCTATTGCACTGGGAAAAATCTGCTGCAAAAAGACCTCTCTAAAATGTTAAAAAGTAAAGATGTCACTTTGAGGACTAAGGTGCGCCTGACCCAAGCCATGCTGTTTTCAATTGCCTCATACGTATGCGAGGTCTGGACAATGAATAAGGAAAACCAAAGAAGAATTGATGTCTTTGAATTATGGTGTTGGTGAAGAATATTGAATATCCCATGAAATATTGAATATCCCATGAACTGCCAGAAGAATGAACAAATCCATCTTAGAAGAAGTGCAGCCAGAATGCTCCTTAGAAGCAAGGATGGTGAGACTTCATCTCACATACTTTGGAAATGTTATCAGGAGGGACCAGTCCGTGGAGAAGGATGTCATGCTTGGTAAAGTAGAGAGTCAGTGAAAAAGAGCAAGACCCTCAATAAGATAGATTGACACAGTTGCTGCAGCAATGGGCTCAAACATAGCAACAATTGTGAGGATGGTGCAGGACCAGGCCGTGTTTTGTGCTGTTGTACTTAGGGCCGCTATGAGTCGGAACAGACTCGATAACACCCAGCAACAATAACAATGCCTGTGGTCCTCATAACAACCATATGAAGTAGGTACTCTTACTATCATCCCCATTTTATAGATGGGAAAACTGAGGGTCATGGAAATGAAAAAATTTTCCCAAGTCACAAGGAAGCGAGGGGCAGAGCTGGGATACAAACCCAGGCAGTGTGGCTCCAGAGTCTTCACCACTGTACTATGCCACTTCTGCCAAATCTAAAGATTTATTTATCTATCTAGGGTCAACAATACTGCACCCATTGTCAGCTAGGGTTGGGGGGACAACTTCCTCACAGTCTGGACCACTCATGAGAAGAATGTGGAGGAGTCTTTCCTAAAGGAGCTTACTCTGGCACTCCAGGTGCTTCCCAACTTCTAGGTCTCTCCCTCCACTATCAGGAGCAAGAGGCACAACCCATTAAAAAAAAAAAAAAGCACAGAAACTTGAGAGCTACATTTGTGAGGAGAATAGGACAGGATTTCAGAAAGGGGCTGAAGTAGTTAGGGTAATTACAATCCTTAAGCAGGCCTTTTCCTACATGTAAGACAAAATCCATTACCATGTTTTCTTTCTGCTCCCTGATCTGTCACTCTACAAGCTTTTGTCACGAATAGCAACACACTTAAATATTCAGCAAGTGCCCTGCAGAGCGATAAATACCGAAAGCACACATAAAAGGTCATGCTCTCAATCCACCCCCTCCCTGGAATTTACAGTTTCAGAGGCAAGACTCTGGAGCTTCACTCCTTATAAAATATGACTTAAAAATGTAGAAAGAAATTATTTCTTGCCCTGTTTTTTCAACATTAACTTTGTTCTGTCTTTGTTGGGTACAACCAGGAGGAAAAGACAGGTAAAATGACAGAGTCAATTCATTGAACAAAATATACTGAGACTCTACCCTTTACAAAGCCCTGTGTTTGGCATTCAAAGTGATAACCAGGAGTGTTAATTAATTCCTATCTTCAAGAAGTTTCTGTCTAGCAGTGGATAAGTTATATGTACACATAAATATAATACCATGTTAGTGTTCCAAAAAGATATACATAAGGAAATAATAATGAATACCATTTATTGGGTCTCTGCCGTAGTCAGGCAGGCACTGTGCACAGTGCTGCAAGCCTTCAACCATTTCACTTAATTCTTCCAACAACCCTTGTAAGGCAGGTATTATTACCCATGACAAGAGAGCCTTAACATTCCCCTCAGCGTTATTAAACTTTTTTTTTTAGAGTTTGACTCTAGGCCCCTGTCCACCCTCTCTCCCTGGTCCTTACAGAATCCAGGTAGAACATGTCCCATCGAGCCCTAACGGCAAACTCAGTAGATAAACTCCATGTGATCAGCACACTCCATTGCTTAACCTCCCTCTAACGCCCTTTGGTTAGGATCCCTGGTGGCACAATAGTTACGCACTGGACTGTTAACTAAAAGGCCTTCAGTTCAAACCTATCAGAGGCTCCATGGGAGAAAAGACCTGGCATTCTACTCCAGTAAAGTTTACAGCCTAGGAAACACTATGCAGCTGTTCTACTCTGTCATATAGGGTTGCTATGAGTTGTAATCAACTTGGCAGCACCCAACAACAACAACAAAGTCCTTTGGTACTTTTCCACTAGCGCACTCTAGTCCTTAAAAACCCTCCCACCCTCTGTTTCAGCAAGTTGAGTTCAGACTTAGTTCTGTTCTCACACCCCTATGCAATAGCTCTTGAATAAAGTCATCCTTACCCATTTAATGTTGTCTGATGCAATTGTCTTTGACAACCCCATTTTACATATGAGAAAAATGAGGCTACTCAGGAGGTTAAGTAATCTACCCTAGGTCACAGAGCTAGAAGTAGAAGAGCTGGGATTTAAACCCAAGTTATTTAGACTCCAACTCCCATAGTAAAAACAGTGTTGAGCTCCTTTTAACCCCCAAAGAATGAGTATGTTAATGGGTATATATGGACCAGTGCCACCACCCATCTGTCAGTTTGTCATACCAAGGTGGCTTGCACATTACTACAGTGCTGGAAGCTATGTCACTAATATTTTAAATACCAGCAGGGTCAACCAGGGTGGACATGTTCCAGTGGAGCTTCCAGACTAAGACAGATTATGCAGAAAGGCTGGTGATCTACTTCCAAAAATTAACCAGTGAAAATCCTATAGATCTCAACAGAATATTGTCCAGTATAGTATGTGAAGACGAATCTCCTAGGTTGGAAGGCACTGCACAATGGCTGCAACAAAGGACTCAAACATGCTAACAAAGGTGGTGCAATGTTTTGTCTTGCTGTACATAGGGTCATCATGAGTCGGAGCTGACTCAATGACAACTAACAACATGGACCAGTACATTCCAAGCAGAGAGAAGAGTATGAGAGAAAGCCCAGAGGCAGGGAAGTGTAGGGTGTGTGCCAAGGACAGGAGGATGAGAGCATGTGGTGGAAGATAAGTCATAAAGGCAGTTTGGGGCTTTGATTGAGTATTGAGGATGCTCTATCATTTGGTGGCCACTGGCTAATCACAATACTGGCATCTTTAGATAGCATCACATTTTATGCTATAAAAACAGCTTTAGAAAGCTCTGGTTTTTTCTGCTTTTAGGCCAAATCATTTCCCTCTCCCTCAATACTGTTCCTATAATCTTTGTTAGCACAACCCAATCTTCAGCATGTTTGGGCTGAGTAAGCGTGGATTTCCAGGGACGACTGCTTGTCCTTGCAATGGGCCTTCATGCTCTGGTGATCGTAATAGTAGAGACTCAGCTGCCCTCCAACTAATCACTTCTCTGAGAGGAGTAGTTGTTGCCTTGCATCTCCGCCTCATCAAAAGAAAAACAGATTGGCTTGTGAGCATTCTACTGGGACTGGTGTATGGCATGTTGCATTAATAGAATGTTTGAAGTACGGCCTTCAGAAAGTATGCTTCCGTTTGTTGCACTTTATCATAATCAGAGACTTGGAGCTTCAATTAAAAGGAAGAATAGGGTCTGAAATCTACTTATGGGATGAAAAGAAAGAGACAAGGCAAGAGGAATGTTGTGGAAGAGACCAAACCCATGTTTTCAATAGCAATGCACATTTCAACATTGTCCCAGTGATGTCCTATCTTGATAGAAGATTCGAGGTGCTTGGGGAGGAAGAGTGATGTGAAACAGTGACCTCCAAGGTCAAAGGACTCAGATCACAGAGTCATAAGCAGGAAGGAACAATGGCAATTAGCCTCTCATTTTAAAATTGGAGAAACTGAAGCCCAGAGGGGTACAAAGACTTACCCAAGGTCACACAGATGATTATCAATGGGACAAGATCTGAAGTATCCTGAGTTTCCAGTGAAGGGTCTGTATTATGCCACACTGCCTTCTAGGAGAGTGTGATTATAAGTAAATGTTAAGTGTTCTAGGGTGTCAGAAACCTGAGTATGAGCACGAATGGCCAGGGGAGACTTCAAGAAGGATGTAGAATCATGTGAGCTGGAATTTGAAGGATAGGTTGGGTTTGGATGAGAGGAGAGCAGAGGGCATTGCAGATGGAGGGGAATGCCCTCCACCTGCCCAGATTGTGCCAAGGCTGGCATCTCAGTATCAGGGAAAGAAGTAAGCAGATTCTTGTGGTGAAAAATTGCTACAGCAGTAAAATTAAATCCCCTTCCTGGAAGAAATTTAAACGCTTGTAAGAGATGAGAAATCTCAACCTTTGTGCCCTTGCTTAACTGTTTTAAGAAACCAACCAAGCTCCTCGGAAGTTTGAAAAGAGAAGGAAAAAACTGGGCTTGTCTCCCCATCTTAAAGGAAGAGTGTTTCCTTCTGGGAGCTATAAATATTCACAAAGCACCCTGAGGGTTTCAACCCCTGCAGGGCAGCCAGGGCAGGGGTAGTCCACCAAAGCCTTGGAGAGGCCAGTTTCAGCTTCCCCACAGACTCACCCATTCACCAATGGGTGACAGGACCACAGGATACCTGAGTCAACCTCACTAACCACACTTAGCACATTGGCCCATAACAAATATCCCTCAGCCAGAATGGAATGCAGTCTCTAAAATGACAAAGGCAAGGATAGCAGCTAACATGGAGAAGCATTTATAAAATAAGTCTAACTGAAAAGTGTAGAACCCATGGCCAAATCAGAAATGTCTAATATACTTAAGGAGGAATTAAGATTGGAAAGAAAAATGAACACTAGTGTGTTCAGCTGGTGGAATTATGGGTGCTTTTTAAATCTTTTAAAATAATCTTCATTATGGTTATATGTGATTTAAATAATAAATAAAAACATTTTGCAATACTTTGATCAACCACACTTGCCTTTCTCTCCAACCAACTTCCAACATACACTGGGCCAATAAAGGAAGTAAGAAAAGTTTTTCTTCAGTGCTCACCCTCCCACAACCTTCACCTAATACCCTCCTTCTGTACTCTGTATCATCTCACCCAAGGAGCCCTGGTGGCGCAATGGTTAAGTGCTTGTCCGCTAACAAAATGTCAGCGGTTCAAACCCATCAATCGCTCCGCAGAAGAAAAGACCTCCCTCCCATAGAAATTACAGCCTAGGAAACCCTATGGGCTAGTTCTATTCTGTCCTATAGGGTCACTATGAGTCAGAATCAACTCAACGGCACACAACAACAACATCATGTCACCCATGCCTAATTCCTTAACTGTTATCTCAAGCTACTGACTTCTCTCCCTTGTTCTTCCTACCACCCACCTCTCCAAAATATTTCCTATTATTAAGGCATCCTCAGTGCTCAGCAGGGTGTGCAGTAGACAGGAGCTCATAGAGGTAGGTTGCCCTCCAGGGTAATATATTTGCTTGATAGCTGGATAATCTCCAAAGATGGTCACCATCAATGCCATCCCTCCCTGTACACATATGCTACTTCCTTTCCTTATATCTGGGCTGGCCTTTGTGATTTGATTGACCAATAAACTGCAGTGTAAATGAAATTCTGAGGCTTCCAAGTCTAGGTCATAAAAAGCCTTGCAGCTTCCTCCTGGCTCTCTTGGAACACTCATTCTTAGGATGTTCCCTTTGGGAATGCAGCTACTATGCTGTGAGCAGTGCAAGCCACATGGAGAGGCCAAGTGTAGGTGGTTCAAATAAAAGCACCAGCTGAGCTCCAGCCAAGAGCTCAGTCCTGTGACTGTCAGTCATGTAAGTGAGCCGTCTTAGATGTCCAACACAGTCCAAGCTTTCAAATGACTCCAGCCCCAGTCTTCATATGACGAAAATTATGTAAGAGACCTCAAGTGAAAACCACCCAGACGATCACAAAGAGAGATAATTACTTGGTGTTTTAAGACAGTAACATTTGGAGTAGTTTGTAATGTAAATAGATAAGAATATTTTAAAATTTTTTTTTAAAGGAATGACAATGAAACTTCAGTTTTTATGGTCCTTGATTTGGTGAAAGTTTCTGAGAAGGATTTTTTTTTCTTCAATCATTCTTCATTCATCTACTCATTCATTTATTCCATCATCCAACTTAAACATAATAAAGAACACTTCTGTGTAAGGCACTGTGCCAGATGCCATGGGGCATAGGAAAGTGAATCAGAACTAGTCCATGCAAAAACAATATTTCTTCAAAGCCATTGATGTGTTTCATAAAAGTGACACAATTACTTGAGTTTGGATGTAGGAGATACCATTTCTAACTAAACAATCAAGGAAAGCTCTGGGGAGGAGCTGGACCAAGTGAGTATAATTTGAATAGACGCATATTTGGGTGAAAGGGCATTGAAGGAAATGGGAATAGTATAATCAAGGCCGCTGAAGCAAGAAATCAGGGAGCAGGCAGGAGAAGAAAGGAAAAGCCATCCAATTTGATTAGGAAGTAAGTAGGCCTGAAGAGAATGGTGGGCAGTAGGGCTGGCTGCCCTGGCCCTTAGTAGTTCTCCCTGAGTGACAGCCCTCTAAGCTACACTGTCGATATGTTCCCAAAGTCAGGGTCAATGTGATCTACAGTCTCCATCACAGACTGGTCACCAACTGTTTCCAGCTGCAAGCTTATTGTTTTGCCAAGACACTAGAGACAAACAAATGCAAGAATCAAGCCTAAATAAATCTCTAAGGAATTCAAAGTGCACATCTTTCTGTGTATAAAGTGCAGCCCCCGTTGCATTTATGAGATGCAGCTAAGTCCAAACACTCACCACCCATTAATATTGATAGACCCATGAAGACATTACTAGGTGGGAGAGTATGATCATAGCCCACAGTTAATGGGTGAAAGAATTGATCCTATTTCAATCTCTAGGGAAAGGCTAAAGTTGGAGCTAGACAAATGTCACAGGCCCTTGGGTCACAGGTATTGCCCCCAAAGTATTAGCTGACCTGGATTTCCAGTTCTGCTAGTAACTTTCAACATGAACTTAGGGAAGACACTGCCCCTCACTGAGCCTTAGTTTCTCCATCTACACAATGCAGGAATCAGAGTCAACAGTATGGGATCTGAGGTTGCTTTAAACTCTGACATTTCATGATGCTATGAGAGAGAAGCATGTTAACTATAGTGGGAAAAAGGGGTTCCCTCAACCTCAATCACATTCATGAAATCCTGACCAAGTCCTAATAGCATCAGTGTTTGCTGGTGCTATGTTTGAGTTAGTATTTGGCTGAGAGTAAGCTCAAACCTCAGATCCCATACAGTTGACTCTTCCCCAGGGCATCTGGAAACTGTGAACCAAGTCTCTCCTTCCTTGATCTAATTCTTGAGGTCAAACTTCATTATTGCATGCTTAAATGTCATACATTGAGATTTACCTTCATGCAAAACACACTGTCAGTATGAACTAGGGAAAGGGGAAATTCTTTTCACTAGATTTTCTTCCCTCCCTTCTTTGGAAAGTATTGTAACTTCATTTCACCTCGCCATAAATTTACTTCAATGAGTTGGAAAAACAGTGTTCAGCTTCTCATTAATATTTAAATAACTCATTAAAAGCTTATATTTTACTATATGCAAGAAGCCATGAAGCTTATGATAAAATGAATTACTAGCTCACTGACTTATAAATTGAGTGCCCTCAGTTCCTTAATTGAGGATACAGCTGTAGTTTTAAAAGGTCACAAGAAAGTGCACAACACGCAGGCCCTAATATCTCCAGGTCTGAGCACCGAGATGTACTTTCCTCCACATCAACAAGGGCTCCCTGTCTCAGGGGTTGAGGTACAGCTAGAGGCACACCATTGGCTAGCACTAGGATGAAGTCAGCCCATGCTGCTTCAGAAAGGAAAACCATTGCATTCCCTCCTCACCTGTGTCAGCTGAGACAACACCATGAACTACCACTCTCTCTTGCTGAGTCACCAGATAGGATTCAGAGGAGAAAATGGAAGAAGCCATTAGAACCCCATTCCTCATCAGTTCTGACTTGCAGGAAGTAATGGTGAAATGGACCTCTCAAACAAGGTTTACTTTAGGACCCTCTCTTTGATGTACCTGCTGATGTTTGCCCAAAGATGTTGCTTTCCTTTTTCCTTTGAGCTAGTGATGAGAGTTTGGAT
The DNA here is from genome assembly GCA_030035585.1 of Dugong dugon. NCBI lineage: Eukaryota > Metazoa > Chordata > Mammalia > Sirenia > Dugongidae > Dugong > Dugong dugon. The sequence continues at coordinate 62,660,809 of CM057478.1, read as the reverse complement.
AAGCAAGGGCAAGTCTTTGTTTGGGGAAAAAACAAGTATGTAAGAACAGTCTAATGCCTTATTCCATGCATCAAGAGACGTATAACATAGCAGCTTAAGAGCATAGACACTGAAGCCTGACTGCCTGGGTTTGAAACCCAGCCCTGCCACTCACAGTCAGTGTGATTCTAAGCATGCTACTTAGCCTCTCTGTTCACAGGTTTACTCACCTGTAAAATAGGGAAAATAACAGTTCTTACTACATGGTCATATGAGGACGATTAAATGACATTACGTATGTGAAGCAATAGAGCAGTTCCTAGCACATACTCTATGTTTGCCATTTTATTGCTGTGGGGTTTCTGTAGCTACCAAAACAGCCATAAAATTGAACTGGTTTTACATTTGCTGACCTGCTAATAGACTGTGACCAGCCCACAAGGATAACCCTTCCAGGTTTTTCCTGCTCAGGAACTACACAAGTCATGAACATTTCCTGAGTCAGGGAGGGGAAGGAATAGGACCTAGTATGTGCAGGGCAGTGACAAAAGCAATGGCTGGTCCGTCAAGAAACTTGTTTCCAGTCCTGGTCTTGGCTTGGATTATACATGTGATTCCTGTGGAGGCTGACCTGGATGGCCTCCATGGTCACCTCACAGTTCTAAGACTGTGGCACAGTGGGGCCCAGCACCCTGTCACAACACCCCACTCTTGGAAAGTGAAGTGCTATCATCATGGCTAACATGCCTTTTGAAAGACCTCTTTGCCATCATCCAAACTTCCCTAGAACTGGGTCAGTAGCCCCAGTGCCTGCTTCACCCCACAGGGTTGGGCTAGTTTCAGGTCATATCTGCCTGCAATTCATACCTGCCTCTGTCCTGACATGAAATAATGATGCTGGAGAGGTCTATGCCCTTTACATCTGCACATTTCTATAATCCCCACCTTCCTGGATACCCAAAAACTTCTGGGCCTCACAGATCACAGCCTAGTTATAGCAGGTTTTTTGCCTTGAGCTAATAGAGGGTTAGCTCTATTCAAGGAAAACTCTGAGATAACTAAACTACACTTGCTTTTCTGTCCTGCCCAAATGTTTTCTGGGTTATGTCAGTTCACTGAGCTGTCAAAGACACTTGAGATGAATCAAATGTTCTTTGTGCATGGTATGGCCACACAAACCATACACACATACTCACATTGCTCTTTAAATCACCATATAGTAAGAGTAGAGAAAAGATGAAAAATCGGAGTGCAGAAAAAGGAGAACTTTATAGGCACTCACCCATTCTTCCTCCAAGTTGCACCTGTGGGGTTTAAAAATCCAGGCGAGTCTTGATTCTTACCTGCATTGAGCTGAGTAAGATATTTGGCAATCAGGATTCAGTAAACAACTTTGCTGAGCAGGCAAAAAGGAGAGAGGGTCCTGCGTAGTGCTTCTCCTGCTCTTGTCTCAGCAATGTTAATGGGGCACTTAGGGACAGATGGGGACATAGAGTGGCCTTCAGCATATGTACTAGAATGTGAATACCTTATGTTGGGGAGCATTATTGCATTTTAGACAGGTGAGTGATAGCCTTCCCACATTGTGGGCTCTAGTCAAGTGTTTCTTGGTTGATGTTTTCTCTCACTTCATAGGCTCCCTTGACTAATAAAGCAAGTTGAAAAGCATAGCACACAGTTTCTACTTAATTAGATGCTTTCTGTAAAACTTGAACTCTTTGTTAAAATACATCAGCATAACCATTCATTCGAATTGGCATAAATGCCATATTTAAATGATATGCTTATTTCTAATGCAAAAATATAAATATGTAGGTATAATTAGATGCTTTGCTCACCAAGCCTTAACTTTCTGGTGACTATTTAAACCAGTGGCTCTTAACTTTATGGATGTTCCTGGCCATTCTGAGAATCTCTTGGAAGCTATCAATCCCTCCTCTAAAGAGGCATCCACAATCATTTTGCTTACAATTTCAAAGGATTCATAGATCCTATGAAGCCCATCCACAAACCTTCCCCCAGAGTCTATAGAACCAGGTAGAGAACCCCTAATTTAACTCCCTTTTGTTCTCAATCCTAGTCCTAGCTTCAATATTATTCTTCTCTACTCTGAGATTTTGTAACATTTAGAGTTTAGGCAAAAGCCCTTGCCTAGCCCCAATAATGTCTCAGAACCTGATTTTAGGGATATCTGGCACCAGAAGCACACGTAAACCAAACATTTAAAGAAGACTTAATACCGAACACCTCTCAAATTCTTCCAAAGAATAGAAGAGGATGTAACACTTCCTAACGCATTTTATAGGCCAGCATTAAACCCTGATACAAAAGCCTGATAGACACCACAAGAAAAGAAAACTACAGACCAATATCTCTTACAAATATAGATGCAGAAACCCTCAAAAAAATACTAGCAAACAGAATCCAACACCATATTAAAAGGATCATAAACCACAACTAAGTGGGATTTATTCCAGGAATGCAATGGTGGCTAAACAAAAGAGAACCAATCAATGTAATATACCACATTAACAGAACCAAGAAAAGGAGCCATGTGATCATCTCAGTTGATGCAGGAAAGGCACTTGACAAAGTTCAATACTCTTTCATGATGAAAACACTCAAAAACCTAAGAATAGAGAGGAAATTTCTCAACAGTATAAAAGGCACTTATGAAAAACTCACAGCTAATATCATACTCAATGGTGAAAGACTGAATGCTTTTCTCCCAAGAGTAGGAAAAAGACAAAGATGCCCATTTTTTTTTCACTGCTGTTCAACATTGTACTTGAAGTTCTAGCCAGAGCAATGAAGCAAGAAAAATAACTATTAGGCATCCAAATTGGAAAGGAAGATGTAAAAAATCTCTATTCATACATGATATGATCCTATATATAGAAAATCCCAAAGAATCCACAAGAAAGTTACTAGAGCTAAAAAATAAATTAAGCAAAGTTGCAGGATGCAAGATCAACACACAAAAATCAGTTGTGTTTCTGTTCGACAGCAATGAACAAAAAGAAAAAAAGAAACAATTCCATTTATATCACATCTAAAAGAATAAAATACCTAGGAATAAATTTAAACAAGTGAAAGACTTACACATTGAAAACTATAAAACATTGCTGAAAGAAATTAAAGAAATCTAAGTAAGTAGAAAGACACCTTATGTCCATGGATTATAAGACTTAATATTATTAAGATGTCAGTACTATCCAAAGTGATCAACAGATTTGTTATGGACTGAATTGTGTCCCCCAAAAATAACTGTTGACTTGGCTGATTCCCAGTATTGTGTGATTGTCCACCATTTTGTCATCTGATATGATTCTGCTACGTTTGTAAATCCTGCCTCTATGATGTTAATGAGGTGGGATTAGAGGCAGTTATGTTAATGAGGCAGGACTCAATCTACAAGATTAGATTTTGTCTAAAGCCGATCTCTTTTGGATATAAAAGAGAGAAACAAGCAAAGAGATGGGGAGCTTCCTACCACCAAGAAACAAGAGCCAGGAGAAAAGTGTGTCCTTTGGACCTGGGGTCCCTACCCTGAGAAGCTCCTTGACTGGGGAAGATTTATGACAAGGACCTTCCCCCAGAACAGACAGAGAGAGAAAGCCTTCCCCTAGAGCTAGCACCCTGAATTTGGACTTCTAGCCTCCTAGACTGTGAGACAAGAAATTTCTTTTTGTTAAAGCCATCCACTTATGGTATTTCTGTTATAGCAGCACTAGATAACTAAGATAAGATTCAATGCAAGCACTATCAGAATTCCAAAAGCCTTATTTGCAGAAATGGAAAATCAAAGTCTCAAATTTATATGGAATTGAAAGAGGCCCTGAATAACCAAAGCAATCTTGAAAAAAGAAGAACACAGGAGGACTCACACTTCCCAATTTCAAAATGTACTATAAAGCTACAGTAACCAAAGCAGTGTGATATTGATAGAAATATAGACCAACGGAAGGGTGTTGAGGGTCCAGAAATAAACTCACACATCGATGGCCAATTAATTTTCTATGACGGTGCCAAGTCTATTCAATGGGGAAAGAATATTCTCTTCACCAAATGGTGCTGGAACAACTAGATTTCCACATGCAAAAGGATGAATTTGGATCTATATCTCACACCCACCATGTATGAAAATTAACTCCAGAGGGATCAATGACCTAAATATGAGAACTAAAACTCTTAGAAGAAAACATAAGAATAAAAAACCCCAAGACCTTTCTTTTTACAATGGATTTTTCGATGTGATACCAAAAGCATGAGTAACAAAAGAAAAAATTGACAAATTGGGCTTCATCAAAATTTAAAACTTCATGCATCAAAGGGTTTTATCAACAAAATGAAGAGACCACGTACAGAATGGTAGAAAATATTTGGTACACATATATCCAATAAGGTTTTAATATCCAGAATATATTAAGAAGTCCTACAACTCAACAAGAAAAAAACAAACAACCCAATTTTAAAACGGGCTAAGGACTGAAATAGACATTTCTCCAAAGAAGATATAAAAATGGCCAAAAAGCACATGAAAAGATGCTCAACATCAAAATTCAAATCAAAATCATAAGGAGGTACTACCTGATATTCACTAGGATGGCTAGTATCAGAAAAATAACAAGTGTTGGTGAGACTATGGAGAAATTGGAACTCTCATGCATCACTTGTGGGAATGTAAAATGATGCAGAAGTGGTGGGAAAAAGTTTGGACGTTCCTCAAAAAGTTCAGCGTAGAATTACCGTGTGACACAGCAATTCCCTTCCTAGGTATATACTCCCAAAGGATACATGTACAACAATGCTCACTGCAGCTTTACCCACAATAGCCAAAAAGTAGAAACAACCCAACTGTCCTTAAATAGATGAATGAACAAAATGTGGTATATATATACATATGAATATTATTCAACCATAATGGAAAGTGAATTTCTGAGACATGCTATGACATGAATGAACCTTGAAAACATGCTTGAGTAAAGTAAGTTAGACACAAAGGACAAACACTGTGTGATCCCACTTACGTCAAATATTCAGAATAGGGAAATGTATAAAGACAAAAGTTTATTAGTGGTTACGGGGACTGTGGGAAGCAGAGAATGAGGAGTTATTGATTAAGAGGTACTGAGTTTCTGTTTGGGGTGATGAAAAACTTATGGAAATAGACGGTGGTGATAGTTGCACAACATGGTGAATGTATTTAATGTCACTGAACTGTACACTTAAAATTGTTAAAATGACAAAAAAAAATTGTTTTATATATGTTGTTGTTGTTGTTAGGTGCCGTCGAGTCAGTTCCGATCCATAGCGACCCTATGTACCACAGAATGAAACGCTGCCCAGTCCTGCACCATGCTCACAATCGTTATGCATGAGCCCATTGTTGCAGCCACTGTGTCAATCCATCTCGTTGAGGGTCTTCCTCTTTTTCGCTGACCCTCTACTTTACCAAGCATGATGTCCTTCTCCAGGGACTGATTCCTTCTGACAACATGTCCAAAGTATGTAAGACATAGTCTCGCCATCCTTGCTTCTAAGGAGCATTCTGGTTGTATGTCTTCCAAGACAGATTTGTTCATTCTTTTGGTAGTCCATGGTTTATTCAATACTCTTCACCAACACCACAATTCAAAGGCGTAAATTCTTCTTCGGTCTTCTTTATTCATTGTCCAGCTTTTGCATGCATATGATTCGATTGAAAATACCATGGCTTGGGTCAGGTGCACCTTAGTCTTCAAGGTGATATCTTTGCTTTTCAGCACTTTAAAGAGGTCTTTCAAGAATATTTTCCAAATGCAATGCGTCTTTTGATTTCTTGACCACTGCTTCCGTCGGTGTTGATTGTGGGTCCAAGTAAAATGAAATCCTTAACAACTTCAATCTTTTCTCCGTTTATCATGATGTTGCTTATTGGTCCAGTTGTGAGGATTTTTGTTTTTTAAGTTGAGGTGTAATCCATACTGAAGGCTGTGGTTTTTGATCTTCATCAGTAAGTGCTTCAAGTCCTTTTCACTTTCAGCAAGCAAGGTTGTGTCATCTGTATAACGCAGGTTGTTAATGAGTCTTCCTCCAATCCTGATGCCCCATTCTTCTTCATATAGTCCAGCTTCTCAGATTATTTGCTCAGCATACAGATTGCATAGGTATGGTGAAAAAAAAAAAAAAAACCCTGACGCACACCTTTCCTGACTTTAAACCATGCAGTATCCCCTTGTTCTGTCTGAACAACTCCTTCTTGATCTGTGTACAGGTTCCTCATGAGGACAATTAAATGTTCTGGAATTCCCATTCTTAGCAATGTTATCCATAATTTGTTATGATCCACATAGTCGAATGCCTTTGCATAGTCAATAAAACACAGGTAAACATCTTTCTGGTATTCTCTGCTTTCAGCCAACATCCATCTGACATCAGCAACAATGTCCCTCATTCTGCATCCTCTTCTGAATCTGGCTTGAATTTCTGGCAGTTCCCTGTCGATGTACTGCTGCAACAGTTTTTGAAAGATCTTCAGCAAAATTTTACTTGTGTGTGATATTAATGATATTGTTTGATAATTTCCGTATTCCATTAGATCACCTTTCTTGGGAATAGGCATAAATATGTATTTCTTCCAGTCCACTGGGTAGGTAGCTGTCTTCCAAATTTCTTGGCATAGATAAGTAACCACTTCCAGCGCTGTATCAGTTTCTGAAACATCTCGATTGATAGTCCGTCAATTCCTGGAGCCTTGTTTTTCACCAATGCTTTCAGTGCAGCTTGGACATCTTCCTTCAGTACCATTGGCTCCTGATCATATTCTACCTCTTGAAATGGTTGAACATCGACCGATTCTTTTTGGTATAATGACTGTGTATTCCTTCCACCTTCTTTTGATGCTTCCTGAGTCGTCTAAGATTTTCCCCCATAGGATCCTTCACTATTGCAATTCGAGACTTGAATTTTTTCTTCAGTTCTTTCAGCTTGAGAAACACCAAGCATGTTCTTCCCTTTTGGTTTTCTATCTCCAGCTCTTTGCACATGTCATTGTAATACTTTGTCTTCTCGAGCTGCCTTTTGAAATCTTCTGTTCATTTTTTTTATTTCATCATTTCTTCCTTTTGCTTTAGCTACTCGACATTCAAGAGCAAGTTTCAGAGTCTCTTCTGACACCCATTTTGGTCTTTTCTTTCTTTCCTGTCTTTTTAATGACCTCTTGCTTTCTTCATGTATGATATCCTTGATGTCATTCCACAACTCGTCTGGTCTTCAGTCATTAGTGTTCAATGCGTCAAATCTATTCTTGAGATGGTCTCTAAATTCAGATGGGATATACTCAAGGTCATACTTTGGCTGTTGTAGACTTGTTCTAATTTTCTTCAGTTTCAACTTGAACTTGCATATGAGCAATTGATGGTCCATTCTGCAGTCTGTCCCTGGCCTTGTTCTGACTAATGATATTGAGCTTTTCCATCGTCTCTTTCCACAGATGTAGTCAATTTGATTCCTGTGTATTCCATCTGGTGAGGTCCATGTGTATAGTTGCCGTTTATGTTGGTGAAAAAAAGTATTTGCAATGAAGAAGTCGTTGGTCTTGCAAAATCCTATCATGCGATCTCTGGCATCGTTTCTATCACCAAGGCCATAGTTTCCAACTACTGATCCTTCTTCTTTGTTTCCAACTTTCACATTCCAATCACCCATAATTATCATACATCCTGATTGCATGTTTGATCAGTTTCAGACTGCAGAAGCTGGTAAAAATCTTCAGTTTCTTCATCTTTGGCCTTAGTGGTTGGTGCGTAAATTTGAATAATAGTGTATTAACTGGTCTTCCTTGTAGGCGTATGGATATTATCCTATCACTGACAGCGTTGTACTTCAGGATAGATCTTGAAATGTTCTTTTTGACGATGAATGCAATGCCATTCCTCTTCAAGTAGTTGTTCCCAGCATAGTAGACCATATGATTGTCTGATTCAAAATGGCCAATACCTGTCCATTTCAGCTCACTAATGCCTAGGATATTGATGTTTATATGTTCCATTTTAATTTTGACAACTGCCAATTTTCCTAGATTCATACTTCGTACATTCCATGTTCCAATTATTAATGGATGTTTGCAGCTGTTTCTTCTCATTTTGAATTGTGCCACATCAGCAAATGAAGGTCCCGAAAACTTGACTCCATCCACGTCGTTAAGGTCAACTCTGCTTTAAGGAGGCAGCTCTTCCCCAGTTTTGAGTGTCTTCCAACCTGGAGGGCTCATCTTTTGGCACTATATCAGACAACGTTCTGCTGCTATTCATAAGGTTTTCACTGGCTAATTCTTTTCAGAAGTAGACTGCCGGGTTCTTCCTACACATATTTTTACCATAGTAACATTTTTTTTAAATCCCACTTAAGTTTTCCTTCATCATGGCTTTAACTGTTCTAGCAAATATTTCCCTAATTTAATGAAAGTTGGGCCTTTGTTTGCCCTTTTACCTTCTTTATCTTGGAACCTATTTATTTTTTCACTTTATAGCCAAGAAAAGAAAAGAGAAAACTGTTAAAGAGTAACAATGTCTTGCTGATCATCAAGAAAACCCATGACTTGCATTCCTCTAATTAGGGGGAGTTGATTTTCTTTCTATTTCAACAAATGTGTTTGAAGTTCCTGCACTCTTTTCTAATCAACAGTCTGAAACATGGCTATGTATGTTTAATCTTTCTCATTAAAGACTCTCCCGTGACCTAAACTTCACTGCCTTTGGTATAGATCCCACCTGCCACCTTCTAAAAGAAAAGTATCCCTTTAGACAGATCAGAATTTTTAAACAGACCGGAATAAGGATTTTAAGCAGATATGCTTTCTCTGTTGGTCTGGAAGCCCTCAAATCTGATGTTGGAAGAGGTTGTTCAGACCATACAAATTGGTTAAGGCAGAAAGTGAAGCTCTGAACTTTAGTTTCCTCGTCTGTAGAAACAAGGCTGCTGATAACAGTACTAATCTTGCATGGTTGCTGTCAGGATTAAAGAAGACAATGCACGCAAAGCACCTGGCACAGCACCTGTCATGCAGCAGCTAAGAGTAACTGTCAAAGTGGCCTCAAGCAAGGGCAGCTACAGCACCATGGACAGCTCCTCACAGCCAGCCATGTTAAAAGGTGTCTTTTCAGATTTCTACTTAACAGCTGCCTTGTCAGGCAGCCCTGCTCTGTGAAGGACTCTCTGGTTCTGAAAAGAACCTTGACCACTTAGACAATCTCTGGCTTTGCTGTGTCAGGAAAATCATCCTCTTCTCCATGTCTACCTGAAGGTACAACCAGCCTAACATGAGGTTCATCAAAAGGTTCTAAGTGGAACATAAAGTGTGGAACATAAAGTGATACTCGTGAGGAGTGTGTCTCTTAGCTCAAGTAGATACAAGAGACTAAACAGGCAGCTTCTGTCTGGAGGTGAGACGGGAAGGCAGAGAGGGTTACGAGCTGGTTGAAAGGACATGGGGAATCAGGGGTGGAAAGGAGGAGTGTGCTGTCACAGTATGGGGAGAGCAATTAGGGTCACATAACAATGTATGCATAAATTTTTGTACCGGAAAAAATAAATAAATAAAAAGTTTCTAAGTCCTCAGAGGTCTTGCTGGATTAGATACTTGGGTTTCCCTTCAGCATCCTGTGGCTAAATCCCCAGCTGACCATTTTTCATAGATCCTTCTTCCCTTGGGGTAAAAACAGAGGGATTAGGCCTCTTTGTAACTGCCCTTGGTTCTGGATTCATCCCTACAGACTGTATCCCCTGGCTAACATTCATTTCCCAGGGCAATTGTCTGGCCCTGCCATGTACTTTCTTGGCCTCGTATGTGGGTTCCAGGGCAGATTCCCACTACATTTAGGACAGCTATTTCACACAAGTGAAAATACCAGCCAAGGCACTATCTTTCTAAATAAAACGCTGACTAAATGTTAGCAGTCTTCTTTGTCAGAATGGGGCAGGAGCTGTGAGGAGGGCTGAGCAAACATGTTGATGTGCTCTTTGATAACAGTCGTCAGCTGCTTGAGTTCTTGCCACGTGCTGCTCCATGGGGCTGCCCACACAATAGCATGTGCATCCAGGTTTCATTTCCTCACCTTATCTCCAAGACAGACTTCTTAACTCCTCAGTGCCAGCACTACGTGTTGGCAATACAGGTGGTCTGTGTTTGATGCAGTAGTTTTGCTCCTAAAAAATATGTTAAAAATCAGAATTTTGTAAAGTGAGTGTCACTTCATCATTGATTGACATTAGAATTGTTAAGTACCTCCTTTTACTTTCCAATCGTCCTCTGACTGTGTCTCTTAACACTTCAGTTTCCAGTTGCTACACCTCCTGCCAAACCAGCCAAGTCAGGTGTTGGAGGAGTTTGATTATTATAGATCAACTTTTCCCTAAGACGGGTCTTGTTACTACTTCCCTGGACAATAGCAAGTCTCATGATTGTTTTTCTCACCTTTTTTCTCCACCTTCAGCCCAGCTTACACAAAACTTCTAGATTAATTTTGGCTAAGCACATATGCTTTGTTTGTTGTGTGCCATCAAGTCAATTCTAACTCATAGAGACTCTATACGACAGAGTAAAACTACCCCATAGGGTTTTCTTGGCTGTAATCTTTATGGGAGCAGATTGCCAGGTCTTTCTCCTGCAGAGCACCTGGTGAGTTCAAATGGCCCATCTTTTTAGTTAGCAGCCAAGCACTTAACCATTGTGCCACCAGGGCTCCTTAAGCACACATAGCCCTGCTTAAAATCCTTGTTTTTAACGGCTTTTCACTGTCTACAAAGTTATATACAAAACCCACACCCTAGTATTCATTGTCCTTGATATGGCCTTAACCAACTTTTCCTTCTCTTTTTCCTAATAAATAGCCCCCATATACCAGCTGGATTGATCAATAATTCCAAGCATGTTTGCCCTTGTGCCTTTATCCATGCAGTTCTGTTCTCCTGGAATAATTTCCCCCTTCCCATAAAATCCTTCCATTCTTTAGGGTCACTGCAACCCCATTTCTTTGTGCAACCTTTGCTAAAGTAACAATAGAGGCTAACATTTATTAAGCACTGAGGATATACCAAGCACTGGGCTAAGCAGGTTGCAGACATCACATCTCACATATTTCTAACAACAACAACGTATTACTGCCCATATTTTCAGATGAGGAAAATAAGGTTTAGAGAGGTTGAATTTCTTGCCCAAGGTGTTAAAACTATTGAGTAGTGAAGCAGAATTTGAACTCAGACAGCCTGAGTGTGGGCCCTCATCTTTAAACCACTCTTCTGTGCTGCTACATTCAACCCCTAGCACTTCATTAACTCTTACAGCACTTTCTTCACTCCACCTTGTGTTATAATTAACCAAACCTTGCCACTGAGTTGATTCTGACTCACAGCGACCCTACAGTACAGAGCAGGATTGCCCCATAAGGCTTCCAAGGCTGTAAATCTTTAAGGAAGCAGACTGCCACATTTTTCTCCTGAGGAACAGCTTACGGGTTCAAACCCCCAACCTTTTGGTTAGCAGCTGAGCACTTAATCACTGTGCCACCAGAGATCCTTGTGTTATAATTACCATCTGTACATTTGTCTTCCGTCACTCTGGATTGTGAATTCATTACCAACTTTGCCCTATTATCTATTCATCTATATTTATAATCATCACAGTGCCTGGAACCTTAGTAAGGAGAACATCTATGAGTGGGGAGGGGGTATTTTGGATGAAGGAAGAAGCCTGCTGTACTCCCAGAGATATGTGACCATGAAAGGGAAAAAGGTAAGTCTCATTCTAAGCACATATGGCAGTCCTTAGAGAAATACCTACTTGATTGGGGCAAGAGGGAAGACAGCTGACATCACTACAGCCAGGCAGAGCTCAGAGCCCAACTGCAGGGGGCTGCATTTTCCAACTAGTTCTTTCTTCTACACCTGTCTAAAGGGACTGGGACAGGATAACAGTAAACCCACTTAGAGAGCAAGAGTCATGATGTGGTTCACCTCAGAAAAACAGTATGTGGCCTGAGGGAAGTCAGCCAAGCCTCTGGCTGAGGCAGAGCTGTCTGGAAACTAGAGTGAGGATGCAAAAGGAGGGGGTGGGCTGAATGACCTGCCAATGAGGTACTCTGCTTGTATCAGTCAGGATCCCAGCAAGAGACAGACGGTACCCACAAACTGGATGATTTTGAGGAAAATGTAATAGACTCCTCAAGAGAATGTGGTAGGGTATAGGGAAGCCATGAGGGGCAGTGCTGTGTCCAGGATCCAGTAATAGTAGGGGCATTACCACCCTTAAGCCTGAAAGGGCCAGGGAGGGAGTGGCCACTGGAACCTGGAGACAGAGAAGCTGCCTGACAGAAGTAGTGACCTTCAGTCTAGGGATACACCCAGGACGTGGCAACCTTGGAGTAAGGTTGTTGAGGGAATGAATGTCCACCCTCACTCTTGTCCCTCCCTCTAATCTCTTTCTCAGACTCCCCATTGGCTGAACCCAACCAGAATCCAGAGAGCAAGTAAGCCTATTGGTGTCATCCATAGAAGCCAGCCTCCCCTCTGGTAGAGTAGGAGAAAAGCGGATCTGGAGGAGCAAAGGGAGATAGCCAAGTCAGAGTCACAATCCAGCTCAGTGACTTTGTCATCAAAGTACAGACTCTCAGAGTAAGAGACTGTCCTGCCTGACATCCTAAATTCACAGAGGAGGACTCTGACCAGCAGGAGGGGATGTGCCTCCCCCAAGGTCTTATGGTGTTTTAGAGGCAGGGTTGAGAATAGAACTCAAAATATCAGACTCCCAGGTCAGGACCTCTTATACCACCCAGGGCTACAAGATGGAGATTATGGGTTAAATCCAAATTGCTGAAATATTTTGTTAGGCTTATCCAGTGTTGGATTTTAACTGAATTATTTTCCAACTTAAAAAAAAAAAAAACCAAGACATTTCACATAAAGATCCAGAGATTCAACTTCTCTTTAAAATCAGAAGATCTGGCAACTCTGGGCCCACATTCATCAAGTCTACAGAAGACTTGAGCTGAGCCACAGACGTCTGCTCTTGAGCGGTCCACACCAACCAGCCCCCATCAATTGCCTACTTCACTAATTTATCTACTGTCTAGTCCTGACAAGCATTTCGATTATCAACCACTTCCTAAACACATAGGCATCAATAACTAATCAATATGCTATCCCTCGCAGTCAGTATTTAGAGACTCCAAGACTTTAGAAACAAGGGAAATAAGACTGTGTTCTGAGAATTAAACTGTAAAAGTCAACCCACAGTCATTCAAAGCAGAGGTAGGCAAAGTTGTCTTAAAGAGATAAATGTCCCCAAGTGTGTGATACAGGTGAGCAACCTGAATGAATATGTGACATAGTTAAAGAAGGAATATGTCAGTGAGTCAAGTCAGAGACAAAACTGTTGATATCCACTGAAGTTGATATCCAATCAGGAAGAGAGGCTGTACTCTGAAACACAGCCCGACCATTCCCAGGACAAAGATGATCCACAGTGCAGTGAGTGCATCACCAAATCAATCCATCAATCATTCAAGTCATTCCATGCTCCTTGATCTGGCTCCATGCTCATCAAACCACTTCCGATTCAGACCCTGGTTTCCACGTAGCAAGTACTAGTTTCCTTGCACTTTGATGTACTAGCTTTCTGACTGATTGCATCAGTCTTAGGAGCTTGGTTAAAGGGCTCCAACCCCTGAAAATCAATTGCACTCTCCATGCCCTGCAAAATCTAGTTTCTGAGCCTGAGAGACTAAGAGCCAGATGTTCCCCCTGGAGACCTCTTGTGAGCCAGCAAGCTGGCCTTCCTGGTGCATTTCCTCCCTCTTCTCCTCCCCTGTCCCCATGCATATGCCAGAACCTCATCTTTGGCCATATGGCCTCACTTAAAAAATAATAACATTGCATATGCATTTTAACAGGGGTCTTCTTGACACAATGTCTTCCTGAAAAGGAGAAACTCTGACCTGCTTGTCTACATGTGGCTATTTAAATTAAATAAAGTTCAAAATTCAGTTTCTTGGCCATACTAGCCACATTTCAGGTAGTCAATAACTACGTATGGGTAGTGGCTGCTATATTGGACAGCTAAGACATACACCATTCCTATCACTGCAGAAAGTTCTTTTGGATAGCTCTGATTTTGATGATAGAATCCACATAAGACAGGGAGCTAAGTGTGAACAGAGGCACCTTCAGGTGGCTCTTAAATTACAACTCTTGGGTTTTCACCTGCTGCACCTCTTGGGTTTTTCACCTGCTGCACCTGCATGAGTGGCCTGACCAGTTGTAGAGCCCAAGAGAGTGTGGGGAGTGGGTAGCAAGAGGTTCTGGACAGTCTTCCAGGGCCTGCCTGACCTCCACACCTCACCAATGTCCCTGCCTAAGGCAGAACTCAAACCTGAACTGAGAGGGAGTTCTTCACAGACACTTCATCACCTTCTGGAAGCTGAGTGACTACAAAATGCTAAACCTCAGACAAAGCTCCAAATCCCTCCTTTGTCAGGATCTGACACTCACTATGACTCCACAAAGGAGGTTCAAAGAGGACAGAAAAAGAACAAGTCCTCTCATCCAGATGGCCCTGCACAGGCTTCCTTGCCAACTAGCTCATGAATTCCTTACCAGGCTTTGTAAGGATGGCCAGGCAGGATTACTATGGTCATTTTATAGATGAGGAAACTGCATCTCAGGGAATTTGATAAATTGTTCATGAAAAAAGGCTGAGAAGCTTCAGGTGAAGCCAGAATTTGAGTCTGGATCCTACTCCTGGCTTACTGGTTTTTCCTCTTATACCATGTTGCCTCTTTAGAAAAGAGCTCCCAAGATTGCAAGCCATTTGCCCAATGTCTCTAATACCACTGAACTGTTGATAGCAAGACATGAGTGAGCCTACAGAGGAAACTAGCTTAGATGTCTGGGTAGTTTTGGGAGACTAACTTCACTTACTATGAGGTGCTCTGCTTTCTATTCTGTAGTGGGGGGCAGGGATGGTGCTAATGGCCTCTTTCTAGCCACATAGGAATGCTGGAACAATATAGTGAAATAATGGATGAGAAAATCATTGGGAAGATGGTAAGAAGCTCAGAGGATTACAAGCCTCTTCCTTCTTAGAACCCAAACAAAAGTAAAGCTAAAATAAACAGACATTTTCTCAGCCTTTAACGAAGCAGAAAAATGTCAAAGAAACAAGCTTACATCAGATAGATTATATATAAATTTTCCCCTGGGAGTCTATCTGTCAGAAAAGGTTCAGCTCAGCCTCCTGTATTTGCCCAGTCATGGTCCTGAATAATGAGAATTACTCTTAATGACTGTGATGGGTCTTCTGAATCACCAGAAGCACTTTCCTAGATTTTCATAGAATGGATTTCACTGTAGTATAATTATTTTGACTTCGGTAACCGGTGTGTGGTATGTATGATGGCCCTCTTAACAGAATATGACATTTTTTTTTCTAATTATTCTGAATGATGGGGATTTTATTCTATCTTTGAAAAATCATTTGGGTTTGTCACCGACTTTTTTGAGGAGGAGAGTGCAGTGGGGAGAAAATTTCAGTTTTCCATGAGTTTTAATTCTGGTCCAGTTTTATGTTTCGTGTTATATGGCCTGCCAAATACAAGACTGTAACAAAATGGGGTGTGGGAAGCCTCGTCTAATGACAGTCTTCTGGGGACAGAAAAGGGAAGAACAGAAGGGAGAGAAAGACAGAATGTGTGTGTTCAGAGAAAGAGAGACAGACTGAGCCAACAGTAATGCTCCTTCCAGGAAATCCTGTACCATGGAAGTTCCCACCTATGAGTGAAGGGATTTCTAAGCCCACTAGAGAGTTTACAGGGCTCAATCCAATTCTCACAGAATGAAAGTCTGCGTGCATCTAATAGCCTTCTCCAGCCGTGCCAGTTCCAATCTAAGAAAGAGTCTTTCTGAAACAAAGACAGGGCAAGAGGCTGACAAGACTAAACTTTATTGAGTGTAATGCTGTCGAATGCAATTCTCTAGACAATACTTCTTAGCTTTTCAGATGGTTCTCATTTCACCTCAAGCCTATTGATCTCCTGCCGGATGATCTGGGCAGCTATGTGCACTGTTTACTGAGGTGTTTCAGTCAGGGCTCTGCAACAACCACCCTTCAGCCAAGTGAGGGTTTTTCCTTCTCACCTCCATGGTTTCCCCTTACGTTGTAGTTAGAACAGGATGTACACCTGGAGGTTTGTATTACCCTTCCAGGGAATCGACTCACTCTAAATTACCTCCTCCCCCCAAGTGAAAATCAGCTCATTGATTCATTCAACAAACTTTTATTTAGTGACCACTAAAACCTCAAACAAAGGCCTATTTCCTCAAGACCCAATTAAATTACTAGAGTTAATCTGAGCCCAATTTCCTATGTCAATGTTCATGTGCACGTGTATGTGTTTATCTGTGTGTTTAGGGAAAATGTTTACAAGATACCGTAAGCAAATATAAGTTGCACTCTGTGAATTGAGAAAAGTCTTTGTGACTATCTGGACTTTTCTATATTCAAAATAAACACATTTCCAATTGTTCTGGGCCCTTGAAAGGGTTCTTTTCTCTTGCGGCCCCTATCTAGGTTTTTTCATCTGACCCTGATGAGAATGGAGCCCTTCCAAGACCAAGGTTGGACTGTTCTACAAGGATCTTGGGCATTTTCCAAATAACCAAGTGGAAGCCTAGCCTTCTACAGGGATCACAAGGGGAAGGATGGAGAGAACACGGAATGTAGACGCTGCACAAATTAACTGCATCACCACTGTGGAGACAACGTTCCATCATGGACAGAACAAACTCTGACAGCTAAAATACCTGGGCTCCAGCCAGGCCACTACTTATCTGCTTACTGACCCTGTTGTCTGAGATGCTTAAGCTCTCTACACCTAAGATTTTCATCTGAAAAATGGGGATGAGAAGTGCCCATATCTCTTCCAGAAAGAAAGGCTATCCATGTGAAAGCACTTCATAATATATCATTTCAGTCATTATTTGCTAGGGCATGCTGTGGCAACAAACAATCCCCCAAAATATCAGTAGTTTAACACCACAAAAGTCTATTTCATTCAAAGCACATTCTCCATGTCGTAGTCCAATAGGCCCAGGTGGTGGGGACTCTGTGCTGGCAGTTGCTTCCACAAGCCGCATGTCATGGGGGAAGGACTGTGGTAAGTCACACATTTGTTCTTAAATCTTCCACCCAGAAGTGACACACATTACTTCTGATCATATTTCGGTCACCAAGTCAAGTCATGTGGCCATGCCTAACTTCAAAAGAGATGCAAAAGTACAATCCTACCATGAGCCTGGAACAAAGGTGGATGAACTCTGAAACTAATAAAACTTAAGCTTCAGGCCCCTCATTTTCAAAGACCCCTTCCATTGCCCCAGGAGAGGTCAAATCAATGGGTTCACATGGTCATGAGCTTTGGAAAAGTTGCGAAGTAAGATATTTTTGTATCTTGCATAAGCTTCAAGCCACATAAAATGTGAATTGTCCCTGGACTGGAAGGAGCACTAGAATATATAAACAACTGCAATGACTACTATCATTACCTAAGTAAGCTGAGTTTTTCAAGTGTGCTTCTCTGTTCTCACAAGCTGATGTAGAATCAGGATAAGAATAGTGTTTGATCCTAAAAAAAGGGCATAGGGATACAGTGATGGATGCTCTCGCTTCTCCTACCCATATTCTTTCCTTGATCTCAATTCCTCTTGTAACTTCTTGCTTTACGTGTGTTTAAGTCTCATCTCCCTGTAAGATTATAAGCTATTTGAGAAAATGCTGTTGTTGTTGTTGTTGTTGTTAGATGCTGTCGAGTCAGTTCCAACTCATAGCAACCCTATGTACAACACAATGAAACACCGCCTGGTCCTGTGCCATACTCAAAATCATTGCTATGTTTTAGCCCATTGTTGCAGCCACTGTGCCAATCCTTCTCGTTGAGGGCCTTCCTCTCTTTTGCTGAACACTACTTTACCAAGCATGATGTCTTTCTCCAGGGACTGGTCTCTCCTGATATCATGTCAACAGTATGTGAGATGAAATCTCACTATCCTTGCCTCTAAGGAGCATTCTGGCTGTACATCTCCCAAGACAGATTTGTTTATTCTTCTGGCAGTCCATGGTATATTCAGTGTTCTTCACCAACACCATAATTCAAAGGTGTCAATTCTTCAGTCTTCCTTATTCGTTGTCTAGCTTTCACATGCATATGAGGCAATTGAAAACACCATAGCTTGGGTCAGGCGTACCTTAGTCCCCAAAGTGACATCTTTTGAACATTTTAAAGAGGTCTTTTGCAGCAGATTTGCCCAATGCAATACATCGTTTGATTTCCTAACTGCAGTTTCTATGTGTGCTGATTGTGGATCCAGGTAAAATGAAATCTTTGAGAACTTCAGTCTTTTCTCTGTTTGTCATGATGTTGCTTATTGGTCCAGTTGTGAGAATTTTTGTTTTCTTCATGTTGAGGTGTAATCCATACTGAAGGCTACAGTCTTTGATCAACTGCTTCAAGTCCTCTTTGCTTTCAACAAGCAGGTTGTGTCATCTGCATATCACAGGTTGTTAATGAGTCTTCCTTCAATCCTGATGCCGCATTCTTCTTCATATAGTCCAGATTCTCATGTTGTTTGTTCAACATACAGATTGAATAAATATGGTGATAAGATACTACCTGATGCACACCTTTTTCTGATTTTAAACCACACAGCATCCCCTTGTTCTGTTAGAACTACTGCTTCTTGGTCTACGTACATGAGCAAAATTAAGTGTTCTAGAATTCCCATTCTTCGCAATGTTATCCATAATTTGTTATAATCCAGAGTTGAATGCCTTTGCATAAGAGAAATGCTAGGAAGTTGTGGACATTTGTATATACATACTTGTATGTGCTGCATATATATAGTCATATATATATATATATATATATATAAAATAGAGCACATAGTGGGCACAGTAATGCAAACTTCCTAGACACATCCAAACACCTCGTGGGACAGAGTTACTGGGTTTGAGAACCCAGGAACATAGTCTTAGGAGACATCTAGGTCAATTGGTATAACATAGTTCATAAAGATAATGTTCTGCATCTTAGTTTGGTGAGAAGCATCCGGGGTCTTAAAAGCTTTCGAACGGCCATCTAAGACACAGCTATTGGTTTCCTTTCGTCTGCAGCAAGGAAGATTGAAAGAAACAAAAGACTCAAGGAAACAATTAGTCCACAAGACTAATGGCCCAGATGAACCATAGCCTCCTCTATCCTGAAACCAGAAGAACTAGATGGTGCCCAGCTACCACTACCAACCACTCTGACCAGGGGCACAATAAAAGGTTCCAGTTAGAATGGGATAAAAATGTATAATAAAACTCAAATTCGTAAAAATGACCAGACTTACTGGACTGATAGAGACTGAAGGAACCCCTGAGACTATTGCCCTAAGACATCCTTTTAATCTGGAACTGAAGCCACTCCCAGAGGTCACCTTTCAGCCAAATAATAGATTGGCCTATAAAATAAACAATAACACCCATGAGGTAAGTGTTCCTTAGAACAATCATCTATATGAGAACAAACGGGCAACATTTGCTCAAAAGCAAAGATGAGAATTCAAGGAGGGGCAGGGAAACTGGATGGATGGATGGAAATGGGGAAGACAGGGTGGAAATGAGGAGAGTACTGACACATTGCTGGCATAGCAACCAGTGTCACGGAACAATTTGTGTATGAATTGTTGAATGGGAAACTAATTTGTTGTGTAAACTTTCACCTGAAACACAATAAAATGTTTTAAAAAATGAAATGCTTGAAAACAGATATCCTAGGCATTAAACCAAAACCAAACCAAACCTGTCACTGTCAAGTCAAATCTGACTCATAGCAACCCTATAGGACACGGTAGAACTGCCCCAATGGTTTCCAAGGAGCAACTGGAAATGGAACTGCTGACCTTTTGGTTAGCAGTCAAGCTCTTAACCACTGCACCACCAGAGCTCATAGGCATTAGTGAGCTGAAATAGATTGGTATTGGCCATTTTGAGTCAGACACTCATACTATGCTGGGAATGATAAATTGAAGAGGAACAGCATCCCATTCATATGAGAATACAGACTGTGTATTATGGGTTTCTAGAATTTTAGAGCTGGAAGTGATATTAAAGGTTACTTAGGATTATTTCGTCCAACCCAAAAGCTTAGAGAGGGAAGCAACTTGCCAAGTTCACACAGCTATACTGATAACAGCCAGGTCTTCAAACCTTAAATTCTACATTTTTCCCTTGTATCGTCCATATGATCATTAAATACTTATTATTTGGTTCTGGTTCCAGTATTAGTTGAAATGAGAAGTGGTGTCATTGTCACCACTGAGATGTCATCACTGCCTGGCTCTGCATTGTCAGGATATAGCCCAAGTTGTACTCTAAATAGCTCTATCCTTTCAACACTGACTTGTTAGCACCTTCCTTTACCTCAATTTCCAGGACTAAGACTGACGCAAGGACAAGGTCCTTATACATCACACTTCTCCACCTGTTTCCACACACACATTACACTCTGGATATGGTTCTGCCCACCCACATACTACCCTCTGCAATCCTCCCATCCACACACCACACTGCTCTATATCCTCCCTTCTACTTCCTCATAATTACATAGATTATTAAAGCTAAAAGAGAATTTGAGAATCATTTCTCCAATTCCCATATTTCACAACTATGGAAACAAAGGTTCAGAGAAATTAAGGGGAATATTTGCCCGTGACAACATATGTCAAAGAAAAGCCCAGGGATTCTGATTCTAGAATAGTTCTACTTCAAGTCTTCCAAATTCCCCCATATATGGAGGAGATTCTTATTTTCTTTACTGATGGCTATTGCCAAGTGTTTAGGAGATGATAAAGACAGTTATTATCGATTTATGAACAGGCTACAGTAATCTTGGTAATGGAGGCAGATGACTGAGATTTTTTTGAAAGAGAATATTTTTATTTTTTTTTTATTGTACTTTAGATGAAGGTTTACAGAACAAATAGTTTCTCATTAAACAGTCAGTACACATATTGTTTTATGACATTTGTTAACAACCCCATGACATGTCAACACTCTCCCTTCTCGACCTTGGAGGACGTTTTTCTTGGTGAAAATATACATAGCCAAAGTTACACCATTTCAAAAATTTCTACATGTACAATTCAGTGACATCGATTACATTCTTCCAGTTGTGCTGCTATTCTCATTATCCTTTTCCAAATTATTCCATCACCACTATCTTCAACTCACTGTCCCCTAGGCTTCCCATCAAACCTTTTGAGTTGCTGTTGTCAATTTGATCTCACGTAGACAATTCTTTTTTTTTTTTTTTGTATTTTAGATGAAGGTTTACATTAATGTTCTCATTAAACAGTTAGTACACATATTGCCCTATGACAATTGTTAACAACCCCACAACATGCCAACACTGTCCCTTCTCAATCTTGGGTTCCCTATCACCAGCTTTCCTGTCCCTTCTCAACCTTGGGTTCCCTATCACCAGCTTTTCTGTCCCTTCCTGCCTTCTAGTCCTTGTCCCTGGACTGCTGTGCCTCATTAGTCCCATTTTGTTTTATGGGGCTGTCCAATCCCTGGCTGAATGGTGAACGTCAGGAATGACTTCACCACTGAGCTAAAAGGGTGTCCAGGGTCCATACTTTAGGGGTTTCTCCAGTCTCTGTCAGGCCAGTAAAACTGTCTTCTTTTGTGTGTTAGAATTTTGCTCTACATCCTTCTCCAGCTCTGTCCAGGACCCTCTGTTGTGATCCCAGTCAGAGCAGTCAGTGGTGGTAGCCAGGAATCATCTAGCCGTACTGGACTCAGTCCGGTGGAGGCCTTGGTAGCTGTGGTCCATTAGTCCTCTGGACTAATCTTTACTTTATATCCTGTTCTCTTCATTCTCCCTTGCTCCCAAAGGGGTGAGACCAGTGGAGTATCTTAGATGGCTGCTCACAGGCTTTTAAGACCCCAGACGCTACTCACCAAGGTAGAATGTAGAATATTTTCTTTACAAACTGTGTTATGCCAGTTGAGCTAGATGTTCCCTGAGACCATGGTCCCCATAGCCTTGAGAGAGATTTTTTAATAGAGAAAATTTCTGCCCCAAAACACTGGCCAATTTTTCTTAGAACGTTACACTTTGCCTTCCTAAAATGTCTTCTCCAGAAGTTTCCAGGTTCAGAAAGAGAAGAGCATTATACTCATTGAGCAGTCAGTAATAAAAAAAAAAACAAACATTGACGTTGAGTCAATTCCAGCTCATAGCAACCCTATAGACAGAGTAGAACTATCCCACAGGGTTTCCAAAGAGCAGCTGGTGAATTCGAACTGCTGACCTTTTGGTTAGCAGCCAAACGCTTAACCACTGTGCCACCAGGGCTCTGCAGTCAGTGACACCCTTGCTAAATTTTCTAGCCTTTCTGACATGGTTGCTGGGCATTTTCATATATTTGGACAGTTGTATCAATCAGAGACAATCCCTGGTGGTACAATTATTAAGCAGTGGTTTGAACCGACCATCCGCTCCACAGAAGAAAAGACCTGGCAATCTGCTCCTGCAAAGATTTCAGCCTAGGAAACCCGACGTAACAGTTTTACTGTGTCCTATAAGGTCACTATGAGTTGGAATCAACTCGACTGCACACAACAACATCAATCAGAGACCACAAGGAGAAAGATACAGGAATAAATGCCCTGTCTTAGTTCTTCCTCTCTCAATATTTCCTACTAGGTTCCCCAGTGGCCATAGGACAAGGAAGCTTTACATTTAGTCCAAACAGATCACCCTCCTGAGTCAGAGTGGAGAATGCACCTGGATGTGCACTGTGTACGGGGTGTGAGGAATGTGGTAGGTGTGCGGAGACTCCTGGAAGGGCAAATGGAAGATATTCAGCACAACAACTTACTCCAACACTCTTTGTTTCTAAAAGCTGTCTTGTAGTAGCATCCAGGTTTAAGGGTTTTTTTTCTCCCAAAGGCATCTCCTTTTCCTGTCTTCAAGAAAAAATATCACATATAGTCATGAAAGCCCAGAATCCCAGTCTTAAAGATTTAAAGGAAGCTGTCCAGCCAGGTTCATTCTCTCACAACTGTCACTTATAGGAAAAAATCTTGTCTAATTTAAGCCCATCTTGCTACATGTTGGAGCCCTGGTGGTGCAGTAGTTAAATGTTTGGCTGGTAACCAAAATGTCAGCAGTTCAAATTCACTAGCTGCTCCTTGGAAACTCTTTGGGGCAGTTCTACTTTGTCCTATAGGGTCGCCATGAGTCAGAATCAACTCAACAGCAACAGGTTTGGTTTTTCGGTTTTGCTACATGTTAAGCTTGTTTCCATTGATTCTATACTCTGAGGAGCTGAAACATGGTGACTCCATTGATAATAGCACAGTGGATGGATTCTAGTCTTCATTTCACTGCTATCTGTGGTACCAGAGGCAAATCAGCTCACCATTCTGTGCTTCTCTTGGGGATTTCACCTGAAAATTTTTGCTTTTTAAGGGATCCAGGAAAAAAATCACATTTATATTGGAGAAAGATTTTTTATGATAATTGCATCATAAAATATAAATTTTCTCAAGGTATTCTTGAAGATAATCATTAAATACTTCCTCTTACGGAGCCATTTGTTCAATATGGTCTAACTCTGCTTTCCTCAGTTTTTTCTCATAAGCCAAGTTTCCAACTTTGCAGTATTTTGCTTGTTCCGTACCAAGATGAATGTATTTCAAATTAACTTCTTCTTAGTGTCATTTTTAAGGGGATCAGTCCTAATTATTTGAAGTCAGCCAATGGAAATGAATGTTCCAGTTCCCTGTTTCGTCTTATCTGACACCACCCTGGTGGTAATGTTGGGGTGCCTCATTATTGCTTCATGAGAAGGAAAGTTGTCTCTCCCCCTTGGCCTTTGCTGGTTGGGGAAGTGGGCGGCGGCAGATTTTTCTGTGGCATTTGGCTGGATTATAACAGTCTTCTCTAAAATTCCTTGTCTTGCTAGGCAACCCCTTTCCTGTTCCTTTAGCCAGAGATTACAGGCTTGTTTAGGCTTTATTTGTCTGTGCCTGTTAGCATTTCCAGGTTGCCAGCTTCTTTGGTTCCAAGTCTAGGATATATGACGTAAAAAGAAAACCCAAGGAACTCACCACCATGGCGTTCCTCAAGTCCCAAGATCCAGTCTGCCTTCTCTCCACCTTTCAGTCTTATGTTTGTGTTATATATAGTGTCTGGGGTTTTTAGTTGTACTTAGCAGGAGAAATAGGAAAAAGTATATTTACTCCACTTTCCTGGGTGTTGAAGTCACTCACAGTGTATCTTTAAATTTAATTTGTTGCCAATATTTAAAAATCAGGAGATTTCAAATAAGAATCCAGAGCTCTGGCTTCTGTAAGCATTAACTTTCCAACAGGCCTGAGGCTTTTTTAAAGAGCATTGAATCTGAGTGGCACTGGAAGAATACCAAATGTTGACCCTCCATGTTGCTTCTTTAGACCTTGCCTGGGGAAACTTGGAGCAGTGACTAACTCTGACCCACAATCAAGCACCAGGTGCTTTCATTCCACCACCTGCAGCCAAGAACTTCAAAAGCAGAGTAGGATGACCGGAAAGGTGTGGGCACCAGGCTGGGGCAGAGTTTTCCATTTAATCGGTGTCCCTGCTCCCACCTGAGACTAGGTGAAGTGGCATGTCAGCAGCATTCACCTCTCAGTACAGCAGAGGGCAGTGGCGCCCTCATCGCTATCCACACCCAGGCCCATGCTGGAAGGGTGGATCCTTCTGGGCGTTTGTGCAGCAGCTCTGGCCCTGTAATACTTGGAAAGTTGGAATTCACAGTGATGCTCCTCCTCCTCCCCAACCCCAATGATTCCCCCACTCTGACCAAAATACAAACACATCTACACACAGGTGTGCAAACACACACATATAAACATGCGTACACAATCTCATACATACACATACACACAAACACACAGTGCAGGAAATTTTCCAAGTCAATCCCTATAAACTACTGTTGCTTAAGCTATTTAACATCTGTATTTAATAACAACCAAAACAAAACAAGAAACAGGGACTATGATAGCTTGTTTCATCATTGCCGAGGTTGGGAAGCCTGAAATGTTTTTGACTAAGGAAAGAGATGAGCCCATTCCACCAGGTAGCCAGGAGTAGGGTGCTGCTATATAGGCATCAAAATATCAGGTTCTAGCCCCAACTATGATCAAGAACAAATGGTATTGAATCCAAGCTGCACTGAAGGTATTGGCGAAAAACAAGGCTCCAGGAATTGACGAAATACCAGTTGAGATGTTTCAACAAACAGTTGCAACATTGGAAGTGCTCACTTGTCTATACCAAGAAATTTGGAAGACAGCTACCCGGCCAACTGACTAGAAGAGATACATATTTGTGCTCTAACAGAAGATCCATATTTGTGATCCAACAGAATGTGGAAATTATCAAACAATATCATTAATATCACAGGCAAGAAAAATTTTGCTGAAAATAACTAAAAAACAGTTGCAGCAGAACATTAACAGGGAACTGCCAGAAATTCAAGCTGGATTCAGAAAAGGATGCGGAATTAGAGATATCACTGCTAAAGTCAGATGAATGTTGGCTGAAAGCAGAGAATACTGGAAAGATGTTTACTTGTATTTTACTGACTATGCAAAGGCATTCTACTGTGTGGATCATAACAAATTATGGATGACATTGCAAAGAATGGAAATTCCAGAACACTTAATTGTGCTCAGGCAGAACCTGTACATAGAACAAGAGGAAGTCGTTTGAACAGAACAATGGGACACTGCGTGGTTTAAAATCAGGAAAGGTGTGTGTTGACGTTGTATCCTTTCACCATACTTATTCAATTTGCTAAGCAAATAATCTGAGTAGCTGGACTATATGAAGCAGAATGCAGCATCAGGATTGGAGGAAGGTTCACTAACAACCTGTGATATACAGATGACATAACTTTGCTTGCTGAAAATGAGGAGGACTTGAAGCACTTACTGATGAAGATCATCGACTACAACCTTCAGTATGGATTATACTTTAACATAAAGAAAACAAAAATTCTCACAATTGGACCAATAAGTAACATCATGATAAATGGAGAAAATATTGACGTTGTCAAGGATTTCATTTTACTTGGATCCACAATCAACACCCATGGAAGCAGGAGTCAAGAAATAAAGCAACGTATTGCATTGGGCAAATCTGCTGTGAGAGACTTCTTTAAAGTGTTCAAAAGCAAAGATGTCACTTTGAGGACTAAGGTGCGTCTGACCCAAGCCAGGGTATTTTCAACTGCCTCATATGCATGTGAAAGCTAGACAACAAATAAGGAAGACCGAAGAAGAATTGACACCTTTGAATTATGGTGTTGGCGAAGAATACTGAATATACCATAGACTGCCAGAAGAATCTGTTTTAGAAGAAGTACAGCCAGAATGCTCCCTAGAAACGAGGATGGCGAGACTTCATCTCACGTACTTTGGACATGTTATTAGGAGGGACCAGTCCCTGGAGAAGGACATCATGCTTGGTAAAGTAGAGGCTCAGTGAAAAAGAGGAAGACCCTCGACAAGATGGATTGACATAGTGGCTGCAAAAATGGTCTCAAACATAGCAACGATTGTGAGGATGGTGCAGGACTGGGCAGTGTTTCCTTCTGTTGTAGATAGGGTCACTATGAGTCAGAACCGACTCGAGGGCACCTAACAACAACAAGCCCCAACTTAGCCACAGTCTGATGTGACCTCAGGATCATCACTTACTTTCCTGTGCTCCAGCTGCCTCTAATGTGAAATTAGGACTACGATCTCCACATTCTGTGAACACTTCACTGCATGGCTCTGTGCTTCCTCTGCTTCCTTTATCTTCCTAAGTGGCACAGACCAGGGAGGTATGCCCCCCATAACACCTGAGAAACAGAGATACTTAAGTGCAGGAAGCAAGTTGGAGCCAGGTGTACTCCCTTCCTCCCTTCCAACGGTACTTGAAATGAGCTTAGGCACCGATGGGGTGCAGAGCATGGTTTTAAGGTATGTGAGTTTATTTGACTAAATTAGAAATCAGGAAACAGGTCAAAATAATCAGATGATGATTTTAAAGGAAACTGAATTCATTCTGTCTTCTACCTTTGCTAGGTGGGATTCCATAGGAACCTGAGTTCCTGGAGGGATTTGGAGATGGGGTATTAAATCTGGAGTGTATTTTTGCTCTAGGAAATAAAAGGGCAGGCCAAGGGAAGCAGGGTCAGATTTCAGCAAAATTATGAGGTCAGTGACATTTCTGTTCTATGTTCCTCCTTCCCATTGAGGGCACCTTCATGACCCAGTTTCGGGACAGCTATCCAATGGCCTCGCGACAGACACAACTCCCTCCTGACTACTCCCAGGCTCACTCTTTCCAGCCCCAAAAAATTGCCCTGGTTAAGCTACATCTCTAAATGTCACCTTATTTCAATCTAGGGAAATGCCTTTGGGTCCCTAAGAGCCACTTCACTTCAATAAATAGGTATTACTATCTGTGAGAGGCCAGATCTGTGAGAGGAGACAAATAGGACATGGCCCTGCCCTTTAGGGGCAGCTCTACAGGTGACACTCAAGTATGTCATTTTCTGCATCTCTTTCCTGACATTTCTAGTCAGTGAACATGACTACTTCAGGTGGACTTGAGGTCCAAGTTGACTTTAGACCTGCCCTTCAACGGTCCCACAGTCACCCAGAGGAAGCAAGCGTTCTGCCAATGCCTTTTCTCAGTCATCTCCTTCGCATATTGAATTGAACATCTAAACCCAAGAGCTCACCATGTTTTTGTTTGGTTTTTTTTTTTACATTTCCGATCACAGCATCCAAATGTCCTGCTTATTGATAACACATTTGGAAACTTGTTTTATCCTTTCTCCAAGGCAATTGTGTAAACTGTGCATTTTTTCAAATCAAAGCATTTCCAAGAGAATTAGCCAATTTGTTACCTTATTTTAAAAAAATACATAATAATAAGGGCAAAGATGGCTTGGGCTCTGCAGGAGACAATCAGAAAATTAATTCTTCACAGATTTTTAACTTTCAAAGCACAGTATCTTAGGGTGACAGAGCAACAATATGCTCCCCCATTTTGCAACTAAAGAAATTGAAGTTTCCCCTCTGTCACCCAAAAGACCCAGAGAATCATTCTGCATTATTTCTGGATGTTTGAAGACAGTGCCCTCATTATCTTTGATCGTTACTATAGTGACTGTTCTCAGCATGCATGAGTGTGGCTGGGAGGACTGAGCAACAACTTCCAGTGGCTCTGCCCCATGCTTGGGTTGAATGGAAAGCACCTGGGAAGCCAGGTTTTTCATCAAAGCCCCCGTAGGGAAGACTTCTGGAGAAGGAGCACATGACCAGACATCAGAAGAATGGGTTCTAGTCCCAGCCCTACAGTTGCCTTCTCTGGAAACAAGCCAAGTTCCTTCCCTTCTCCAGGTCTCAATTTCTTCCTTTGTAAAATTATGACTTTGGTTTAGAAAAGGGTTGCCCTTAAGCCAATATTGGTCCATAACAAAGTTCTCTCTGAAATGAGCAAAGATGAGTATGCAGTGAGTTCTTAAAGCTTAGTCTAAAGGACAGTCCTTTACTTTGACCTACATCCTTCTTACATGTAGTGTTCAAACACCATTTTTAAAAATTAAATGGAGGTGCAAGTAAATAAATGATAGTTGACTTTTTTTTTATGTCTTAACTTGGTAAAATAAAAAGTTGGAAAAACATACAAAAATAACTGGCAAACCTTTATCCATCCTCAAAATATCTTCTGTTGTTGGTTTTTGTTTTGTTTTGTTTTTAATAATATTTTATTGTGTTTTTCCTCACAGGATTTGGTTTCTTGGTTTGGAGGTTTAGAGTCATGATTTCATGGAAAAACCCAGTTAATTGGCCTAATAACATGTTTACAGCTTCTATTCTGCCTCCTAGCTTGATGTGTAGTGCCTGAAGTCTTAAAAACTTGCAAGTGGCCATCCAAGGCACAATTGGTCTCTATTTGCCTGTAACAACAGACAAATAAGGAGAGTCAAGAATAGGAGGAAGATATGGAATGTGTGGCTAATTGCCTCCATGGACAACTTCCCCCTTTGCCATGAGACCAGAAAAACTGAACATTTTGATCAAAGATTCCATAGAAGAATCCTGATTAAAAGGGGGAACATGCAGAACAGGAATTTAAAATTATCACGAACTCCAGCCATGAAGTTTGGATGAACCCCTGAAACTACTGCCCTGAGATAATCTTTAAAACTCAAGCCAAAAATATCCCTTGAAGTCTTCTTAAAACCAAGTAATAGTTTAGCTTAACTAGTAAAAAATGTCTGCCTTGAGCATTATGTTCTTTTAAAAACTATCTATATGGGATCAAATTGACAACAACTTGAAAGATTAGATAGGAACCTTAGCGGGAAGTGAATTTATATTAATGGGGGAGAAAGAACTCAGAATAGGAGGGTGAGAATAGTTACACATCTCAAAGAATGTCACTAAATGGTACGTGTAGAAACTGCTGAATTGGTGTATGTTCTGCTGCATATACTCTCAACAACAACAACAAAATAAATAAAATTATATATAAAATATATATATTTTATTGTTTTTGGTGAAAGTTTGCACAGCAAATTAAGTTCCCATTTAACAATATCTATACATATTGTTCAGTGACATTGGTTACAATTTCATACACCCTCTTGCACAGACCTCTGAGTCACCAAGCACAATGCATCTAGGCCAAAAGCCATCATGGGTAGAGGTGACCTACCAATGGCAGCATTCATCTTAGACCAATTGTTCTGCATTCACAGAAGTGAAATGTTCAGCAAAGCTCCATGTGTCTACAATTCGCGTTTTTATCAGCTTAAGCCTTCCTTTGAGATGATGAGAACTTTGTTTGCTATGTTCCTAAGCAAAGCCCAGAGGAGTTGGAAACCTTCACAAAATTATATTAAACGTCAAAAGGCTTTTGCAAGAATGAAGTGGTTTAGACAAGATTTACTATGAAATAAACGGGTGATAAATGAAAGCAAGGAATTGTATCCAGATCTCAAAAGACTATGCTTGTGCACTCATCCCAGTGAAATGCTCATGAAAGTAACCAGGGTGGACTTAAGATCTAGCAGGCAGTTACTACACTCAAAAGGCCTCCAAGCTAAAACATTAGCCTTGCAGGTCTGCCCTCCTTAGCCCAGCCTCCCAATGCAGAGTTCAAACATGGTTGATTAGAGAACTAAGCAATAGATTGGAGGACACTGAGCTTGTCCCTGAGGGGACAAGCATAGAACTCATGCACTCACTCATTCATTCATTCATTCAATAAATAATAATAAGAAGAGCCAACATTTATTGACCTCCTAGTCTATAAAAGAGACTGTTCTAAGCACTATTTTGACACTATTCTAAATGTATTAATTCATTTACTTCTCCCAAGAATCCTTTAAAGTAGATGCTGTCCTTAGCTACATTTTATAGATAAGGAAACTGAGGCACAAACAGCTAAGTCATTTCTCCAAGAACACGTAGATTCTATAGATTCAAATCTAGACAGCCTGGCTCCAGAACCATGTGCCGGGCACCGAGCTACTGAGCTAGATAGTTAGGGATGTAAGGGTAGACAACATCACAGAGTTCTAGAACTGTTAAATTTGAGGAGGGGAGGCAATGGAAGAGTCCTGGGAGGTAGATCCCCCACTGATCCATCTGTAGACTTGAGAAAGTCTCTTCCCTTCCCTAAGCCTCAGTTTATCTATTTATAAAGTGTGAGGATAGTCAAAATGTTCTCTAAGACCTTTTTAGCCGCAATAATTGATGATTCTGATTCTTACTGCTCAAAAACATAAAGTAGTAGGCTAGGCAGGGGAACACACTGGGTAAGAGCTTTTATATGTGTTGGGAAGGAGTAGTTTAAAGAGGGGAAGCAAACTCCTAAAGAAAGATGGAAATAGCTATTCTGGTTTCATCACTGGGGACCCACACAAGGCCTCCTCCTCTATAGTATGAAGCGGGTGGGGGTGTACACCATTCTAGAGAAAGAGAGAGGGAGGGAGGGAGAGAGAAAGAGGACAGAAGGAAAAGCCAGGAGCGGCTCCCCATCTGTCCCGCATGAGAGTTACCAGATTAGGATGTTTTCTCTTTAAATGATGTATCATCTGTCACTATAAAAGGGAATTAGAGATGCAAACAGTTTGAGGCAGGGACTTTGCTGGTCATTTCAGTGTACATGCTCCCAACGGCCAACAGCATCAAACATTCATCCCCATCTGAAAGTAACCCTGCCAAGGCATCAGAAAAGTGCATCTGCTAAATACCTAAACATCTAGATAGCAGCCTTTCCAGAGGAATCAGAGCCAGAGAGAGCAGAGGCAGAGCTCAAAGTGACAGTGTAACTAGCTTAAGTAGATGAAGGGA
The DNA here is from genome assembly GCA_030035585.1 of Dugong dugon. Taxonomy (NCBI): domain Eukaryota; kingdom Metazoa; phylum Chordata; class Mammalia; order Sirenia; family Dugongidae; genus Dugong; species Dugong dugon. The sequence continues at coordinate 62,629,341 of CM057478.1, read as the reverse complement.
CAAAGGTGGCTAGAAAACATTACCCTTGCCAGGCTTGCCATTGCGTGGGGCAGGAGAGCTTTGGCACTCAACCCCTTGTTTACCACTACTGCCTCGGTTCACAAACAAAATGTGTGGATCTCTCCATCTTGCTCCAAGGTGAAAAATGAACCTCCTGTTCCATCCTCATCTCAATCATAAGATTTTATTCTGGGCCACTCCTGGAATTTGGCAAAACACAACCAACACCTTTTGCAATTTGCTGCACTTCTGCAGATGAACCTGGATCAGTTCCTACAACAGCAATCAGCCTGGGACCTGGTGCTCTTGGCTGAGTGTACTCTACAGCTCCCAGCAGCAGCACCACCATGAACATCCTCCTCTTCCTCCCCCTTTCTCTCTCTCTCAATAATAGAGTTAACATGAATTCTTCTAAAATGAATATATTGAAAGCAGTTTGGCAATTCCTCAAAAAGTTAAACATAGAGTCAGTAGCTCCACTTCTAGGTATACACCCAAGAGAATTGGAAACATACGTTCACACAAAAACTTGTACACAAATGTTCATAGCAGCATTATTCACAATGGCCCAAAAGTGGAAATAACACAAATGTCTATCAATTGATGAATAGATAAATAAAATACATCCGTATAATAGGATATTATTTGGCTATAAAAAGAAATGAAGTCCTGATACATGCTACAACATGAATGAACCTTGAAAACATTATGCTGAAGGCCATATATTGTATGATTCCATTTACATGAAATGTTTAGAATTGGTAAATCCATAGAGGCAGAAAGCAGATTAGTGGCTGCTTAGGGCTGATAGAGGGTTGGAGGGTTGAATGGGCACTGGCTGCTAATGGGTATGGCGTTTCTTTCAGGGAAGATGAAAATGCTCTAAAATTAGACTGTAGTAATGGTTGCACAACCCTGTAAATATACAAAAAACATTGAATCAGACAGTTTAAATGGGTGAATTTTATGGTGTGTGAATTATGTCTCAATAAAGCTGTTTTTAAAAAATGAATACATTCCTTACTTAACTATACCTTATAATGCCATATAATAAAGGTGTGTATGGTATTTAAGTGGATCCCATTATTATACAATCTTAGGCAAAAATGAAAGTGAAAGCTCTGATTACCTCCTTCTTCCATCACCTTTTCTCATTGCAGAGAGTTGATCTCACAAAAGTGGAAAATAATTGCCTAACATCTTCCACCTCAAATTTCCATCTCAAACAGATGTATATACAATATTTTTATGGCTACAGATGCTACAATAAAAAGTAAATTGGCTTAACCAAAAACAAGAATGATGGAAGTTGGACATATTGAGGGATTTCTTGATTTTAGAAGTGATAATATGATAAAATAGGAATTTAAATAGGCTATAGAAGTTTCACCCGCCCTCATCTTACCTCCCGCAAAAAAGTAGGAGACAGGAGATAATCCTGTCTTCTGTATCATTAGATATTTTCTTGCAAGGAGTTAGGGCGAGTTTCCTAGAACTTCAGGATTCTTTTCTTCTATTCACACACCCCTGAGGCAGGGACAAGGTATTCGACTTGCCTTTCAGAGGCAGTAGGGTAGACAGTGCCAAGGACATAGATGCTCAGGTTCTGTCTTCATTATGGTTCCCCAATTCCTTGGCAGGATTTCTTTCAGAATTTAATGGCTATTTGATGCTGTTGGTGCTATAGAACTGTGGCTCTGTGATGTTGGGCAGGTCATTTGACTTCGGTAAAGCTCAAATATTCAGCAGGAAAATAGTTGCTGCTATAGCTACTTCTGAGATTTGTTCTGAGAATCAAGTGAGATAACGGATGAGAAATTTTTTGAAAACTATACAGTGCTTTTTACCTGTGAAGGTTTGTTACAACTAATTTCCATCCTGAAACAATGGTAGTATTAGCTATAGGGCAATAACTTACAAGTCTGAGAATATTTATGCTCTGCTGGAGGCCACACCACTACAAGTAGGCACGCCCATGAATATTCAGAAAACCATAGCCTCTTAGAATCATAACATCATTTATTGAATTGTATCCCTCAAAAATCTGTGTCAGTTTGGCTAGGCCATGATTCCCAGTATTGTGTGGTTGTCCATCACTTTGTGATCTGATGTGATTATCCTAGTGTTGTAAATCATTACCTCTATGATGTTAATGGAAGCTCTAGTGGCGCAGTGGTTAAGAGCTCGGCTGCTAACCAAAAAGTCAGCAGTTCGAATCTACCACCTGCTCCTTGGAAATCTTATGGGGCAGTTTACTCTGTCCTTTAGGGTTGCTATGAGTCAGGGTTGTTTGTTATGATGTTAATGAGGCAAGATTAGAGGCAGTTATGTTAAAGAGGCAGGAGTCAATTTACAGGATTAGGTTGTATCTTGAGTCAATCTCTTTTGAGATATAAAAGAGGGTAGCTAGCAGAGAAACAGAGGGACCTCCTACCACCAAGAAAGCAGAGCTGGGAGCAGAGCACATCTTTGGACCCAGGGTCCCTGTGCTGAGAAGCTCCTAGACCAGGAGAAGATTGATGACAAGGACCTTCCCCCCAAAGCCAACAGAAAGAGAAAGCCTTCCCCCTAGAGCTGGTGCCCTGAATTCGGACTTCTAGCCTCCTGAACTGTGAGAGAATAAATTTCTGTTTGTTAAAGCTATCCACTTGTGGCGTTTGTGTTATAGCAGCACTAGGTAACTAAGACGCATAGAATCTTGGAATCAAGAGAAATTTAGAAAGTATCTACTTAGTAGAAGCCTTTACTGATATTTGAATCTTCTCCACAATATCCCTGACAAATAATTCAGAATCAAACCCATCAAATTTGATTCTGATCAACCTAAACACCACATTTTTACTTGGGGAGAAGATATACACAACTGACAGATTCAATTAAACTCAACTCAACAAATCTTTTGTGCATCTTGTGTGCCTGGATTTGGGCTAGAAATTGTGGGTGAATGCAAACTCTTGCCCTCTTGGAGCCTTCAAACTGATTGGAGAAGTAAGACACTCATATCTGAGTCAATCAGAAGACAATTCAAGGCAGTGTTTAAGCCAAATGTCAGAAGGTATGTGAAGCCCTTGTATACATTTCCTGTGGCTACTGTGAAAATTATCGCAAACTTGGTGGCTGAAAACAACACTAATTTTTTCTCTTACAGTTCTGGAGGCCAAAAATCTAAAATCAGTTTCACTACGCTAAAGTCAACATGTCAGCAGGGTTGGTGCCTTCTGGAGGCATCAGGCAAGAATCCGCTCCTTGTTTCTTACATCTTCTGGTGGCTGCCAGCATGCATTAGCTTGTGGCTGTATCACTCCAGTCTCTGCTTCCCTGGTCACACTGCCTTTTCCTCTACTGTAGTCAAAATCTCCCTCTACCTCGGTCATGGATTGAACTGTGTCCCCAAAAAATATGTGTCAACTTGTCTGGGCCATGAGTCTTCACCAACTCTGTTCTGGAGTATGATGCTGCTGTTCACAAGCACCAGGGGGATGGGACGAGAGCCTACAGCTGAGGAGGTGGGGCTGCCATGCCCAAACGGCAGAAGAACAGGGCCTGCCGGGGTCAAGGAAGTGGAGTCGCTTTTCAGTTGGACTAGGAGAATGAGGCTGCCCACAGTCGAGGGAGCAGAGTTGCCATCCCAGTAGACCTGGAAGGCAGAGCTAAAGCCCAGGGCCCAGGGGCCTCCACCCAGAATCCAGAGGGCATGGCCAACACCCAGAGTCTGGAGGGTAGGACCATTGCCCAGATGGTCTCAGAGAACAAAGGAATTTTGCCCCAGGATGGAATTTGGACTTGGAGTCAGTGACTTTTGGGATGATATGATTGGGTCAATGTTTTTTGCATGTGGCAAAGACATGAATTTGGGGGGTCCTAAGAGTGGCACGTCACAGATTGAATAGTGTCCCTCAAAAATACGTGTCAGCTTGTCTGGGCCATGATTCTCAGTGGTTTGATATTTACATAATGATGTAATCATCCCCTATGATGTGATCCGATGTGATCAGCCAATCAGTTGTAAGGCAACTAGGGTTGGATGCAACACCTTTACTCAGGTCACAGCCACCCTGATCTGATGTAAGGGGAGTTTCCCTGGGGTGTGGCTTGCATCACCTTTTATCTTACAAGAGATAAAAGGAGAGAGAAACAAGCAGAGAGAGAGGCACCTCCTTCCATCAAGAAAGAAGAGCTGAGAGTAGAGCACATCCTTGGACCTGGAGGCCCTGCACTGAGAACCTCCCAGACCCAGGGGAAAATTGATGCCAAGACACATGGAAATTTCCAAGGAAAGCTAGGCCCACAGATGTTGAAAGAAGACGAGGACCTTCCCCCAGAGCCAACAGAGAGACAAAGCCTTCTCTATGAGCTAGTGCTCTGAATTCAGACTTCTAGTCTCCTAAACTGTGAGAGAATAAGTTTCTATTTGTTAAAGTCATCCACTCGTGGTATTTCTATTATAGCAACACTAGATAACTAAGATAATCTCCCTTTTATTATAAGAGGACACTTGTGATTACACTTAGGGCCCACCTAGATAATCCAGGATGTCTTAGTTATCTAGTGCTGCTGTAACAGAAATACCACAAGTGGATGGCTTTAACACACAGAAACTTATTATCTCACAGTTTAAGAGGCTAGAAGTCTGAATTCAGGGCACTGGCTTTAGAAGAAGCCTTTCTCTTTCTGTCTGCTCTGAGGAAAGGTTCTTATTCCTTGGTTCTTTGGTGATCTTCATGCAGCTTGGCAACTATCTTCCCCCACTATCTTCCTCACTTCCTTGCTTAATCTGCTCCTTTTATATCTCAAGAGATTGACTCAAAACACACCCTACACTAGTACTGTCTCATTAACAAAGAAAATCCATTCCCAAATGGGATAGAATTTACAACTCATATTTTTGAAGGACACAATTCAATCCGTAACACAGTATAATCTCCCCATCTCAAGTTCCTTAACTAATCATATTTATAAAGTCTCTTTTGTCATATAAGATAACATTCACAGGTTCTACATATTAAGATGTGAGTATGTGTGGAGGCTATTATTCACCTTACCATAGTCCTCAATGGTCTGGACAGAGATAAATCAATTTTTGGTGGAATGACCAGGAGAGATCATTTGAAGGACAACAGACTTAGTATAAACTTAAATATGAATAAAATTTAGCAAGAGTAGAGAAAGAAAGGCATTAAATTGATCAATAAGAAGAATGAAAATAATCAATGAGTCTTATATTATTATTTATAAATTCATATTTATGTTTGGTTCTTCCATCTATAGGGATACCAAATTCCCAACACTTGGTCTCCGTCTCAAGAAGCCTATGATGTGTTATAAATACAAATGTATATGTACATCAAACATAGATGTACACGAAGAAGTGAATACACTGCCCACTGCCCTCTGATGGGAAAGGGAAGCTCAGTGTAAGCTGTAGTCAGGGCAGCCTTACTGGGAAGGAGGCCTTGAGTGTGTCCTCCACCATTTCAAACAAGTAGAGGAATTCTGAGGAGGATGAAGACTAAGAAAGAGCTGACAGGTTTGGTAAGATGGAACTGACTGGAAATCTTATCCAAAGTAGTTACAGTAGAGCAATAAGACTGAAGTCAAATTTCAGCAAGGTGAGAAGAGACTGGATGGGTAAGATTTGGAGGCTCAGGAAAAAGGATGGAGAGAAAAAGAAATAGGACTGGCCATCAGGAAGAGTAGTAGATTAGAAAAAGGCAGGGGTGTAAGAGAAGAGAAACTTGATCATATCTGAAAGAGAAAAAGAAAACATTAGAGGAAAGGGCAGAATTAGATGCAATGGAGAATAAGGTGATGCTCATGATCTGCAACTTGTAAAAACATCGTTGGTTTGGCACACTGTCCTCAGGACTAGGAAGGCGACTGGTAACATCACTCCAGGGTCGGCCCAGAGATCATCCCTCCCCTTCTCAATGGTTCCTTGATGGTGAGGGTGGGGTACATCCTACTGGTTCACTTTTATGTTTCCCTAGAGTTTTCAGGGTTTGTTTAGAAACGTCTTTAAGCTGGTACAGGGGTAGGGTAGGTAAGAATTATCTGTCTAACTATCTTGGCTCCATTCTAGTTTTTATAAGGCATCAACTCATTAACAGGTAGAGAAGTCTGTTAACATTGACCTCTACATTATACTAGATAGTCAAATACTGCTTTTAAGAGTTTTAGCTCATTCATAAGCAATGTCCATCCTTTTAAGTTCTGTCTAGGGCATAGGAGGAGTATTCTCTCAGAGGCAGAGAAAGAAGGCAGTAAGGTTGGGGCAGACAGGTGGGTAGGTGTTCTATAGCCTCTGCTAAAAGATGAAACCTAGACCAGAACCTCCAAACTTCCAGCTCTCAATTCACTTTAATAAGCATTATCAGGATCTACTGTGTGCCCTGACACTGTTGGGTGCCAAAAAAAAACATCATACAAATGGCTAGAATGTAGTTTCTGGCCCTTACAGAGGTCATGTCTTTTGGATGAAGCAGACATACAAACAACTGCATCCATCAGAACTTCATTCATCTTCATCAAACAGAAACCTGAAAAGGAGGGGGAGGCATTCAAGGCTAGTTGGGAACATTGCCACCCTGAACAAAACTGGGATTTATGGCAATAAGGAGATGAAGGAAGCATAGATCTTGGGTGGGCAACTAGCGCATCTGCCACAACGACTAACACTAATACAGTACTTGGAGGAACTATACCAAAAATAGGAATCAAGTGACAGGGAAGCATAAAGACGGGATTAATTATTATACAAGAGGTGGGGATGGGCCACCTAATATGGCTGACAGAGAATTTTTTCACAGTGAAAATGACAACTAAGCTAAGCTTGAAGAATGACTAAGATTTCACCAGGTAGAAAAGAGGAAGTTCAGGGATTTGGAGCTAGGATGGACACCAAGGTGGGGAATTGCTTGATAGATTTGGTAAATGACAAATAAAGGATGAGAAGAGGGGATGGCAGCTGTGGCAGACGAGTATTGAAAGGAAGTGAAGGTTATGCAATGCCGTTGTCTTAGGCTGGGTTCCCTAGATAAGCAGAACCGGTGAAGCATATATATATACCTATATATATAGAGAGAGAGAGAGATTTATATCAAGTCTCAAGAACAGGTCAGATCCAGAACAGAACGCAAGATCCACAGCAGAGCAAAAGCCAACGAGTGTTGTCAGAAAGTCCACATATGTATTGGATTCAGGCCACACCCCCAAGGAAACTCCCTTTCGACTGATTGGCTGCTCATAGTAGATCTTATCATAAAGGTGATTAAATTATATCAGATCTCATCATGGAGGTGATTACATCATTACATAACTGCCAAACTACTGAGAATCATGACCCAGCCAAGTTGACACACAACCTTAACCATCACAATCGTGCTGAGGAGTTAAAACTTTATTCTGCATACAACAGGGAGTCCTAGAAGATATTTTTTTTTAAGTAAAGCACTGAGATGGTCAATGTATCATTTAGCTATTGCTATAAAATAAACCACTCCAAAACTCAGTAGTTTAAAGCAACAATTATTTAATATACACAAGTCATCTCTAGGCCCTGCTCTAGGGTAGACTTTGCTGATCTTGGCTAGGCTTACTCATGCATCTGCGGATTGGCTGGAACACTACTCTAGGCTAGACTTAGCTAGGATATCTTAGTTAGGGAAGTTCTGTACCACGTGTCTTGCATCTTCTTCCTGGAACCAGTGGGCTACCTAGGGCATTTCTCTCTCATAGCAATGGCAGAAGCACAAGTAAGGAAGAGGAAATGCTCAAGGCCTCTTAAAACCTGGGCTGGGACTATCACAGTGTTATTTTCATCCCTTTCTAACGGCTGAAACAAGTCACATGGTCATATCCAAAATTAAGGGGTGGGGAAATATTCTTCCCAGTCCCTTTTGTTGGAGGCAAAGTTCAAGGCAAAGGGTGTAAATGCACAGAGGAGTGAGAAACTGGGGACATTAATGCAATCTTCCACATGAAAGGATATGTTTTAGAAAGATAACTCTGTCAGCGATGTAAAGAGTGTATAGGAGGAAAGAGAATGTATAAGTACTAGTTTAATTACTAGTAGAAGCTAATTTAGATTATGGTTACAATTCATTCAGGAGATGACAAGAGCCTGAACTAAAGCAGCAGAGTTGCATTGTAGAGTATAGAACAGGATCGCAGTGTCTTAACTGTTTCTCCGTTGGGAGAGCTTTGACTCTGAGAAATAACCAGATGAAAACCCATCAATAGACATTGCCTGGTGATATTGACTGAGCCATGTTGGGCTATCAATTCCTAACATTACTTTCTCCAGTTCCAAGCCATGACTATTTATCTTCTGCCTTCGATCCTAGGCAGGATGATTCTTTAGTAGAAAAAGAAAGTCAAAGAGATATGTGGCGGCCCACAGGTGGCCACACAGCAAGAACCACGATAGAGCTACTGCTGAGGTTGGAGGACTTAACTCATTTGCTCCTTCCTTGACAGCTACTACACAGGTACCACAGGCCCTGCAGTACTTACAGTCTCAGCCACAGTTTATGACACCTGATTATATCCTGCTGCATTGTTCTTTCACTGTTTTGTGGGTGGGTCTTGTCTCGTCAACTATCTTAAGTTTCTCAGTTACAGAGAGTCCAGGTTCCCTGACTGGATACACAGTATAAGTACATTTTTTTTTTTTTTTGCCTTGACTGTCTTTTGTTCCAGTTCCCCTCCCCACATGATGGGGTCATATGTTATTATTTCTCCTACCTGAGGCATCTGTTGGGAATTAGATTCAGTAACCAGAGTGCAGTGTCTTGGAGAAACAAGAGGCTTATGTCATTCTCCCCAGGGACACCATGTCAGTCAAGCTGCCTTAGCGTTTCTGAGCCCAGGTGTTTAATTCATTCACTACTCCTCAGTCTGGAACCAGTCCACTCACTTCACGGCTGGTAGAACTGTTGTTACATCTTTCTAAATGTATTGAGAGGAAATTTGGCATCAGAGAAAGAGCAGAAGGTTTGGAGACAGGTTCAAATCCTAGCCAGGTTACTTAGGAATGAGATATTGAAGTCAGTTACTGTCATTGAATCAGCTGTCTTGTGTGTAAAATGGGGATAATGATAACATTTCACTACCTAGTGGTTGTGAGGATCAAATGAGATAAAACAAATGAAAATGTTTTATAAATACGAATGTACTATGCACAAGCATGTTGCAAAAGGTTTCCAGGAAACCTGTGATCTTTGTCTATATTCCAACTCCTTTCCTCTGAAATCCCAATCATAATGATTATCATCAGAGAAATCTTCTCAATATGTATAATATAAATTAGTCTGACTTCAGTTTATTCCTATTTGTTTTTCTTTCTAAAGCAAGGAAAACACGAGTTGAGGTTATGCTTCTTTTAAGAGCAAAACTTTATATTGTATGTGACATTCCATTCTCAGCACCACATTTGAGAAGGTGGTATTTACAAACCAGAGCCATTTCAGAGAAGAGGTCCAAGATGACAAATAGATTGCAACTTTGAAATAGAAGGCACTAGAAGAACTAGAAGAAGGAACAAAAGAACACTACTTTAAGGGTAGAGATACAATGATAGCTAAGGTCAGATTCTAAAAGATCTGCTATGAGTTTGAAGGATTGGGGTTTTATCTATAGTCTTTTGTCCTAGCCCAGGTTTCCTCGAAAACAGGTTTTGCAGTAAGGATGGAGTGCTGATGCTTTATTTGAGAGGTATAATACATTGCAATATAAAGTGATAAGAACTATGAAAGGTGTATACACAAGGTATAAAACCTGTTGCCGTTGAGTCGATTCTGATTCATAGTGACCCTACAGTGCAGAGTAGAACTGCCGCATACAGTTTCCAAAGAGCAGCTGGTGGATTTGAACTGCTGACCTTTTGGTTAGCAGCTGAGCTCTTAACCACTGTGCCACCAGGGATCCACACAAGGTATAGGGGGAGAATAATAAAGAGACATGAGAGAGAGAAAAGTATTACTAAAGTAGAAAGAAAAAGTCCCAAGAAAGCTGTGAAGATGTGGATTGCGCTGCTTCACAAAGTACTGAATTTCCTGTCCCCAAGGGTGTTCAAGCAACAGTTGGACAGCCACCAAGCTAATAGTCCTAAAAGAGGACAAAAGCATCCAGTGTTAGGATAGGACTCTTAAGGCTATTCCAATTCTGTGGTTCTATAATCTTATAATGGATTTATACTTGATATCCATAGCCAGATAGTGATGGTAAGAAACTTTCATTAAATGTCTGAGTTTGAGGGTCCCATATAAGCTATCAGTTTTCTTTCAGTTTTGTTCAGACCACACCCTGAACCCCTTCCACTTATGTTGCAAACATATGCCCTTGGTCACCAAGGAGGCAGAATGAGAGAGTGTGACAGATGGGCTTACTGATTCTACTACAGGAAAAATAATTCATACCACACAGCCAACTGGAAACTCTAGTGAAAAATAAGACATGAGCCAAAATAGTAGCAGAACTATAAATATCTCTAAAATAATCTTACAAAAAATACATACAATTTTTGTGGACTCAAAACACAATTAAAGAGCATCAAAGAAGTTATGAAAAAAGTGAAGAGATATGCCAGTTATTAGATAGGCTTACATAGCATAAAAATGTCAATCTTCACTAAATCTGTAAGTTCAATGCAATTCCAATAAAAATTCCAGCAGAATATTTTGAGAAATTGACTCTAAAATTTATATGGAAGAATAATAGTCCATGAATTGCTAAGTCAATTTTGAGAACAAAGAGGGATAACTGTTGTATCGGATATTAAGACATCCTACAAGTCAAAAGAATTTTTAAAAAATAATCATGGTAGTGACATAGGAGCAGAGAGAGATCAAGGGAAGAAATAGAATGGAGAGCTCCTAACAACTAGTGTAAAACAGGGGAGCTTCACAAACCAGTGAGGAAAGGATGTGATGTTTAGAGAAAGTTGTTGAGAAAACTGACTATATGGCAAAAAATAAAACTGGGTCCCTACACCATACCATATTGTCGTTAGCTGCAGTCAAGTCAGTCCCCGACTCATGGTGACCACATGCACCAATCAAATTGTTACAATCCATTGGGTTTTCATTGGCTGATTTTTGGAAATAGATCACCAAGCTTTTCTTCCTAGTCCATCTTAGTCTGGAAGCTCTGTTGAAACACGTTCTGTATCTGTCTTAGGCTGGGTTCTCTAGAGGAGCAAAACCAGTGAAGCATAGATATACATATCTAGATAGATAGATAGACAGATGATAGATAGATAGATACAGAAAGAGAGAGAGAGAAAGAAATTTATTTCAAGGAAATGGATCATGCAGTTGTGGAGGCTGGCAAGTCCCAAATCCATGGGTCAGACGTCAGGCTGGAGGCTTCTCCTGACTCGTATGGTCACAGGGGCTGACAAACCCCATATCAGCAGGTCAGATGGCAGGCTGCTGGCTCACATCCCAAGAACCAGAGGTCAAAGGATGATGAGTTAGATGTAGGATCCAGAGAGGGAGAGCTTTGCCAGAACATCTACATATATTGGATACAGACCACACCCCCAAGGAAACTCCCCTTCCAATTGATTGGCTACTCACATCAGATCACAAAATGGAGGATGATTACATAATATCTGCCAAACCATTGAGAAACATGGCCTAACGAAGTTGACACATAACGTTAACCATCGCAGCATCATAGCAACATGCAAGATGGGTGGTGGATGCACATGAGATGCATTGGCCAAGGAATCAAATATGGGTCTCCCGCATGCAGGGCAAGAATTCTACCCCTGAACTACCAATGCCTCCACCATAATACTTGTTACGGATTGAGTTATGTTTCCCAAAAAAATGTGTGTATCAATTTGACTGGGCCATGAGTCCCAGTATTGTGTGGTTGTCTTCCATTCTGTGATTGTAATTTTATGTTGAAGAGGATTAGGGTGGGATGTAACACCCTTGCTCAGGCAGGTCACATCCCTCATCCAATGTCAAGGGAGTTGCCCTGGGGTGTGGCCTGCACCACCTTTTATCTTACAAGAGATAAAAGGAAAAGGAAGCAAACAGAGAGTTGGGGACCTCATACCACCAAGAAAGTAGTGCCGGGAGCAGAGCAGGTCCTTTGGACCCAGGGTTCCTGCATGAAGAAGCTCCTAGTCCAGGGGAAGATTGATGACAAGGACCTTCCTCCAGAGCTAACAGAGAGAGAAAGCCTTCCCCTGGAGATGATGCCCTGAATTTAGACTTTTAGCCTACTATACTGTGAGGAAATAAACTTCTCTTTGTTAAAGCCATCCACTTGTGATATTTCTGTTATAGCAGCAATAGATGACTAAGACAATACCATATATAGAGGTAAATCTCAAATATGTTAAGGTTCTAAATGTGAAAAATAACACTATTAAACTAATAGAAGAAAATATAGAGAACATCTTTGTGACATTGGCATGGAAAACGACTTCTTGAACAAGTTCCAAAAGTCATAAAATCTATGCAAAAATTGATGAAACTGACTACATCTGTGAAACTATGTTTAACTAGCAAACCCACAGACGAAGTTCATAGATAGATGGCAAACTGGAAGATTTTTCATCATCTAAACAGAGACTGACATCCACACTATAATAGGAAGTTCTACAAGTAAAGACAAAAAAAGAAAATCCAGTAGATAAAAGGACAAAGGATATGAACAGACAAATCACAAAAAGACTGGGTGGCCATTTATTTATTAACAAAATTGGAATACTTTGAGAGTGAAAGGGGGCACTTTGAATAACGATACCAAGACAACAGGCAAAAACTTGGCCTATCCTAGGCAAAGCAGGATGTATGGTCACTTAACAGAAGAGGAAACTCTAATAGCTAATAAGTATATGAAGAGATGCTTAACCTTACTAGTAATAAGAGAAATGCAAATTAAAATAACAATGAGATGCCACTTTACACCTACCAATGCTACAAAAATTAGAAAGCCATGTAATAATAAGTATTGGCTAAGACACTGGTGGCATTAAGAGCTATGGCTGCAAACCAAAAGGTCAGCAGTTCGACTCCACCAGCTGCTCCTTGGAAACTCTATGGGGCAGTTCTACTCTGTCCTATGGGGTCACTACGAGTCAGAAACAACTCAAAGGTGATGAGTTTTTTTTTTTTGTTTGTTTGTTTTTTTAAGATGCATATCACTGGAGTGTTAAATGGTGTAGTCTTCCCAGAGAACAATCCAGCAGTCCTGAATGGTATTAAGTAAACATATACTCTATGACCTAGGAATTCCACTCTTGCATATATACCCCAGGCAATTTGCACAAAAGACCACACATGGGGATGTGCAAGGGTGTCCATTTGCAGAACCCTGATAATGGGCAGTTGGAGGCAACCCAGGTGTCTATCAAAAGGGAAGTGGAAACAAAAAAGTGGTGGATGCATAGCATGGAATCCTATGTTTCATAATGAAGCAATGACCTGGATGTATATACAGCAACACAGATCTCAAAATGATAATGTAGAGTGAAACAGCACAGAATGAGATTCATAACACAGGGCCATTTGTGGAAATAAAAACAATGCTGGGCATTTTCAAGAACGCAAGCATAAACAAGGATACATATATAACACCTTAAAATGGTTGCCTAGGATGAGGAGAGGACGGAGGCGAATGGGAGTGGGGACTGGAAATAACAAGGAAAGAAAAGGAGCCCTGACCTTGACTCCTCATGAAACGAGGGGTATGAGTAACACATCAATCAGCTTTTGAGTTAAAAAACAAACAAAAAACTATACATCTCCATTGAAGACAGGTTCAGAGCCTCATTCTTTAAATATAAAGTCTCTGGATAACCAGTTTTCTTCTTCAAACCTTCATTAGTCTCAATCCTCCAATTTCTCTGTCTCAATCAGAGCTCTTTGTCTATACAGGGGAAGAATCTATTCAATTTAGATTCAGGAAAAATATGACAGTTTTTAGAAGTTTACAGGGGATCTACCTCACCAAACCCAAGGACATCCAAAACTACCAGGCAGGCTCACAAAGGACTGACAAGGGTTGGAAGGTCAGCAGGGGCCTGAGTTATTCTCTCCATCTTCCAGGACCCACTAGTTGTGGTCTCTGTCCCTGTCTGCACATTTGCCTTATTTGCTCTCTACAGACCAGTTTTCTTTGATCCACTGAGCACTTTGAGCAGACATGTCTATACTATGGCTTCCATATGTATATGTCCCCATTGCAAGGGACCAGTGAGGCCTGACTTAAGCTTCTCAACCCCAAATTGTCCCAGTTTGGTCCAATCAACCAGGTAGGGTTACACAAGGTTGCTCAGAGTCACTCCTTTGAGTGAGGGGCATGAAGGAGAGTGCTCAGCAAAGGGGCTGCAGTCTGGGCAAACACCCCTCAAAGATGTCTACTACACTCTCTTTGTAGATGTTCCCTATTACACAACCAAGGAGAGAGGGTTTGACCAGGTCAGAGAAAAAGGAATTGAACTAAAGTGATGTTGCAGTGAGGTTCCATTTGTCCTTCCATCCACCACATATCTTAGAGGGGTTAATCAAAGAGCTATAGAATGTTAAAGCTTACAAAAACAAAAACAAAAAGCACATTGCTGTGGAGTCGATTCCAACTCATAGTGACCTTATAGGACAGAGTAGAACTGTCCCATAGAGTTTCCAAGGAGTGGCTGGTGGATTTGAACTGCTGACCTTTTGGTTAGCAGCCGAGCTCTTAACCATTTAGCTAGCTAAAACAGAGAACTTGGTTTCCCAGAAATGCCCTGGGAAAACTAGGATGAGTTGGTCACCATACCAGAGACCTCAATTCTGCCTTCTAGACCCTGCCAGTTGCCCCACTGAATGACCTCAAGAAACTCTTAATTTCTTCATATAGGACATGGACAGACTTTTATCATGTTGACCCCAGACAGTCAGGCATGCTATTGAACCAGTTGTTTGTACTCTGGGGTCTAAATGTTCACAAAGAACAAAGCTGGCCTATATCATTGCTTTGGTACACACCATCATTATCACCTCTTGCATTCCTCTACTGTATTTCCTTCCAAAGGATTTTCATAACTATAGTTTATCCTAATAACTCTGTAAAAGAGAACAGAAAAAGAGAGACAGGAATTATTATGATCCCCATTCTAAAGACACACAAACAGAATCCCTGAAAGAAATGACTTTCCCAAGGTTGGAAAAGTCCCGACCCAGTGAGTCGGTGGGCATCCTAATCTCTGGTGGCAGCCCTGCGCCTGTTACTTAGATTCCTCACATTGCAGTAACCCTGAATGCTGACGGTATGCAGCCCCATGGTGTCTCTGGTACCACCTGCCTCGCTCCAGCCTTTCTTGGGAGAGCAGGCCCAGCATTTCACAGGTAACACAGACTCACAATTACAAAATGGGGTACTGCTGCAAGAGAGCACTGATGAGACTTTATAAGTGGAGTAATTGGGCTGATAAGATAATGAGTCCTAAAGTGGATAATAATGTTGAGCTCTAAAGGGGAGAGTAGTATTGATCCGCCTTCTTAGTTCTGTTGGGAGGATTAGCTCACTGGCAATTGTAAAGAACTTTGCGATGAAGGAACATGAACGATAGCATGTTTGAGAGTCACCTTGTCCCCTCTGGGATGACTTTCCCTGGAGTGCTTTAAGTAGTCACCTGGATGCCATGATAACCAGGACCTGCCTGAGGGAAGCCTTCATCCCTATATTCCTTGTACAACTCTGTTTTTCTTACTTCAACCTTAAGGTGAAGACTTGTCCTCTTTAAAAAACAAAATCACAGTGAGAAAGTAGGCTCCTGGTGGGAAATAAGGCCATGGGAGTATTGCTGGATGCTTTTAAGAACTCTGACTAGATGCAACACTCTCGTCTGTGGCCACGGAAATCATGGGTGGAAGAATCACCCTTAGAAAAACAGAGATGGCTGGGAGGGGCTCTGCCAAGTAGGGGCTTGAGAGAGGCCGTAGAGGAGTTATTGATTTTGTGGTTCTGATCTGAAGTTCTTCTTCACTTCCATTAGGCAAATATCAGCTCTCCCCTCCCACTTCCATAGCCAACCCTTGTGAAAAAGGTATTCTGGGTTGTTTTTGCAATGTAATTATTATAGTAATACTTGTTTCAGAGTCAGTGTTCAATATATGCTGATCGATTGATGTTCTGATGTTGGTTATGTGCATCATGAGCTCACTCACAAGCAAGCTTTTCCTGTTTGGTGTTGCTTTGCACTGAGTCATGCACTCTCTGTCTCAAGCCTCTTGTGAAAAATGAATGAAGGAATGAATGAATGAAGTGAGTTACCCAAGAGCACACAGCTCAAAAGTGGCAGAACCAAAATGGTCCCAGAGCTTCCAACTCCAAGCCTAGAGCTCCTTCCTTTCTGCCATCCTGTCCTCCATAGACATGTTTCAATCCAGTCACAAGCCCTCAAGGGGATTTATCCCCTATTATTGTTTTTATTTTCTCTGTGCTCTAACAAGCTCAGTTAACAATATACTTAGTAATAGCTGATAATTCAAAGAAGTCCATTGGACAGGGGGTTCTACTGACTGTGCTAGAGTCAACCATAACCAAGCCCAACTTCCCAGCACAAGAATTCTTCTGGTGGACACCTACAAGTCTCCTTTCGCACAGGAAAGTGATGAAGTTCACCTTGGTATTCTAGGTATTTGCATTTCCTTCTTATTTCAATTCCTCCTTTCTCAAAGGCATTTTTTTCCTAAATTTTATTTATTTTGTAGTTGTTATTGAGACTAAACACAGCAAAACATACACCAATTCAGTCGTTTCTACATGTACAATTTAATGATATTAATTACATTCTCTGAGTTGTGTAACCATTCTCACCCTCTTTTCTGAGTTGTTCCTCCCTCATTAACATAATCTCACTGCCCTCTAAGGTTCCTATCTAATCTTTGAGTTGCTGTTGTCAATTTGATCCCATATAGATAGTTCTTAAAAGAGCACAATGCTCAAGGTAGGTCTTTTTTACTAGTTAAGCTGAACTATTGTTCTAAGATGATTTCATGGAATATTTTTGGTTTAAGGTTTAAAGATTATCTAAGGGCAATAGTTTCAGGGGTTCATCCACCCTCCATGGCTCCAGAAAGTCTAAAGCCCATGAGAATTTAAAATTCTGTTCTGAATTTTACCCCTTTTGATCAGAATTCTTCTATGAAATCTTTGATCAAAATTTTCAGTAATGGTAGCCAGGCACCATCTAGTTATTCTGGTCTCATGGCAAAGGAGGCAGTTAAACACACATTCCATATCCTCCTCCTATTCCTAACTCTCCTTCTTCCTCTGTTGTTCCAGGTGAATAGAATGTTGTGCCTTGGATGGCCGCTTGTAAGATTTTAAGACTCCAGGCACTACACTACAAACTAGGAGGTAGAACAGAGGCTCTAAACATGTTATTAGGCCAGTTAACTGAGATGTCCCATGGAACCATGACCCTAAACCTCCAAACCAAGGAACCAAATCCTATGAGGTGTTTGGTTGTACGTAAGCAGCCTCAGTAGCTACTCTTTCATGTTGTTGTTGTAAATATATCTATCACATAAGTTTTGCCAATTCAACTTTTTACAAGTGTACTTATTTAGAGCAGTAATCAGCTGTGCAAACCTACCCTTAATAAATGCAATTTTTCCCCCTCCCTCCCACCCCTGGTAACCACTAGTAAACTTTGGTCTCTGTACCTTTGCCATTTTGTGTCTTTTTATATAAGTGAGGTCATACAATATTTGTCCTTCATGACTGGTGTATTTCACTCAGCGTAATGTCTTCAAGCTCCATTCATACCATAGTAAGTATCAAGACTTCATTTCTCCTACTGGCTGAGTAGTATTCTGTTGTATATATGTACCACATTTTGTTTATCCATTCATCTACTGATGGGCATGTAGGTTGTTTCCACCTTTTGGCTATTGTGAATAGTGCTGCAATGAATACTGGTGTACACATCTCTTTTCGAGTCTCTGTTTCCAAGTCTTTTTGGTATATACCTAGGAGTGGAATTTCTGGGTCATATGGTAGCTGTATTTTAGTTTTTTGAGAAACCTCTGTACTATTTTCTGCCAGCAATGGATAAGGGTTCCAATTTCCCTACATCCTCGCCAACATTTTTTATTTTATGGTTTGTTTTGTTGTGTTTTTTTTAAATCTTAGCCATCTTAGTGGGAGTAAAATGGTATCTCACTGTGATTTTGATTTGCATCTCTCTGAAGACTAACAACACTGAGCATCTTTTCATGTGTTCGGTGGCCATTTGAATGTCCTCTTTGGTGAAATGTCTATTCAAGTCCTTTGCCCGTTTTATGATTGGGTTATTTGTCTTTTTGTTGTTATCTAAGTTTTACATATATTTTGGTTATTAGATTCTTGTCAGATATATGGTTTCCAAAGATTTTCCCAGTCAGTAGCTTGTCTTTCCACTTTTTAGAAAAGATTTAAGAGTGCTTGTAAGGTGAAGCAAGATTCAAATTCTAGCAGGTTTAACTCGGAGCTGCCTCTCTCATTCCTTCCACCAATTCTAAGAACTAAAGAGGGATTCCAAGGAATTGGGCCGTAACCAAATGGCCCAAGAATCCCTCCATGCAGGGGAATTTCATATTTCCATCCAAGCTGAGGTCTCATTGCCAGGATGTTAAATGCAGTTTCAGTTTGTCCTTCTCCATTCTAGAATTTTGCTTAAACTAATATTTTTGGCTTTTTGATGCTGTATCTTAACAAGAGACAACAAACAACCTCCTAATATTCACAGAATGACAAGAGTTGGGTTTAGCCAACAATTTGGCAGATAAAACACAATTAACAGTGGCCTTGGAAGCACTGCTACTGGGGATGTACTATGGATTGTGCTTGCAGCAAAGAAATCCTATACTTTGTGTCATCCTCTGCACAGAAAACGAATCTGGGTCTATTGCATCTTATAAGAATAAACGATATGAAAGAGACAATAAGATAATAGTAATAACAGTCTTCTTGTGTGTTAAAGTGTTTGAGACATAACGATACAGACCTGAATCTACTTATTTCCTAGCGTTCCTTTAGCAGATTTTCTTTGCTTCGTTTCTATGGAAACTGGTAACTGCACATGAGCTAGAGACACTCAGTAGTCTTCCTTGGCAGACGTGTCCATTTTAGATTTTTCTACTTTAAGGAATAACATGTTGTAACCACTAAGACTAAAAAAAAAAAAAAAAAAAAAAAACTAATCCATACACTGTCCTTTCAGGATCATTAATCATTGCTGAGAATGTCAATGTTGATATTTACCATTTATTGAGCACTTGCTACATTCCAGGACATAAACCAAACAATTCTATACCTTAACTCACTCAGTCCTCCCAACAGCCCTGTGAGTTTGCTATCCGTCATGGTCAATAGGGTCTAGCCAGAAAAATGGAAACTACTCTATGACTTTCAAATGGAAGGAACTGAATATAGGGAAGAGCTGAGAGGCCAAGCAGGGGGATGTGAGGCAACTCAGAGAAAAAGTAGGAAATTGCTACCAACCCTGGGGCTGGAGAGACAATGGGAAGACGTCGTTCTCCAGAACAAAGAAGCTGGGACCATTTGGCAGGAGCTCAAACTATGATGAGGACTCCATGTAGGAAACGAGACCATGAAGGGAAGGACTATCTGGTGGACTCTGGAGCCCCTGAGGAGACACAACTACTACCAGTATGCCACAGGAAGCAGAGCAAGTGAGAAGGAGGGAGGCCCTGGCTTCTCTTTCTCCTGCCCTCAAGCCTTCTGCCAAGACCTTTTATTGGGTGAAATTACATGGAAGCTGGAGGGCAAAAGATCCTGGGAAATAAGGCCCCCTGTGATTTAAAACAGAACAGAAGAAGCATAACGATGGATCCAGAGCAAACTGGCAGTTGACCATCAGAGTATTACTATACCATTTCATGGATGAGAAAAGGGAGGCTCCGAAAGATAAAGTAATTTTCTTAAGACAAACACTAGCAAGTAAAATAACTGATTATCTGGTCAAGAATTCATGCTCTCAATCACTTTATCATACTTCCTATGGAGAAGAAAAGGGCTTCTTCATACATGACACTCCCGTATCACGTGTCTTTCACCTAATTAGGCCCAGTCGATTATGAAACCTTCAGTTGTGGGGGCCAGTCCATCTGAAATTTGCCCATTTGGGGAGTTCTGGATATTTATTTGGTGTGTGCTTATAAATCAAAATGATTCAGCCTGACCACATAAAGTCATCCACGTTTTTAGTCAGGAAAATCTTAGAAGGGCCATTTACTCACTGACAGCATGGACTTGGTGGGTAGGGGGCCACAAGACAAATGAGAAACCTTGCCCGGTGAAAACCAGGCTGTGATTCCAACTGGTTAGAGCATCACAAGGAGGTGTGAGTAGGAAAACAGGTAAAAATTCTCAGTTCCTATTTTTTCCCTTAATGTTTGATTAACTATACCACTAACCTTCTAAGAGAAATTTATAGGGAAAAGCTAAAAGTTGTGTTAACTTCATCTTTTTTCTGAATTGGGGAAAGGAGACTATTTGGCTGAGGAACACCTTAGTAAACTTTGCAGAGAAACACTATTCCATATAATCCAAACCAAAAGCAAACCAATTGCCGTCAAGTCAATTCCAACTCATAGCGACCCTATAGGACAGAGCAGAACTGCCCCACAGGGTTTCCAAGGAGCAGCTGGTGGATTCGAACTGCCAACCTTTTGGTTAGCAGCCAAATGCTTAACCACTGTGTCACCAGGGCTCCATTCCATATAATAGCAAGCTTATATATACATACACATTTTTAAGGAGATTACTTGAAAACCAAGAAAACTTCTATCATAAGGATCTTCCATGACTGGAAAAGAAGGAGAAAATTTGTGGAATAAATGTTTCTACTTGTTTGCTTTAAATTTATATTCTGTGTGCAGTAACCTATGTATTTTCTTGTTATTGTTGTTTTTAGGTGCCTTCAAGTCAGTTCTGACTCACAGCGACCCTATGTACAATAGAAAGAAATGCTGCCCAGCCCTGCATTATCCTCACAATCATTGCCATGTTTGAACTCATTGTTGCAGCCACTGTGTCACTCCATCTCATTCAGTGTTTTTCTTTTTTTCAATGACCCTCTACTTTACTATGCATGATGTCCTTCTCCAGGGACTGGTCCCTCCTAATAACATGTCCAAGGACCCCTGGTAGCACAGTGGTTAAGCGCTCAGCTGCTAACCAAAAGGTCACCTGCTGGAACCCACCAGCAGCTCCATGGGAGAAAAGGTGTGGCAGTCTGCTTCCATAAAGATTACAGCCTTGGAAACCCTATGGGGCAATTCTACCCTTCCAGGTCACTATGAGTAGGAATCGACTCAATGGTAACAGGCTTAATGTGTTTGCTAGACCAGCCCTATTTACATTAGCAGGCAAATGAGTGAGAGCAAGGGGATGCCCTGTCGTTCTTCCCAAAGGATCCAAAGTACTTCCCCAGTTAATGACCCATGAGGGCAGATGTTTCTGTCCCAGTGAAATCCTGAGGCCTTCCAGGGCAAATGTCGAGTTGTGCTCCTTGCCGGCATGGGACAGTGCTGGATAGCACCTGGCCTTGATCCCAAAAAACAGAAGCCACTTGTGGACAACTGAAGTAGTTAGAATGTAATCCTTTCCACGCCCCAAAAAAGATTTTGCCAGAACTACTGAAATGGAACATAGTCTTGCTGTTGACAGCAATGTATATTTAATGACCAGGAAATCTTCATACCTACCTTCTCACCATTGATATGAGACGAAACATATTCTGAGGAACAAAGAGTTTTTTGGTGATTTTCCTGAGTTTCCACCAGGGCTAGGTCCAGGCTTTGTGGGGCCTAATATTTACACAAATCAAGGGTCTTTCTTTAAGAAATAGAATGTAAGAATTGTGAATACAAATTTATGTATGAGAATGATGATTTTAGAATTAGAAAAGAAATCACAGCAAATTATAAATTTTTAAAAGCTAACAAATATCAAAATACTACAAAATTCTTAAAATAATAAAGTATTTTTTGTGAATTAATTGCAGACAAACTTTATATTTCCCTACATTTTTCATACTCTTCAATCATCTCCTCATATAACAATAAGTCTGTGATATTTTCTGTACAGAGAACAGGAAGATAATTCAGTCTTTTCTCCAGTATAGTTGGTCAGATTTGATTTATGTTATTGTTGCTAGGTTAGAGAAAAAATTTTCAGCTTTACAACTTATTACTTGTTGTGACATGTCATTTTAGGATTGTGGTCAAAGATGGAAAAAGCCTTACTAAGTTTTTTCTGTATATGACCTAAGATTTCAGAGCACTTCGGGTTTACTTAGGAGATGACCACTGTATTTTTACGCAAATAACACAAATCTTCCATATTTGTTTGCCAACTGCGCCCTTCCCCTGCAAGGTATTTTCATAAGCATGCTTTGCTATTTCTTTACAACAATGTGTTAAAAAAAAGCTTGTGTTATTGCATAAAATACAGTAATCTTATTGATCTTTGAATGGACAGCACTCAGTAATCACTGGTGGTCATTGTCCCTGTTTCTTTACACTGGGTAATTTGTCACAGAAGATGGCCAGAGTATTCCTGAACTCCGCAACTTAACCAGATAATAAAGTGACTGCAAGTCACATAAATACACCCAAGAAACCCAAACTAAATGCATTTCCAACTAAACTTCCCCTCTGGTGCTTCTCAAAGTGCCCATAGCTACTACAAAGCCACCTAACACAAGGTGACAATGACAGAGGGGAGCTGGTATAAAAAGAGACAGCAGTCTTAACTGATTGCTGTTAAAATATTTTACTTTTGCCAAGTTTACAAAACATATGACCATGTAGACACATTTTTAGGCCCCATTCCATGTTCCTACATGGGGCCCATGTACATAAGGTGTCTTAGTCATCTAGTAGTGCTATAACAGAAATACCACAAGTGGATGGCTTTAACAAAGAGAAATTTATTCTCTCACAGTCCCGTAGGTTACAAGTCCAAATTCAGAGCATCAGCTCCCGGAGAAGGCTTTCACTCTCTGTCAGCTCTGGAGGAAGGTCCCTGTGATGTATCAGTCTTCCCTTGGTCTGGGAGCTTCTCTGAGCAGGAACCTCAATTCCAAAGGACGCGCTCTGCTCTCGGCACTGCTTTTTTGGTGGTATGAGATTCCCATGTGCCTCTGCTCACTTCTCTCTTTTATGTCTCACGAGTTTGACTCAAGACACTATCCAGTCTTGTATACCTCATCAGTATAACTGCTGCTAATCCATCTTACTAGATCATAGTGATTGAATTTACAACACAGAAGGAAATCACATCTGATTACCAAATGGTACGCAACTGTACAATACCAGGAATCATGACCCAGCCAAGTTGATAGATATTTTGGGGGAGACACAGTTCAATCCATGACATAAAAGATCCTGAAATTTAAGCTTTATCAGCTTCACGATATATCTACCTCTAGTTTCATTATTATTGTCGTTATTATTTCTGCACCATGGGGCCTTTGTGGGTACTATGATGGGATAATATATATGGAGCTTCTGGAACATAACAGGCTCTCAGCTGATTGTATTTACCATCACCATCACTGTTCTTGGTTCTCAAGAAGAAGAGATGAAGGAAGGCTGGCACGGTTGGGGAGACTTTCTGGAAGAGGTGGACTTTGTGCTGGGTCCCAAAGGCATTTTGCTTTTAACGCCTGCAAATGTCTCTCGTCTTTTCAGGCCAAGACATAGGATAACCAACTTCCAGGATTTGGAAATCCAGATGGGGGCGGGGAGATATTTGACAGGTTCATATTTGCTAGTTTTCAGTCTGGATTGAAAGAAGAGGGTTTGAACATTCAAGTTATTTTAAAACTGATTTGAATATCACATGATTGATATCATTGTGTCACTGAATTGTATGCATGAAAAATGTTAAATTGGCAAATGTGTTATGTATATTTTTACAACAATAAAAAATAGCAAAAAACTGATTTGATTATCTTTTTAAAACTCTAGGAGTAGCAGAGGTTAAAAAAAAAAAGATGAAGAAGAAGAACAAAGAACCTCAAATCTTCGTTTATTCAGGATGGTTAATTTCAGGAACTATCGGTAAGGTGATCTATCTGTTTCAGATTATTCTAAAGAGAAAAGATTTCTGGAGAGACATACACACACACACATACACATGCACACACACAGAACATAACTTAACTCTTTGGAGTTAGAACCAGCTAAAAATACAATTCTCTTCCTTATCTCATGACAAGCTAACCCATGTTAGTCCATTGACTTCCACCAAGAAGGCATACCAGTGGGGAAAAGCTAGGCTTCCATCTTCCTATGGAAAACTCCAGCTGGAGGAAGGGAAAGGGCAGAGTGCAGGTTCCTGCAGCAGGTGGCACACAAGGCTCCCAGGAAGGCAGGCATGCTGCCAACTACCATCCTTCAGCAACCACTACCTCTCTGTCCTCGCTCAACACAGCCAAGCACAGCCACAGAGGCTGTGCCCACCTTGGCACAGAAGAAGCACTGTGCATTGATTGACTGGATGTCCAAGTCAACAAGCCCACCCATCTCCCCAGGCCTGAAATGACTCCCTTAGTCACTCCCTCATGTTAAGGATTGAAGGCCTTCATACCATTAAGATTCAAATGTGTAAAGCCCCCCTTCCATGCATTAACACTTGAGCTGGGAGTGCATTACCAGACGGTCTAACCTGGACAGAAGGGCCATGCAAGGTTCAAGTCTAAGGTCCTTCTTTAAGAAAATGAATGCATAACTATGAATACAAACTTAGGTATGAAAATGATTGTTTGGAATGAGAAAAGAAATCACAATAAATTACAATTAAAAAAAAATACAAAATCCAGAAAATAATAAAAAATAAAATAAAAATAATAAAGTATTTTTGTTAATTAACTGCCTGACACATCTTTATAATAATGCTTTATTTATAATAATAATAAATAATATTATTACTTTAATGATATTATAATAATAACGCTTTGGCACCTCTACAGTGCTTTACAAGCACCTCCTTCTGCTGGATTGTTTGGATCTCTTCCTCCTGGACATACGACATCATGCCACCAAGCTCACACTTTTTCCTTTAACCCCATTGTCTTAAGCCCATCTAAAATACCAACGGAACCTTTCCAGACCCCACTGGGAATGGCCACTCCTTACTCTGGCCTCTTAAAGCTTTTCATTTGTTTTAGGGGAAGAATTCCTTTTTACATTGATTCATAATTAGATATGTCTTTATTTCTACTGTAATGGTTGCTGTATTTCTCCATATTTATGTTCAATAAACATTTACTAAATATAAGAACAAATACCAGTTTGGAATCAGAGAAGGTCCAGACATAGCTCCATGGAGTGCGCACCTGAGGCGGAACCCAGGGAGAACATTGGGAAGCTTGGGAGGTGCCTGAGGAAGCTGTGGCTCTGGGACAGCTGAGGCCTTAACGAGAAGCAGAGGTTCCAGAAGCAAATCCTGACGTCTTACAATGCCTGCAGGCCCCTGGTGAGTAGTCAGGATCATTTGGGTTGCAAGTGACAGAAAGTCAACTCAAATTGGCTTAAGCAACAGGCTATCTTCAGCTTCTACAGGTAGGCAGAATACTGGAAGGATGACGGAAGGAAGAATTCAAGGAACCAAAAGCCCAGGACAGAGTGCAAACCCACTAAACCCATTGCCATAGAGTCAATTCCAACTCATAGCAAACCCACTAAGGACCCAGAAAATGTCTCTCATTCTTCTCTTCCTCCTCCTTCTTTTTTCTCCCTTTCTCTTCTCTTTTCTTCTCTTCTCTTTCTCTCTTAGCTTCTTCACTCCTCCCTCTCTTTTACTCTCTCTATATCTCAATCTTGCTTGTTTCTCTATTTTAGTCCCATTTTCTTTTACATCAGAGGAGTTGTCTCCACATATCAGAGAAAATATCTGCTAGCAACTCCACACATAACCCTTAATGATTTAAAACTAAAAACAAAAAAGTAGCCTTCCACCTCCAATCAGAAGATTCCATGACACACCTCCAATTGGCCTGGATCCTGTGTGCCCACTCCTTGGCCAAGTCGAAGTGTCCAGGAATGTGATACCATTCTTGGCCATGCACCATGACTGACAGTCGCACAGGGCAGCATAGAGGAGAGAAACAAGAACTTCAGCAGCTCACTACACTAGCAAAGACAAGGGCCCTGGGAAAGGACTCTTCAAAAGACTTGGAATAACTTTAAGCAGTGGCAGTATCAAGACCAGGGAGCAAAAGAAAGGCCTCTGAAACTTTCTGGTCTTTTGCCTTTTAGAGGTACCTTGTCTAAAATAATCTTATCCCAGTAGCTTAGGTGAACCTGCACCTCTGGCCTGAGAAGTGAGCCTCAAATGACAACTCCACTTCCTGTGACAATCAGCCTTAAGCCAGGGGGTTTCTGAGCCTTGCTGTGACACATAAGAAGTTCTGTTCTCTCTTTCCTATAGAGTATCATGTGATTAGGAATCAGAGGCCTGACTTCGAGTTTTGACTCAGTTTCTCATTTATAAATTGAAGAAACCCAAACAAAACAAAACCCACTGTCATGTAGTCCCTGACAATTCAAAGCAACCCTGTAGACAGGGTAGAACTGCTCCATTGGGTTTCCAGGGCTATAAATCTTTACAGAAGCAGACTGCCACATCTTTCTTCCGAGGAGTGGCTGGTGGGTTTGAACCACCTACCTTTCAGTTAGCAGCTGAGCGCTTAACCACTGCACCAATAGGATGATAATATCTTTACTGTCTTCTCTTAGAAGTTGTTGTGAAAATCACATAGGGAAATTGTGAAAGGGGATGTTGCAAACTGTGAAGTTCCACACAAACATAAGAACTTGCTACTTTGAAACTGCTCACCTAACTTCCCAATTGAGGCTGTTTCTATAACTTTCACTGAACTTGTTTTCATTAGCCTTCTCTGCTTAACAAAAAAAAAAAAACTACGGTTTCCAATTTTTTGATTAATTTTGCTCTCTATCAACTTGCTATGCATATATAGTTTCCAAAGGTAAATAGTTCAACAAATTTAAAATTAAAACAGTAGTCTCCTAGTGACCTACAGAAATCCCAGATATATTTATCTCACATCACATTGATACAGATATCTTGAAATATCATTTATGCTCATCACTACTTTGAAATTACAATAGTAAACTCGCTGCTAGATCTTGTTATTTAAATGTGCTAAAAAGAAAAGCTCATATAACACCATGATTTTATTTTTTTAATATTTGGACAACTATAGTATTTCAGTGTACTTGGTTTCCTTTGTACACCTATGTATTTTATGCACTTTAAAACATTATTCTGAGATGGAGCCAGAAGGCTTCACCAGATTGGCAGAGGGTTTTGTGACACAAAAATGGCTAAGAACCCCTGTATAGTTGAATGTCAGACGTTGACCCTCCTGTTTTTATCCCTCAATTTTCTAATCATTTTCTCTCCTATTTTCTGTCTTTTTGGGCTACTTTCTGCACAATTTCCTCAATTCGATCTTCTGACCCGATTGCATGACTATTTCATTTCTGCTCTGTTTCTTTAATAACATCTAGTCTTATTCCATAGCTGCTATCTCTTCTCATCTCTCTTAGGCTATCTATTCTAGGGTGTGATTTATTCCTGCTGATCTTTGTCTTTCTGTTTACATTTGGAAAAGGCACTAGACAGCAACTGGAAGTTCTATATGCAAGTACAAAGCTTGTTAGCTGGTGGCTTTGGTGTGGGGTTATCAAGTCATTTCATTGTGGGATCCCCAAATGTCAGACTCTGTGGGTCTTTCCTTATGAGGAAATCAGTGTCTCCATACAGGAATCCTGTAATCTCCTGTTTGGAGGAAATGAGGTTCAGGGATCAATATCCTAGGAACCATCCAGCACTGTTTTCTGCTGTTCTGCACTATTCTCCCAGTCTGAATCACCTCTGGTTCAATTATCCAGAGGAGGAACCTCTGAGTTCCTACTGGAGCAGGGGAGGAACATCCGCCTGGCTGTTTGGACTGGGCAGTGAGACCCCTGGATGGATCTTCAACCCGTCCTCCTAAGTTCCACCTCACTCCTCCTGAGCCTTTGGAGTCAGCTGGTGCCCCAATTCCTGGGCCAGTCCATGGCTCTGGGATGCAAGCTGACTTGCTTCTTCTCAGGTTCCCTCTCTGCGAGCAGTTACACAGCATCATGCTTCACTCTGCCCAGACAGCATCCAACCCTCTACTTTTCACAGCCCAAAGTTTTGTTGATCTCTCTTGTCTGATGTCATTGTCTTTCCCTTGTTCTTTGTCCTTGTAGATTTATACCTTTTAAGTTTCATAGTCACCATTTTAGTTGGGTTTAGGGAGATTACAGAGCACACTCAATCTGCCATGCTTATCCACATGTCTTCTGCCCTCCAGTGTCTCACTGTAGCCAAAAGAATAATCAAACAGACATCAGCCTTTTATTGATTCTTGTTGAGACTTTTATATCCAACTCTGTTGATGCAACGTGACCTTACAGTGAGGAAGCAGATACTTTGGGCCTTGGCTGCCAGCCAGGGAACTGGAATGACGGCTCCATCCTCGGCAATGATTAACTTGAAACTACAGGCACTGAACCACAATATGATAATGGAAGGAGAGAAACTCAGTGTCCAAAACCAATCTTCAGATGGAGTCTAGAATGTCCACTTCCTCCAGGCTTATTGCCCCGGCTGAGAGAACAGAGTGATGAATCCCCCTCTCCACCCAATGTCACACCTGGCATTCCACTTAATATCGTCCTATCTCCCAAAGGTGTTGCCTTGTACTTTCATGTGATATAAAGATGTCCTCTCTTCTTTTTATACATTGGTTTTGAGGTTGTTATTCTGTTGCCAATATTCTCTTGGGGTGTTTGTTTGCCTCCCGAACGGCTATGCGAGTTGTCTGTATTAAAGTACTAACTCCTGCAGTGTGGCCTTGGGCCACGTGCTCTTGACAGCACTGATTGAAAATAAAAAAAATGAGCAGAAATGTTTTTTTGATGAGGAGATCAAATTAAGTTGAGGAAACAGACAGAAAAGAAACCCAACAGACTTCCTTGTTTAAAAAGAATGTAAGCAACTGAAAGAATGTGTCTTGGATCAATGCACATATATCCTGAAAGTAATCAAAAGACTTGTATTTGTATAGCACTTTTCTTGGCAAAAAGGAGCCCTAGTGGCTCAGTGGTTGAACGCTCTGCTGCTAATGGAAAGGTCAGCAGTTCAAACCCACCAGCCACTCCATGGGAGAAAGATATGGCAGTCTGCTTCTGTAAAGATTACAGCCTTGGAAACCCTGTGGGGCAGTTCTACTCTGTCCTGTAGGGTCACTATGAGTTGGAGTCAACTCACAGCAATGGGTTTTGGTTTCTTCACAGGACATGAAAGCTGTTTTTTTCTTTTCTTTTTTTAATTACACCAAGGAAAGCAAAGGCACAAGATATGGATGCCTTGGGTAGCTCAGCTGTTATTTAAAGATATGAGAATACAGATTGCTGGATGGACTGGAGCTGCATACACTTCAAAAGCTGGGGCTGGGAGGGAGAGGATTTCTTCCAAAGCCCCATAGCAGGCAGGTACCACAGTGAATTTCTGTGCATCTAGGAATCTCTGGCCTCTACAGGCACTCCCACAGCCCTGATCCTCAGTCTCTGCCTGATGTTGGGGTTCAACAGATGAAAGATGGACTCAGTGAAGCAAGGTGAAAGTGACTGAGCCCAGATATAGCTCCTGTCAAGAGAACAGAACAGAATATGTCCAAATTCCCAGGACTCTAACTGGATGGGTTTCTATAATATACATTGTAGTGATAGGGGCGATTTACTGGGATCTGATGAAAAATCAGGAATGAGTTTTTGTTTGAGGGCATTTGTATATATAATAGCCTAATAGCCTAAAGGAATCTTGGGTGGGTGGTGCAAAGGTTAATGAGCTCACCTGCTAACAAAACGTTGGAGGTTCAAGTTCCCCCAGAGGCACCTCGGAAGAAAGTCCTGGTGATCTATTTCCAAAAAATCAGCCACTGAAATCTGTATGGAGCACAGTTCTACACTAACACATATGGAGTCGCCATGAGTTGGAATTGACTTGATGGCAACTTGGAAAAAGAAAAAAGAAAAAGAAAAAAAAAGCCTGCAGTCAAAATCTAAAAAAGAAAATGTAATGTCCATGGCTTCCTATTCTACTGATGCAAAAGGTCAGTGCTAGCTAAACCTAATTTGAGCCACAACCCTACTATGGGAGCCCTGGAGGTGCAGTGGTTAAGCACTCGGCTGCTAACGAAAAAGTCGAAGGTTTGAACACACCAGTCACTCTGCGGGAGAAAGATGTGGCAATCTGCTTCCATAAATATTACAGCCTTGGAAACCCTATGGGGCAGTCCTACTCTGTCGCTATGAACCAGATTTAACTCAACAGTCATGAGTTTGATTTTTTGGGCTCTCCTACAGATGGAGCAAAATTAAGCAGAATTGGAGACGCTGTAGAAAGGCCACTATAAATTACTTGACTGCAGGCTGACACATCAGGACCATTCTGAGACTGCTTTGCCTCACGACAAGGAGGTCCAGCGGGAGAGAATCCCAGCACCCCACCAACCTGTGGGAAGAGTCTGTGAGCATGGTGGACAGAGCAGTGGACAGAGGTGGACATTTCTGTTGGGCGAAAAGATCTCACTTGAGATATCAATCATAGGCTAAATGATGTGTAAAATTCCTCCACTCAAGAAATTCACTCTAAACACAAACTACCCAAATTGGTGGTTACCACTCATTGATATGAATAGGAGGCAGAGCTGATTGCTTTTGGTATATTTGACAGTCATTCCAAAGAGGGAGAGAAAATGACGGATGTTATATTTCTCTAAATTTAAATCTCCACCCAAAATATAGGGAAAATCTCCTATAGGCCAATGGCCACCATGCAACGATGTGCAGGTTGTACACTGAACAACCCCAGGACATCCTCACATCATAGGTAGTGGCCATAAAAGGAACAGCAAAGGGCTTTCCCCATTTTCAGATGCTGTGGTCACAGATCACCAAATAAAATTATAATGAAGAAATAAACCACATAAACTGATGTTGGCACTACCCTTTGGGGCTCTGAATAACCACCTTTCTAGACAAGGTTTTACCACCAGAAGTAGGGAACTGGGCGCTGTGAATGTGGTGGGCTTCTCTCTTGGCAGGCCTGTTCCCACATAAGCCTCCATTTCTTCCCGAGGTCTGTAGCTTCCCCCACCTGCTCTAGGGACAACCTGGCCAAATCCTAGATGTTTCTTCCTGATCTGAACAGGATCCATTCTGATCTCCCATGGAGGGCACAGTTTTCTCCTCCAAGTGCAATGCAGCTTTCTGGCTTCTCAGAGCTTATAGTCTCCATGGTGCCACCTTCGCAAGGCTCATCCAACCCTGAGAATCCTGGAAGAAGAGCCTGGAGTCTCCTCAGTTTCTCCCTAACCACTAGCTGAGGTTAGCCACCACTTCTGACTCCATAAATTAAATACACAGCCTAGCCTTGTCCTTCATGGTATCTGTCCGGATCTTGTCAGCAGAGCCATGGGAAATTTCATCCTTGGAAGAGTACACCCCATGCTCCACACAAAACCAGACCACCCACGCTGCTCCTCAAACCTCTCCCTTGGGCACTGAGGTGCTTTATCAACACTAAACACTCACAAACCAGCACAATTTTTCAGACATGATACGAAGACCATTAAAATGTATATTTACATTGGCAATTTGCCATGTAAACCTGTTGCGTCGAGTAGATTCTGCCTCATAGCCACACTACAGGCCAGAGTAGAACTGCCCCACATGGTTTCCAAGGAGCACCTGGTGGATTTGAACTACCGACTTTTTGGTTAGCAGCTGAGTTCTCAACCACTAGCAGCCACTTATTCAAGTCTTAAATGCACTAAGACATTTGAGTGTAGGGTATTCTAGTGAAAGTCCTTCAGATTCTGTATTAATTTCCTAGGGCTGCTGTAACAAGTTCCCAAAACTGGATGGCTTAAAGCAACACAAATTTATTTTCTCATAGTTCTGGAGGCTGGACATCTGAAATTAAGGTGTCAGCAGGACCTTGCTCTCTGAAGGCTTTGGAAAGGGATCCTTCCTGTTTCTGGTGGTCCTAGGCATTCCTTCACTTGTGGCAGCATAACTCCAATCCCTGCCTCCATTTTAACGTGGTCATCTTCTCTCTGTGTCTGTCTCTCTGAGTCTTCTTTTTTATAAGGACATCTGTCATATTGGATTAGGGCCCATCCTACTCCAGTAGGACCTCATGTCAATTTAACTAATTGCATCTGCAAAGCTCTATTTCCTAATAAGGTCACATCCACAGGTACCAGGGTTAAAACTTGAATCTATTTTCTTGAGAGATACAAATCAACCCATAACAGATTCCAATCTCTACTCTTCCTAGTATTACTTACTCTCCAGCAATGCTACCTGTGATGTTCCATTCTCTTGCCCCCATCTTTGTTTTTGTGAAGATAAAAGCAGTTTGAAATGACTAGTTGAAATTACCCACATTTAGACCACTCCACTGGAAGCTGAAATCTCTTTGTTTTTCTTCTTGATTTCTCGATGTACAAGTACAGTATCATATATAGCTGTCTTTCATGATCAAAGATAAAGGGTGACACTTGCCCGAAAGACAAGTGAGAGTGAAAATAACAATAATAAGTTGCCCATGATCACAGTGAGCCTTTGTACCATTTTGGCCAGTCCCACCTAATGTCTGTTTACCTGTCTCAGGTAGCTAAAAGTCCTGACACCTGCCTAGCCCTGGCCTCCTAAATCTGCCCCTCATAGTCACTTTGTGGAGTACACTGTAATACTATCAATAATAATAATAACAACAACAACTAACTTCTCTGAGCACTTACTATACACCAAGTACTATTTAGGCACTTCCATGTATTATCTCATTTAATCCTCTTAAAATCTCTCTGAGGTAGATAATTATTAATATTTCCATTTTACAGATGAAGAAACTGAAACATAAGAAGTTGGGTCACTTGCCCAGGTCATGTAGCTAGTAAGGATTTGCATCTAAGCAGTCTAGCTCCAGAGCTCACAGGCTGAGCCCCAATGCCACCATGGCACTGTATGGACAGCCATAGGTCAGCTAAGCTGGGGGCAGGGCAATGCACAGCTCTTTACAGTTAATCCGCAGACTCCTCTTTAGAAATGTTGAGTCTCAAAGAAAAAAAAATGTTCTGAGCCTCCCTGGGTCTCTCCCCATGCTGTCACTCTGCTGCTAGCCACACCAGCAGCCCTGCAAGCCTTCAGATGACTCTGAAGTGAGACGTCCTTCGGGCCTGCCCCATTCTCACTGCATTGCAATGCCTCTGCACCCTCAGCCCCACCTACTCATCTTTGAACCTCAGCCTGCACATCCCATGCCATCTTCCCCAGGCAGACTGTGGGTTTTGACAGTCCCTTACCTCCTTCTCTCCCCTACCCCACGATCCTCAGTCTGGACCAGTCCACATGTCCCTGTGCTAACTGCCCTTTCCAAAGTTAACATTTCCAAATGGCAAGAAAAGTTCAGAGTCATTTAAAGGAAAAATAAGTGTGCTTGAACATACAATGAAAATGTTGGGATTTTTTTTTTCCCCCTTAATCTAATCCTTACCCAGTCTACAGAAGTAGTGAGCTCAAGTGTTCCCCTGTTTATTGTTTTCCCAGGGAAGCCAATTTCGGTCCTGTTCCCACTGTTTCATAACACGAGAGCTCAACTTACAGCATGGGATGGGTGCTGAGTTTTGTTTTCTTCTTCCCTCAATAAAAAACCTCAATCTCAGTTGCAGGCTTAAACAGATTTAACAGCCATAAGCTCCATAAGCTCTGGCATGCCATAAATAGTCCTTTTCATCAGAAGCTGCAAATCACAATTCTACTGCAAAACCCAGAGCTACTCGGATAGCTGCCCGAAGCACTGAGCATGGGGCCTTGCTTTTAGAAGCATTTAATAAAGATTTGTTGATGGACTGACTGACCCAGGTCTTCCATATCAGGTATAGCCTGAGTTTCTTAGATTTTTTTAAAAGGGATTTGAACTAAGATTTAAAACCAACTTCTATACACCAACCTCTCAATTCCCACAGTCCTTTGAGCCCAGAATCTTAGGACCTATTAATAATGCATGAGTTTCAAATCCCCTTCAGGGACTAGTGGGCAGGAGAGGAAGGCAGGATAATATAGTTAAAACCCCTACATCATCCAGACCGTGTTACAATGACTAGTTGTGTCTGGTGGCAGCCAAGGGAAACTAAGAGAGCCTGAGGGACACTCTGGATCCTCAGAGAAAAGCAAACCAAACACATCCCATCATGAGTGCTTGAAAGTTCTGGAGTCAGGAAAACCTAGACCTGAATCCCAATTAGACCACTCACCAGCTGGGTGGCCTTAGACAGGTTCCTTAGCATCTCTGTGCCGTATTTTCCACATCCAAATTAATTTGTAGGATTTTTGTTGGGATTAAATGAGGAAACGTGTGTTAAGCCATGAGATAGTACCTGGCCTGTAGGATGAATCACTGGTGTTTTAAATAATTAGCCCAGCAATAAGGCGAAGGAAATTTTACTGTACTTTTAATTCCATGAGAATTGTGGGTATACCAATTATTATAACTCAGGTAACCAGAATACTCAATTTAACAGAACACCCTATTCTTCCAAAAACGCCAGATAGATTGGACTTCACAGTACATATGAAAGTGCTAAAGGGAGGCTAAACAAAGTTGGGATCAGTGATAAGTGAATTTAATCAGGATCAAAAAACACCAGAGGAAGGGGACGCTAAAAGGAAATCTTGTCATAAATTTTTTAAATGAAATTCTTACTTTGGGAACAGGTATACCATATGAGATATTCCAACTTTTTAGAAGCCTTTTTCATCACAATGGAGAAGAAAGGACACTGACTCAGTCACTGTGTTCCCGTTTTATTCATCAGACTTTTGCAAGAAAAATAAAGGAGTAGGAGTAGATAAACACAGCTGTTGATAGAAACACAGGTAAGGGGACTCTTAGAAAAATTCAATGTAACAGAACAGCAAGCAGAATGAAATGGATCCCTAGGGAGTGAAGAAACGTGTTCCTAAATTTGCTGAACCAACAACTCTTAGAAAAGCAGTACTGAGTGAGATGAGGGAAATTTTGCATTAGTCTTGCCGTGAGCTTGGGAGAGGGATCCTTTTGTTCGCTGAGAAACTTCCAGGGAGAGGGGAGTAGCGAAATGACAAGGGTGGAAGTGGCAGAGAGTTGCCTTTGCTCACCCCCCTTCCGCAATGGGACATCATGTTTAGAGGATAGATCGTTGTCAGAATTCAAATGACTTGGACTATATCAAGAAATCAACTGCACGAGTTTTTATTGAGCACCTCCCATGTCCAGGGCACCATGTCAAGTGGGAGACACAAAGCTGAGCAAGACTAGTCCTGGATCTCAGGAAATATCTGGACCATGGGTAACATAGTAACACAAGGCAAAAGCAACTGATGCTGGGCAAAGTTACACTATGCAGAGTGCAGGGAGCACAGGAGGGAGATGAATTTCCACCGAGAGAATCAAAGAAGGCTTCCTGCAGGAGGCAGCGTTTGAACAGACCTTGAAGGGTAGATAGGAAAAGTGTTTCAGCCAGGGGAACAGCATTCATGCATTCATCCATCCATTCTCCCAGGAGTTATTGAGCATTGGTTTTCTACCAGACACTATGCTAGTTGCTGAGGACAGAATTTTGAGTAAAAGGACATAGAGTTCCTTCCCTCAGCGAGCTCCTGGGGGAGCGGTGGCAAATACTAACCAAAGCATCACACCTTCCCACCTAAATTGCAGTGTGACTAGTGCCATGAGGGGTGGGCCAAGGTACTGTCCAAGGCTCTAACAAGTGCATCTGACCCCAAAGAGAAGTCGAGGAAGGCTGGAGGAAATCCTAACAGAACCAAGATCTGAAGAATGAGTCCAAGACATCCAGGCAGAGAGAGGAAACAGCAGCATACCCAACTGAGGTAGCTGCACACTACAAGGCCTCTGGTGAGAGAGAGAAGTGTGGTAAGAACAAGGGACTGAGAGATGAGGCTGGAGGGGTCAGCAGGGACATGTGGAGGCTTGTGGGTCTTGGTGAGAAGCTCCCCTCTTTATTCTAAGAACAATAAGAAGTCTTAGAAATCTTATAACTGGTGTCATTGTGGGAGGGGGTGATGTTGGAGTGGGAAGGTGAGAGTTTTATTTTTGAAAGATCATCTGGCTGAGGTGTGGAAACTGATGGATGAACCAATGGTCCAGGAAGAAATACAACAATAGCCTGGGCTGGGATGGCAGCAATGGGGATGGAAGGAAATAATGTCAAGAAATATTTAGGAATAAATCAACAGGACAGGAAGGAAAACTGTGGGGTTTGGTAAGGGAGGGGAAGGTGTTAAGGACACTTCTGACTTTCAGGACAGGACGGATGGTGGTTCCAATCCCCTACATAAGAACAATGGAGGAGGGCCATTTTGGTAGAGAGAGAGGTACTGCAGGAAGTCGGAGATGTGAAGATTTGGTTAATATATATCTCCCTTAGTAGATTATAAGCTCCCTGAGGGCAGGGACTCTGTCTCTTTTTAGTCAAAATTCTTCTCTCAGCAACTAACAAAATGCCTGACAGAAATAAGTGCTCAATAACTATTTGTTCCACCACCTATCAGTTTGTAGTTCAGTGGTGGCTTGCATGCTGCTATGATGCTAGAATCTATACCACCATTGTTTCAAATACCAGCAGGGTCACCCATGGTGGACAGGTTTCAGTGGAGCTTCCAGACTAAGACTAAGAAGAAAGGCCTGGCAATCCACTTTGGAATGTTAGCCAATGAAAACCCTATGGATCACAACAGAATTTTATCCAATGTAGTATGGGAAGATGAATCCTCTAGGTTGGAAAGCACTTAAAATACACAGTGCCCACAACAATGGACTCTAGCATACCAGCAATGGTGAAGATGGTGCAACACCAGACAGTGTTTATTTCTGTTGTACCTGGGTCACCATGAGTCAGAGCCAACTAGATGGCAACTAAAAACAACTATTTGTTAATTCAGTAGATAGTTGGTTAAGTGAACAGTTTTTATTTTGCACTTGTAGAGTTTGAAATCCTTTAAGATACATGAGAGGTCTCAGGTGAAAAGCTAGAGATATGAGTCTGCAGCTCAGAGGAAAGGTCAGGATGGAAACTACAGGTATGTGATTGCCCAAGGAGAAAAGAGAGGGAGAGGATGAACAGGCCCTGGATTTAGCCTTTAGGAATTCCAACATGTCAAGGCCCGGTAGCAGAGGGAAGGTACACAAAGGAAAAAGAGAAGAGCAGCCAAAGTGAGAGCGAGTGCTTGAAGAAGGAGAGAGTAGTCAACGGTATCAATCGCAAGTAAGATGAGAACTGAAGAATGTCCTTTGGATTGAGCAACACTGAGGTCATCGCTGACCTTTGTGAGAGCTGTTTTTGTGGCACAGTGGGGTGGAAGCCAGATTGGAGGGGGTGAGGAGTGAGGAGTGGGAGGTGATGAAATGGCGACTGTGAGTAGACACAAGTCTCAGTAGGAGTTTGGCAGTGAAGAGGGGTGGGGGGAGGTGGGGCAGAAGCTGACCAAAGACAGAAATGTGCTAGGTATGTTTGAGAAGAACAACAGCCTAGCATGACTGGAATAGTGGTTCTCATGCATTTTTCTACCACAACATCCCCTGAGGAACAGACACTCCAGGTCATTAACAGAAAGCAGAGTATCATGAGGAGGAGTTGATTTGCTTGGGCGATGAGCTTGATTTTGGAAATGCTGAATTTTGGGAAGCTTGTGCAGCATGCAGAGGGACAGAGATGTCTGTGGGGTAGCTATAAATATGGATTTTGGTCAGGGTCAGCAAACCATGGCTACCGGCCAAATCCAGCCCACCTCCTATCTTTCTATGGCCCGAAAGCTAAT
This sequence comes from Dugong dugon, assembly GCA_030035585.1. NCBI lineage: Eukaryota > Metazoa > Chordata > Mammalia > Sirenia > Dugongidae > Dugong > Dugong dugon. The sequence continues at coordinate 62,591,380 of CM057478.1, read as the reverse complement.
AATGGTGTTTACATTCTTAAACAGTTGGAAAAAATTAAAAAAGAAATATACTTTGTGTTGTTATTAGGTGCCGTCAAGTTGGTTCCAATTCATAGCGACCCTATGCACAACAGAATGAAACACAGCTCAGTCCTGTGCCATCCTCACAATCATTGCTATGTTTGAGCCCATTGTCACAGCCACTGTGTCAATCCATCTCATTGAGGGTCTTCCTCTTTTTCGCTGACCCTTTAATTTACCAAACATGATGTCCTTCTCCAGGGACTGGTCCCTCCTGATAACAATATCTTGTAGCATATAAAAAATAGATAAAATTAAAATTTCAGTGTCCATTAATAAAGTTTTATTGGAACACAGCCACTCTCATTAGTTTGCGTATTGTACATGGCTGCTTTCACGCTAGTACAGCAGAGTTGAACAGTTGCAACAGAGGTCATTTGGCCCACAAACCCTAAAAGATTTATCTCATCCTTTACAGAAAAAGTTTGCCAACCCTTCGTCTAGGGCAATCAGCACAACTTCCTGACTGGAATGAAGGATAAGTAAAGGATTGTAATGGGCTGATGTTATTACATTTAATGTAATTTATTGAATGAAAATTTTTATTTGATTATTGTATTGGGAGTTGTGGAGAATTCTGTGGCCCTCCCTGGACATCACCAGCAGTTCCCATTACATGTTGACAGTTCCTACCTCAAATACCTGTGTCTTGCTGCCTGAGGGAGTTCTCTGGTGTCAGGAGTAGGCCAGCCCATGCATGGGGCTAACTGGAAGTACTGGGAGTTAACGCCCTCAAGAAGGAGTAACTCTCTGGGAATGCAAAATGATACAACCATTTTGGAAAATGATATGGCACTTCCTCAGAAAGCTAGAAATAGACATACCATTCGATCCAGCAATCCCACTCCTAGGAATATATCCTAGAGAAATAAGAGTCATCACTCGAATAGACATATGCACACCTATGTTCATGGCAGCATTGTTCACAATAGCAAAACGATGGAAACAACCTAGATGCCCATCAACAGATGAATGGATAAACAAACTATGGTACATACACACAATGGAGTACTATGCAATGAGAAAGAACAATGAATCTCTGAAGCATCTCATAACATGGATGAAACTGGAGGACATTATGCTGAGTGAAATAAGCCAATCACAAAAGGACAAATATTGTATGAGACCTCTATTGTAAAAACCCATGAAAAAGTTCACACACAAAATGTAACAATCTTTGTTGGTTACCAGGGATGGGAGGGGTGGGGGGAAAATACTAAATAGGCAATAGATAAGTGGTATCTTTGTTGAAGGGTGAGACAGTGCACAATACAGGGGAAACTAGCACAACCTGTACAAGGAAAGGTCATGGAAGCCCCATAGACACATCCAAACTCCCTGAGGGACTGAATTGCTGGGCGGAGGGCTCTGGGGACCATGGTCTCGGGGAACATCTAGCTCGACTGGCATGACACAGCTTATAAAGACAATGCTCTACATTCTACCTTGGTGAGTAGTGTCTGGGGTCTTAAAAGCCTGTGAGCGGCCATCTAAGATACTCCACTGGTCTCATCCCTTCGGGAGCAAGGGAGAATGAAGAGAACAGGATACAAGGAAAAGATTAGTCCAAAGGACTAATGGACCACAGCTACCAAGGCCTCCACCGGACTGAGTCCAGCACAGCTAGATGGTGCCCGGCTACCACCACTGACTGCTCTGATCAGGATCACAACAGAGGGTTCTGGACAGAGCTGGAGAAGGAGGTAGAGCATAATTCTAACTCACAAAAAAAAAAGACCAGATTTACTGGCCTAAAGGAGACTGGAGAAACCCCGAGAGTATGGCCCCCAGACACCCTTTTAGCTCAGTGGTGAAGTGATCTCCGAGGTTCACTGTTCAGCCTGGGAGTGGACAGTCCCGTAAAACCATATGGAACTAATGAGGTACAGTAGTCCAGTGACAAGGGCCAGAAGGCAGAAGGGGACAAGGAAGCTGGTGACAGGGAACCCAAGGTTGAATAAGGATATTGTTGATGTGTTATGAGATTGTTAACCATTGTCATAGGGCAACATTTGTAGTTTAACTGTTAAAAAAGAAACTATTTTGTTCTGTAAGCCTTCATCTTAAGTGAGAATAACAGCACAATTGGAAGAGTGTAGTCAATGTCACTGAACTGTGTATGCAGAAATTTTTGAAATGGTGTATCTTTGGCTATGTGTATTTTCACCAAAAAAAACGGTTGAGAAGTTAGAGGGTTAATATGTTGTGGGGTTGTTAACCAATGTCATAAAACAACATGTGTACTACTGTTTCATGAGAAACTATATTTGTTCTGTAAGCCCTCACCTGAAGTACAATAAAATATAGAGAAAAAAAAAAGAAGAAGGAGCATCTCTCAACCACTGAGGGATGGGAGTTGTTGAATAAATACCTAACTACCTCATTCCTTGGTTGACCATTTTGTGACCCAGGCTTCTGCTGAAGAATTGTGTTATGGGTTTCCCAGGTACAGAGTTTTGCTCCATTTATAAGTTCATTGAGTTCATGATCCCCACACAGCAGCCAGAATGTGGGATCACAGGAGGGACTTTCAGATATCTCAACTTCAGATCCTCAAAACAAGACAAGGTGAAGGACGTCAGCCCTTGGGGAATCTTCTGGGACTACAGCCATCTGACTTTCCAAGCCTGAGCCCTACAGGGAACCATCCTCCTATAGGGATGTAGGTCTGAGATGAAGGACCTGGTAATCTTGGGCAAGCCACCTCAGGGCCAGTTTCTTTATTTCTTAAAAGAAGATAATTATAGATTTGCTTGCCACTGAGAGCCCAAGAGTACAAGAGATAGTGCTTTCTAAGGATATAGCATTAAAGGTATAGAAGGGGTGTGTTATGAAAGGATCTTTTGGTTCAGTTTCCCTAAAAGTCTGCTAGTAGGTGAAACCAAGTTGCTAGTAAATGCTACTTTTCTGCTATTCACCTGGGTCACCACAGAGGCACTGAGAGAAAAGACAACACAGGTATCTGTGCCAGCACCCTCCCACAAAGAATCATCTTTATTGTGTAGAGTAGAGGTTGCAGGAACATAACCATAAAAGGAAGGAGCTGCTAGATGTCTATTAATTCTGCATCTAGCAATTGGCCCTTTCTACATTTAATGTAGTTTTTGAAATGGCTAGATTTAAATCTACCCTATTGCTATTGGTCTCATTGGTTTTTTGTTCTTTTTCCCTTTTTATTACTGCCTTCTTTTGCATTAATTCCTCATCTGACCTTCCTAACAACTCTAGGAAGTAAAATATCCCCACTCTACCAAGTGTGAATTATTTTTAAAAATCTATAACATATGTAAAAATAAAATGTATGACAGTAACAGCACAGAAGATAGGAGGATAGGAATGGAAGTATAATGTTTTAAGGGTCTTATATGTAAAGTGGTATAATTTTTTTGAAGGTAGACTTTGGTAATTGAAGATGCATATTGCAATTCTTAGAACAATCACATACACACAAAGAAGTATAGTTAAAAACAAAATAAATAAAATGGAATATACACACAAAAAAATAACTCAATTCATCCAAGAGAAGGCAGTGGGGAGAAACAGGAAAAAGAACAAAAAACCAATGAGACCATTAGCAAACGGTAGATTTAAACCTAACCATTTCAATAATTACCTTAAATATAAAAGAACTAAACTTAGAAAAATGCAGAAATTACTAGACTGTATAAAAAAAGTAAGACTCAACTATATTCTATCAAGAAATTCACCTTATATATAAAAACATACAGAGTTTAAAAGTAAAAGTATGGGGAAATGATACAGCATGCAAACATTAATCATAAAAAAGCTAGAGAAGCCATATTCATATAAGTTAAAGTAGATTTCTGTGCAAAGACTATTACCAGAGATAAAGAGAGACATTTCATAATGATAAAGGAATCAACCAACAAGATGATAAACAAATCAAAGATGGAATCAAAAAATTCCTAGAATGAAAACACATTATACCAAAACCTTTGGGACATAGCAAAGGCAGTGCTCAGAGGCCAATTTATAATAAGAGATGCACACATCAAAAAAGAAAAAAGGGACAAAATTAAAACATTAGCTATAAACCTTGAACAAACAGAAAGAGAAGAGCAAAAGAAGCCCACAGACACCAGAAGAAAGGAAATAACAAAGATTAGAGCAGAAATAAATGAAATAGAGAATAGAAAAACAATTGAAAGAATCAATAAAACCAAAAGTTGGATCTTTGAAAGGATTGACAAAATTGACAAATCATTGGCCGAACTGACAAAAGAAAAACAGGAAAGGATGCAGACAACCCAAATAAGAAATGAAATGGGGGACATTACAACATACTCAACTGAAGTAAAAAGGACCATAACAGAGTACTATGAAAAACCGTACTCCAACAAATTTGAAAACCCAGAGGAAATGGACAAACTTCTAGAAAAACACTACCTACTCAAACTAACACAAACAAAGGTAGAAAATCTGAACAGACCCTTAACAAGACAATAGTTTGAAAAAGGAATTAAAAAAAAAACTCCCAACAAAAAAAAAGTCATAGCCCAGATGGCTTCACTGGAAAATTCTACTAAACATTCAGAGAAGAACTCACACCAGTGCTACTCAAACTATTTCAAAAACATAGAAAAGAAAGGGATACTTCTAAATTCATTCTATGAAGCCAGAATAACCCTGACACCAAAACCAGGCAAAGACACCACAAAAAAAGAAAATCACAGACCAATATCTCTCATGAATATAGATGCAAAAATTCTACAAAATTCTAGCCAATAAAATTCAGCATCATATCAAATTGACCAAGTGGGATTCATACGAGGCATGCAAGGATGGTTCAACATTAGAAAATCAGTCAAAGTAATCCACCACATAAATAAAACAAAAGAATTGCATGATCATCTCAATTGATGCAGAAAAGGCATTCAATAAAGTCCAACACCCATTCCTGATAAAAACTCTCAATAAAATAGGAATAGAGGGGAAATTCCTCAACATAATAAAGGGCATCTATACAAAACCAACAGCCAACATCATTCTCAATGGAGAGAAGCTGAAAACATTCCCCCTGAGAACAGGAACAACATAAAGATGCCATCTATCACCGCTTCTATTTAACATTGTGCTAGAAGTCCTAGCCAGAGCAATAAGGCAAGAAAAAGAAATAAAGGGCATCCAAATTGGTAAGGAAGAAGTAAAAGTATCCCTTTTCATGGATGGTATGATACTATACATAGAGAATCCAAAAGACCCCACAAGGAAACTACTATAACTAATAGAAAGATTCAGTAGAGAAGCAGGATACAAGATAAAAATACAAAAATCAGTTGGATTCCTCATCAATAAAGAGAACTATGAAAAGGAAATCAAGAAAGCAATACCGTTTATAATGAAACCAAAAAACCAAACCTATTGCCATTGAGTTGATTCTGACTCATAGTGACCCTATAGGACAGATGGTTTCCAAGGAGCTGATGAAGGATTCAAATTGCCAACCTTTTGGTTAGCAGCCAAACTCATAACCACTGTGCCACCAGGGTTCCTCCATTCATAATAGCCCCTAAAAAATAAAATATTAGGAATAAATCTAACCAGGGATGTAAAAGACCTATACAAAGAAAACTACAAAACACTACCGCAAGAAACCAAAACAGCTCACGTAAATGGAAAAACATACCATGTTCATGGATAGATAGACTCAACATTGTCAAAATGTCAGTTCTACTCAAAGCAATCTACAAAAACAATGCAATCTTGATCCAAATACCAAGAGTACTCTTTAACAAGATGGAATAACTAATCACTAACTTTATATGTAAAGGAAAGAGGGCCCCGATAAGTAAAACATCATTGAAGAAGAAGAACAAAGTAGGAGGCCTCACACTACCTGATCACTGAATTTACTACACAGCTACGGTAGTCAAAAAAGCCTGGTACTGGTACAATGACAGGCACATTTACCAATGGAAGAGAATCAAGAATCCAGATGTAAATCCATCCACCTACAGTCACCTGATCTTTGACAAGGACCCAAAGTCCATTAAATGGGGAAAAGACAGCATTTTTAACAAATTATACTGGCAAAACTGCATGTCTATCTGTTAAAATAAAAAAGAAACAGGACCCATACCTTACACACACCCGAAAACTAATTCAAAATAGATCAAAGACCTAAATATAAAACCAAAAACTATAAAAATCATAGAAAAAAAAATAGAATCAACACTAGGGACCCTAATATACGGCATAAACAAGATATAAACCATAACTAACAATACACAAACACCAGAAGATAAGCTAGATAACTGGTATCTTCTAAAAATTAAACATTCATGCTGATCAAAAGACTTCACCAAAAGAGTAAAAAAAGAACCTACATAACTGCGTAAGCCAACATGATTTAGAAATACAGCTGCTCGTAAGCTGCAGGCTGTGAACCAGTATAGAACAAGCATTTTCATTCATACATACATGCATGTAGATAAATGTTGTTGTTGTTGTTGGATGCCTTTGAGTGGGCTCCGATTCATGGTGACCCTATGTACTACAGAGCAGAATGTTGCCTGGTCCTGCACCATCCTCACAATAGTAGGTATATTTGAGCCTATTGTTACAGTCACTGTGTCAATCCATTTCACCGAAGATGTTTCTCTTTTTTTTCTGACCCTCTACTTTATCAAGCATGATGTCCTTCTCCAGGGATTGTTCCCTCCTGGTAAAATGTCTAAAGTAAGCAGATGAAGTCTCACTATCCTTGCTTATAAGGAGCATTCTGGCTGTACTTCCTCTAAGACAGATTTTTTCGTTCTTCTGGCAGTCCATGGGATATTCAATATTCTTTGTCAACACCATACTTTAAATGCATCAATAAATAAAATGTCATAAATTTTCTATCAGTTAAAAAGAGAGAGAGAGAACCTACAGAATGGGAAGAAAATTTTGGCCATGACATACACGACAAAGGTCTAATCTATAAAATGTATAGGAAAATCCAACACCTCTACAACAAAAAGACAAATAATCCAATTAAAAAATGGGCAAAGGAGATGAACAGACACTTCACCAAAGAATAATTCAGGTATCTAACAGACACATGAGGAAATGCTCAAGAAATTCCATTAGAGAAATGCAAACCAAAACTACAAGGAGAGACCACCTCACCCAACATTACTGGCACAAATCAAAAAAACAGAAAATAACGAATGTTGGAGAGGCTGCAGGGAGATTAGAACTCATATGCACTGCTTGTGGGAATGCAAAATTGTACAGTCATTTTGGAAAACAATATGGCACTTCCTTAAAAAGCTAGAAATAGAAATACCATATGATCCAGATATCTTACTAGTAGGAATACATCCCAGAGAAATAAGAGCCATCACACAAACAGACATATGCACACCCATGTTAATTACAGCATTATTCGCAATAGCAAAAAGATGGGAACAACCTAACTGCCCGTCAACAGATGAGTGGATAAACTATGGTACAGACACACAATGGAATACTATGCAATGCTAAAGAATAATGATGAATCTGCAAAACATCTCACAACACAGATGAATCTGGAGGGCATTATGCTGAGTGAAATAAGTCAATCACAAAAGGACAAACACTGTATGAGACCAGTATTACAAAAACTCATGAAAAGGTTTACACACAGAAAGAAACAATCTTTGATGGTTACGAGGGAAGGAAGTGGTGGAGAGGGAAAAACACTAAATAGACAATAGATAAATGGTAACTTTGGTGAAGGGTAAGACAGTACACAATACTGGGAAGTCAGCACAAATTGACCAAGGCAAAGCCATAGAAGCTTCATAGACACAGCCAAACTCCCTGAGGGACTGAGTCAGTGGGCTGAGGGCTGGGGACCATAGTCTTGGGGGACATCTAGCTCAACTGGCATAACATAGTTTATAAAGAAAACATTCTACATCCTACTTTACTGAGTAGCGTCTGGGGTCATCTAAGATACATCTACTGGTCCCACCCCATCTGAAGCAAGGGAGAATGAAGAAAACCAAAGACACAAGGGAAAGATTAGTCTAAAGGACTAATGAACCACAACTACCACAGCCTCCACCAGACTGCGTCCAGCACAATTAGATGGTGCCTGGCTACCACCACCGATTGCTCTGACAGGGATCACAACAGAAGGTCCCAGACAGAGCTGGAGAAAAATGTAGAACAAAATTCTAACTCACAAAAAAAAAGACCAGACTTACTGATCTGACAGAGACTGGTCAAACTCCAACAGTATGGCCCCTAGACATCTTTTAACTCAGTACTGAAGTCACTCCTGAGGATTACCCTTCTGCCAAACATTAGACAGGCCTATAAAACAAACAATAACACATGTAGTTCAACCATGTATACAAGACTAAATGGGCACACCAGCCCAAGGGCAAGGATGAGAAGGTAGGAGGGGACAGGAAAGGTGGACAAATGGAAATGAGGAACCCAAGGTCGAGAAGGGGAGAGTGTTGACATGTCGTGGAGTTAGCACCAATGTCACAAAACAATATGTGTACTAATTGTTTATGAGAAACTAACTTGCTCTGTAAACTGTCACCTAAAGCACAATTTAAAAAAATACTTTATTGCTTAAAAAAAAAAAAAGATAAACAACCTAAATGGGTGTTTACCTAATTACAGAGCTTCAAAATACGTGAAACAAAAACAGACAGAAATGAATGGAGAAAAAACAAAATTTACAATTATAGCTGGAATTTTCAACATTTCTCCCCCAGTAATTCATAGGAGAAGTAGACAGAAAATCATTAAAAATATAGATGACTTGAACTTCACTATTAACTAAGCTGACCCAAATGATAGTCACTCACCAGGTATAAAATACACATTCTTTTCAAGGGAATTTCAATAAGATAGACTTCTGTTGGACTAAAAACAAAACTAAAACTATAGAACTAGAAAAAAACTTAGGAGACAATATTCACTATCTGTGACAGATAAAGGTTTTAAAGATGGGACAGAAAATGCACCAACCATAAAAAAAATTGATAAATTGGATTTCATCAAAATTAACAATTAAATTAACAAAATCAAAAACTCTTCAAAATATATCATTAAGAAAATTAAAAAGCAAGCCACAGATTGGAAAAAAAATACCCACAATGAATGTATCTGATAGGACTTATATAAAAATATAGAAAGAACTCTTATAACTCAATAATAAAAAGACAATCAAATTTTTTAAGCAGGCACATTTTTCAACAGGCATTTCACAAAAGAAAATATATTAATGGTCAATAAGCACATGAAAAATACATCTTTACTTGCCAGGGAAAATAAATTTAAAACCACAATGAGATGCAACTATATGTATGACCACTAAAGTTTAAATAACTAACAATACTGAATGTTGGTGAGCATGTGGAGCAACTGAAACTTTCATACATTGCTGGTGGGGTGTAAGAGGAATAATCAGTTTGGAAAAGAATTTGGTAATCTCAAATAAAGTTAAACATACACTTACTATATAACCTAGAAATTTCACTCCTAGGTATGCACACAAGAGAAATGAAAACATGTCCACACAAAGACTTGTACATGAACATTCATTCAAAATAGCCCCCAAATTGGAAACAACTCCAATGCCCATCAAAAGATGAATGGATAAATAAGTTGTAGTATCTATATACAATGGAATACTACTCAGTAACAAAAGTAGTGAACTATTGATACGCACGACAAACTGGAGGAATCGCTAAACTATCATTTTGAGCAAAAGGACTCAGAAGACACAAAAAGTGCATTCTATGTGATTCCATTTACGTGGTGCTCAAAACAGGCAAAACGAATCTATAATAATAGAAATCCAGTGAATGGTTGCCTGAGTCAGGGGGTGGAGAGATTGACTGCAAAGGGACACAGTGGGACTTCTGAAGTGACAGAAATATTCTAATATCTTGGTTGAGGTGGTAATTTTTTTTGCAAGACCAACGGCTTCTTCACTGCAAATACCTTTTTCAATAACATAAATGGCAACTATACACGTGGACCTTGCCAGATGGAAAACACAGGAATCAAATCGACTACATCTGTGGAAAGAGAAGATGGAAAAGCTCAATATTATCAGACAGAACAAGGCCAGAGGCCAACTGTGGAACAGACTACCCATTGCTCATATGCAAGTTCAAGTTGAAGCTGAAGAAAATTAGAACAAGTCCGCGAGAGCAAAAACATGACTTTGAGTATATTCCACCTGAATTTAGAAACCATCTCAAGAATAGATTTGACACAATGAACACTAACGACCGCAGACCAGACAATTTGTGGAATGACATCAAGGACATCATACATGAAGAAAGAGGTCATTAAAAAGACAGGAAAGAAAGAAAAGACAAAAATGAATGTCAGAAGAGACTGAAAGTTTTTCTTGAATGTAGAGTAGCTAAAGAGAAAGGAAGAAACAATGAAGTCAAAGGGCTGAACAGAAGATTTCAAAGGGCAGCTCAAGAAGTCAAAGTAAAGTATTATAATGAAATGTGCAAAGAGGTGGAGATAGAAAACCAAAAGGGAAGAACACGCTCAGCATTTCTCAAGCTGAAAGAACTGAAGAAAAAGTTTAAGCCTCAAAATGCAGTATTGAAGGATTCTATGGGGAAAATACTAAATGACACAGGAAGCTTCAAAAGAAGACGGAAGGAATACACAGAGTCGCTGTACCAGAAAGAATTGGTCAACGTATGATCAAGAATTGATGGTACTGTAGGAAGAGGTCCAAGCTGTACTGAAAGCACTGGCAAAAAACAAGGCTCCAGGAATTGATGGAATACCAACTGAGGTGTTTCAACAAACTGATACAGAGCTAGAAGAGCTCACTTGTCTATGCCAAGAAATTTGAAGACAGCTACCTCACCAACAGACATGAAGAGATCCATATTTGTAACCATTCCAAAGAAAGGTGATCCAACAGAATGTGGAAATTAAGGAACAATGTCATTAATATCACACACAAGTAAAACTTCGCTGAAGATCATTCAAAAGTGGTTGCAACAGTATGTCGACAGGGAGCTGCCCAAAACTCAGGCTGGATTCAGAGGACGGGGAATGAGGGATATCATTGCTGATGTCAGAAGGATCCTGGTTGAAAGCAGAGAATACCAGGAAGATGTTGACCTGTGTTTCATTGACTATGCAAAGGCATTCAACTGTGTGGATCTTAACAAATTATGGATACCATTGCAAAGAATGGGAATTCCAGAACACTTAATTGTCTTCATGAGGAACCTGTACACAGATCAAGAGGCAGTTGTTCAGACAGAACAAGGGGATACTGCATGGTTTATGATCAGGAAAGGTGTGCATCAGGGTTGTAACTTTTCACCATACTTATTCAATCTGTATGGTGAGCAAATGATCTGAAAAACTGGACTATATGAAGAAGAATGGGGCAACAGGATTAGAAGAAGACTCATTAACAACTTGCGTTATGCAGATAAGACAACCTTCTTTGCTGAAAGTGATAAGAGCACTTGAAGCATTTACTGATGAAGATCAAAGACCACAGCCTTCAGTATGGATTACACCTCAACACAAAGAAAACAACAAATCCTCACAACTGGACCAATAAGCAACAGCTGACAAATGGAGAAAACACTGAAGTTGTCAAGGATTTCATTTTACTTAGATCCACAATCAATGCCCATGGAAACAGCAATCAAGAGATCAAATGATGCATTGCATTGGGCAAATCTGTTGCAAAAGATCTCTTTAAAATGTTAAAAAGCAAAGATGTCGCCTTAAGGACTAAAGTGCACCTGACCCAAGCCATGGTGTTTTCAATCACCTGATATGCATGTGAAAGCTGGACAATGAACAAGGAAGACCAAAGAAGAGTTGATGCCTTTGAATTATGGTGTTGGCAAAGAATATTGAATATACTGTGGAATGCCAGAAGAATGAACAAATCTGTCTTGGAAGAAGTGCAGCCAGAATGTTCATTGGAAGTGAGGATGGCGAGACTTTGTCTCACATACTTTGAACATGTTATCAGGAGGGACCAGACCCTAGAGAAGGACATCATGATTGGTAGAGTAGAGGGTCAGCAAAAAAGAGCAAGAAATCTCAACGTGATGGATTGACAAAGTGGCTGCAACAATGGGCTCAAGCATAACAATGATTGTGAGGATGGCACAGGACCACGCAGTGTTTCATTCTATTGTACATAGGGGAACCGATTCGCGGGCACCTAACGACAACAATATACATTTGTCAGAACAACAAATTGAACACTTAAAATGGATGCATTTTATTGTATGTAAATAACACCTCAATAAAGGTGATTCTTTGAAAAGAGGTTTTTGTCCTTGAGGAGGTTGCAATCTGGATAGGGGAACTGGATTAGAAAGACAGTGAAGCCACCTATGGTCATGCCCAAGCCAGAAGAGCATTTTGCACTTATCTATGCACTGCATACCCAAGTGTCACAGGAGATGTGAGGAGAGGAAGGTGGGTGAGGGACCAGTCAGTATAAGCTTCATGGGGTAATCAGACAGAGGAAAGACGGCCATGTGAAGATGCATCTACAAACCAAGGAATGACTGGGACTACCAGAAGCTGGGAGAAAGAAGGAAGGATCCTCCCCTAGAGACTTCAGAGGAAGCATAATCTGGCAGACATGTTGATTTCAACTTCTGTCTTACAGAACTGTGAGATAATAAATTCCTATTGTTTAAAGCCACCCACTTTGTGGTACTTTGTTACAGCAGCTCTAGGAAATTAATACAGTGGAGAATCCAGGCCAGGTATCCATGAAAGAGGTCTTGCAGTCATCTAGACATGGGTTAATGGGGACTTGCTCCAGAGAAGTGACCTGGGGATACAAAGAGAGGAGTGGACCCAAGAACAATTTTGATCATCACAAGCCACTGGGAGATGCTGACTCGCTTTCAGAGCTTTCTGAACCATGGGGAAGCAGCAAGGCCCAGAGAACTGGGCTGAAGTCCACAGCCCCGGCTCCAAGGCTGGCTCCACTACAAACAAACTTGTGCAAATTACTCAGGCATCCCAAAACTTAGTTTCTTAATTTGTAATATGAGAATAATCCCTAACTTGCAGGATTATTGAGAAGATTGGGGATAAGATAGGTAAAGCACCTGGCGAAAAGTAGACAATAAATGATAGACTTTATTATTAGTCCTGTGGTACATCAAAGATTCCTGGGACCACTGTGTGAAGTGTCCCCTCCCTTTCAGTCTCAGGGTGGGATCCCAACTAAACAGGATGAGTAAAAGGGAAAAATTTAACATGAAGGTAAGTAGTCTTTAAGGGCTAGCGATAATAGGTATAAATATTATTCACATAAACTGTGCTGCATGCCGACTATTAAAAAAGAGTGAGGTGGGCCCCTTTGGCTGAATAGCAAAATTTAGGGGGCCTGATTTTAGAAATTTGGGCTAAGGGGTTCATAATTTGAAGTTTCTCCATTGGGAGAAGGATGCCTTTTTAATCTGCATATTGACTGAGAGTAGCCTACTTAGCCCAGCATCTCTGTCATTAAGTGGCCCCCATGAAACTTTGACGCAGGTAACTGCATGTCTCAGGGAATTCTAGGAGACCACTGCTCCAGAATCTCTTCTCCAGGTAGGGCATGTGTCGGGGGTACCATGGAAAAACAAACAATATAGTTGCTCAGGAATTTAAGGATTTGTTTATGGATTCATTCCTGAAACTTCTTACATTCAGGGAAGAATATTTTCTCTACATTGAAAGAGGCAAGCATTTATTAAGCATCTACTATTTACAAAGCAGGCACTGTGTTAGAGGTTTTACCTGGATTGAATGGTATAATCATTCACTTATACAGTTATTTATTAAGTTCCAACACATGCCAGGCACTGTGCAAGATGCCAGGGATGTACTGGGATCAGGGAGACAGAGAAGTACACAGATCATGACTACAAAGTGGCAAGTACCACACTAGAGTAAATCCAGTGGGTACCTAATCCCACCTTGACAGGGAAGGGGAAGGGAAAGGAAGGCAGTGTGGTACAAGAAGGCTCCCCAGAAGAAGTGAGACATAAGTGGAGCACTGAAGCCCGACTGACAAGTAAGTTAACCTAATGAAAGGGGGAGGAAGTTGTGGTGGGGAGAAAGTAGAACATTCCAGGCAAGTGCAAAGGCCTGGCAGTGAGAAAGAAGAGAGGAGTTCATTAGGAAGATCGCCAGTAGTTCACGAAGGTTGGAGCAAAAGAAGAAAAGTCTGTGGCAGTGAGAAGGAGCCTGTCATGAAGGATTCATAGGCCTGGATATGGTTACCAGATTTAGCACAAAAAAATGCAGGATGCCAAACCTGACAAACACTACCTCAGCCAGGCGATCAAGGTTCACATCAACAGTGCTACGTCATGTGGATAGTATGTACTCTTGCCATGATGTGATGAGAATGGCATTTCACCCCTGTGGTCTTCCTCCCTAAAGCCCATAATCACAGTCTAATCATGAGAAGAACAACAGACAAACACAAATTGAGGGACATTCTACAAAATGTCTGACCAGTACTCCTCCAAACTATCAAGGTCATCAAAAACTAGGAGCCTGAAAAACTGTCATGGCCAACAGGAGCCTAAGGAGACATGATGATTAAACGTAATGTGGTGTCCTGGATGGGATCCTGGAATAGAAAAAGGATGTCAGGTAAAAAAAACAAACAAGGAAATCTGAATAAAGTATGAACTTCAGTTAATGATAATGTATCAATACCAGTTCATTAATTGTGGTATATGTATCCTATTGACATAAGATATTAATAATAGGGGAAACTGGATGTAAGGTGTATGGTAACTGTACTATCTTCATAATTTTTCTGTAAATGATAAAACAATTCTAAAATTAAAAGTTTATTTAAAGATATTGGATGCTCAGTTAAATCTGAATTTCATATAGCCAATGATTTTTTTAAGTTTTTTTTTTGCTGTTGTTGTTTGCTGTCCAGTCAATTCCAACTCATAGGGACCCTCTAGGACAGAGTAGAACTGCCCCGTAGGGTTTCCAAGGAGTGGCTGGTGGATTCGAACTACTGACCTTTTGGTTAGTAACCTGAGCTCTTAACCACTTCACCACCAGGGCTCCTTTTTTAGTATAAATATATACAGTTCAATATTTGGGACATGTTGTTGTTGTTTTTAGCTGCTATCCAGTCAGCCCCCAACTCATGGTGACTCCAAGTAGAACTGCATTCAAAAATGATTGACTGTTTATCTGAAATTCAAATTTAACTGAGCATCCTGGAAGCCCTCGCCTGGAAAAAAGCTCACCCCGAGAACAGTGAGGAGAAGGTGAGAAGCTACTAAAGGGCCACTGCCAGGAAGGAGCATGGGGCAGGCAATACACAGTAGATATACAGGTGAGGAAACTGAGGCTCCATGATTTTATCAGAGTCGCCCAGCTAGCTTAGTGGGGAGTCAGGATCTGAACACACGCCTGCCTCAGCTCAAGCCCTTGTCTATTCATTACATTCCTATGCTTCATAGAACTCTTTCCAGAAACATCTCTAAGAATTCACTCTTGCTAGTAAGAAATGAAGGAGAGTCAAGAGCAGACACTGAGACGGGGGAACTCTGGTAAAAGCAGGCAATTACTCATGACACCAAAATTCAAGGCCTTCCCAAACACAAAGCCACATTTCCTGCTCGGTACAAGCTCCCCAGTGATGTCTCCTTCCCCTCTTCTCTGCCCCTCACCATCATGTCAAACCAGAGACACTCAGAGCCATGAACTGAAAAGTTGGAAGTGACCTTAGGAGGCATTCATCTAAAGTCTCCCTTTGAGCAGGATTCCCAGACTCAGTTGTCCCCACAGATGTCACCTCCTTGGTCTAGCTCTTTGCTGTTGGCTCCAGCTTGTGGGAAGTCTTCCCCCCACCTTTAATTCCCTACTTCCAATCTATTCAAGTCAGAAGGCAGCTTACCACACCAGTTAGAACTATGTGAGTCAATGGTCTCTGAGCAAAGGCCCAAAAGGCTCTCTTGTGTGGAAAGAGCGTGACCTTTAGAGAAACTTTACAGCATTATTCTGGCTGCTCTGGAATCTTTTTGGCTTGCCTCCTCCCATCTTGTTCCAAATAGGTGATGCTGCTTTATACCTGGGTTCCACCAAGATAAGGTTAAATAACTGCATTTAGATTAGCACAGCCCAAGGGTTGCATTAGCTTATTTTAGCAGCACATGGGAGAAGAGAGAGGGGCAGCAGAAGGGTGATGTGTACTCTGCCAGCAAAGGCTCCTGCAGGAAATATTGATGCCAGCCAGCTGCTCCAGGCCCCTGCTGGGCTGTTTCACCTCCTCTCCATCTCTCAGGGGACAGCCATCCCGCTGTGGTTTGCCAGCTTTGCAAGACAAACAGGGCAAAGCTCTCAGCCTGCTGCATGCCTACCTCCAACACATTCCCAAATAAAACCACTAACAAACACAGCCCTGCCAGGGTGGGGGTGGGAGAAAGTATCCAGCAATCCTCTTTTCTCCAGAAATGGGATTGGAAATGGAGTAATCGTCTAAATGGTCAGTCCTGATGAGTCGATAAACGTTAACTCCCACTTTTATTACGGTGATGAGGCCAACAGCGAGTATAATCCCTCTCCTGTGCTCAAGGAGATTGCCAGGCAGCCAGCGGCCTCCCCACCCCCTCCACCACAGCTGCATTAGTCTGATGGGAAGACTCTGAGCTCTAGACAGACTGCATTTCATAATGGCAGCTAAAAGCATGGATCCCAGGGTCACACCAGGGGCTGATCAAGCTGCCTCTCCCCTTCACACTGCCCTCCTGGTCCCCAAGGACTGATGGTGCATATGTGGTCCAAATGCAGGGCCACCCTTAGCCACATAAGATGTAAAAGATGTCAGGAAAGACCTCAACTTAAAATGGCTCAAAGAACACAGTGTAATGGAAAGACCACTGGGCTCTAACCTCAGCAATCCCACTAACTCTGGGTCTTGGTTTCCTTATCTGCACTATGTGATTTCTAACATCCTTTCCTGATTTCCAAACTCCAGCAATCTTACCCCCAGCCAGGAATCCCACTCTTATAGATTCATTCCTTTGTGCTTTAAAGATTTTATCTCTAACAGCTTCCTATTGAAATTACAACTGTCCACAAAAATCATCCAGTGAAAACAATATGGATCACAAAGTTCTGCTCCACAACCAATCATGGGGATGGCACAGGACCAGGCAGCATTTTGTTCCATTGTGCCTGAGGTCAACTCAACAGCAGGTAACAACCACCACTTCATTAATGATCACCTTATGGGAGAGGATGACCTGGTAGTAGCTGGACGCAAGGCCCTGTGGGAATAGGAGAGAGGACAGGCAGAGCAGCTGTAGCCCTGTATATCAGGTAAAGGCAAGAGGTCCAAGAGTACCCAAAGCAGTGTTCTCTGGGGCCCACCCTGTGGACTATAGTACACCCTGAGAATGAATGAGGTTGAGACAAATGGACTGCAGATTAGAGCAGCTGGTTCCACTGCCGACTCACAGACCTTCAAAACAAATCACTACCCTGCATGCCCATCTGGCTCCTGAACAGAGGCTTTGCTTCACCCCATTCACTCATTTACTCATTCACTGATAAGCCAGGAGGTAGTGAAGTACAGCAAAATTAAGACTGGTTTTAGATTCAGAAACTGGGTCCTAGTCCCAGCACCGGCAATTACTTGTCACATGACATTGAACAAGGCATTTCGTCACTCTGAGCCGGTAAAATGAGGCTAGTGCCTGTCTGGCAGACCTCACGGGTAGGGTTGCCACCTTGCGCAGCTCCAGGGGGTGGATTCCCATGGGAGTCCACATGAATGGCGCTGGCCAGAACTGTGCAATGCACAACTTGCACAGCCAAATGTAGCAGCCTTGCTCATGGTTTAAAAAATGTCAAAAGACACAAGACACACTAGTCATAAACAACAGTATTATTATATTGGGTCAGATTCTAGAATGGGATGCTAGATCAATAAAAGATATATTCACAAAAAGCTAATATTTAGTAGCATCAAGTTTCATGTTCTAACCAATTCAATCATTGTGAAAAAAATCCCTTATATCACCCTAGTGCTATGTTTGTGATTCAGACTATAGGTACCATAGAAAAGAAAAAGCAAAATAAGAGGGGGCTCCCAAGCTCAGGGTGAGGCAAATATTCTTCATTACACAGAGAAAGTCACTCATGAAGTCTTAGTTAAGACAAGCTGCCATGATTGACATCTCAGATCATGACAGGAAGATGGGGACCAGAAACACCTGCCCCAAAAGGAGGCTCCCTGGATTTCAAACCACCACCCCCCAACACACACTCATACCAACTTCCATCAGCTCAGGGCAGCAGCGTGATAACAATGTCCTCTTCTTTTCAGCCTTCCAAGGGGCCATATTTGCCAGGGGAAGGAGAAAGACCCACAGAGTCATGAATCCACCAAACTGCCCACAACTTCTCTGACACCAAACTCCCTTTCACTCTTCCCCAATACATTGGTGCAGGTCAGGTGGGTTAAAAATGCTGAAATCTGGATCTCTTACTACTTTTTTCTATTGGGTGGGGGGGGGAGAGAAAATGGAACATATTAAAAGTATTTGTCCCCACGTCTTAATTTCTTCTTCAGTTGCCCCAGTCCAGGTTGTCTTCATCTTGGAACCAGGTTCCAAGACCATTCCTCCACTTTGCCCTCCACACTCTGCCCCTCTCAGAGCTATGTGCCCTAAAACTCAGATTTTGTCCTACCCCATCCTTGCATGATAGGCTTCACAGTACCCCTGTGCCCAAAGGACAAGATCTAAGCCCCAAGTTTGTTTCCAAGTATAGCCTACACTGCAGTCACATAGGGTAGCCTTTCATTCCTGAACAACCTTCATGCATTCATTCATTCAACACAGGTTTCTTGAGGGCCTAAGATGCTGGGACACTAGGAAAGCAGCAGAAAACAAACTCAGCCAGGCATCCTAGAGATTACAGCCTTTAGGGGAAAAATGGACATCCATCAAATAACCACAAAAATAAATGTGTAATTACCAACTATTATATTTGATAAGGAAATGTGCCGTGAGGTGTATAAGGCAGAAGACCTGACATTGTCTGAGGGATCAGGGAAGGTTTCTCTGAAGAAGTGATATTTGAGCTGATATCTGAAAAATGAATAGGTATGAATTACGTAAAGGGGTAAAGTGGTGGCAACAAGAGAAAAGAGAAGCTGCTTGGGCCTGGAGCCTATGAGGAGCTGAAAGAAGGGGGGCGGTGGGGGGTGATGGTCTGAGATGGAGCTGGGGAAGTCTCCAGGGGCCAGAACATGCAGGACCTTGATGGCTCTGCTGAGGATTTTGGTCTTTATCCTAAAAGGAACGAGAAAGCATTAAGAGGTTTTAAGCAAGGGAGGAGGGTAGTTTGGGGAGCATGTGCATGATCAGATTTGCATTTGAAAATGCTCACTCCAGCTGCTGTGAAGGGCCAGTGAGGAGGGAATTGCATCCATCCAAGGCAAGAGATGCAGATGGACTGGAGTGCAGGGAGTGGAAAGGGAGCCAATAAATGAAATTGCCAAGCCTAGAGTTTCCCAAACCATATGAATGGTGGGTACCAAACAGAAAGTCCAGAAGATACCAGAAGACTGTCAGATATGGGTGAAAAGATTCTGAGATCAATTTGGGACACGTGAGTTTAGGGGAGCCTTTGAGGCCTCCAAATGGGAATAACAGCCTGATAGACGGGTCTGGAGCTCAGAGGACAGGCCTGGGATAGATACATAATTTGAGAGTCATCTGCACAACGATCATAATGGATGATGTGGACATGAATCAGATTGCTTTACGTCACTACTTAATGTCACCTCTTTTTTCCATCATATCACTCGTTCCTGCCCCTGCACAGGGACGGCAGATTTCTGCTCCCTCGTATTGACCCCTCAGCCCACTGTACACACTACTGCTGCCATAGCTTCTCTTATATCACTTCATGATCACTCACTTACATGTCCATCTTCCCCACTAAGAATCCAGGAACACCTTGTGGACAGAGATACATGGCTCTCCCCTTGGTATCCTCAGCATACTGAACAGAGCCTGGCCCTTGAGTGAGTAGTAAGGCACAGTCCCACTTTTCTGGTCACCACGAAGTCCCAGGCAATGTTACTCTAGAAGAAGGAGAAAACACAGGCTCAGACCCAAGAGCTTCATCAAAAAATAGTCTCAGCGTTCTCAGAGGGGAAACTTCCATTTTACCCCTTACCTCTACTTCCAAAAAACTATTTAAAAAGAGAATGGTATTGGTGTTTTCAATCACATATTTATTGGGCATGTATCTATTTATGTATTTATGGATTACCAGAAGAATGAACAAATCTGTCTTGGAAGAAGTACAGCCAGAATGCTCCTTAGAAGTGAGGACAGTGAGACTTCGTCTTAATTACTTTGGACATGCTATCAGGAGTGACCAGTCCCTGGAGAAGGACATCATGCTTAGCAAAGTACAAGCTCAACAAAAAAGAGAAAGACCTTCAACGAGATGGATTGACACAGTGGCTGCAACAATGGGCTCAAACGTAGCAATGATTGTGAGGATGGCGCAGGGCCAGGCAGTGTTTTGTTCTGTTGTGTATGGGATCACTATGAGTAGGAACTGACTCAACAGCACCTAACGACAACAATTTATTTATCGTTTGTTAAAGATTTCTTACCTCTGTCCTCAAAGAGTTTCTAGTGCCATCTCTAACTTGGAATCCAGTGCTCTAATTATATATCAAAACCAGGGTGTGTAATCCATGCTACCACATGGCTGAAACTTGAAAACATTATGCTGAGTGAAATAAGTCAGACACAAAAGACAAATATTATATAACCCCACTTATATAAAATATCTACAATAGGCAAATACATAGAGACAAAAATTAGATTAGTGGTTATAAAAGGCTATGACACAGGGAATGGAGAGTTATTACTGAATGGGTACAGAGTTTCTGTTTGGGTGATGAAAAAGTCTTGAACATAAACAGTGGTGATGGCTGCACAAAAAAAACAAAAAACAAAGCAAACGAACAAACAGAAACCAGGATGTGCATTGTTTTATATAAGATGCCTACAAAAAAAAATTACAATCTGAATCCACAAGGAGTTTATAATCTCAGAAAAATATAGGACAAACACAGATGAAAAGCTAATTTATCAATACATACAGTCACCCCTACCCTCTCCGGTTTCCTTTGAAGGATTAGGAAAAGGCACCCTTCCTTCCACACAGACACAGCAGCTCAGTAGGACACACAGCTTGGCAAGCAGAGCACAGTCTGGATTTCCCCACATCACACACACCCTGCCCTGGTCAGACACATCGGTGCAGTGCACAACCTGCACAATGTATATGTGACACCGGTAACAGGTGTTGTTTGCAGGGAGGGATCAATATATGATGGATGAGTCAGGGAACAGGAAGAATTGACTGGGCAAAGGAAGAAGAAACAACCACAAGGAAGGCCTGAGGCTGGACTGAGCACTGGCATGTCCACAAGACAGTGAAGAATCAAGTTTGACCATCATGAAGGGTACACCTGATGGAGTAAGGAGATGAGACTGGGAGGTATGCTTGGGGAGCACTTGCGGAAGGCTCTTGACATTGTAGGGAACAAGGACAGAGTACTACCTAGGGGTATCATCTTCTTTTTCCCAAAGCTATGCCATGGAGAGTTGGTTGCAGCATGAATGCACACCAAAGTGTCAACTTGCACCATGAAGATCCATGAAGATCCCATGGGACAGGAAGACAGCTAAGTATCTTTGTGCTGACATAAAATCCCGAATAGTAACGGTCTAAACCCTTTCATTTGTAGAATGCTTTAAAATATATTGTATGTTGTCCAATATATTCATTGTTACAATAGTCTCATTTGATAAAGAGGATGAGAAAACAGAGCAGTTAAGGGTCTTGGGAAAGGTCAGAGAGAAAATCAACAACGGACAAGCTGGGACTAGAATCCAGGTCTCTCAGAACGAGTGCTCAAGGGCACTGTGTCTCCCTTCACTTGCTTGAGTCCCTCTCTCACCAGCCACCACACTGACTACTTGAGTCAGCCAGATCTGGGTCCATTCCAAGAAAAGAGAAAGCTTCCAAACAAGCCGTGATGATGATTATTCCAAGTCAGAGGCAGGGGATTCTGGGTCATTTCCTTAAAATACTTGCTCAGCAGCACCCACACCCCAACCTCCACCATCCCCGATCCCAAGGAAGGAAAGTACGATATTTCATTAACATGAGGAGGAAAAGAATTCCCCGTGGATTTTTTGCAGTCTCATTTCCCTAACTTGTCAAACGCCAGCAGCGAGGCAGTTTGGCTGCATTGTTCGTTTAGCTGTATCTTATTTTTGTAGTGTTTTGCAGATTACAGCACCTTTTTTTTTGTTTTTTCCAACTGTGCAAAAACATATCACCTTTGAGCATCCTGGTGTATCACTCAAAAGATTTGCCTGTTCTGCTTGGACTTCATAATATAGTACTCTCTTCTGCTATCACAAGCCATATTTTTTCTCCAGGGAAGAACATAAAAGTTATTTTTAACACCATACTCAGGATATGTGATCAAAATATAATTTTTTTTAAAAAACCAAGATAATTGGAAGACTTTCCAATATGTCATGCAATAAAATAAAAGCATAAATAAAAAGGCCTTCTTTCAAAAACTAATTTGCAGTTATCATATTTACATTCCTTCCCACACCTCCCTCCACTTCACCCTTTTGTTACTAATGGAGTTGAAATGAAAGGGGATTTGTCACTTTTTCTCAAAGACCCATCTTTCACTGCAGTGTTTCTCCACACCTGAATTCACACATCTCCCAAATCATGACAATTACCTCCATGGTAACCACTCATGACATCATAAACACAATGTGATAGCAGAAGAAACAAAATCTACCGAGACCCTGTTTTGATTCAAATGCCCTGTATGATCTAAGGGGCCCCAAGGCAGAAACAGAGGGTACTTTGTCTTGAGATTTTTAGCAGAGAAGTAATTCTTGAAATATACTCTTGGATTTCAATGTTTATTCAAAGCTTCTTGCTGCCCAGAAGCCTTTGAACATGGTCAAAGGTCTATGAAATTTCTGAAATGGCACCATTTAGATCCTGCACCTGAAAGCAAAATATACCAGCAAATGCTAGCCTGGGGGCATAAATCCTTACCTATGGCTAGATCTCACAGGGGTTCCTGTCGGTCCAAAGACAGGTTCTTAGCATGGCCCTACAGTTTACAGAAAACAATATGTTCCTGGAAAGTCTTTTTCTCCTTCTACCTTTTCCTACTCAAAACAAATAAATGTTCTAAAGCCTCTTAACCAAGGTTAACAGCTATTAATAACTTTGTAGAAAACAGCCAAAAAGAGAGTGGACACACCACTCTTACGTGGCATATACACCACCTAAGCATCACAGAGAAAAATGGAAGCACTTTATTGTAAGGCAGAGTAGTAAGATCTGAGATGAATGTCAACACGCACTTTTCACAGGCATTTTTCTCTGCAAACAGCCCCAGCTCTGGGACTTCAAATTTTATTCCAAATACTATTAGATACATCAAGCCTCTCAAAATATGGATTTCACATTGAAGACATCAAAGTGCATTATTTACTAAAACCATAGTGGCTTTTCCTTCTCTTCTTTCACAAGATGCTACTGTAAATCCAGGCTGCTTTAATCTCTGTGATTGAAAAAAGAAAAATGCAGCTTGAAGAGAAACAGAACTCACAATCTGGACTCTAAAAAACAAACATTATCCTGTGAGCTTCTCAGTTTAATCAGGGGTCTAAGAATTTCAATTTACATACGTTTTAATTAGCAATGGAGGGGCTCACCTATTATTCCCTGAATAAAAATCAAAAAGCAAACAGAAAGGAGGTGGGGGTGGTGGTGTTTTAAGGACCACTGAGGAATAATCCTCGCACTCTTCTTATTTTTTTTTCCCCAGAATTTGCGAATAAAATTTGGCTAGAGAATCTGATGGTAGGGAAATATTGAGCTTGACTTCGTGAACACAAACTACTTCTGACCACTGTAATGAATTTTGCATAAACAAAATTTAAAAATGAAATGCAGGAAGCCAAACAGCACTAATGTTTGCTGACTGAGTAAATGAGTGGGTGACTGAATGGACATTTCGGGGCTCCTTCACTCATTGCGCCATTGGACGTTCTTAACCGTTCACTTGCATTTTAAAAGTATGTTGATTTGTTTTGCTTGTCCATCTTGGACTGTCAGTTTCTGCCAACAGGAAAATAAGAATGAAATTAATTTTAGTTGTCTCTAATTTCAAAAATGGGTCACACCAGATTTTTAAAAAGTAGAATTCTAAAAACAACTAGAAGTTGCCAAAGCTTCAAGAAGCCTTAGAATGGCTATAACTAGAAAGATGTTTGACTGACTGACTTACCAAGGACTTACAATGACACCTGGGATGAAGCACTTTTGATTATGAAGGAATGACCTTTTCATTAAGGCTTGAACCCCTGATTCCAACCCCACCAACAAGTCAACAATTGTTTAAGCAGGTGTAACTGAGCCCTACAATGGGCAATAAACAATGCTATATGCTTTGGGGAATAAAAAGATGTTTAGCACATGGTCTTTTCGGAGCTAGTAAAGGAGATAAGACCTCTACAGACATCACTACAAGACATGTGGCAACCCTCAGTTACAGTTGATACATGCTTTAAAAGTCCTGAAGGGCAGGAAACCACTTCTGAGTAGGGGGACTATTGTGGGCTGCATGGACATGGTAATAGTTAAATCAGTGAGGCTTCAACAAGAATCAATAGAGAGACACGATGTATGCAAAGACCTAGAGAAGCCAGAAGCCTAGGATGTATTTCAAACAATGAACAGAAAAAGCATCTTGTGGGTCAATACCATGTACCCAAGAGTTTCATATATATCTAACACATATATATGTTTTATATATATATATATATATATGTGTGTGTGAGTGGGAGTTAGAGGAGAGAAGGAAAGGGGTGGCAAAAGGCTGCAATGAGAGATATCCACAGCCTAAAACAGAGATGCTGTCACTACGTTTTGCTGGCAGGAGCCCAGAAAGGCAAAGAAGAAATGTGGTCAATTATTAAACTACTGAGCTCTAAGAAGCTGCTCCACTTTGTTCTGTTGGTCTGAAATGAGTTTACTGGGTTCTCCATGGGTACAGTGGCTTTCACCCAGTAGCATCTTAAAGGCACCACTCTGCTTCTGACACACTAACCATGAGATACTGAATTATATTCAGAAACTCCTTCAGTGGTACTCAAACACAAAAGAAATAAGTTGAATACAGAAAAAAAAATCCCTTTCTTTAACACATTTATTCATTCATCCAACAAATATTTACTCAGCATCTAGTATGTCCTATTTCCATAAAGAAAATAAAGAGAACAAAACAGAGAAAGTTCTCACTCTAATGGAACTTCCATTCTAGTAGAAAGGCACAATTAATATGCAAGTAAGCATACATCCAACAGTGATAAGTGCTAAGTAAAATGAATCAGGATCAAGGAATAGACAGTGGATGGGACTTGCAATTTTTAATAGGAAGTCCCAGAAGGCCTCTTTGATAAGCTGACATTTAAACGGAAACCTCAGTAAGGTGAGTGTTCAAGCTATGTGGAGATATATATGAGGGAAGAGTGCTGGGCACTGCAAACAGGAAGTATCTGTGTCAAATGATGTTGATAGTTAAGTAAGATGAAGACTGAGAACTAGCCACTGGATATAACAACATGGGAGTCACTGGGGACCTTAATGACAACAGTTTTGAAGGAGATGTAGAAACAAAAGCCTAATTAAAATGGGTTCAGGATAGAATGAGAGGAAAGGAAATGGGTAGAGACAACCAATACAGACAATTCTTTCAAGGTATTTGCCTGAAAATGGAAACAGAGAAAGGGGCAGTTGCTGGGGGCAGGGGAGAGGAAGATATGAGATGAAGGGAAGGTTTTGTTTTGTTTTAATTTGATTTTAAGATGGGAGATAATAAAGAATGCTTGTACACTGACAGGAATGATCTAGTAGGATCATTTCCAGTGGGAAAATGTGATGATTCAGCAAAGAGGAGACAAAGAAGCAAAGTCTTTGAGTGACTTAGCAGGGATGAGATCCAGTTCACCAGTGGAGGGGCTAACCCTGTATACAAACATGGGCAGTATTGGCATGGTGAAGAGTTGGGAATCCTTGAGTCTATGGCACAGATGTAGGTAGGTGGGAAGATGTGGTGGCTACAGGTGAAAGTTCTCTTCCAATAGATCTATTTCCCCAGCGAAATAAGCAAGGTCATTGGGGAGAGTGAAGGTGAGGGAGCAGATCTTGGAAGTTCTGGAGGAGAAAAGAAGATATGAAACAATCATCAAAGAAAGTGGGATAGTGAATGGACCAAGAAAATGCTGGCAGGGAAGCAGTGGGGGGCCCTATCATGAATTTAAAGTGAGGACTACCAATCAGCAAGGCTGGGTTTTTGTCTAGCCACTCTCAGCTGTGTAGCAGTAAATAGAGAATTGGGTTTAAGGAGTAGGTAGAAGTCCAGTGGCTATAATGATGGACTATAGAATGTAAGCTGGGTAAGGAGGGAACTAAGGACAAGAAGAGGGTGAGGGACATGACAAAGGGAACAGATGAGAGATCCCAGTGTGGTCAAAACACTGTTGGAGACAGGAACTGGAGAAGGGGAGTTGGATAGAATTGTCTGAAGTCTCTTCCTCACATTTCCTCTATCATCCAGCTTTTAAGACCTGCCCCCTAAATAAGGAGTCTATTTCTTGTTGAATTTGCATTTTCTGGCTTACTCTGAACATGTTAACAATGCTTTCTTGTGTAACAGATAATCCAAATGAGACTTGCCACTAGTATTTTTTTAAGTTTTGTAGGCTAGAAGTATTTTTAAACTGCTGGCATTTTTTAACTTCACTTTTGGGCTAAGACTATTCTGTTGCTTTAGGCAAAAAAAACAAAAAAAAAAACTGCTTCACAGGCTTTTCAGGTTGTACAAAGGTAAGTCAAAACCCTCTTCTGGAATGGGAATTGAAGAACGGGAAAAGGAGATAAAAGTTTTTACATAATAATTGTAAAATTTTCTCTCTACTGCAGGAACAGTTGCTTCTGTGGAGATGGTGACTATGTTGACTTGGAGCTAGGTTTTCCCCTCTTGCTGCAAGGGGTCCCAGAGGAAGAAGAAGCCCTGAACTCAGGTCTCAGTCAAATGCACTTACCCTGAAGGAGGTGGGCTTCCCAGAAGCAGGGTAGTGGGGCATGACTTAAAGAGCAAGACGACCTCCCCTCATGAACTTTGGAAACAGCAATATCTATTACCCTATTTTAAGAGAATTTTCATTATGGTTAGATGGGTTTGGGCTTTGTTTTTAGTTTTTATTTAATGCATTATAATTCTCTTCGGTTTTTCCCAAGCCTTCAGTACAGTTGTTAAACATTAAAGCCTCATCCCAGCTATGCCTGAAGGAATCAAGAGAGGGAACATCTCCAAGTTTGGGGCAGAGTGGTCTAAGAAAAGAGGGAGCTACTTGGAGAGTACAAGTACAAGACACCATTCCTGGAGCAGCAACCTGGAACAAGAGGCTGAAGGAATAAGCAACAGACAGGGGAGTCTGTGACACTGTGGGACATGTAGTCTTCCTTTAGGGCTTCCCAAAAATTAACTAGGAGGGGGAAAACTGGACTTTCTAAGTCAGTGAGATGGGCTCTTAGACAATTGTTATTTAGGCATTAAAAAGGTAAGAGTAATCCCCAAAGGGGACTTGGAGCACATGGTAGACACTCTGGAAATACTGAATGAAAAAGTGGATGAATGAATGAATGCCCCAGTCTGGGCACAGTCAAGAGTGGCAGCTTGTGCCTGTTGGCACTTTGGAAATGTCATTGAATGAATGAATGCCTCAGGTTGGGCACAGTCAAGAGTGGCAGCGCTGATATTTCCTCTACTTTTTCAAGAAAATATAAGGTTGTGGAAAAATTAAAAGCAATGAACCGCTTCAGAAAGCTAAAGGTCCCCAGACTAAAAGCACGTGCCTAGTAAACAAGTCAATCAGCAATGCAAATTATTTATACAAGTAAACCTTTTTTTTTCCTTTCTGTCTGCCATTTTGGAGCTCCATGGCGCAGTGGTTAAGTGATACAGAGGCTAACCAAAAGGTCAGCAGTTCAAATCCACCAGCCGTTCCTGTCCTCCAGGAAACCCTATGGGTCGGAATCAACTCGTCGGCAATGGGTTTTTCTTTCTTTTTTTTTGTGGTAAAATATATATAACAAAACATTTGCCACTTCGATCATTTTTACGTGTACAATGGTGGTATTAGTTACATTCACCATGTTGTGCAAACATCACCACTATCCATTTCCATTTATATTTTTGTATAAACTTTAGAACCACTTTGTCTATTCCTACAGAAAAAAACCTGCTGGGATTTTGATTGGGATTACATTGAATGGATACAGTGTGGGGAGAATTGACACTGAACAGTATTGGGTCTTCTGACCAATGGACATAGTATACCTTTCCATTTAGCTGAGTTTTTTAAAATTTCTCTCAGCAACATTTAGTAGTTTCACTCTACAGGTCTTGCACATTGTTTGTCATACTTATCCCTAAGTATTTTGTAGTTTTTATGCTACTGTTATTTGTATTTTTTATTTTAATTTCTAATTGTTTGTTGCTAATACACAGAAATACAATTGACTTTTGTATATTAATCTTGTATACAGGCAAAATTTTACATGTCTGTGTGTGTTCAAACAAATCAGTTAGTCAACATTTCAAATAGCCCTGACTTCTAAACAACATTTGATAACCAAGGCCAACACTCCATAACTAACAACTAAGGATGTGTACTGACCATCCATGGTCCAGCAGATTGTCTGATCAGGCTGCTATTCAAGGTGGTAGCAGTAAGAAATCTGAAGACTGCATACTTAGGTGCCTGATAGCCCAAATCTAGTTCACACCAGGTAGCATGGACCCTCCCTCCCTCTTCTAAGGCAAAAGAAAAACAAAATAGAGTCTACTTAGTTGTTTTAGTGTATCAGTGAAAAAAATCCATCTAGGATACTCAGTAAAGAAGCAACCAGCCAGATGAAATGAACCAGGAGAAAGGAGTGCCACCTGCACAGTGCCAGGCACTCAATAAATACTGGCTCATTCCATTAAGATACTCCTATGAAGAAGACTCATTTTCCTTTCCTTTTTGGGAAAATACCAACCCAGGTTTAATCAGCTACAATTCAGGGCAAGAAAGCAATCACATAAGAAGTGTTCTTATCCTCCTAAGTTTTCCATTCCAGATCATGGCTGAATGGGATAACTATCTGCCTTCTTTGCCCTAAGGTTGCAAGTCAGAGTGACATTTGGTACCGATTGTTCTGAAAAGGAAAAGAGATAGCACACCTGAAGAGCAGACGATGAAGAATCCACTGGGGGGTCCATTCTTAGCTTTTGAATAATGAGGTTTGGTTCTCTTTGACCACTTCTGGGATGGCCATAACCCCGAGACAGTAGGTCAGGAACCATTCACTGCCAACCCCGAAGTCCTCAGGTCTTCAGCAAAGCTGGGGACACTTGGCAAAATCTTCTGTCCCCAAAGTAATGATGGGAAGAGCTCTGGGCTAGAAGTCAAGAGACTGGGAGATGGCCAGTCCTGGCTTGGATATTTAGTCACTGTGGACTTTGGATGAGTCTCTTCCTCTCTCAGAGGCCCAAATTCATTTGTAAAATGAGGAGGTTGGCTCAAATACTTGCTTCCATGTCTTAACATTCTGTTAGTTGGGATCACATGACCGAGTTCATGCAGCTAGATAGAAGTAAGAACTTGGACCAGATCCTGTGTCTCCTTAGCCATCAATCCAGTGCTCCTTCCACAATGCTGGGTTACAAGAGGAGGAGATGTTAAAGGTAACAGCTAACTTACTTTGAGTGGTAGTTGGCGCAAATGGTTTGCATTTGACTGCTAACCTAAAGGTTGGCAGTTCAAACCCACACAAAGGTACTACAGAAGAAAAGGCCTAGCGATCTGCTTCCATAAAGATTATAGCCAAGAAAATCCTATGGAGCAGTTCTACTCTATAATGGAAGGGGTCCATGGTAACTAACAACAGTGTGTTAGGTTCTGCCACTAATGGGTCTATACTCTAGTTAATCCTCACAAAAATCATTTGTGTTAGTTAAAGTCATCAAATCCATTTTACACATAGGAAACTGAAGCACAGAAAGGTTGTCATTTGCCCATAATCACATAATTAGTAAGCACAGAGTCAGGTTTTGAAGTCAGATGTTCCAATTCCAGGACCCATTCTCTTCATCTCTACTCTCCACACTACACAGTAGAATAAAAGGGAGAAACTCAGTGACACAGGGACACGGAACCTTAAAATAGAAAACGTGGCAGTCTTCCAGTAGTGAAATCACATTGGAAGTATGTGAGCTTTCAAAAGAAATATTTTGGTCAGTGTTGCTTGCCTGCATACTTCCCCACTTCCCTCCCCACAGATGACCACATAAACAGTCCCTGGGGTATCTTTTAAGGCCCAGTGGTCTTAAGTGTGGTCTGAATGGAGTATGGATAATGACCACATAGAAAATCAGGAGACAGTGGCCTCGTGGCTGACTCCCCCAGCTCATAAAACAAGGAAAACCAAAACCACCACAGATTATTTTCACTACAAAATAAAACCCAAAAGAGGCATCCTCTTGAATCTGCAGAAAGCTGTGCTGCTTTAATCATAGGCATATAGGCACACAGGCAGGCTTACCCAGTAGAATGCATCTCAGATTCACAGCTGTGCCAAGCCAGAGATTTTCTTTTTAATAAAATAAGGAGGAGGGGGGCTTAAAATCTCTAAAAATTCTTTCAGAGCCCTCCACTACATCATGATCTCTGAGCTCTTTTTCACCTTAGTATCTTAGATCTCTATTCTAGAGGATTTTGGAGTTACTTGTGAGTAGATTTTCCTATTTCTAGTAAATCCTGGACTAAGAGTGGTAACCTTGTTTCCCGTCCAGCACTTTCACCAACCAGCCATTTGACCTTAGCTGGTCATTTGACATTCCCGAGCCCTGGTTCCTCATCCGTAGTGAAGGCACTGATCTTCTTGGAGTTCTGAAGTTCTATGAGCCAGCCAAGGACCAAGAGCCCTTGAATCATGAGTTTTGCTAGATGGATCCACAGAACAAAACTGTGATCCATGGGGATTAAATTCAAATAAGAAACAAGAAGCAATGAATGCCTTTCTGAAAGAGGAATGAAGTACAGATAAAAAGCTGCGCCTCTGTCTGGTTCAGAAAGCTTGGTTTGGCACTGACCTGCTGCCAGGACTCAGGGGCTCTTCAATCTATCCACACGTCAGGGAGAGTGAAGGCTCCCTCCCCGGGGGACTTCTTGCATGAAGCAAAGCACTGCAATTCTCGGTGACCTCCCTGGAGGGAAGGTTTGCCTCCTTCTCAGGGAAAGCTTCACAGTACAGATCATAGAGCACATGAAGTTCTGATAGGCACAGCTGAGAAGAAAGCCCGATATGAGACACTGGATGATTTTTTTTTGGCGGGGTGGGGCAGGAGCCCCCTCATCACTTTGTGATTCTGCCTCATCAGACTGGGTTTTCCCATAGTTCTACCAGAAAAACCCTGTTGCATCCTTGATGGCTATTACACCTGGGATATGGCTGTTTTTCCCTACCCTTCCACTCCTGGGTGATTTACCAAAATTCGTATTTCTCTGAGCCTCTAGGATCCTTCTGATGCTGCCCTGTGGAAGCCGATTAGCTTCATTCAGAGTAGTTTTAGAGGTAAGTATGATTTCCCAATGTGTAGGCATTTTAAAAAGAACTTCACAATTCCAGCTGACCAAGAGTAGAAGGGGCTGCTCCTGTTCATTAATGCACTTTCCCGAGACATATAAAAACAGGATGAAGGGTCAGCAGTCAGTGCGTTGTGGCAGGAATCCTGCATGTGATAAGAAGGGGACCAGATGGCCCAGCTTCTGCCACTAGAATAAAAAGCTCGCTAGCACAAGAATATTATATTCACTGTATAGACTCAGCAACTAGAGCAGTTTCTGGCACATAGTAGGTGCTCAATAAATATAAGTTGACCGAATGAATGAATGAATTCTAGCTCTAAAATCCTACCATTCTCTGACTCTTTGGACTGTATCAGTTGCACTCTCACCCGGCCTCCAATTCTCATTTTTCTCTGTCTCCTAAAATCTCCTGCTCTCATCCCATCTCCACACTTACCTGGTACCAGGGTCCCTCATGCCAATGCACTGGCTGCTTTCCTTCTTGGTAAGATTAATTTTAAAAGAATAATATTAATAGCTATCATATGTTGAATATATAAATATACCAATCACTGTGCTAAGTACTTTGAATGTGTCATCTTTTTTCATCTATAAAACAACCCAAAGTGGTCTTATTATTACCTCCATTCAACAGATGAGGAAACTGAGGCAGAGAGAGTATATGATTTACCCAAGGCTACCCACTGATAATGGTAAGGCTAAGCTTCGAATTTAGGCAATGAAGCTCCACAAGTAATGCCCTTAAACCCCAGGCTTGTGGTGTAAGGCTCAGTCCTGCTCCTAACTGGAGCCATGTATTGCAGGTCTCTCAACCAGAGGGGAATATGCTCAAGGTCTATGGGCCTTTAGAATCATCTAGAGTACTTCATGCTCTGTCAGCCTCTCCAAGGCCCTGCTAGCTTCCTCTCTTAGTTTTCTTCTGGGTCATTGAATTACGAAATAGATCAGCCTTATTTGTTTATGGCAGTGGAGTATTCCACTGTATGAATATTTATTTATTTGACTTTCTTCCTATTGATGGAAATATTGAGGTTTTTTTCTAGTTTTTCTATTACAATGCTTCTGTTAACATTTGTTGCAGTTGCACACGTGTGAAGACTTCTGCATTATAGATTTCTAGTAGTGAAATTGTTTAGTCAAGGAAAATGCACATTTTTGCATTGGATGTTTAATAGAGGTCTTGCCACCTTGCCAAGGGCAGAGTTAAAGTCACCAGGCTGATGTGAACTCCAGATGCCTGAGACAGAAGTTAGAGATGGGTATTCACATACCTTATATATAGTGCCTCACACTTTCCGAGCGGCCTTTACATATATTATCTCATTTAATCGTTTAATTTAAGCTATAAGAGAATACTATTTGCATTTTACAAGTAAAGAACTGAGACCTAGCAAAATTAAGACACTGGTACAAAGTCATACCATGAACTAGAATCAAAGCTGAGATTAGAACAAAATTCCTTATTTGTAATCTAGGACTGTTTCTTTTAAAACCACACTGGTGTATAAATTGTATATAATAAAATGTTTGGCTTGTGTTCAGCTGTAAACATGCCCATGTATACAAGTTCAAAGCTGTGGACAACATTAGCATAAGCAGGCATTGCAAGTTTTGAGGACAGAAATGTACAAGAGAGGATAAGTGGTGTTTTCCAACTCAAAACTACTATGATTTTATGACTCTAGAGAAAAAAAATAAGCATAATGAAGGAAAGAGCTCTATGCTGATGAAATGAGGAGATAAAGTAAATAGAGACTAGAAAGGGTGTTTAGGGTAGGATAGTCCCATAAAAATTGGCCCCAGGAGTCCACAGAAAGATTTAAAAAAAAAATCCTTCAGAACATACTCATTGCCTTGTGGAAGTTAGAGTAACCCAGGCCCAACTCTCTCACCTAAGAACAGTATGGCACCTACAGGTTTCTTCTCCAGACTAAAAGGGGGAAGTGGCAATTACTTGATCAGCAAAGAATCCCAAGTTGAATTCTTCTCAAAGATAATTTACTCCAAGTAGAAGGTTTTACTGTTAAATATTATTTATGATTGAACAACATGCATCATTAAGTAAAAGAATTTTGAAGAGGAATGAGTAAGCTACTCTGCAGAAATGAATACAGAAATCTGTTCTTGATCATCTTGATCAGAGCAATGACAGAAGAAGTAGGAAACCTGTAATGATGTTTTGATAAACTTAGTCAGGTGCCCTAACATTTACATGTAAGTTTTAACTAAAGCATCTGCCAAGACTTAAGATAGCTCCTCTCAACAGCTATAAAAGACAGCCTGCCCCGTCTCAGCTCCTTTCACTTGGTGATCAAGTAATTTATCTGTAAATTGTAACTCTCCTCCAGTTCTGTCTGTATAAATTGCAGATGAAATCAATTAAGACAGGATCAAAGACAACGACACAACTCATGTTGAACAGTGTCTTAGAAGACGGTTGTCTATCAGTTCCAACAAAAGCTTTTGAAAATGTGTAAGCTTTCACTACTAGCCCCTGGCTAGAAGCAAAAAAAGATGTGTGCCCCTTTAAGACACCTATCTTCTAAAACCTATATGGTTCTTAAGGAGGAGGTCTTCGATCAAGAAAAAATAGTCGGCAAGTGATTGCACCCTATTACTGCATACCACTGGGAATTGGGGCTCGAATTTACAGTTTTGGCTTTCAGCAGGACACTCAGTGTCCTGGCCACCCTACATAAAAAAGATTGGCTGTGAACTCTGCTAAGGACTTATCCACATTTCAGCTGACCAAGATTTTTTATAATTGTCTGACTTCCAAACCACCCATTCTGAAGTCTTCTGCAGCAGCCCAAGGGAAACAAAAGGCTTCATTTTATTTAGAGTTCTCCTTTGGTTCCAGCAGAAGAGTCTCTTCTCTCTCTAGGGATTCTCAATAAATATGTAACTCATAAGAAGGCAAGGGAGGGGTTCAATCTGTGACAGGAAGGATAGAAACGATGACACCTTCGTAGGACTCTCAACAGATGCTCACTGCACAGAGGGCTTGAAGGAACTATGAGATTGTTGTTGCTGTGGTAACCATGCATGCCTAAATGAACAAGAAAATTAACAGTCCTAACAGGCTTTGGTGGCATCAAAAGGATGACAACACTTCCCTTTACTTAGGAATGTGTACACTCAATAGTGACCCCCCTTAGATATGGTCCTCGTGTGAGGAAAAATAGTGTTCAATAGTAGCAAACAAGCAGAATAACCATCGTGTACTTGCCATACAAACTTCTCCAAGGATGAGGGCAAGAGCAGTGTTATTCTGCCTGGCTGCTGTAAGTCAAGAGGCACCTTTCAAACTCCCAGGCCTTTCTGTGGCATTCTTTTTTAATTTTAACAAGCCATTGCTAGTTTCCTACTGAGCTTTTGTTGTAAGCAGATAAGGCTAAGGGGGAGCTGAAGGGAAGCAGAATAAGACACAAAGAGGAATAAGGTAAAATTAGCTATAGCCCATAATTGGACCCTGCTCGGCCTTGAGGAAGGCACAATACATGTCAATCAAATGGATTAATATGTGGCTTGTTGAAAGGGCTATTCTAGACAGTGGGAACTAAATATAACACAGGTAAGAACTTTTTGGCAAGGAGTGAGGTTAGTTGAGCCATTGCTCTGAATAATTAATTGCATGAATTTTGTCCTTGGATGGAGATTTCCATTCCCATTGCCCTGGAGTCAATCCCTACTCATAGCGACCCTATAGGACAGAGTAGAACTGCCCCGTAGGGTTTCCAAGGCTGTAAATCCTTACAGAAGATCTTTCTTCCAAGGAGCAGCTGGAGCATTCAAACATCCGACCTTTTGGTTAGCAGCCAAGGGCTTAGCCACTACACCACCAGGGCTCATTGGGTGGAGATAGGGAATAGGAAAAAAAGCTTTCTTACAATATTAGACATTATTAAAAATACATTGGCCAAGCAACTTTTAGATCATGAGAGCTTTTCAAGAAATTACCCAGTCACTGCTCTATTAATTGAACCATACAATGAAAATATTCGTGCAGATTCTTTCAAATAAGTATTATATTCTCATCCAATTTTAGGTAGAAGTTTCATTCCCAAAATGTTTATTATTACTATAATAAAGAGAACGGGTTACTCCAGTAGTTGGAATGAAGACAATATTTCAGGTTAAATAATTTGTCCATAGTTCTAGGAACTGCCTACATCAGGAAAAAAGATCTTTGTCAGATAATTTTGACTTGGAAGTTTAAAACACGGTGCTAATAAGATGGGTCAAGCGCTCAGGTTGGCTAGCTTAGAACGCGGCCAGGTCAGCCCCACGATCGGACATCTTAACGTCAGTCAGTTCACTCTGAAATACACCCAGGCTTGCCAAAAAGAGTAAGCAAAGACCTGTAATGGGCTCTGTGCAAATCCACTGGGGTTCAGAGTTCACACACGGCAAATAATAGATTTGAGATTTCACCTCCCTTTAAAAAAAAAATAAAGCTCATATACCTATGCTTACAAATTCCATGTGACAAATCATCAGAAATATTCTCTAAATAGATATTTGAGCCAGAGGCCTGGTTGTGCAATAGTGAAGGTTGGCAATTTGAACCCACCCAGTGGCTCCACAGGAGAAGGACCTGGTGATCTGCTTCCATAAAAATTACATGCTAGAAAACCCTATGGGACAGTTCTACTCTGTCACATGGGGTCACTATGAGTTAAAAATGACTTGATAGCACCTAACAACAGATATTTGAGCACTATGTAATGTAAGTCAGATTCACACAATCATTGCTCTTTATGATGTTACATTATCAGTTGGATGACATTTTATTTTTGTGAACAAATAAACAAATAAGTAAGCTTCATTTTCATTACACAGAAGCAAAGGGATATATGTTTTAAATACTGTATGACAGAGTTGTGAGAACTGCATGTGAGGATAAAATTCTCACCTCAAAATTTCCTTCCCCTTCTCCCCAACCTCTGTTATTATATGCCTGTAATATATTTTATGGGACATATTTAAATGATAACATATTTTTTAAAAATCTGCATTATTTATACCAGAAATTTTTCATTTCTAATGTTCTATTTCTTGCCCTGTGTGCTAGTTACATGGGTATATTCACTTTATAAAAATTCATTGAGCTCTAGACAATTTTTTGAACACATGTTAGGCTTCAATTATAAGTTCTGTTTCATTTTTATTTAAACTTCCATTGTTTATGCACTGATAATCTCACATGAATTATACAATTAGGTATATGTTGTTTTAGAGACAATAAATTTATTCTTACAAATGTGAAAGTAAAAAAAAAAAAGTCTTGAAAAGTAATCATATTTTAAATGCACTAAATAAGTTTAATATTAAATGAAAGATGAGGATCATAGCTCTGGCTTAGCCACTAAATAGTAGGTGAATTCAAACTTTTATGGGCTTAAGTTTTCCCTCCCTATTAAAAAGGGTTGAATGAAGTACAGTACAGTGCACTGTCTCCTCCAGTTCCAGTATTAAATGACATTGGGTAACAGGCCAAACGAGAAATGAAAATCCTGTGGGGAATCCTTCCATAAAGTCAAATGACCCATGTGACTAAGCTGTGTTAACCACAAAAAGCCTCACTCTAGTCACATAATTCTGCATAATTCTGGAGTCCCAAGGAAGGGAGAAGCTGCTGACTATTTCCTCCATTGAGTCTCAAAATCCCCAGTAATTCCATTTCTAGGTATACACCCAAAAAAATCAAAAGCAGGCACTGAAACAGGACTTGTATACCGATGTTCATTGCAGCATTATTCATGACAGCCAAAAGGTAGAAACAATACAAGTGTCCATCAAGAGGTGAATGGATAAACAAAATGTAGTCCATACATACAACAGAATATTATTCAGCCATAAAGAGAAGTGAAGTCCTGATACATGCTACAACATGAATGAACCTTGAAAACATTATGCTAAGTGAAAGAAGCCAGACACACATAAAAACACAGATATTTTATGAATCCACTTACATGAAACATCTAGAGTAGGTAAATGCATAGAGACAAAAGTTTATTAGGTTATCAGGGACTGAGAAGATAGGGGAATGGGGAGTTATTGCTAAAGGAGTACTGAGTTTGTTTGGGGTGATGAAAAACTTTTGGAAATAGATTGTGGTGATGGTTGCATAACCTGGTGAATATAATTAATGCCACTGAATTGTGCATGTAAAAAAAGTTGAAACAGCAAATTTTTTACTATATATATTTTACCACAATAAAATTTAAAGAAAAAAGTCTGAAAATCAGTAAGACTAGGATTAGCCTTTCCTTGCCAAAAGAATTGTGCAGGATTTTTACTGGAGCTAAATTTAATCACAAACATTCATTAAGCTCCTACTGAGTACCAAATTTTGGGGTAGCTGTTGGGGACAAACTAGCAAGGGAGGCAGGTAGGTACCTGCCCTTCTGGGCCTCAGAAGCTCATGGAGGGCACAGAGAGGTAAACAGGCAATTATAGGGGATTGTATGATAAGTGCTCTAAAAGTGGAAGCGGAAGGTGCAATGCAAGTAAGCACAGGAAGGACACATAACCCAGCAGACAGCTGGGATGGATGGTTATCAGGAGGGTTTTCTGGAGCAAGTAATGTCTAAATAATGAGTAGGCATTAGCCACATCACCATGCTGAGCTCATATGCTGGAC
Source organism: Dugong dugon (assembly GCA_030035585.1). Lineage (NCBI taxonomy): Eukaryota > Metazoa > Chordata > Mammalia > Sirenia > Dugongidae > Dugong > Dugong dugon. The sequence continues at coordinate 62,552,878 of CM057478.1, read as the reverse complement.
ATCAGTACAGTCTAGAGTAGCCTCTGGAGTCAGACCACTTAGCTTCCAGTCCCTGCATACCATTTAATAGCTGTGTAAACCTGGGTGAGGCTCTTAAACTCTCTAAGCCTCAGTTTCCTCATTTGCAAAATGGGAATAATAACTGCACTCATGGCCTGCTGTAAGCATTAAATGAGGGAGTCCGTGTAAGCCCTACTTAGCACGAGTCTAACAACTGCTACTACTGTTATTGTTCCTAGTGAGACTGACGAGGGGAGGAGACAAATAATATGCCAAGCAAAATGCCTGTGCGTAGATAGGCTCAGAGGAGACAAGGAATATGACATTCGGTATTCCGAAAGTAGTTCAGTCCATCTGGAGACAAGAATGTGAGCGAGATGAGGTTGGAGTTGGAGCAGCAGGCAGACATCAGAGGGCAAGAGGCCCTGCACACTGTGGTAAGGGTTTGCGGTTCATCCTGAAAGAACGAGGGGCACCGAAGTGTTCTAAAAGGAGAGGCTCAGGATGTTCCCTCTACATATTTATCAGTAGGAGAGAAGTGTGTTGCCTGCACAAAAAAATATTTATGTGACCCTAAAGCATTCCAGACTCTGCATCCACTAGCCCAATTTCCTCTACAAAGGATGAGGTCCTGCTGGAATTCAATAACTCATAAACATCCAAGGATTCCCTTCCCTTGATGAGTTGGAGAAGCTGGATGCTCAAATAACTGCAGTAATTCAGGACAGGCATTGTCAAAATAATGTAATTCAGCCTAAGAGACCCAGTTCAGAAAATTAACATAGTATATCTTTTCATGACCATGAGCTGCAATATACAGCAGGCCTCTCTTGAGTCATTAAACTTGCTCTATTAGATTAAAGCAAATCCCAGACAACTAGCCCTGCTCTGTCCAGATTTTTGTAGAGCCCAGATCTCTTTTTTTCCTAGCTGGGGAAAAGTAAGCATGAACTACAGGCACAGAGCCTTGTGTAATGTGGGCTGCAAGATGCATACTTCCTCTCCTGAACTTTCCAAACTCTTTAGACCTGATCTCTGAAGAATCCCTGGGTGGTGTAAATGGTTAACACACTCAGGTACTAACCAAAATGCTAGAGGTTAGAATTCACTCTGAGGCACCCTCAGAAGAAAAGCCTGGTGATCTATTTCCAAAATTCAGCCACTGAAAATCCTCTGGAGCACAGTTCTACATGGGGTCTCCACGAGTTGGAATCAGCTCCACAGTAACTGGTTATCTGTTTGTTAAGGAGAACTTTAATAAGAACAAATCAAGGCTTGTCAGAGTGAATAATTACTACAGTGGAGTCATTAAGGGATGGATGTAAGGACTGACATGATCCAACACTCATAACCGACTGGAAAAGAAGTAAGCAATAAATCTCTGAGGCAGACAACCTATGTGCTCTGCCAAGTGCTAAGTGCCAAACTGAAATGGGCAAGAGAGGGGCAGGTGTGAGGCAAGTGTGAAGTATTTGGAAGAGAACAATCCAAATCCTCCTTGTGAAAGAATGAACTACCAGTTAGAACCTAAGAAAGACACCTGGTATTATGGTTGCATGTGCCCTGTTAGTCTACGGAAGCCAGAAAAGTTGGGGTCATCATCACAAAGGGCACTGAAAGCAAAAGAGAAAGCAAACCACCATTCTTCAGCCCTCTCAACCAAATTGGAAGAGCGTGCACACCTGAAATGCTGTGTGGTTTTATGACCCTGGACAAAGAAATATAAAACAGAACCCACTGACTGATTCACACACGTCCTATTTATACACCAGACTCACTATAGTATTTTGCACACAGCAATGAGACTTAAATATCAGTAATAAATGCCAATTTGCTTGTGCGTCTAATGAGCATTTATTAAAAAGCAGCTAAATTTAAGGCACCATGCTAGCAGATGTTGACAATATTAAGAAGGATGAAATATATACACTGACCTCAAGTAGCTTACTGTCTAATAGGTGAGATAAGGCATGGACATTATCTATAACACAGGGTCCAAATAATAAAAGCCACAACAAAGGTGCAAAGAAAGTGTTATAGAAATAGCTTTGTCGTTGATGTTTTTGTTGTTGTTAGGTGCCATCAAGTCGGTTCCAACTCATAACGACCCTATGTACAACACAGCAAAACACTGCCTGGCCCTGCACCATCCTCATAATCTCTGTTATGCTTGAGCCCATTGTTGCAGCCACTGTGTCAATCCATCTCATTGAGGGTCTTCCTCTCTTTCGCTGACCCTCTGCTTTGCCAAGCGTGATGTCCTACTCCAGGGATTGATCCCTCCAGATAACATGTCCAAAATATGTGAGAAGAAGTCTCACCACTCTTGCCTCTAAGGAGCATTCTGGTTGTATTTCTTCCAAGACAGATTTGTTTGTTCTTCTGGCAGTCCATGGTATATTCAATATTCTTTGCCAACACCATTCTTCAAGGGCATCAATTCTTCAGTCTTCCTTATTCATAGTCCAGCTTTCCAATGCATATGAGGCAATTGAAAACTCCATGGCTTGGATCAGGCACACCTTAGTCCTTAGAGTGACATCTTTGCTTTTTAACATTTGAAGAGATCTTTTGCAGCAGATTTGACCAATGTAATGCATCTTTTGATTTCTTAACTGCTGCTTCCATGGGTGTTTATTGTGGATCCAAGTAAAATGAAATCCTTGACTACTTCAATCTTTTCTCTGGTTATCATGATGTTGCTTATTGGTCCAGTTGTGAGGATTTTTTTTTTCTTTATGTTGAGGTATAATCCATACTGAAGGCTGTAGTCCTTGATCTTCATCAGTAAGTGCTTCAAGTCCTCTCCACTTTCAGCAAGCAAGGTTGTGTCATCTGCATATCACAGGTTGTTATCTAGCCTTCCTCCAATCCTGTTGCCCCATTCTTCTTCATATAGTCCAGTTTCTCAGATTATTTGCTCAGCACACAGATTGAATAAGTATGGTGAAAAGATACAACCCTGATGCACACCTTTCCTGATCATAAACCATGCAGTATCCCCTTGTTCTATCTGAACAACTGCCTCTTGATCTGTGTACAGGTTCCTCATGAAGACAATTAAGTGTTCCGGAATTTCCATTCTTTGCAATGGTATCCATAATTTGTTATAATCCACACAGTGAAATGCCTTTGCATAATCAATGAAACACAGGGAAATGTCTTCCTGCTATTCTCTGCTTTCAGTCAGGATCCATCTGACATCAGGAATGATATCCCTGGTTCCACGTCCTCTTCTGAATCTGGCTTGAATTTCTGGCAGTTCCCTGTCAATGTACTGCTGCAACTGCTTTTGAATGATCTTCAGCAACATTTTACTTGTGTGTAATATTAATGATATTATTTGTTAATTTGCAAATTCTGTTGGATCACCTTTCTTTGGAATAGGCATAAATATGGACCTCTTCCAGTCGGTTGGCCAGGTAGCTGTCTTCAAGATTTCTCGGCATAGATGAGTGAGCACTTCCGGTTCTGCATCTGTTTGTTGAAACATCTCAACTGGTATTCTGTTAATTGCTAGAGGCTTGTTTTTCACCAATATCTCCAGAGCAACTTGGACTTTTTCCTTCAGTATACCATCGGTTCTCAATAATATGCTACCTCCTGAAATGAATGAATGTTGACCAATTCTTTTTGGTACAGTGACTCTATTCTTTCCATCTTCTTTTGATGCTTCCTGCGTTGTTCAGTATTTTGCCCATAGAATCTTTCATTATTGCAACTCGAGGACTGAATTTTTTCTCCAGTTCTTTCAGCTTGAGAAATTTCAAGTGTGTTCTTCCCTTTTGGTTTTCTATCTCCAGGTCTTTGCACATGTCATTATAATATTTCACTTTGTCTTCTCAAGCTGCCCTTTGAAATCTTCGGTTCAGCTCTTTTACGTCATCATTTATTCCTTTCACTTTAGCTACTCTACATTCAAGAGCAAATTTCAGGGTTTCTTCTGACATCCATTTTTGTCTTTTTCTTCCCCCCACTGTCTTTTTAATGACCTCTTCCTTTCTTCATGTATGATGTCCTTGATGTCATTCCATAACTCGGCCAGTCTTTGGTCATTAGTGTTCAATGCATCAAATCTATTCTTGAAATGGTCTCTAAATTCAGGTGAGCTTCCAGACTAAGACAGACTAGGAAGAAGGATCTGGTGGTCTACTTCCAAAAAAAATTAGCCAGTAAAAACACTATGAATAGCAGCAGCACTTTGTCTGATATAATGCCAAAAGATGAGCCTCTCAGGCTGGAAGATCCTCAAAATATGACTTGGGAAGAGCTGCCTCCTCAAAGTAGTCGTTGCTGTTGTTGTTAGGTGCTGTCGAGTCAGTTCCGACTCATAGTGACTCTATAGGACAGAGCAGAACTGCCCCATAGGATTTCCAAGGAGTAGCTGGTGGATTTGAACTGCCAATCTTTTGGTTAGCTGCCGTGCTCTTAACCACTACACCACCAGGGCTCCCCTCAAAGTAGAGCCGACCTTAATGATGTGGATAGAGTTAAGCTTTCAGGACTTTCATTTGCTGATGCGGCATGACTCAAAATGAGAAGAAACAGCTACAAACATCCATTAATAATAGGAACGTGGAATGTATGAAGTATGAATCTAGGAAAATTAGAAATCATCAAAAATGAAATGGAATCCATAAACATCGATATCCTAGGTATTAGGGAGCTGAAATGGACTAGTATTGGTCATTTTGAATCAGACAATCATATGGTTTACTATGCCAGGAATGACAAATTGAAGAGGAATGGCACTGTATTCATCAACAAAAAGAACATTTCAAGATCTATCCTGAAGTACAATGCTGTCAGTGATAGGATACTATCCAAACACCTACAAGGAAGACCAGTTAATACGACTATTATTCAAATTTATGCACCAACCACTAAGGCCAAAGATGAAGAAACTGAAGATTTTTACCAACTTCTGCAGTCTGAAATTGATAGAAGATGCAATCAGGATGCATTGATAATTACTGGTGATTGGAATGCAAAAGTTGGAAACAAAAAAGAAGGTTCAGTACTTAGAAAATATAGTCTTGGTGACAGAAATGATGCTGGAGATCGTCTGATAGAATTTTGCAAGACCAACAACTACTTCATTGCAAATAACTTTTTTCAACAACATAAACGGAGAATATACATGTGGACCTCGCCGGATGGAATACACAGGAATCAAATCGACTACATCTTGGAAAGAGACAATGGAAAACCTCAATACCATCAGTCAGAACAAGGCCAGGGGCTGACTGCAGAACACAGCATCAATTGCTCATATGCAAGTTCAAGGTGAAGCTGAAGAAAATTAGAAAAAGTCCATGAGAGCCAAAGAAATAGCCTAGACACATTTAAAGAATATGCCAATAAATCATATATATAAGAGATACATAAGAGAGAGCCCTGGTGGTGCAGTGGTTAAGAGCTTGGCTGCTAACCAAAAGGTCAACAGTTTGAATCCGCCAGCTGTTCCTTGGAAACCCTACAGGGCAGTTCTACTCTGTCCTAAAGGGTCACTATAAGTAGGAATGACTTGACAGCAATGGGTATTTTTATCAACCTCATTCATTTTAAGGCTTAACCTGGACAGCTACTGTCATTGTGTGCTTACTAACTGACTATTCCATTAATCCCCAGAGCCAGGGGTTGATACTGATCAGCAGGTCATAGTGGCGATAGCAGATTGGGAAGTTTCTGAAGGGGGCTGAATTCTGGGGCTGCTATCAATAACGGATGTTAAGAAGATGGACTCTTTTTTTTTCTGATTAAGTAGGAAAGTTTGCCCAACTTCTGAGTGACATCTGCCATTGTTTCTACTATCTTTGCCAGAGGGCACTGGGTTTGCAGGAACCATGCCCTAGACCACTTTTTAAAGTAGGGAAATAAAAATGAGGTTCCACCTCAGGATGAAGTAGCTGACATCCTGTCTCCTCTCAAGTCAGCTTAGAGAAGCCATTTACTATATTAATGCCAGCAACACAGTCCTCCCCTGCCCTATTCTACTCCAAAAGGTACACATTGTATTTAGGAGATTAATTCTGCTTGCAGAAATGCCAGCTCTCTCCCACCCTCATAATCAGAGTTCAAGGGGGAACTCGGTGGCACTCTGTTAGGGCTTGAGAGATAAATGTCTTTAGGGGGTTTAAAATTTCCATATTCTCAAATAATATACTCAAAGGAAATTAAATCTAAATGGCGGAGTTTTAATTTTGTGACTTAATATAAAGCTGTCTTACTCCTCTATGTGGTCTTTGACACAGGAAACATGCTTATGTTGCTAGCCACCTTCTGCAGTTATCATTTATACTCCTTAATGAAACCTCCTTAGTTAATGCAAATAAGAGAGAGACTAGACTCGCCCCGTTCTCTGTCATTTCTACCATTACATTTACTTTTGCCTCTATGTGTGTTAGCGGAGGGGAGAGCATATTTATACAGGTGTCTCTCTCAGTTAATAGAATGCATTTAACTGGGAATTGAGTGCCTAAATGCAATGAAATTGCATTTCAGAGTAGAGCAAACCTCTTAAGATCACATATTTAAAGAAAATGAAGATTTTCAAGTATATAACAACATTATTAAAAATATTAATGATGAAATCAATGAAGAAGGATCGATCTGTTGGATATCTAATGTAACAAGGTATGTTGCTAGATGTTGTGTAAGATTTTTTTTTAAAAAGTTGAAGATATGGCCCTTATTTTCAAGAAGCTTATAATCTAGTCGAGAGCAAGCTAGAAATATACACACAAATCAAATATAAGATTTAAACATTAGAACAGTGCCAGTGAAGTCAGAAGTCAATAAGCAATTAATTCACCACAAAAGTGTTGGAATAGTAAACACTAGGATTTCATAAGGAGAGATTTCTGAAGTCCCAGGAGAGAAAACAGACTTTTGTTGAGTCTCACAGGTTAATAGGATTTAACTAAGCAGAGATGAGAAGTATTTAGGCATGAATGGCCTTAGTGATGACATACCAAAAACCAAATCTGTTGCTTTCAAGTCTATTCCAACTCATAGCAACCCTACAGGTCAGAGTAGAACCGCCCCATTGGGTTTCCAAGGCTGTAATCTTTATGGAAGCAGATTGCCTCATCTTTCTTCCATGGAGCGGCTGGTGGGTTTGAACCACCAACCTTTCAGTTAGCAGCTGAGTGCTTAACCACTGTGCCACCAGGGTGACATAAAAAAAAAAAAAACCCGCTGCCATCGAGTCAATTCTGACTCATGGTGACCCTACAGGACAGAGTAGAGCTCCCTTATCAGGTTTCCAAGGAGTGGCTGATGGTTTTGAACTGCCAACCTTTTGGTTAGCAGCAGTAGCTCTTAACCACTATACCACCAGGGTTTACATGAGGTGGGAAAATAGAACATGTGTTGGAATTGTGAGTAAACCAATTTGATTGCTAATGATAAATTGTACAGGGCAAAAGTAGTAGGTAAGCTCAGGAAGGGAGACCTTGCAGACAAGGCGAAAACATTAAATGTTTCCCTACTGCATCTGGGAGGAGAATTTCAGGAAGATCAGTCTAAATTAGTAGAATGGATTAGATGAGGGAGGATACTTAAAATATACTAAATTAAGAATAAAGCATTAGAGACTTTCCACTTCTAACTAAGATAAAGTAACAGGGATCAGATTTACCCTCTCGTATGAAAACAAACAAAAAACAGATAATATATATATGAAACAATGATTTTTAAGACACTGGACATCAGTCAGTGAAGGACAGTGATCCCTGAGAGGTGAGAATCAAGCAAGGTAAACCCTAAGATTTCTCCCAATTTACTGCCTTGAGATAATCTCCCGGCCACAGCACAGGGAAGATGAGCCCAAGTGAAGCCCAGTGGACTCCCTGAGTTGAGGAGACAAAGCTGAGAGTCCAGTAACACCAGAGGGGCTAGAGTTTGCCAGAAAGAGAGGCGGAGGAGAGAAGCTCAGAGATCTGCAGGGTCACCCTTGAGTATTCAGCTTAATACTGATCAGTGCATTCATGTGAGCAAGCTATCCAAGCCTGGAGAAAGAATCATCTGAGAGGATTAAAGGAAACAGTACTTGGAGCTTATATGGGCTGGGAATAGTACCTATTTGCAACAGCAAGTCTCAAAAACTTCATAATTTGTGCAGCATTAGGTAGAGTACTCAAAATGGTCTTGGCTCAGTAGTGGAGAATAACTAATCCTAGACTATACACTGCACTGTTGCCACCTAACAAATCTTAAATACAAGTCTCCCCAAGATCAAACATTTTCCAAGTAATTTAACATGGAACAAAGCTCAAGAATATTTAGGGAAATACAAAAACATCCATCACCCAAAAAGGTAAAATTCACGACATCTAGCATCCAACCAAAAATTACCAGGCATACAAAGAACGAGGAAAATATGACCCATAATGAGAAGGAAATTATTTAGCAGACAAGGATTTTAAAACAATTATTATAGCTGTATTACATATGTTTAAAAAACTAAGTAGACTCATGGAAAATATAAAAATCTCAAATCAGACGTCTAGAGACAAAAACAACAATGTCTGAAATGAAAAAATATACTGGATGGAATTTAATGACAAACTAAACATTGCAGAAGAAAAGATTAGCGAACTTGAAGACATAGCGATAGAAACTATTCAAAATGAAACAAAAAAATTTTAATAAAAATACCATCAGTGAACTGTGGGAAAACTTCAAAAGGTCTAATATTTCTAAAGGATGGAAAGGGGACAGAAAAAATAATTGAAGAAATAAAGGCAAAAATTTTTCCAAATTCAGTGAAAAGTATAAACTCACAGATCTAAGAATCTCAACAAATCCCAAGCACAAGAAACTTAAAGAAAACTATGTCAAGGCAAATTATAATCAAATTGTTATTACAGAGGAAAAAAGATAAGGACGACAAAAAGTTTCTCACTGGAAATAATGCAAGTCAGAAGACAATGAAGCAACATATTTAAAGTACTGAACAAAAAGAAAAACTGTCATCCTAGAATTTTATACTCAGTGAAAATACCTTTCACAATCAAAGGCAAAACATAGACTTTTACAGACATACAAAGGCTGAAAGAATTCATCACCAGCTGACCTATACTGTTAAAGGAAGCCCTTCAGATACAAGGAAAATTGAATGAAGAGCAGTGGAAATGGTAACTGCATGGATAAACATATGATATTTTTATTATAAGAATAAAGCATTACGTTTCCATATTTTCAGCACCTCAAAATACAGCATAACACCTGAAGCTCTGACAATAGTGTCATCTACTTTCCCTATGTACTCTCAATCAAAAAAAAAGATTCCTAAAACTTAGATAATGTGAAGGTCTTGTGCCACTATGCCATGCCTATTCTCATATTGCTGCTGCTGCTGCCAGCAATTGCAGGTAGTGAGTTTTACATGTTAGATTACGGTAGCAGTGTTCAACCCACCACAGTCTACTAGACTGAGCATCACTGAATGACTAAGTATCTACATAAATGACTAAGAACGACTAAGTGGCTCCAACAAACACTGGCCAAAGCAAAAATTAAATATTTTAAGCCTTAATTTTACATATTTGCTTCTTTTTACATCAAAAAATGCTGTAAAAGACTATATTCATCTTTATTGTGTAACCTAAAGATAAAGTTAATTAATTCTCCAAAACTTCAGTTTCTCTATCTGTAAAATGGGAAAAATAAGAGTACTTATTCATAAAATTATTCTGAGTATTAAATAAGTCTATATATAAATGAGTCTATAGCAGAGTGATGAAACATAGTAGGCTCTCAATTAAAGCTCTCAATATTAAAATACACACACACACACACACACACACACACACACACACACACACACACAGAGAGAGAGAGAGAGAGACGTAAGCTTAACCATAACAAGATGTAGCTGAATCCAGAAAGCTTAAGGGATGAACAATAATGAGCGTAAATTTTGAATTTTATTTTAAAAGAGCTTGGAGTTGTTGGAAAATCACTAAGGCTTTATCAGCTAAAATCACTTTGTGAGACAATGTAAAATTGATGGACCTACTGGCAAAAGTTTCCGTTATTATGCTATGTTTTCAGGATTTTTAATTTTATGCTTTATTCTGAATAGAACATGATTTTTTAAAAATATTCTTCACCTAATCCCTAAAGATCATTGATTTTAAGGAGGGTTTCAATTAATTAAGAATATCTGTATTGTTCAAATTATATTTCTGATTTCTTTCTTTTATTTGAAGCATACTTGAGGTGAATATTACCTTCTCTGTGTTCTCTAGAATCTATAGTAGGAGCTACAGAATCACAAATACATTTATTGCTTAATAAATGGATAAGGATGCTGTTTTGGAGAAGTAGAAGCTCCATTCTGCGGGTACTTTGAAAATTAAACTTGTAACTTCAGTTCAAACAAAACAGAAATTTTAATTATGCGCCAAATAAACTCTGAAACTTGAATTTTAAAATATGATGTTTTTGGACCCTCTAGTTCTCTCTCCTTTTATCTCTAATACACAAAGATCCCAGAAAAGTCCAAAATTTAGAAGAGACATCAAAATGAAAGCTGAACATCTGGATTCAAATTGCAGAGGAAGAAAGGGAACATTTTGGAGAATCACAAGGGATATGTCTGTTATTATTGCTTTAAATCAGTTCGAGCACACATTGCATTTTAAGTAAGTTATTTGCTTGGCTTGTGTTATTTTTTGTAAATAAACATAAAATTATAATCTTAAATGCATGCTGAGAATCCAGATAATTGCTTTTACTTTTATAATTGGGAGTCAGCTGTGTCTCAAAACACAGTGAGCCTGACAACTGCTCTGGGGATGACACATTGTATGCACTCAAAATAATATGAGTGGAGGACTTCCTCAGTAAAGGACAGAGCACCTGTGGTCACAGCATCAGTGTTTCCAGCTTTTGTTTCATCCTTCAAGAGCTCCCAGAAACATGGACCAAGATGCTTATATGATTAGAAAATGCCGTGTCAATTCTTCTGTTGCTAAATTAAAAATGAAACTGTTCCCAAACTATCCAACTCCATGCCTACACACACAAATTAAAACATCATAGTTCGAAGCATCTAAATCTAATTACTGTGTCCATATGAGGATTATAATGTGCATCATTCTTGATTATTCAAAGACTAATTGTCTAGGCCAGGCACTTAAGCTTGTCCCTAGCCCCTTGGTTTTCTGCTGTTTCGTTATTTAAAGGTTCACTGGCCTCTTCACATGCAGAGCAGGGGAAATAAAAGAAGATTAAATGCAAATCAGCAGATTTTCAAACTTCCCACATGATCTATAAAAATTACTGGACAGAGGAGGAAAATGAAATGAAGAATTAACATAAAAATCGAGGTTCTCCATGTATTTGATTTTTTTCATAGCGCTCACCCACTTTCTCTCACCAATGATACGCTGACCAGATGTCTTGAACTAAGTAAAATAAAACTTGATTTTGACTTTTTGACCTTCCTATTGTTTCACTTTATTGATTAATTTTTTGTCCCTCAGGTTCCAGTTCTTTGTCCTTCCTTCCCCCTTTCCTTTCTCACTGTCAGCAGGAGTTACATTTACTCGTTTTGCCTTTGAAGAGGAATCCCTGGGACTTCCAGGCCTTTTCCATCACAGTTTTGACTCTACTAGCTTTATTTAGCTAGACTCCCAATCTTTTTACTCATATGGAGTGCAGCCCTGTTACTTCTGCCTTGGCTGCAAGTTTTACCAAGTTTTTAACCCTCTATTGGAGTCCCTGAGTGGTGTGAATGCTTAAGCGCTCAACTACTAGCCAAGAGGTTGGCAGTTCAAACCCACCAAGAGGTGCCTCAGAAGACAGACCTGACGATCTGCTTCCAAAAGGTCACAGCCTCGAAAACCCTATGGAGCAGTTCCACTCTGCATACATGGGGTTTCCATGAGTCAAATCAACTTGACAGCAGCTAACAATGACAACCAACCCCCATCTGTAATCTTGTCACTAGCTCCTCATGTAGATATTTAAGATGGCCCACTATTCAGTCACACAGCTCCCCCCTACCCAGTAGTCTCCACTATGTACCTTTGTAAATGACAAAATCCTTAGCCAATAGACTATAAACAGCATTACTTCTTTCACTCTTGCCTCCCTCCATTGGTTGTTCACCACCCAAAGCCACAGCTTCCTGCAGCTCAAATTGTCAAAGGTCAAATCCAAAGTTGAAACCACAGAGAGTGTATTAGTTTCCTAGTGCTGCCGTATTTACATAATATAACAAACTGAGTGGCTTATAAGAACAAAAATATATTGTCTTACAGTTACGTTGGAGGCTAGAAGTCTGACCTGAGGGTGTCAGCAAGATTATACAGTCTCTGCTGACTCTAAGGGAAGATCCTTCCTTGTCTCTTCCAGTAGCTCATAGGCCCAGGCATTTCTTGGCTTGTGTGATCATTAAGGTTATGCGTCAACTTGGTTGGGCCATGATTCTCAGCGGTTTGGCAGTCATATGATGATGTGATCACTTCCATGATGAGATTTGATATAATGTGATCACCTCCATAATGGGATCTGCTATGAGTAGCCAATCAGTTGAAAGGAAATTTCCTTGGGGGTGTGGCCTGCATTTAATACATAAGTGGACTTTCTGGCAAGACTAATGGGCTTTTGCTCACTCTGGATCCTGTACATGGCTCCTGTTCATCTGACCTCCGGTTCTTGGGACTTGAGCTAGAAGCTCACCTGTGGTCTTGCCTGTCAATCTGGGGATTCGTCGGCCTATAAGCAAGAGCCCTGCTCTCTGGCCTACTAATTTTGGTTTCACCAGCCCCTGGGGCTGTGTGAATCAGGAGATGTCTCCAGCCTGACCCACGGACTTGGGACGTTCCAGCCTCTACAACCTCATGAGCCATTTCCTTTATATAAATCTCTCTATATAGATATTTCCACCACATGTTTGTTGTACTGTCACTTTGATACTGAAAGTTGTCAAGGATTTCATTTTACTTGGATCCACAATCAACGCTCATGGAAACAGCAGTCAAGAAATCAGACAACGCATTGCATTGGGCATTCTGCTGCAAAAGATCTCTTTAAAGTGTTAAAAAGCAAAGATATCATTTTAAGGACTAAGGTGCAGGTGACCCAAGCCATGGTGTTTTCAATTGCCTCACATGCATATGAAAGCTGGACAATAGGAAGACCGAAGAACTGATGCCTTTGAATTATGGTGTTGGTGAAGAATATTGAATATATCATGGAATGCCAGAAGAACGAACAAATCTGTCTTAGAAGAAGTACAGCCAGAATGCTCCTTAGAAGCAAGGATGAAGAGACTTCATCTCACATACTTTGGATTTGTTATCAGGAGGGACCAGTCCCTGGATAAGGATATCACACACGGTAAAGTAGAGGGTCAGCAAAAAGAGGAAGACCTTCAACCAGATGGACTGACGCAATGGTTACAACAATGGACTCAAACAGCAATGATTGTGAGGGTGGCACAGGATGGGGCAGTGTTTCCTTCTGTTGTTCATAGGATTGCTATAAGTCAGAATCGACTTAACGGCACCTAACAACAACAACGTATATTTATTTATACACTTTACTGATTTTGCTTCTCTAGAGAACTCAGCCTAAGACAGCTTGTAAATGCCTCCTCACATGGCTGTCTCCTCCCTGTGTGTCTCTCTGTGTCTCATCTTCTCTCCTCTTTTATAAGGACACCACTCAGATTGGATTAGGACTGATCCTACTCCAGTATGACCTCATGTGTTAACTGATAACATCTTCAAAGACCTTATTTCCAAACTAGATCAACTTAGTAGGTGCTAGGGGTTAAGACTTCCACATATCTTTTTGGAGAACACAATTCAATCCATAACAGGAAGGAAGGATCCCCCGGAAAGAATATGCCTGGGAATAAGATTCCAGAAACTCTAGGAGTCATCATCTGTTAGCTCCATGGAGGCATCAAAGCCCTCTGCTAAGTCTGTAATTTTTGGTCCAACATTAGGAACTACAGGCTCCTAAACACAGCCCCAAACCTGAAGGGTAATGACCAGCTGGGCTCCCTAATGCCTAAAAGGTACATCAGAGTTCCAGGATAATGAGGGGAGAGCAGAAGAAGTCCAGTTACAGGTTATAGGCTTTATTCTGTAATATCACAGTCTATTCTAGACTGGTCTAATGTTGTTATATGTAATGTTATGTTATGTTATGTTATGTTATGTTATGTTAGTTATGTTATGTTATGCTATGTTATGTTGTTATGTTATGACTCACATATTTTTATCTCTATATCTAACAGAATTAAGTGTTTTATGTGCCTCATTTCCAATTATCTCAGCAACCTGGAGATAGTTACTATTAATATCTACCGTACATGAGAAACTGAGGATCAGCTTGCCAGGAAATGACACAGCTGGATTCAAATCCATACTGTCTGACTCCAAAGTCCATGCTCATTCTACTACATTATCCTACCACCCCAGCCCCAGGCTTTTTGCCTATCTATCTAGTCTTAGTCCCCAATTTTCCTATATCTCAAGCTGTTATCCAATCAAATCCTATTATGAACTGGTCTGTAAACAAGCCTTATCCATGTTCTTGACAAGTTCTCTTTCCTATTAACTGACGAGGCCAGGATTCCCCAACCGAGCTCAGAGTCCCCATTAATAAGACTCTTTTCCAGGTGGTCATTTTATAAAGGCTACCATGAAGAGCAAAGGGAGAGGAAACAAAACGGTATTAACTACATAAATGTAAATGGCACATGAGAGCATAGATTACCGGGAAATAGAAATAAGGATTAAAATATCCAGAAAGTTGACACAAATAGCAGGAACCCAATGAGTAATAAAAGATAACAACAACTGATAAAACAGTTAAAATAAGTAAATTACTATATGCAAACCTGAAAGACAAAAGGTAGACTTGAACACATGGCAAGATGTCTTTTGTCCTTGGATAGGATGACTCAACATCATAAATATGTTGGCTCTTCCTAAGTTAATTTATAAATTTAACTCAACCTCAATAAAAATACTTACAATCTTTTCTATGGAGTTAGACAAGTTGAAACTAAAGTTCATATGGAAAAACAAACACGTGAGAATACCCAGAAAAATAATGAAAAAGAAAAACTATGAGTGGGAGGTGGGGAATGGGAACTAGTCCTGCCAGACATTAAAACATACTGTAAACCCTATAAATTCCTATTTAATAATGAGGATAACAAACCAGTTGCCATCAAGTTGATTCTGACTCGTGTGTCAGAGTAGAACTGTGCTCCATAGAGTTTTCAATGGCTGATTTTTTGAAAGTAGATCACCAGGCCTTTCTTCTGAGGTGTGTCTGGGTGGACTCAAACCTCCAAACTTTCAGTTAGTATTCACGTGCATTAACCATCTGCAACACCCAGGGCTCCAATCTCAGACTAGAGAACAGCATCTAACCATGACTCAACATCCAGAGGCAAAAAAAGAAAAGACTGATAAAGTTGATTACATAAAAATAAAAACTTCTGTATGGCAAAAGAAAAAAAACACCATAAAGTCAAAAGACCGTGAGAAATTTGGAGAAAATATTTACTACATATACTACAGACAAAGGGCTAGTATCCCTAATATATAAACAGCTCGTTAAAAAATCAAGACTGAAAGAACCAAAAACTCAATTAAAAAACAGAAGAAAAACATGAACAGAGAATTCACACATGCATACACACACCACAAAAGATTTTAAAATGGCCCTTAACCGTATGAAAAATTTTCAAACTCACTCATAATTAGAAAAATGCAAATTAAAACAACACTGCGATACCATTTCTCATTTACTAGACTGGTGACAATTTAAAAATATGACAGCATATTCTATTGGCAAGGTTGTTCCACAACAAGCATTCTTATCATTGTTAGTGAGAAGGCAAACTGATATAACTCTTTTGGAAAGGAATTGGGCAATAGTGGCACAAAGAGTTAAGCACTTGACTACTAACAGAAAGGTTGAGGGTTCAAACCCACCCAGAGGTGCCTTGGAAGAAAGACCTGGCAATCTGCTTCAGAAAGATAGCCTTGAAAACCGTATGTAGCACAGTTCTACTCTGGAACAAAAAGGATCGCCATGAGTTGGAATCAACATGACAGCATTTTTTTTTTTTTAACCAAAACTACATATGCAATTACCTTGTGACCCAGCAATACTGCTTCCAAGAATCCAGCTTGAAGACATACCTCTAACAATATGAAAATACAGATGCACAAGACTATTCACTGCAGCATTGTAATTACAAAATATTGGAAACAACCTAAATGCCCATACATAGGATAAACCAGCTCGCTAGTTGCTGTGGAGTTAATTTTGACTCATGGTGACTCCATAGGATAGTAGTATAAAAATTTATGGTACACCCACGTCTTAGTTGTCTAGTGCTACTATAACAGAAATACCACAAGTGGGTGGCTTTAACAAACAGAAACTTATTTTCTCACAGTTTAGGGGGCTATAAGTCCAAATTCAGGTTGCCAGCTCTAGAGGAGGAGCCCTGGTGTCACAGTGGTTAAGCACTTGGCTGCTAACCAAAAGGTCAGCAGTTCAAATCCACCAGCTGCCCCTTGGAAATCCTATGGAGCAGTTCTACTCTGTCCTATAAGGAAGGCTTTCTCTCTCGGCTCTGGAAGAAGGTCCTTTTCTCTTCTGAGCTTCTACTCCTGGGTAATCTTCAGGTGGTTTAGCATCTCTCTTCCCTCACCTCTTGCTTAATCTGCTCCTTTTATCTCTTGTAAAAGATAGACTCAAGACAAACCCTACAGTAATCCTGCCTCATTAACATAACAGAAAACTCATTCCCAAATAGGATCGCAATTACAGGCATAGAAATTAGGATTTACAACACATATTTTGGGGGGACGCAATTCAGTTCATAACACCACACAATAACTTACATTATATGTAGCTCAAAAGGAAGGAAGGAAGGAAGATCATCTACAGTTTGGTAACGTTCATGTAAGAAAGAAAGGAATATAGGAAAATATGTATTTGCTCAGTTGTGCAAAAGAAATTCAGAAAGAATAAATCGGAAACTAAAGAGCATGGTTACTTTCTGAGAGTGGGTGGGAATGAAGAGGAAAAAAGGGGCACAGAAAAGGGTAGTAGGACAGTACACAATACAGGGGAAACTAGCACAACTTGTACCAGGAAAGGTCATGGAAGCCCCATAGACACATCCAAACTCCCTGAGGGACTGAATTGCTGGGCAGAGGGCTGTGGGGACCATGGTCTCGGGGAACATCTAGCTCAATTGGCATGACACAGCTTATAAAGACAATGCTCTACATTCTACCTTGGTGAGTAGTGTCTGGGGTCTTAAAAGCCTGTGAGCGGCCATCTAAGATACTCCACTGGTCTCATCCCTTTGGGAGCAAGGGAGAATGAAGAGAACAGGATACAAGGAAAAGATTAGTTCGAAGGACTAATGGTCCACAGCTACCAAGGCCTCCACCGGACTGAGTCCAGTATAGCTAGATGGTGCCCGGCTACCACCACTGACTGCTCTGACCAGGATCACAACAGAGGGTTCTGGACAGAGCTGGAGAAGGATGTAGAACATAATTCTAACTCACAAAAAAAAAACCAGATTTACTGGCCTACAGGAGACTGGAGAAACCCCAAGAGTATGGCCCCCAGACACCATTTTACCTTAGTGGTGAAGTTATCTCCGAGGTTCACCATTCAGCCTGGGAGTGGACAGCCCTGTAAAACCAAATGAGTCTAACGAGGTACAGTAGTCCAGTGACAAGGGCCAGAAGGCAGAAGGGGACAAGGAAGCTGGTGATAGGGAGCCCAAGGTTGACTAAGGATATTGTTGATGTGTTGTGAGATTGTTAACCATTGTCATAGGGCAACATTTGTAGTAACTGTGAAATGAGAAACTATTTTGTTCCGTAAGCCTTCATCTTAAGTGAGAATAACAGCACAATTGGAAGAGCGTAGTCAATGTCACTGAACTGTGCATGTAGAAATTTTTGAAATGGTGTATCTTTGGCTACATGTATTTTCACCAAAAAAAACGTTGAGAAGTTAGAGGGATGACATGTTGCGGGGTTGTTAACCAATGTTATAAAACAATATGTGTACTACTGTTTCATGAGAAACTATTTGTTCTGTAAGCCTTCACCTGAAGTACAATAAAAAAATAAAAATAAAAATAAAGAAAAGAAAAGGGTAGTAGGGATGAGAAGAGCAACATTTCTCTGAATATAACTTTTTGTATAGCTCTGACTTGGAACCATGATAATATTTCATGATAATATGTATTTTATGGATAATGAGAGCCAGGCTTCTCACTGCCCGAGAAAGAAGTTACAAATAAGGAAAGGAGAAAGGCTAGAATAAACCGTAGCCTTAACCAGTTTAACCCTGGTATCAAACTGGAATTGAAGGCATCAGTATAAACTCATGGATTTTAATGTATATTGTTGTTGTTAGCTGCCCTGGATCAGCCCCCAACTCATGGCGATTCCATACACAACAGAATGAAATGCTGCTTGGTCTTGCACCAAAACCGTGAATGGCTGCAGACCCAATCGTAAAGAAGGCGATTTTGAGTGCTTCACGTTGTCTTTTTTGGCTCCAAGTTAAGGGGACCAGGATGTGGTTTCAATTTTGGATGCACTAATTATGTTTGTCAATTGTGAGCTTTGCTTAATTAATTAGTCATGCAAATTTAACTTGAGTATTTTCTGCACATCTAAATCATTACTATAGCAATTAAAATGCTGCTTTGATTAGCTCCTTTCACAGTGTGTAGCGCAGCATACTCTTGTCAACTTCCTTTTGACAACCTAGCATTTGGGTACTGTTTAGAGAAAATATATTCTATATGTTTAAGGAAAAATAAAAACTGAGACAGGTGACAGGAAAGGTGGCCAAGCGGTGGAAGTCAGCAATTGCCGGCACCCGAAAATCTGTGAGTACAGACTGGAAACTGCAATAGCACATGTTCAAGAGGAGCTCCCAGGGGTGGAGTTAAGACGGAGTGCTGGATAAACTAGGAACTTTTTTTGGTCAGTTAAGGTGGAGAGAGGATAACAGTGGGAGAGTTATATGTCTTTGGCCCAAAAATCAATGTCAAAACCTATAAAACACCACAGGAACCAGGCTTATCCTTGTCTGGAAGACCTGGCCTGACTCTCATATTAACTAATAAATATCGTGGCCAGGGAGCCTGTGCCAAGTGAAGCTCTCCCCAGGGGCCATTTCATACTTTCACAAGTCCATCTGTCAGGAACATTTTATGAGATTGGGTTGAACTTCCTCTTAATTGCTAAATAGGTGTTGCATCCCCTATGACCCACCTGTGGATGCCAGACTACTCTCTGCAGAACGAGAACCTGAAACATAGTGAGAATTAATGTATTTATCCCAACCCACACTGCCAATTAGTAGCAGAGTCAAGGACAAATACAGGCTCTTAGCCTCCCATTCAGAACTACGCTTCAACCAAATCCTGACATGCCTTCCCCTCACCACCAGGCCTACTGGCAGGATGATAGCAAGAGACAACTAATAGGTTATTATTTATCTGTTATGTTTTTAAAGCACAAAACCAACAGTAACTATTTAGAGGATATGATGCCATTCCTCATTTTAAAGTCATTCCAAAGATGAGTAACTTCACACATCTGGCTTGTCTCTGAGGGTCACTAATATCTTCGGTAGAATCCAGCTCTGGAATAGAAAATAATACTTCATCGAAGAAGCGGAGATTCATAAGAGGCAAATAAAAAAATCACTGTTGAATGTTATAAGGTACAGTAAAAGAGAGGAGGAAAGCAGCTTTGGGGGACTCATGGAAAACTTAAAGCCAATGAGAGTAAAGGGATGAAAAAGGTTAAGAAAGAGCTTCTTAAGGTATCTCCAATGACAGAAACCTGTGCATTTTCTGAGCACTCAAGAACAGATTATTAAGGTAGCAGTCAGACTGATAAACAAAGGTGGCTTTGCTGTTCAGAAATTTGCATGTCCTAAATGGAGACATTTAAAAATTGAAAAGACATGATTTAGGTTCCACAGTTCCTTGATATCCAAAATCCTCTGGTACCCTGATAAAACTGAAATGTATTTTCAAATACATGTATATGTGGATATATGTACACACATGTGCTGAATATATTCCTATTAAATTCTTATATATTCAGGGCTTCTCAATAAAGACCTGTGCTAGAGACTAATCCCATTCCCCCACTTCCTCAGGGACCCCCCCTTAGCAATTATATCCCCCTCCATTATCTTCAATTCTCTGTTCTTCTGGAATCCTCTCTGAGCATGTTGATAAGCTCATGCTTCCCACCCAAGCATTTTTCTCTAGCATTCATGCTCTCTCCCCTTCTGCCTTCACAGCCATCCTCATGAAGAAGATGTCTATTCTCACTGTCTCTACTTCCTCATCACTTACTCACTTCTCAGCCCACTGCAATCTGGCTTCCACTGAAACCGATCCTGCTGAAATCACCCAAGGCTCTCCATTTGCCAAATCAAGTGAGAACTTCTTGGTCGATCCTACAAGGTCTCTCTGAAGCAATGGACACTACTGACCTCTCCCTTCTTGAAACCCTGCTGTTTGGCTTCTCTGATAATACTCTTTGCTGGTTCTACTTCTCTCTCTTTCAAAGTACCCCTTCTCAGCCTCCTTCACTAGCTCTTCCTCTTCCAACATCTTCCCAAATGCTAGAAGTCCCCAGGAGTTCTTCTTTAGACCCCTTCTTCTCCTCATAGATTTCTCATGATGGGTCCAGCCATCTCGGCCAAAAGCCTGGGACTTATCCTAATTCAAAGTCTTCTTCATCTCCCCGTCTACAAGTGCCACAAGTGCTATTAATTTTATTACTTCATTTTCTGCCCAGTCTCTCTCCTCTCTAACCTATTATCTTCATTGCAGCCAAAAACATTTTGAAGGAGTAAATCTGATTATATCACTCTCCACCTTACAGTGGTTCCCCATCACCCATAGTGTGGTCTTCAATTATTTTTTAAAGGATTTTTTCTTCAAGTGGAGACAACACTGGGTGGCAAGCCTCATGCAGGCTATGACTTCCATATACCAGCACAATGCCTGGCACCTTGTGTGTGCTCAATAGGCAACTCTTCAGTAAAATGAAATATTACGCAGAAACACAACGTAAAGCATGCAGGCATGTAAAGTCGAGGGGTTCCTACTGAAGCAGGGGTAGGAGCTTGCCCTGATCATGTCCCCACAGTCATCCCCGGGCACCTCTGTGAAACTCCTGATGCTCTAGGGAATATCTGGAAAGCCAGAGATCTATGTGATAAAGTTCAAACTTCCTAGCATGACCTACAGACCTTCCACAAACTGATTTGTACCCACTCTCCAACATCATGTCCAACTGCTCTCCATCTTCACTCTTCTTGCCAGCCTTGCCAGACTGAATTGTTTGCCATGCCTGGACATGCTAGACTTTGTACACATTGTTTCTTCTGCCTAGAATACCCTTTCCCTCCTCAACAGTCTAGAAAACTCCAACTTATTCCTCAAGATCAGCTCCAAGATGAAGCCTTTTCTGATTCTGTAAGTGGAATTAATCACTCCCTCTGTGCCATAAATATGCCTTGTACATATCTTTATTATAAACCTTATTAGACTCTATGTCAAAAATTTCTTTACAAATAGCCCCCAGGAAGATAAAATACCTAGGGATAAATCTGACCAGAGACGTAAAAGACCTATACAATGAAAACTATAAGACACTACCGCAAGAAAACAAAAGAGACCTGCATAAGTGGAAAAACATACCTTGCTCATGGATAGGTAGACTCAACATTGTGAAAATGTCAGTTCTACCCAAAGCGATCTACAGATACAATGCAATCCCAATCCAAATTCCAGTGGCATTCTTTAATGAGATGGAGAAACAAATCACCAACTTAATATGGAAAGGGAAGAGGCCCCGAATAAGTAAAGCATTACTCAAGAAGAAGAACAAAGTGGAAGGCTTCACACTACCTGAATTTTAGAACATATTATACTACCACAGTAGTCAAAACAGCCTGGTACTGGTACAACAACAGATACCTAGACCAATGGAACAGAATTGAGAATCCAGACATAAATTCATCCACCTATGAGCACTTGATATTTGACAAAGGCCCAAAGTCTGTTAACTGGGAAAAAGACAGTCTCTTTAACAAATGGTGCTGGCATAACTGGATATCCAGCTGCAAAAAACTGAAACAAGACCCATACCTCACACCATGTACAAAAACTAACTCAAAAATGGATCAAAGACTTAAATATAAAATCGAAAACGATAAAGATCATGGAAGAAAAAATAGGGACAACGCTAGGAGCCCTAATACATGGCATAAACACAATACGAACCATAAGTAACAATGCACAAGCACCAGAAGAGAGACTAGATAACTGGGAGCTCCTAAAAATCAAACACTTAATGCTCATCAAAAGATTTCACCAAAAGAGTCAAAAGGCAACCTACAGACTGGGAAAAAAATTTTGGCTACGACAAATCTGATCAGTGTCTAATCTCTGAATCTACAAGACGCTGTAAAACCTCAACAACAAAGAGACAAATAACCTGGTTAAAAAATAGGCAAAGGATATGAACAGGCACTTTGCCAAAGAAGATATTCAGGCAGCTAACAGACACATGAAGAAATGCACACGATCATTAGCCATTAGAGAAATGCAGATCAGAACTACAATAAGATATCATCTCACCCCAACAAAGCTAGCATTAGTCCAAAAAACACAAAATAGTAATTGCTGGAGAGGTTGTGGAGCAACTGAAACACCTATACACTGTTGGTGGGAATGTAAAATGGTACAACCACTATGGAAATCAATTTGGCGCTTGCTTAAAAAGCTAGAAATTGATGTACCATATGATCCAGCTTCCCCACTCCTTGGAATATATCCTAGAGAAATAAGAGCTGTCATACGAATAGATATATGCACACCCGTGTTCATCGCAGCACTGTTCACAATAGCAAAAAGATGGAAACAACCTAGGTGCCCATCAACGGATGAATGGATAAACAAATTATGATATATCCACACAATGGAATACTATGCAAAAATAAAGAACAACAATGAAGCCATTAAACATAACATGGAGGAAGCTGGAGGTCATTATGCTGGGTGAATTTAGTCAGTCACAGAAGGACATATATTGTATAAGACCACTATTATAAGAACTCAAGAAAAGATTTAAACACAGAAGAAAACATTCTTTGATGGTGGGGAGGGAGGGGGAGGGTTATTTTCTAACTAGATAGTAGGTAAGAATTATCTTAGGTGAAAAGAAGGACAGCACTCAGTACAGGGGAAGTCAGCACAACTGGACTAAACCAAAGCTAAGAAGGTTCCTGAATACAATAAAACATTTTGAGGAATAGAGTAGCAGGGGTAGGGGTCTGGGGAACATGCTTTCAGGGGACATCGAGGTCAACTGGCATAACAAAGCTTATTAAGAAAATGTTCTACATCCTACTTTGGTGAGTGGCGTCTGAGGTCTTAAAAGCTTGCAAGCGGCCATCTAAGATGCATCTATTGGTCCCAACCACCTGGAGAAAAGGACAATGAAGAACACCAAAGACACAAGAAAAGTAGTAGCCCAAGAGACAGAAAGGGCCACATAAACCAGAGACTTCATCAGCCTGAGACCAGAAGAACTAGATGGTGCCTGGCTACCACCAATGACTGCCCTCACAGGGAACACAACAGAGAGTTCCAGATGGAGCAGGAGAAAGGTGGGATGCAGAAATCAAATTCTAGGAAGAAGACCAGACTTAATGGTCTGACTGAGACTGGAGGTACCCTGGAAAGCATGGCCCCTGGCTTCTCTATCAGCCCAGAACTAAAATAATTTCTGAGGCCAACTCTTCAGACAGGGATTGGACTGGACTGTGGGACATAAAGTGATAGTCGTGAGGAGTGTGCCTGTTAGCTCAAGTAGATACAAGAGACTAAACGGGAAGCTTCTGTCCGGGGGTGAAATGGGAAGGCAGAGAGGGTTAGGAGCTGGTTGAATGGACATGGGGAATCAGGGGTGAAAAGGAGGAGTGTGCTGTCACAGTATGGGGAAAGCAATTAGAGTCACATAACAATGTATGTATAAATTTTTGTATGGGAAAAAATAAAAAAATTTTAAAAAAGAAAAAAAACTTTTTTACAGGTTTATCTTCTCCATTGGCCTATAAGGGCAAAAATTCTGTCTTATTTATCTCTGTAACCCAGGACCTAGCAAAGTACCTGGTACCCAGGAGGGGCTCAATATATGTTTGTGTATTAAGTGAAATTCTACTGTAACAAATCATTCTTTTACCTCATATCCTTTTAGGAATGAGGTGGAGAATAAACTATTTTTAATCTTTTGTATCATTTTTCATGTCACAGGGTGTCCCATGTTAAAAATTGGCCAGCTAATCTTCTCCTATCTATGTCTCATCAGAAATAAATTGGCATTAAGCCTTGTGAACTCACTTAAATATTTAGAGAGAATTTTAGTGTTTTTAGATGAAATTGAGATTTCTGAGCTATAATGGGTTATTATGACATCCTTCTCCTGGGAACTATTGAAATAATGTCATGTATCTTAGGCTTTATAGAATGAGATAAATAAGAGCAGGTGGATCATATTTGTTCAGTGTGGGCGAGATCAATAGAGCACAAGAATCTGATCCCTTAACAGATTCAGATGGGGGCCATCTCCTTAATGATAGAAAAATCGGAAATGAGAAACATCAGATGCACATTAGTTAAAGAAAATTTGATGGAAAATTTTAACTCAAGCTATGTAAATGAGACTTTTTCCAGGCAATTAAAAAAATATATCCTGTAATTCTTCTCCTTGGTTGATCTCTAGAGTCAGTGTTTCTGCATCAATTATCGCATCAGTTTCCTTATGATTCTGAAATTTGAGGCTTCTAAATGCAAACCAGAAAATAAAATCCAGTGTGTTGGTCTCCTGGTAAATGATTTTGTCTTCTACTCTGCAGGCAGTTTTGCAATTATGCATTAGAGAATCATATTCATCTTTGACATATATCACTCAATCATACTAGTAACAAGTAGTTTACCTACAGTGAGGAATACAGTTAACTTTACCCAAAGAATTTGGTCTTTGTCCTTGGTTCCTGAGAAATAACCTCTAAACCCTTCTCATAAAATCTGTTCTGCTTTGTTTTGCCCAGGGAGCACCCTTCTCTTCCAATTTTGGCTTTCCTGTTTCAGAGTAAGTAGGGGGTCAGCATGGTTGACTGTAGAACCTTATCTGACACTGGTTATCTGTTTATGATTTAGCATTTATTTATTTTTGCTTGACTGATTCTGGTCAACAGCTGCAAAAAAAGAAAAAAATGATTTATTTAAAAATTTATACATAAACAAAAATAAATAACAAACTGGGAAAATATATTTGCAACACATGACAAATGCCTAATTTCTTTAATATATAAAGTAAACTAACAAACAACAAACAACCCAACAGGAGGGGGAGAAAAGAAAAAACAGGCAAAAGAAATTCATAGAACAAGAAGCATCAATAATTGGTACATATAAAAAATATTTCCAGCATCATTAAAACAACAATGAAGAAATATTTTCACTTATTAACAAATATTAAAAAGTTGGATAATATTCATTGTTGAGGAAGGAACACTTTGTTGGTGAAAACATAAATTGGATTTCTTTTTTATCCTTGGGATTCCATGTGCTTTCTGAATCTGAGGATTCATTTCTTTTATCTTTTCTGGAAAATTCTCACCTATTATCTCTTCAAACATTACTCATTTCTCCCATTCTCTTTTTTTCTTCTGGAATACCAATATGATGTATGTTGGTCCTTCTCATGCTAACATGGTCAGTGTTTTTCATATTTTCCACCCTTGTAACTCAGTGCTGCACTTTGAGTACTTTCTTCAGATCTTTACAGTTTGCTAATTGTTCTTACAACTGAGTCAATCTGCTGTTTAGCCCTTCTATTGCATTCTAAAATTTGATTATCATTTTTTTTTATTCTTAAAATCTCTACTTAAATGCTCTTTTTAAAAAATCTGTCAGGACTTCTTTGTGTGTGTATTCTTCATTACATCTTATTTCTGATCTTATTTCCTTAAGCATTTAAAAAATATTCATTTTATACTATCTATCTGATTCCTACATTATCTGAAGATCCTGGAGGTCTAATACTGCTGTTTTCTCTGCTTACTTTCATTCATAGAAGTATGTTTCTTTCTGTATGATGCAATTTTGGATTGTTAACTTATGTTCAACCAGGCTTTATATCCATGGGAATCTTATGCAGCCTGGGCTAAGATGGGTGTCTTCAGAGAGGATTTGCATTTGCTTCTGCTAGGCACCCTGGGATGTCTATCCTAGAAACATTTCATTTTGATTGGTTCTATTAGTGTTTTCTGGTTCAGGCAGGCAGTATAGATTAGAATTCTTTTAAGGAATGCCTGTGGTTACAAATTCCCAAAAGATACTTTTTCCCACCATGTGCCCAAGCCAAGTTAGAGAATTTGCCTTATAGTCTTATTTTGCTGGTTATTATTTTCTAGTCCATCTTTTCATGGTAGATGTAGTGCTTGAAGTTTTCAGTTTCACGTGAACGTCATGGTTCCACTTTGGGCCCAAGGCCTTGTCTTCACATGGCTGTTAAATATACAGCAACTTGGTGACCTGGTATAGCAAATGTTCCTAGGGCATCTGTGGCTTCAATGCCTGTCTCCCTAGCCCATTGGTTGTCAGTTTTTTTCTTAATTTTTAGTCCCTGGGGATTTGCCTTACTTTTTTGAAAGCCCAGCTCTACATATTAGAAGATATTTGTTATATATTACTTAATGTTTATAAGTGGCTTTTTTGGGACAGTTTTCAGATTATCTAGTTTGCCGTATTGCCCAGGATTATAAAAAAGTAAAATGCATATACCCTTTGACTTAGCAATCTACTTCAAATAATTTACTCTTTGGATGTAAATTTGGTGATATCTATCAAAATTTAAAGTGCACGTAACTTAATCCAGCAATTCTACTTTTTAGAAATTTGTCCTATGTATATACTCACACTTTTACAAGATGCCATATGAATAATGCTATTTGTCACAGAAGGGTTTGTAAAAGACTGGAGATTGGAAACAACCTAAATAGCCATCATTAGGACACTAGTTGATAAATTAAAGTACATCCTAGGATATTCTGCAGTGGTTACAAAGAATGAAAAAGGTCCCTGCGACCTGATATGGAAAGATGTTCATGATGCAAGTTGCTGGTAGTGTATAGCATTATCTCTATATTTATTAAATATATATATATATATATATATATATATATACACATATACATACAAGATATGCTTATTTGTACTTTTTATGCATTAAAAGCTTCTGAAAAGACACACAATTAACTGTTAACAGTAGTTTCCCCGAGGTATTAGGACTGAACAACTGCTATGCAAACACTGCTTATGTGTTACTTTGAAATAATTTTTTACCCACTTATTAGTATCGGCTCCTTACTGCTCTATTATTATTAGCAGTTTTACCAGAGGCATTTGAAACTAAAGTCCTTCTCTTACCTGTCCCTTACCTGTCAATTATTATTCCCAGTAACCTGGTTGTCCTCTGCTGACTATTTTAGGAGTTTCACTACCTAATGCTCTAAATACAATTTTCTAGACTCAAATAGGTAGATTTCTTACTCCCATCTGCCCTGAGAAGAAATGGATTACAGTGTACATAAAGGAGTTATATTTTAAATACCACTCCACTGCAGAGGGAAAGGAAAGGCTAGCTGAGAATTGAGTGGACAGCCAGGCCTATTGCTTTGGCTGTGTCACAGCTTGATCAGCAGGAGATACAGATTTCAACATCTGAGCCTGGATGTAGCTTCTGGCTGGAGCTTGCATTTTCAATAAGCTGCTTAATTTGTAAGGGCTAGTAGCTGAGTTAGGCATTTATACAGCTGGGAGCATCTCTGGCATAAGCCTGAAGGTTTTCCTTTGAACATTTTCATTCCTTCACATGACGAACTCCTGAGGATGACAGTGCACAGCTTCAGAGTTACTTATTTTCCCATTAGATTTCAATGCACAAATATGACAGAGCACATGTAATTTTACCTAGACTTTCACATATTCAAATACTTTCTTTACTTCATTCTCCTGGAAATAGGCTTTATATTAGTGCTATGATGAAAGCTAGTCCAAAGATTATTCTATGTCTGGACTACAATCTCCACAATTTTGTGAAGCTAAGGCATGAATTGTTTAAGTGATATTTTTGTGTTCATTGGTTGCTTGGGAGGTTTCTGTGTTCTTGGTTTGGTTTTTTGTTTTCTGTTTGTTTTTGCTTATTTGTTTTTGTATTTGGGGGATTTTTTCTTTGAAAGAATGGAGACAAAGATCAGAAGAACAGAGTTTTCCTTTTAGTAAATTGATTATTTCTCTTTTGAGTTTTTATTCACATCAAAGTCTATTGGAGTTGACACTGAGTTCTTTGGAGAATGCAGATATATTTAAACAGGAATAGCAAAGGTAGAAGTTTCCTAGATATGTGATCTGTGGGTACCAGAACAGAATATTGCAATATTACCTCCAGAATATCTTTCATAATAGTCTTCTTCAAGGCCACAAACCCACTCACTCTTTGTATCTTCCTATCCTCTAAAACACAAACATTTTAGAAATGGCAATGTTTTGAGCCATTTGAAGTCATAAATTCTATGTTTATCATATTACTTTCCAATGTGAGAAGTTGAGACAGATTTAAACACAAGATGAATAATAAAGTGATAGAAAGGTATGAAAGGGAGGGTCATTGGGGCAGGTGGAGGAGGGAACACTCTAGGCCATTAGCAAAAAGACATCAATACCTGTGCATTAAAAAGGTTTTTCACTTGAAAAATAGGGAAAATAGAGATATAAAATAAGTGTCCAACTATTTAATTTCCTAAATATGGTCAATGGTATACTGCAATTGGATGTCATGTTAGAGATAAAAATAAACGTATTTAGAAAAGAAATTCAGGATTCCAGTTCTACAGACATGCTGCTCTGAATGGACGTGAAATCATTTCTTACTCCAAATACACAGAACTTCTGGGTAAAATATTACCAAAAACATTTTAACACATAGTGAGCTTAAAAGAAAGTGAGAAATTCCCAGGTGACAAGAATACATTGGGAACATAAAGCCAGAGCTTTAGGGAGCAGTATGGGGAGGTGGTATTAAAAGTAGGAAGAGGTCCTAGAACCTGGAAGATGGGATTCCACCACCCACACAAGGTAGGAAATGCTGATATGGGCTTGAAGGAGACAAGGCGCTGGAACAGGGGCCTCTACATAAAGCCAAGACCCTTGAAGTGATGCTCATACTGTGGCAACCGAACTCCACCCACCAGCTCAGCAAAGCAGTAAGGCAATTCCTATCTGCCCACAACTGAGTACAGAAAATTGTCTGTGAGACAGCAAGTTATTCATTACCCTTGTTGAAAGAACTACCTAAGGATGTCCTTCAGAAGAAAAGGAGATTGAACCCAGAAGGAAAGAACAAGTACAAGAAGCAATGAGAAGGTAAGGAACTGGTAAATTACACCACCACCACCAACAATAATAATAATGTTTCATTTGGAAGCTATTTGAAAAGGGAGAACTTCAATACTAGACATTTGAGACTCATTGGTTGGATTTAAAAATGAAATCCAGTTATATGCTAATTCTAAGAGCTACAGGGAGTCCCTGAGTAGTGCAAATGGTTAATGTGCTCGGCTGCTAACCAAAAGGTTGGAGATTCAAGTCCACTCACAGGCACCTTGGAACAAAGGCCTAGCGATCTACTTCCAAAAAATCAGCCATTGAAAACCCTGTAGAGCACAGTTCTACTCTGACACACATGGTACATGCAGTCAGCATGAGTCGGAATCAACTCAAAGGCAACTGGTTTGGTTTTTTTGGCTTTATGTTTTTAAGCCAGACAAATGCATTCCTAATATGCAGTATTTTCCAATCGAGTATCAAAACCAAAAAAACTAAACCCATTGCCGTCGAGTCAATTCCAACTCATAGCAACCCTATAGGACAGAGTAGAATTGCCCCATAGAGTTTCCAAGGGGCGGCTGGTCAATTTGAACTCCCGACCTTTTTGTTAGCAGCTGTAGCTCTTAACCGCTATGCCACCAGGGTTTCCAATCAAGTATCAAGCCTTAACATAACGTTGTAATAATTAGAACTGTATTGACACAGGTATAAACAAACAGATAAGCAGAAAATAATAGAAAGCCTAAAAATAGACTCAGGTATATATTATGAGAACTTGGAATATGACAGGAGTGACAGAGAAAATCATACTGAAAAGAGTGAATCATTCATAAATGTTGCTGGGAAAAACTACTTTCCATGTAGAAAAATAAAATAAAATTGGATCTTTACATTACACCATACACAAAACTAAATTCCAGATGTATTCAGGACCTAACTGTTTAAAGCAAAGCAGTAAAATATTTAGAAAGAGTGTAGAATAATATATTTATGGCATTAGTTAGGGAATTATTTCTTAATTAAAACACAGGAAGCATAAACTATAAAGCGATTGTTAAATTAGACCACAGCAAAACTTCAATTTTCTGTGTAATACAACTTCATAAACAAAGTTAAAAGATAAGCTACAACATGGGAGAATATCTATAGTTGTCTGAACAAAGGATCAACACAATATTCAGAACATAAGCACTCTTGAAATCAATAAGAAAAAGAAAATCAGCCCAGTGGGAAATGGGCAAGGGAAATGAACAGGTATTTCACAAAAAGAACACCCACATGGCAAATAAACATAAAAAGCTGCTCAGCCTAACTAGTAATTAAGAAAATGCAAATAAAAACAATAATGAGATTACCATTTCCAACACCAGACTGGTAAAAGTTAAAATACCTGATCATATCTAATGCACATGGGAATTGGTGGGTGTGTAAGTTGCAACCACCTATTTGGTGAACCTATCTGTTAGGGTGATGATATGTATACACAGTCCATTTTTAAGTAAATACAATTAAACAGTGGTCCTCAAAATGTGGTCCTTGAGCAAGCAGCAACATCTGAGAACTTGTTAAAAATGCAAATTCTCAGACCCTCTCCCAGACCTAGGTTCCTGGGTAATGCAAACGATTTGTCCTTTGACTGCTAACCTAAAGGATGGCAGTTTGAATCTCCTCAGTAGCGCCACAGAAGAAAGCCCTGGTGATCTGCTTCAGTAAAGATTTCAGTCATGCAAACCCTATGGAACAGTTCTACTCTGTAACACATCAGGTTGCCATGAGCTGGAATCAACTCTATGGCAATGGGTTTGGGTTTTTTTGTTTTGTTTTTTTGTTTTTTTAATCCCAGACATGCTGAATGAAAAACTCTGGGACTGGAACCCAGCAATCTGAGTTTTAACAAGTGTTTGAGGTGATTCTGATGCATGCCCAAGCCAATACACTAGAGAAATTCTTGCCAATGTGTACAAGGAGAAATACAAAAGGATGTTCACTACAGCACTATTTGCAATACCAAAATAAGTGGAAACAACCTTAGCATCCTGGTTTATTTATACAATGGATTCTACATATCAGTTCCAATGAATGAACTAGATCTCTATGGGTCAATCTCAACAACCTAATGTTGAATGGGAAAAGCAAGCTGTAAAAGGATATATGGTATGCTACCATTTATTTAAAATTTTAAGACACAGAAGAGCATGGAATATGTTGTTTATGATATCTATGTATGTTTTTAAAAGCACAAAAACACTGAGGGGATCACATGTATCAATTTCAGGACAATGGACAGTGGTTACTTCTGAAGAGGAAGGGAAGAAAATTGCTTGGGGGGGGGGCATCCTTCAATTATTTTATGAGATAAAAATAGAAGCATTTTAATATTTATTACAATCTGAGTGGTGAGCTCATTGGTATTTGTTATAGTCTCTGTACTTTCCTTTATATTTGAAAAAAAGTTAAAATAATAAAATACACGGATTTCTTTTAAAGTTCACTTTCACTTGGTAAAGTCGGCAAATAAAATGGTTTTATAAAACATCCAATAATGTTTCAGTATTTCATTTCCAGAGGCCTACTGCCAGATAGAAGTTCATCCCATAATCAAAGGTAAGATATTATATCAAGCCCATCCATAAATATGCACTTTTAGGCCCAATTTGTATTCAACTTGATCCCAAGAATTGCTGGCAGTCATCAGTTTAAGGAAGACAATATATATCAATCCCAAATGAAAACTACAGGAGTAACACATATACAGGGCTGTTTTGCCTTGCATATTAATGTTCCTTAAATAAAGAGTCTACAGTAAATCTTTTTGTAAAATATATAACACTTTTGGAATGCATATGCTCAAACCTGTTTGCAAATTCCCATTTTCAAATGTTTCACTTTCATGAAATATTACATTCCTAGGAAAACTTATTTATAAAAGAAAAAAAAAAAACTCGGTTTTCCTGCATTAGTAACTTATATTATTGAAGGGGTAAATCAAGAACATTTTGAGAAAACAGCATCAAAACCTTGGACTAATGCTAGTTTAAGCCTTTAAATACATGCATGCATTTGTTTCTAAACTAACTGATTTATTAGGTGGATTTTAGATTTTGTTTTTGTTGGAGAGAGGGTGGTATTCAGAAAACCACAAAAAAAATCTGGGTTACATTCCACTCCCCAGAGGCAAACATTTTCAAATATTTCAACTGTTTCTCTTTGTGGTTCTCTTCATATTTTTAATCGTGTGCTTAAACTGCTATCTCTTGATTCATCAATTTTGGACACCAACCATTGACTGATATTATTTTGATGAGAATTTAGCTCACTTACATCTATCTTTCTCCCCCCATTTTCCCAACATAAATATATCCCAGGGCTTTTAAAAAAAATTAAATTAATTAAAGCAATATTCAGAGTTTACATTAGTTGGATATTTAAATGTTCACTGCTGAGTTAATGGTTGACTATTATTGCCTCTTCTTTTTTGTGCAACTTTTTTTCTGAAGTTAATAACTGTCCCTTCTTATAATTTGCTGATGTGTGTGTGTGTGTGTGTGTGTGTGTGCATGTGTGTGTTGTTCCAGTGAGTAGATCTCATACCCTCTAACAGCAATTCAGTTCAACTTTCCCAGTGGTGAAACCAGTCAGATGATAATTTTTCCCTGGAGCCCTCCATTCTCCCGTTCCAGTCTGGACTGGTTGTTCTCTAGGCCTATGCACAGCTGGGATTTTTCTTCCCCATCATCCTGAGAATTCCTGACACATCTCTCCTGCTTCCTGAATCCCACCCCTACTCTTTCTTGCTTTAGTGCCTCATTGTGGTGGAACACATCCTCCTGTAGCTTCCTAAGAAATAGTAAGTGGATAATGAAGGCAGCTGAGGGGTCTCACCATTTAAAATGTACATTTTAATTTAATCCCCCTGTTTTCAGTCCAGCATCTCACTCCCTGCCCTTCTTCTTCAGTGTTTCAGATTGTAATTGTTAAAGCTAAGCTTTCTTTCATGTGCAAGAGTGAGGATTTTTTGTGGGAAAAAGGAATTTGCTGTAGGAAAAAAGGATTTTCCTCTGACTCATAGTGACCCTATTGGACAGAGTAGAACTGCTCCATAGGGTTTCCAAGGAGCAGCTGGTGGATTTGAACTGCTGACCTTTTGGTTAGCAGCCATGCTCCTAACCAAGATCAGAAGAAACCACCAAAGAACTTAGATCACCCCACAGGGACTCATGGAGACAGGCAGGAGAATGGAGGTGGGAAGAGTTCCTCCTCCAAAGAGTCTGTGTTAATTTGGAAGAAACTAAGTTTTAAACCAGAAGTGACTATGTTTTCGTGAATGGGAGAGTTATAAATGCAGAAATGTGGGTGCTATGGACTGGATTGTTTCCTCCCAAAGATATGTTGAAGTACTAACTCCCAGTACCTGTGAATGTGACCTTGTTTGGAAATAGTCTTTGCAGATGTAATCTGTTAACACGATGTCATACTGGAGTAGAACCAATGAAACTCATTGCCATCAAGTCGATTCTGACTCACAGTGACACTATAGGACAGAGTAGAACTGTTTCCAAGGAACAGCCAGAGGATTCAAACTGCTGACCTTTTGGTTATTAGCTGAGCTCTTAACAACTAACTCAATATGAGTGACATCCTTACGAAAGAGAAGAAGAGACACACACAGAGACACAAAGGGAAGAAGGCCATGTGAAGACAAGGTGATGCATCTACAAGCCAAGGAACGCCAAGGATCACCAGCTGTCACTGGAAGCTAGGAAAGAGGCGTAGAATAGATTCTGCCTCAGAGCCCTCAGAAGGAATCAAACGTGACCAACACTCTGATTTCAGACTCCCAGTCTCCGGAACTCCAAGAAAATAAATTTCTGTTCTTATAAGTCACCAAGTTTATGGTGCTTTGTCACAGCATCCCTAGAAAACTAATGCAGAGGGTTTGTGCACAAATTGAGTTCAGCCATAGGAAAAAAAACCAAGGATAACATTTCTGCACATTTGTCTTGCAGTGCGTAAATTGCAATCTGCCGATTAACATTGGTAGTTTGGTTTAGGGTTAAGCAAAATTGTGTGCTTTGTTTCAGTCCACGTCTCTTGTTCATGGTCATTGGATGTGTTTCCTTGTAGCAGTTCTCTGTCCTTGAGCATTGGCCTTTCATACTATACACAAGAGAGACGGAACACAGTGATGGGACTGTACTCCCATGCCCCATCAGTATATTTCTGTACACACCTTACACCTTAGCTATGTCAGCAATAACTAAAAAAAAGTTTATGTATATCTTACAGAGCTTTTCTAAATTGGAATGATTAGCCAGGACTTGGGGTTATTGGTAGGGAGGCTGGTGTAGTTTTAGGGGAGTATAGGGCTATGAAGAAGGTGGCTACATACTGAATGATTTAAAACTGTGGCTCTCAAACCTTAGTGATCATGAGAATCATTTGGTGGGCTTGTTAGAACACAGATTGCTGGGCTGTACCCTCAGAATTTTGTATTCCGTAGGTCTGGGATGGAGCCTGAGAGTCTGCATTTCTAACAAGTTCTCAGGTGATGGTGATGCTGCTGTGCTGGGGGCCACTCTTTGAGAACTACTGCTTTAAAAACACTTGCGGCTGAGTCCAAAATCTCCTCCCTGTTCCATCAAACCACTAAGGCAAAGTAAGTAGACAGTATCCTTTTCTTCTTCCTTTCTCTGACCAACCAAGCTGCCTGAAGCCATTAGGAATGCATTCAGTGCAAGTAACAGAAAACCCTACCACCATTGGCTAATGCAGACAAGGAGTTATCTGGAAGTGTGCAATCCAGGGATGGTACAGTTTCTCAAGGAGATAATGAAAATCCCAGGTTCCTGCTAAATTTCTCCTCTGCCAATGGTGTGCTGGTAAATGTTAAATAACTAACTCTCGGGGCGGCCGGGTGGGGGGACCTCTGATTTGTAGCATTTGTTGATTTCATGGTGTAAATATTCCCACCATGGTGATGTTACTGAAGCTAGAGTTAAGAATAGATGTTCACAATGCCAGCTCCAGCAACAGCTCTGATATCTTTAGGATGAAGCTTTGATCCTCAAATTCTTTACTTCATCCTTCTAAGATGACTGCAAAACCTCTTTCTATCAGGAAAACTAAAGCTTTCCCAGTAGCCTCACCCACAGCAAATTACTGCTTATGTCTTATTGACCAGAATATGAAAGATGTCTTATTAGCTAAAAGATGGCTAAAGGTTTTGCATATGGGTTGGATCAGAAATCGTTAAATGGAATCTACACTTCTTTGTAAACCTTCACCAAAAACACAATAAACTATTTTTTAAAAGCAACATTGGTACATTATTACTAACTAAACTCTAATTTTTACTCAGGTTTCACCAGTTTTTTACTAGTCATTTTTCTGTTCCAGGATCCAGTCTAAAATACTACGTTGCATTTAGTTGTCATGTTTTCTTAGTCTCCTCTGATCTGTGACTGTTTCTCAGTCTTTCCTTGTTTTTCACGGCCTTGACAGTTTTGAGAAGTATTAATCAGGTATTTTTTAGAATGTTCCTCAAATTGGGTTTTGTTTTATTTTTCTGATAATTAGACTTCAGTTAGGGGCTTTTGGAAACAATACCACATAGGGGAAGTGTCTTTCTTATCACATGATATGAGTGGGAACATAATATCCATATGACATCACATGGTGATGTTAATGAGTGTTTGTAATCCCAATTCAACCAATTAGGAAACAGAAATTTATCAAGCCATGTTCCACAACTGCTAAGTGATGGAACTAAAGCAAAGTTTGATTTCTTTTCTCTGCCCTTTTGGCTACAAGTGACCATTCCAGTTTTATCCTCCCCCATAAAACCTTTCATTCCAGCTTGACTTATCATTCCTTTATGTGGTTTTATGATCCTTCCAACCTCCTACATTTTCCAAGTCCTTCAGTGTTCAGCTCAAATCCAGTCTGCTCTTTGAAACCCTCCATGACACCAACACACTCTTCTTTAATGAAATTCTAAGCACTTACTCTCTGCGCCTCTAATTTTTCATTTTGCATATACTGTATCGTCTTACCTTTGTCTTTACCAGATATAATTGAATGATAACAGACTTTGGAGAGAGACAAACCTGCATGGGAATCCATTTGCTCCTGAGCTGAATGACCTTCATATCTTACCAACTGCTATCTTATGGTCTTCAATCCTCCACACGGTAATCAGAGGAATGTTTCTAAAATGAAATACCATTATCTTGCTTAAAACTTTTTAGTGACTCCCCAGTATTTACAATATAAAGTCCAAATGTCTGATCATAACATATAAAGCCCTTCATGATCTAACTCTTGTCCACTGTTAACCTTATCTCTAGTCATCACCTCACACTTCTCCCTGCAACAGCCTGCATTTCAATCATGCTGAACTACCGTCAATTTTTAAGTGCCCTGTGGCCTTTCTAAGCTCTATGACTTTGCTCATGCTCTGTTATCAGTGAGGGTGCAGTTGGCTGCAAGTAACAGAAGACTAAATTCAAACTGGCTGATACAATAAAGACGATTATAACATGATGTAACAAGAAAAGCAAGAAGGGTTATTCAGCAACTCAACAATGTCATCAAAGACCCAGGTTCTTCTTATCTCTTTGCTTTGCCAACCTCAGAAAATCTGCCTTGCCCTCAGGTTGGCTCCCTTCATAGTCACAAGATGGCTGTGGTTGTTCTAAGCATCCCACAATAACACAGCAATGCGTAAAGGCAAAAAAGGGGCTATCTCTTCCAGTATTGCCCTCTCAAGGCCAAGAAACATCTCCTGAAGCCCTCCAGCATATTTCCTTTTATATCTCATTGGCCAGAACTAGTTCATATGCCCAGCCTTAAGCCAATCAAACAAGAGGAATAGCCTACCATAACTGACTTAAAACAATCAGTAGTTACCCCTGAAGCTAGAGTTAGGGTCACCCTCCCTTGGGTCAAGTAGGGGAGGAGATATCTGAGCAAAATCTCAGCTCTGCAGAAAGGAAGAAGGAATGGATATTGGGTGGGCAGCCAGCAGTGTCTGCCACATTGTTATTGCTGCCTCATCTCCTTGTTTGCTAGGCAGATTCCTCATTCTTTAAGACTCAAACCAAATATTTCCTCTTCCAGGAGGCCTTCTCTGACATCAGCAAGCAGAACTGAGTGCCTCTTCCTCTGAGGACTCATATTACTGACTTAATACCCTCTAGTATATGACTTATTACATTGCTATTATTCTACTCCCTTTAGAGAAAGTGAACCCTTGGGAGACAGAGAGCATGTTCTATTAATATTTGAGTCCAACATTGTTGAAAGAAAAAGAGAAGGAAGGGAGGGAGGGACTAAGGGAAGAAAAGGGTAGGAAGAGGAAAGAACAAAGGCAAAGGTAAGAAAAGGAAAATAGACGCTGGAGACCATTTGAAAGAGAAAAGCAAGGAGAGAACAAAGATGAGTTCTAACAGAGGAATAAAAAGGGGATTGAACATGGGGATTAACAGATTGTATAAGGCGGGCTCAGAAATCATGTGAGACAGGGAAGAGAAACAACTGGGAGGATAGAGGGAAAAGCCAGGAAGGAAAGAAAAAAGCAAAGACCTTAACCTCTTTGGGTCTCAGGCTGTTCATTTGTAAAATAGGGATAATTTTATTTCTTAATAGTTGTTTTGGGGGCATTGGTGGTTCAGTGGTAGAATTCTCTCCTTCCATATGGGAGACTCAGATTTGATTTCTGGCAAAGGCACATCATGCCCTGTCACCACCTTCTGTCTGTCAGTGGAGGCTTACATGTTGCTATGATACTGAACAAGTCTCAGCAGAGCTTCCAAACTAAAACAGATTAGGAAGAAACGCCTGGTGATCTACTTCTGAAAATCAGCCAACAAAAACCCTATGGATCACAATAGCCCAATCTGCAACTGATCATGGGGATGGCACAGGACCAGACAGCATTTTGTTCCACTGTGCATGGAGTCACCATGATTTGGGGGCCAACTCAATGACTGCTAACAACAATAGTTATTTTAAAGATTAAATGGGATAATATATAGAAAGCACTCAACACAGTTCCTAACACATAGCATCTTGTATCTTTTTAGAGAACACGTACTTCATCTTGTGTTTTTTAAGTAGTGTCTGCCACCTCTCACATGCATTTCCTAGTACAATGCATTGTACAAGTATAGTTTTTCACTAAATGTGTTGATAGTCTACCTCAATCTGAAAAAAATACAGATTGCTGAACATATTAAACAACCAGCTATTTGCCATGTTCTGATTTCCTGTACAATATTGACTAAAAGAAGTTTTAAATAACATTCCTGTATTAGCAGAACTCTTAACTGAAACTTTCCTACCACCATCCAGAATGTTATATCTGCCCTCTCCCCTTCGGCAACCTTTCACCAGGCGGTCTTTTGCATCTCCATTCCACTCTCTTCGGTATTCTGGGCTTCATTTCAGATCTGTCCTCTGAGGTATGCCTCCCTCCCCTTCCTAACACTTCTTTGTTGCTAAAAATAGGTGATGTCCCTTCGGAGCAAAAACACTTGGCAAATCAGTTAGCTTTTACAGGTATAGCTTTATACTGGTCTCTGTGAGATTGGGGGATGGGTGGGTTAAATAAAGATAAAGCTCAACACCACCTCTCTCTCCCCATGCACCCCTGCATTCCTCAAATGAGTTTACAAAAGCCACATAAAAACTGTAATACTATACTCATCAAAAATGCACAAGCTAAAGGATGCAGAACACTGAAGAGTAAATAAAACAGGCAGCTCAGATGAAGACCACCAGAAAACATTCTGAGGAAGCATTGATAGGGCCCCAACCCAACAAACCGGGACTGGATATGTTGGTGATCACGATTTAACATACTTCTCCAAGGAAAACTGGAGCATGTAATATGGCTAGTTTCCTTTAGACTGTAATGATTATCTTTCAGACTTCTCTTACCTACACTATCTCCTGGTATGAGACTGTCATCTTGGATTCTGCCTGTTCTCAGTTCCTTATATATCCTGTGAAGCTTTGTGACTTTAACCCTGAGAGAGGCAGCAGTATATATGCCTAAAATACTCTTATCCATCGGATATTCAACTGTTTAGAAATACTCTATTTCCCTGCAAGTAAAAAATTTCTATCAGAGACAAGATTTAATCCTCCTTACAAGGAACAAATTGGTATAAGATGGCATGAACACGTTGGTGGATACATATATGTATTCATGCATAAATTTATATATGTACAAGACTTACTCGAAAGTGAATGTATTCCTACCACTTTGCACTTCTGAAACTCATCTCTGCAGTTTCATTGTCCTAGTTTCTTTCAATGAAAGTAGCAAAATTGTAGCACAAACTAAAATTGCTCAGAGGTCTAAATCTAAAGTTAACTAGACCAATTTAGTACTCAATTAAATCCTATTCTATTTAATCTACTGGCAACTATATTGACCTATTCATCAACTACTGTCTTTTTCTCCAGTGTTGGAAAACTGAGAATCATCCCCAAGCATGCCTTCTAATCATAACAATGCTGCCCTTTACACTGATATCCTATTTGTCTTCATGTAGTTTCTACTATTCAAATATTCATCATGAGCCCATTAGAGTGGTTAACCATGGAGGCACTGACCCTGTTGAAAATCTGATGAAAAGAATAAACCCTCTTTAGAGAAGAAAAAAATGCATATTCAAAAACAATTTTTATTACAATTTCAGGAAGCTCACAAGTCCAGTGAAGCCCATCCATTCATGGACTCCCTGGTAAATAATCCCCGACTACTGTTTTGTAGGAGCCCTGGTGGCACAGCGGTTAAGAGCTCAGTTGCTAATCAAAAGGTTGGCAGTTCGAATTCACCAGCCACTCCCTGGAAACCCTATGGGGCAGTTCTACCCTGTGGGGCAGTTCTACTCTGTCCTATAAGGTCACTATGAGTCAGAATTGACTCGATTGCAATGGGTTTGGAAATTTTTTTTTTTTTTTTTTTTTTACTGTTTTGTAATGAGTAGAGAAATGAGGAAGAAAGGAGTTACAGTTTCCTCCTTCAAAAAGCTTTCTTTCTAATAGTAAAAGTTTGTAAAACAGTTAATAGTAATAAAGGAGTTGAGTGTATTTGAGTATTAGTCATACACCGGGACAGAAAATTCCACTGTTCCCTGGATAGCAGAAGCATATCCTTACAAATGGCCCCTGTGCATTCACATTCCATAGAGGAAGTAGTGCCTTTTGTTGTGTTCTCAGAAGCATCATTTGATGACACAGCACGAGAGCAGAGGAGGCTGTTGGTTATGGTCTGGTACATGGTACTCAATAAATATTTCGTGAATAAAAAAAACGATCCAAGGATAAAATGCTCCAGGGCCCTCCAGAGAAGAAAGTTGAACGGAACAATAAAAGTATTTTACTAGCCTCCAAGGTTTCCTAGGAATAGCACTTCCATCCACTTTAATTTAATTTTAATTTTAAAATGTCAAAGCTTTTCTAAACCCAAAACAAATCTCTATGAGACATGTTTTAGATGAGTTAAGAAAGGTTAAAAAATGTGTCCAATGTCACAAAAGGCAAACTACAAAACAGAATCCAGAAGGTTCTCTAATCAGATCTTAGGATGGGAGCACTGGTACATCTACTTTAATTCTTAAGGATGATACCTTCTAACAGAGTAAATGGACAGCTTTAAGAAGATGTGATTAATTTATCTTCGAAATCCAGTTGTTACCCTGCTTTCTTTATATGAGAGTGACCTTGGGGGCTCAGTAAAGAAACTTCATCAAATAGGTAACAGGAAAAACCTCTTGGCTGGCTCATAACCATTTCTATTTGCTCTGTAAAATTGATCTGTAATGAAATACAAAATGTTCTCTTTCAATGGGAATTGCTGCTCTTTAGTTCTTTATATACATGTTACGTATTGTAAGGATGGTTTTGTTCAGTATAGTTTTTGTTTAAGTAAAACGATCTTACTTGAAGACATACAAAACCTTGCAGAAGGGTCAAAGAAGTTAACACTTTCCACCAACTATAAATTAAATGTTGAAAAAAACGGCTTCCTCTAACCTCTTATACTGTCTTTTCTCAGATAAATCAAAGAACTGGTATTTTATCAAGAGAGATCAGAATGTACGAGTTCAGGTCATGTCTTTACCACCCAATAACTGTATGACCTTGATCAAATCACCTAGCCAATCTGAGTCTCAATTTTGCCACCAGTAAAACTGAGGTAGTAAAACCTGTCCTATCACCTTCTATGTTCAGATGAGGTTCACATGAGATTATGCATATGAAGTCAGTCTTATTAAATGCTTTATCAGTGTTAACGCAATATAGTTTCACCCAGAAGAGATGCTTACCTGGCAAAAGCTGGGCCTACTTCCACTCAGAGCCATAGGGGTCAAATTGGAGTGATGAGGATAAGGAATAACCACCACCGTACATACTTTTCTTTTACTTTCTACTGTACCTTAGCCCAACACTGTAAGGATCCTAACCAGCTAATAGCATCTGAGTTGTCCTTAACTTCATCAACACTCAAAGCTATTTAAGGAAAAGGTGAGACACATTTAATGACTTGTTCCAAAGTCTCATGGCAGAGTAAAAACAGTTAGCAACTGAACTGAGAGACAACAGAGTCCCCAGTTGAATTTATATTCAGTAGCCACTTAACAGTTATTAATGCACACTAGAATGTAAGTACAAGCTTATGAATAAGTTGATAAACTGAATTTGATAAAGGGGGAAAACAGTCTTTAATATTTTTTTAATTAACATACATAGAGTCAGGCAAGTTCAGAGAAACGCAATTCAGACATGTAATCCTGAACAGATGGCTGCTCTCTACATGGTATCTCTGAAGAGGATTTTTGTCAAGGCAAATAGAAACAAATGTTTTGGTGCATGTGTACCAAAATATAGACCTCACAAGAAGCATTTTCCAACATGAAAAAAGTTTCTTATTTATCACATTTTATAACGAAGACAAAAACTGGTTTTTGAACTAGTTTAAGGCATTTACTGCCATTCCATTATTAAGAGAAATTACTCTTAATAATAGACAGTATACTTACTTGTAAGATATTTAAGGTGTGCCATTTTAAATCTGTCCATTCTATCCCCTTACCCCTCCCTACGTGGTTCCCAACAATATTGAACCACATGGTAGTTTTTCTCACTTTAAAAATGTTCCCTTAGTAGCCAATAAAATGTGAGTACCTTGTGTTTAAGAGAAAGATATATAGTTCTTTCATTAATTCACATATTTTAAAAAAAACATATTTCAGAGACCTACACTGTGAAAGAGTAAAGGACTTACAAGTCCCAATTCTGTCACTGACTATATATAACATTGAAGACACCTCATAAGTACTCTTTGCCTCAATTCCCCATCCGTAATATTTGGCCTGCCCACCTGACAAGCCCCTGTATGAAAATACAAATGCACAAACAAAAGCTACATTCTAAATAATACAGGACAACGTGACACCTTCTCTAGTTCAGTATTTGCCAAAATATGGTATATAGACCACTGAAAGACATGAAATTATTACAGGTGGTACACAGACAAAATTTTCTTGATGGTTATATGTTTATCTTCATGTGTATCATGAAAAATATACTCAGCACATGACTTCACTAATATTTGGGCTTAGGATGGGGCTAAAGTAGGTAGCACTGTAATAGTTCACCTTATGCAGGTCACGTGAATTACAGGAGCAGGGCTCAGGTGTGCTCATGAATGTTTCCCATATCTCCTCATAACTTGAGAGGCACAGGAAGTACAAGCACAATAGATAACTAGCAACTGAGTCTTGCATCTTGATATTCCATGTGCATTGCTGCAGTCTTAGTCTGAGATTGGCCATATTGTTACTTTCAGAAACTGACAATTACTTAACAGCCAAAATGTAAACAAAACTGTATCATGGCAGGTAGTAAAATAGCCTTTGCCCTTTCAGTATATACACATGTGGATTTTATTCTTGATATTTTTTAACGTTGAAAAGAAGTATTTTTATTAATGTGGACCTCCATCTTTATCTGAAACTAAGTGACATCAAGCTGAATATTCCTTTATTATTGACTGAGCATAAACAAGCATTAACAAGGCTTCTTTGGGTTGTGTCAAGAATCCACTTAAATAGCTTCAAAGAAGGAAAGAAAGAAATCAGTTAAAAGTCTAGATACATCAGGTTGAAAGAATTCATCTGCTATTATCAGGATTCTTTTCTTGCCCCTCATTCTTTGCTTATTATTTGCTTCATTCTCAGGTGGACCTGGTAGTTCCCAAAAGTTCCAGAAGTAGTCCTGTGGAGGGCCTCATTGGCTCAGCTTAGGTCATTTGCCCCTCTTTCAAGCAACCATCTTGGCTAGTGGGATGAGGTTCTGGAATTGACCAGCTGGAGCCCTGGTTGCACAGTGGTTAAGAGCTTAGGCTGCTAACCAAAACGCTGGCAGTTCGAATCTACCAGCCACTCCTTGGAAACACTAAGGGGCATTTCTACTCTGTCCTACAGAGTCGCTATGAGTCAGAATCGACTCAATGGCAATGGGTTTGGGTCTTTTTTTTTTTTTTTTT
Source organism: Dugong dugon (assembly GCA_030035585.1). NCBI lineage: Eukaryota > Metazoa > Chordata > Mammalia > Sirenia > Dugongidae > Dugong > Dugong dugon. The sequence continues at coordinate 62,508,794 of CM057478.1, read as the reverse complement.
TTTTTTTAAGCCAGAGGGGTCTGGAACCTGGGCCTGGGGCAACCCTTCCTGAACTGCATGGATTAAAAATAAAGGAGATGTGGTTTCCCAAAGGAGCTCCAGTGGCTCAGTGGTTAAAGCACTTGGCTGCTAACCAAAAGGTCGGCGGTTCGAACCTACTAGCTGCTCACTGGCAGAAAGATGTGGCAGCCTGCTTCTGTAAAGATTTACAGTCTTGGAAACAGTATGGGGCAGTTCTATTGTGTCCTATAGGGTCACTATGAGTCGGAATCAACTCAACAGCAGTGGGTTTGGTTTGGTTTGGTTGGTTCTCCAAAAATAATTTGCCATGGATGTTAGCACATTAAACAATAGCTGATCAATACACTGTTCCATTTACAGTGGTGATATAAAAAACCCCTTTGCAAATAAATTGTTAAAAAAAAGGAATGCATTTAAAGAAAACTATTAAGTAAAACAAAAAATACTACATATGGCCTGCAACTATAGCAAACGTCATAAAGATGGTATGAGCATGACTGAAATTTGTGAAATCCTGCTCTAGTTTACTGAGCAGAATGTGTTGTTTGGGTTTTGATGCCTAGAGAGGTAAATAATGAGAACATGTACTCTGCAATCAGGGAGACCTAGATTTAAATCCTGGCTATGTCACCTATTTGCCATACGACTTTGGACAAGTTATTTAATTTCTTTAAAACTATTTCCTCATTTGTATAATGAAACAGTAACTCTTGTATTATGTACTCTGTTGAGTATTAAATGAAATAAAGAATGTATATTGACCTGTGAATGGCCCAAAATAAGTGCTCACTAAATGGTGGTACTAGTAGTACTGATAGCTGTTGTTGTTATTACTTGTTATTATGAATGATTATTGTTGTTGTTACAGTAGTGGTTTCCTAAAACAGTTTTAGGGTCACATTTATTATCATAACATAATTATTATTTCATCAACCTACAAAGGTACTTATTTGAATGTAACCTTTGTAGAGCCATTAAGCCAAGGTGGCACTTCCTCCAATTATATCCTTAATTTGTTTATCATCTCCATGTATAATTGGAAACTATTATCAAGATCAACTTCTTTTATCATACACTTGCAATGAATGGTAGTAACCCAGCTACTCTGTACTACCACAATGAAATTTTCAGTGTCTAACCAAACAACTTTTTCTGCTTCAATCTTAAGTGACACATAGCTCCATCACAACATCATAACCTTATCTAAATGAGGATGGCATAAACAGTGCTAGTATTTATGTTGTTGTTGTATACAGTTGAGTCAATTCCAACTCATAGGGACCCCACAGGACAGAGTAGAACTGCCCCATAGGCTGTAATCTTTATGGAAGCAGACTGCTCCATCTTTCTTCCATGGAGTGGCTGATAGGTTCAAACTGCCAACCTTGCAGTTAGCAGCCAAGCACTTTACCATTGCGCCACCAGGTCTCTTTCTAGTATTTATAGTAATGCTGTAGTTCCCAACAGTATATTGCAATGTATTTTTTACAGAGCTCATACAATTTTGTGAGTTAACTTGTAATAACATTTATATCAGTTTCCAAATTAAAAGTAGTAATAATAATAAAACAACGTTGTTGTTAGGTTGTTTTTAGGTGTCATGGAGTCAGCCCTATGTAGAACAGACCCTACGTACAACAGAATGAAACAGTGCCAGGTCCTGTGCCACCCTCACAATTGTTATGTCTGAACTCATTGTTGCAGCCATTATATCAATCCATCTCATTGAGGGTCTTCCTCTTTTTTGCTGACCCTCTACTTTACCAAGTATGAAGTCTTTCTCCAGAGAATAGTCCCTCCTAATAACATGTCCAGAATACATAAGACTGTCACCATTCTCACTTCCAAGGAGCACTCAGGCTGTATTTCTTCCAAGATAGACTTGTTTGTTCTTCTGTCAGTCCATGGTATATTCAATATTCTTTGTCAACACCATAATTCAAAGGCATCAATTCTTCTTCAATCTTCCTTATTCATGGTCCAACTTTCACATGCATATGAGGCAATTGAAAATATCGTGGCTTGGGTCAGGCGCATCTTGGTCCCAAGTGACATCTTTGCTTTTCAACACTTTAAAGAGGTCTTTTGCAGCAGATTTGCCCAATGCAATACATCATTTGATTTCTTGACTGTTACTTCCATGGGCACTGATTATGAATCCAAGTAAAATGAAATCCTTGACAACATCAATCTTTTCTCCATTTATCATGATGTTGTTTATTGGTCCAGTTGTGAGGATTTTTGTTTTCTTTATGTTGAGGTGTAATCTATACTGAAGATTGTGGTCTTTGACCTTCATCAAGTTCTCCCCACTTTCAGCAAGCAAAGTTGTGTCATCTGCATAGCACAGGCTGTTAATGAGTCTTCCACCAATCCTGATGCCACATTCTTCTTCATATAGTCCAGCTTCTCGAATTATTTGGTCAGCATACAGATTGAATAGGAGCCCTGGTGGCAAAGTGATTAAGAGCTTGGCTACTAACCAAAAGGTCGACAGTTCAAACCCTCCAGCCGCTGTTTGGAAACACAACCCTGATGCACACCTTTCTTGATTATAAACCATGCAGTATCCTCTTGCTCTGTCTGAACGATTGCGTCTTGGTCTATGTACAGGTTCCGCATGAGCACAATTAATTGCTCTGGAACTCCCATTCTTCTCAGTGTTATCTATAATTTGTTTATGATCCACGTAGTCGAATGCCTTTGCATAGTCAATAAAACACAGGTAAACATCTTTCTGGTATTCTCTGCTTTCAGCCAAGATCCATCTGACATCAGCAACAATGTCCCTCATTCTGTGCCCTCTTCTGAATCTGGCTTGAATTTCTGGCAGTTCCCTGTCAATGTACTGCTGCAACAGTTTTTGAAAGATCTTCAACAAAATTTTACTTGTGTGTGATATTAATGATATTGTTTGATAATTTCCACATTCTGTTGGATCACCTTTCTTTGGAATGGTTACAAACATGAATCTCTTCCAGTTGCTTGGTCAGGTAGTTGTCTTCCAAATTTCTTGGCATAGATGAGTGAGCACCTCCAGCTCCGCATCAGTTTGTTGAAACATTTCAGTTGGTATTCCATCAATTCCTGGAGTCTTGTTTTTCGCCAATGCCTTCAATGCAGCTTGAACCTCTTCCTTCAATACCATTGGTTCTTGATCATGTTTCCTCCTGAAATGGCTGAACAACACCAACTCTTTTTGGTAGAGTGACTCTGTGTATTTCTTTCATTTGCTTTTGATGTTTCCTGTGTCATTCAATATTTTGCCCATAGAATCCTTCAAAATTGCAACTTGAGGCTTGAGTTTTTTTCTTCAGTTCTTTCAGCTTGGGAAATGCCAAGCATGTTCTTCCCTTTCAGTTTTCTAACTTCAGGTCTTTGCACATTTCATTACAATATTTTACTTTGTCTTCTTGAGCTGCCCTTTGAAATCTTCTGTTCAGCTCTTTTACTTCATCATTTCTTCCATTCGCCTTAGCTATTCTACGTTCAAGAGCACGTTTCAGAGTCTCTTCTGACATTCATTTTGGTCTTTTCTTTCTTTCCTGTCTTTTTAATGACATTGCTTTCTTCATGTATGATGTCCTTGATGTCTTCCCACAAATCATCTGGTCTTCGGTCATTAATGTTCAATGCATCAAATCTATTCTTGAGATGGTCTCCAAATTCAGGTGGGATATACTCAGTGTCATAGTTTGGCTCTCGTGGACTTGTTTTAATTTTCTTCAGCTTCAACTTGAATTTGCATATGAGCAATTAATAGTCTGTTCCGCAGTCAGCCCCTGGCCTTGTTCTGACTGATGATATTGAGCTTTTCCATCATCTTTTTCCAAAGATGTAATTGATTTGATTCTTTTGTTTTCCATCTGGTGAGGTCCAAGTGTATGTATAGTCAATCAAGATGTATTGATAATTGCTGGTGATTGGCATGTGACAGATGGAAACAAAGAAGGATTGGTAGTTGGAAAATATGGTCTTGGTGATAGAAACTATGCAGGAGAAAACATGATAGAATTTTGCAAGACCAACAACTTCTTCATTGCAAACACCTTTTTTTAACAACATAAATGGCAACTATACACGTGGATCTCACTGAACGGAAAACACAGGAAATAAAACAATAATATCAGTTAAAATTTAATAATGTTGCTAGAATCTTTACTTTTTAAAAAACACATTATTTGGTCAGGGAGAAGATTCAAAACGAACATGAAGACTGAAAAATAATAAAGATAAAGCCAGTTATCCCTTTGGGGACCGAGGATAGTATTATACGCACCCTTTAAATACTCCAGTTTGTTGAAAATTTATGATAGGCTGGCACCAATTCAAAAGTTAACCAAAAATATTTCTAGTAAAACAATATATGAATAAAATGTATTTGACTCATACTTTATGAGTTAAGATTATGAGCTGTTAAGATTATTATGAAAAAATACATATAACAAGAATAAAGCATTGATTAACTTTCCTCAATACACTGAGTCCTCAACAAAATGCAGAAATAAATCAACTTTTAAAATATAGATACAAGATATTTATTTTACCTTCATTAGTGCAAACTTCAACAAAGTTCAGAAATATAAGATAAAGCAAGTAAAATATTGCCTACCAATGAAAAAATTCTAGATAAGAATAAGTTATGAAAGGGATTCAAAATTCCTGGAACTAAGTGTAGAAACTACTGCTGATTTTTTAAAGAGTAAAAGTGATCGCCAAAGGAAACAAAGTATGAGCTCACCTTCAAGTTAAATCCTATCCTGACTGTCAAATAAATTAAACGATATATAAGCACAGGTGGCCAGAATCCTGCCTTTACATAGTGAAGGCAGTTAAAACGTTCCCAGGGGAGCAAAGCCATTTCTGTTTGTGGCTTTTTTATGATCTATGCTTCCTCACACTCAATCGGTTTCTTAGGAAGAACATCAGACACCAAAGACTATGTGTATAGTATATGCTTTATTAGAAATATAAATGTATGTGGCTTTCTACCAGAAACCTCTACTGAATTAAGAGAGGCACTGGAGTTTTGCTTGTAGTAAAGGATTATGAGTTCCTTTTCTTAAGAATTCCTGCATCTATGTTCATGAGGGATAACAGATTGTAATTTTTTTTCTCTTGTAATGTCTGAGATTCTGTAATGTCTTTGTCTGATTCTGGTATTAGGGTAATGCTGGCTTCACAAAATAAGGAAATATGTCCTTGTCTACAGTTTTCTGGAAGAGTTTGTGAGAATTGGTATTATTTCTTCCTTAAAAATTTAGTAGAATTCCAAGTGAAGCCATCTGGGGCTGCCATTTTCTTCGTGGGAAAGTTTTTAACTACAAATTCATTTCTTTAATAGATATAGGGTTATTCAGGCTATCTATTCTTCTTGAGTAAGCTTTGGGAGTTTGTGTCTTTCAAAATGAATTTGTCCATTTCATCTAAGTTGTTGAATTTATTGACATAATGTTGTTCCAAATATTCCCTTATTCCTAATTAATATCAGTAGAATCCATAGTGATGTCACTTTTCTCATTCTTGATATTGGTAATGTGTCTTCTCTCTCTCTCTTTTTGTTTTCCTTATCAATCTGGCTAGAGGTTTATCAATTTTATTGATCACCTCAAAGAGCCAGCTTTTAGTCTCATTGATTTCCTCTATTATTTTTGTTTTATATTTCATTTATTTACTTTCTAGTCTTCGTTATTTCCTTTTTTCTGCATTCTTTGAGTTTGATTTACTCTTCAAGTTTCTTAAGGTGGAAGGGTAGGTTATTGATTTCAGACCATTCTTCTTCTCTAATATAGGCATCTAGCACTAAAAATTCCCCTCTAAGTACTGCCTTAACGGCATCCCACAAATTTTGATGTGGTATATTTCATTTTTCTTCAGTTCAAAATATTTTCTACGTTCTCTTTTGAGGTTCTCTGACTCAGAGGTAATTTAGAAGTGTGTTATTTAGTTTCCAAATATCTGGGGATTTTCTAAAGTTCTTTCTGTTATTGATTTCTAATTTAATACTATTGTGGTCAAAAAATATACTGTATATGGTCTGAATCCTTCTTAACTTATGAAAAGGTGTTTTATGGTCTAGAATGTTGTTCATCTTAATAAACTCTCCAACTTATGAAAAGGTGTTTTATGGTCTATAATGTTGTTCATCTTAATAAATTCTCCATGTATACCTGAAAATAATGTGTATTCTGCACCTGGTCAGTAAAGTGTTATATAAATGTCATTTAGACCAGGTTGGTTGAGAGTTGATAGTGGTTTTCAAGTCACCCATATTTTTTATTAGAAGCCTTGCTGGTGCAACAGTTAAGCACTTGGCTGCTAACCAAAAGGTCAGTGGTTTGAACCAACTGGCGGCTTTGAGGAAGAAAAGACTCAGTGATCTGCTCCTGTAAAGATTACAGCCTTGGAAACCCTATGGGACAGTTCTACTCTATCAGATAGGATCACTATTAGTCAACTCAATGGCACACAACAACAACAATACAATAACATATTTTTATTGATTTTTCTATCTACTTATCCTATGAACTAGTGAAAAAGGAGTGTTGAAAACTCCAGATATAACTGCGAATTTGTCTATTCTCCTTTCGTTTCTGTCAATTTTTGTTTCATGTATTTTGAGGCTGTGTTATTAGGCACATTAGGTTTAGGATTGTTATTTCCTCTTGATGAATTTATCCCTATATCATTATGGTCTTTTCAATCATCTCATATGCATGTGAACACTAGACTATGAAGGAGGAAGACCAAAGAAGAACTGATGCATTTGAATTGTGATGTTGGCAAGGAAAATATTAGCCCAAGAGACAGAAAGGGCTACATAAATCAGAGACTCCATCGGCCTGAGACCAGAAGAACTACATGGTAGCCAACTACCACCAATGACTGCCCTGACAGGGAACACAACAGAGAGTCCCTAATGGAGCAGGACAAAAGTGGGGTACAGAACTCAAATTCCAGTAAAAAAAGACCAGACTTAATGGTTTGACCAAGACTGGAGGGACTCTGGAATACATGGCCCCCAGACTCTCTGTTAGCCCAAAACTAAAACCATTACCGAGGCCAACTCTTCAAAGGTTAGACTGGACTACAGGACATAAAATGATACTCATGAAGAGTGTGCTTCTTAGCTCAAGTAGATACATGAGACTAAATGGGCAGCTCCTGTTCAGAGGCGAGATGAGAAGGCCGAGAAGGTCAGGAGCTGGTTGAATGGACACAGGAAATCTGAGATGGAAAGGAGGAGTGTGCTGTCACAGTATAGGGACAGCAACTAGGGTCATTTAACGATGTGTGTATAAATTATTATATGAGAAACTAACTTGAATTGTAAACTTTCACTTAAAGCACAATTAAAACTAAAAATTGAATTGCGATGTTGGTAAAGAATATTGAATATAACATGAGCTGCCAGAAGAATGAACAAATCTGTCTTGGAGGAAGTACAGCCAGGATGTTACTTAGAAACTAGAATGGCAAAACTTTGTCTTACTTTCTTTGGATATGTCATCACAGGGGATCAATTGCTGGAGAAAGACATCATGCTTGGTAAAGTACAGGGTCAGAGAAAAAGAGGGAGACCCTCAATGAGATGGATTGACACAGTGGCTGCAGCAATGCACTCAAACATAGCAACAATTGTAAAGATGATACAGGACCAGGCAACATTTTGTTCTGTTATACATTGAGCCGCTATGTGTTGGAGCCAAGTGGACAGCACCTAACAACAACAACATCATCATTATGAAATGTCATTGTTTATCCTTGTTGATATTGTTTGATCTGAAATCTACTTGGTCTGATATTAGTTAGCCACTCTAGCTTTCTTTTGATTACTGTTAGCATGGTATATTTTTTTATATCCTTTTACTTTTAACCTATTCATGTCTTTATATTTCAACTGTTTCTTTTAAGCAGCATATTGTTTAGTCTTGCTTTTTTATCCAATCTGATAATCTTTGCCTTTTAATTGGAGTGTTTAGACCATTTACATTTAATGTGATTATTGCTATATGGTTTTGTTTGGTTTCATTAAGTCTATCATTTTGCTAATTGCTTTCTATTTGTCTCAACTATTCATTTCCCTTTTCTTCTTGTTTTGCTTACTTTTGGATTGAGTGTTTTTTTATTATTCCATTTTATCTCTTTTGTCTGCTTATTAGCTATAACTCTTGTTTTGCTATTTTAGTAGTTGCTTTAGGGCTTATAGTATCATCTTTAACTTATCACAGTTTAACTTCAGGTGACATTATACTAATTTACATAAAAGAGTCTAACAATAGTATGTTTCCATTTCTCCTCTCCTAGCCTTTTTGCTACTTTAATCATATATTTTACTTATACATATGCTATAAATACTACATGTTTTTATTTGTGTTTAAACAGTCAATTATCTTTTAAAGTGATTTAAATAATAAGAAAAAACTCTGAAATATTTTTCCATGTAGTTTCTGGTGTTCTTTATTACTTTTTGTAGACTGTATTTCCATCTGGGGCCATTTCCTTTTGCCTAAAGGATTTCCTTTAGAATTTCTTTTAGAGCTGGTCTACTGGTGATAAATACTTTCATCTTTTGTATATCTGGGGAAAAATTATTATTTTGCCTCCATTTAAAAGATACTTCCTCAGGATATAGAGTTCTACGTTGACAGTATTTTTCTTTTAGTACTTTTAAGATATCAGTCCACTGTCTTAAGTCTTATCACAGAAGTTCTTCCCTAGGTTTCTTGATGGCCCCCAGAGGCTCCAAATGGCTCATACTTTTTCTCTCTAAGCCACTGGGAGCATTTTATGACACTCTGGGTACAATGTAATAGGAAGTCCACAGTATGCCCTCTGAAGTATTCTTTCAAAAAAATGTTTAACCTGAATCTGAAATAATTGCATGCTGGCCAGGGTGGGCCTTCCATAAGCCACTGCCCTGCAACAGAGAGCAGTTCTCCTGTGCCTGGACTCCTCCTGCTTACAGAGCTTCTGTGTCCAGGCCTTTCTCTTTATGACAATATATATATGAATTTATATTACTGTTATAATGGCATACATAGACACATTTATGAGGGCAATATTTAAGCATTAATCCAGACTCAAGAGGACTAAGACACTTTCCTCCATTGCCCTAAAATACAGGCTGCTGATGGACATGGCTGATTCATGCATTTTTAAGATATTACATTATCTTTACCACAGAGAAGGCAGGTCCCAAAGCATCAGTCAAAAATATGAATTCTTAACATTTTGGTATGCTTGCACAACCTACTAGACAGACTTCAGCTGGCTGGGTATTAGAACCCCTATAAAGTTTCCACAGTCCAATAGGCTGAAAAATAGAAACAAAAATAATATTCTAAAATGTAGAGAATGACTATGACATTCAGAAATTCCTCAGGAAAAAGTGAGGATCTCCCAAGATCAGGTTTGGTTAGCAACTGCATGGACCTGATAAGAAAGCATCAAGCCCCAGAGACTAGATAGGGTTTCTCAAAGTATGGTTTTTATACTATTACCTCAAAATGATTTGGGGGTAGATGCTAAAATGCACATTTTTAAACCCCATTTCAGATTTACTGAATTATAGTCTCTAAGGGTGGGGACCAAGAACCTATACTTTTAATAGCATCCTAGGTAATTTTTATGTGCATTAAAGTTTGAGAATGGCGAGGCAGGATACCAGGTTCACTCGATAGGACCAAAAGGAAATCCAAATATGCAGGCAAGGCAGGGTATCAAGGGAGTCTGACAGTAAGCAAGAGGTTTATGTAGACCATTATGGGAGCAAGGGGAAGGTCCCACAGTGTCAACAGGTGGAAATTCTAAAGTGGAGCAATGTGAAAGGAGTCAAACATTGGCAATAGGCAAAATTCCAAACAGATAGATGACAGGCATCAGAGATGTGGCAGTTCGTAGTAAGAATCTAGTCATGTAGACTTTAGGTTCAGAAATTGGGCTCTAATTTCCATGAAGTTAAGGGGATCAAGGTAGGACTCTAATCCCAAAGCAAGGTCAGAGTCAAATACAAGAAAACCAAAAAGAGGTCTATTACTGGAACTAGATATAAGGACCAAGGTGAGAGTCTACTCCTTAGGGCCAGGGTAAACTCAGAGAAGGAACAGCACAGAAGCTGATTTGATGCTTAACCTCCAAGTGGCACATGCAAAGGTTCTTGGATTTTCCTTGCTCGTTGTCAGGATCAGGGTAGGATCTGTGACAAAGATTAGTCTGCCAGAAGGAGCTAAATTTAGGGACTGGAAAGGATCTATCTGACCCAACTTCTCATCCCCTACTTGAATTCTGTTTCAGACTTAAGCCTTTTCACAGGGATAAAGGTGGTTTTTCTTAGTAGTTACAATGATGGCAGTCAGCTATGAAAGAAGCAGATTCCTAAACAGAGTAACTCCCTGGGGTGGGTAAGGGGTGGCTGGATTCTGGAGCCAGGAGCAAGTTCTCTTCACCCCAAAGAAGCTCTAAAATGTCACAGCCCAGTAACAGGAGAGTAGAGAACCCAGGTGTTCTCCGTGCAACAGATTCCTAAGCAGAGTAACTCCCTGGGGTGGGTAAGGGGTGGCTGGATTCTGGAGCCAGCAGCAAGTTCTCTTCACCCCAAAGAAGCTCTAAAATGTCACAACCCAGTAACAGGAGAGTAGAGAACCCAGGTGTTCTCTGTGCAATTCTGCTTTTCTTTTAAATAGCAGAATGCCTTTGTAGTGAAAGAAAAACTTAGAATATTTAACTACTGGATAAACCTATAAATCTTAGTTCTTTCACACTTGGAGCCCTGGTGGCACTGTGGTTAAGCGCTTGCCCGCCAACCAAAAGACTGGCAGTTCGAATCCACCAGCTGCTCCTTGGAAACCCTAAGGGGCAGTTCTTTGAGTCAGAATCAACTCGACGGCAACAGGTTTGGTTTTTTAGGTTTTCAGGCTTAGAGCACTGGTATCTCTAAGGTCACGGAAGCATCATGCTGGATTCCTACATGCCCTGATGAATCCCTTTCAGCAAGTAGGCAGGGAGCAACTAGTAATCACTAACCGAGGTGATTACTAATCTGGCAGATACACTCAAGGGGTGCAGGAAATAAGTAAAGAATCAGGAGAACTGTTAGAGCCAATGCCAGAGAAAACTACAAGAAGGGCAGGACTAGGAGAAGGCAGGCCCCTTGTCAAGCTTATCTTCCCCTTTGGTTTGTTACCACTGGCTGTATCACTCCTGCATCTATGCCACTCCCTTGGCTATCCTCCTTCAGCCCCCTGGGATGTTCCCCACTCATTCTCTTTACCCACAAAGAAATACTCTCAAAATCAGTTGGGTGGTGGTTATGAGCCATACCTGCTATGCTGAAAAGGAAACCAGGTAGTCTGGAGAAAACCTTTCACAATGGGTTAAAACTATTCCAGGATTTCTAGGAGTGGTGTCACTACTCAGCTGCAAAAATCAAAGTCGAACCATATTCCTTTCATAATATTGGCTTGTTTTGTTTACAAAGGTGTTCATTTCTAAAGCAAATGTCACAAAAAGTATGAAAGATTCATTTTTGACTTAAAGGAAAGGAAAAAGTAAAGGGAATCATTTCAACAGTGGAACAGATGTACCCAGATTCAAGTATTGAATGGATTTGTAACATTTTCTTGCTTTGCCTTCTGGAGCTCTGCCTTCTATAGTCTCCCTATGTCACTCTCCAGGTTCTCTGTTGACCCAACTCAGATTTAGAATTATGGATGTGAAATATAAAAAGATGTCTGTCATGGATTGAATTGTGTCCCCCCAAAATATGTGTATCAATTTGGCTAGGCCATGATCCCCAGTATTATTGTCCACCATTTTGTCATCTGATATGATTTTCCTATATGTTATAAATCCTACCACTATGATATTAATGAATGGGATAGGCAGCAGTTATGTTAGTGAGGCAGGACTCAATCTACAAGATTGGACTGTGTCTTGAGCCAACCTCTTTTGAGATATAAAAGAGAGAAGCAAGCAGAGAGAGGGGGTAGTCATACCACCAAGAAAGCAGCGCTGGGAGCAGAGAGTGTCCTTTGGACCCAAGGTTCCTGCACTGAGATGCTCCTAGTCCAAGGGAAGATTGATGACAAGGACCTTTCTCCAGGGACGACATAGAGAGAAGGCCTTCCCCTGGAGCTGATGCCCTAAATTTGGACTTGTAGCCTACTAGACTGTGAGAAAATAAATTTATCTTTGTTAAAGCCATCCACTTGTGGTATTTCTGTTACAGCAGCAGTAGATGACTAAGACAATGCCTAAAATTCCAAACTTAGAGTGAGGAAATTGAGGCCTAGAAAGTGAATTGAATTTATCAAAGCTGGCTGAATTAAGACTAAGAGTCCTGTCTCTTGGTTTTGAGCCCAGGGTTCTTTTCACTCTGCTGCCTTTCTGGACATTACTTCATTTTAGTTTTGAAAATCAGTTTCATTTATTGTTTGTCCAGACCTATTGGCACTGATATTTTCTAATATCTTCCTTTAATAACTATATATTATCTGCTCCCAACTTCTGGTTGTAATCTTGGGTAGTGGGGGGAGGGCTGCTGCAAAAATGAGGAATATTCTGACAAGTATACACTACAAAGATAATCTATTCTGCATGAACAGCTAGGAATAATTTATTGGAATAAATATCATGGGATCATGAATTTCTTGGATTAAGTTAATATGATGATCAATAGTATCTGACAAAGGGGGGAAGGATTATTGGGTAAAGTAAAAACCAAATAAAATATGAATAACATAATTGCTTTAGGTGCTATCTAAAAGAGGAACTTAGATATAATCTTTGAACCTTGGCTCTTAGGGAAGTAGCATGAGGTAGCAGAAAGACCAGTTCATAAAGTTATAGTTACCATCCTGATTACACAGCTTGCCAGCTGTGTGATCCTGGGTGGATCACTTCAACTTCTATAAGCCTGAAATGAAAATAGAAATCCTGGCTACTTCAAAAGGCTGTTAAAAGGATCAAATCAAATAAGGTATGAGAGATTGCTATACAATTCAAAGATCAGGGAATATAAACACAGTGATGGCAGGGGACCACGCTTATCATATTCAACAGTGTATTCCCAGCATCTAACACAGTGTCTGGCACATGGCAAGCACACAATAAATGTGTATTAAATAAATGAAGACAATGGCAGGGAAATATCATTCTTCTCACTATTGTTGGGAAAATGTTTGTGGGGTAATAAAGCCAAGTACTTGTGTAGAGCAGAGGTCGGGGAAGCAAAAGAAAAGAAGGAAAAAATGATTCACAGAACAATCGCAGAGGTCATGGAATGAAAGAAAGAATAATCCAAGTGACCAATCCCAAATCTGCCCTTGCTCTTTCCCTGCCCCATTCACTCTACCTCACCTCTCAATCCAGGATCCCAACAGTGATTTTGTTTTTTTTTAATATTGTCTTTGGGCATCTATCTCATTAATTTCAAAGTCATTGTTAAGCTACTATATTCAGTGTTTTTATTGAGATCTATATATGTACTCTCTTTGGTCATTTGTTTGAAAAACGGTGCTGTTTTTAATTTACATTGGGTATAACTAATTCAGAGTTCTCCCTCCTTCTTTTGCTTTCTTCTTCTCTTAGCCCTCTCCAAAGGCTGCAGTGGCTAGGGGAAAGGCAGAGGACTACAGGGACAGCTAGAGACGAAAATCAGTTCAGTTTTTTTCTTTCTACTTTAAGCCCTTAATGATTCTAGCTAAAAGCCCTACAGGATAGGTGTCTGGTTGAAAATATGTCTCTCTCTGAATTGTCCTTCTTTAGTCTTAGAGATGTGTTCCATCCCAGACATAGAAATTTCATAAAAATGTTTTTCTCTGCCACAGGGGTCAGGGTTTTCCAGGCCTTTGGGGAACTGATAACATGCCTAAATGTCAGCTGAAGTGAAGAACCATGTTACCCCACTGGAACGCCACATTCTTGGTACTTGGCAGACTTTGGGAACACCCCAAACCTCTGGCTTCTAATAAGTTTGAACTGATAGCCTCCCCCTACCCCAGTCACATCAAACTTGTTAGAGCCAGTTCAAACTGGTTTTAGCTGGATTTAGATAAAATTCACCTACTTTTTGCTTTCACAAATACAACAGCTGACAGGAACAAACAAAAACAGCTCTATCTGTAAAGAGCAATGCAGTAAGAAGACTTTGGACCTTGAAGCTCACAGGAGACTAATGAGATAATGTCTAAAAGGTGTTTGAGCTGCATGTGTGAAAAGGTCTAGGAAGATAGAAAATATGATAAATAATGCAAGAAACCTTTGTGTCAGGAAATCTCGTCTTCTGAAGGACTTAATAAGTATTAAATAAATACTTTACACACATGGATCTGCTAATCTTATCTGTCAACTCCAACCCAGGTAGGTTGAAAATACTATTATTCCCATCTAACGAATAAGAATCTTGGTTTCTGATAAAAGATTTTCCAAGAAAATTCCAACAGGGAACCATGGCTGTTAAGTAATGCCTTCATAATAAGACAAGCTTCCAATTTCAGTTCCAGCTATTGGTCAATCTTATTATCAACGTGAAAGGACTAGCCTTAGCCCCCTCCAACTTTCCACTCCATTCAAGCCAAATGTGTCCCTGTGGGATTCTCTTGCTATCACAAATGGAGAAAAATCACAAAGCACACCCTCTTTGGGGTTCTTGAACCATCAAAGTGCACTCACCAAATGATGTTCTCAACAGTGACCACATAATGGGCTTCAATAACTTAAGAGCTCAATTCAGTTACCTACAGGCCTTAATCCACTCCTTTGTGCAAGTCCCTTATTTCTTCCCTGCGAATTTTTTACCCCTAACAACTATAAATAAGGAAATTAATTTTTTTTCATGAACTCTACAAGTAACAGATGGGACATAAAATTTAGCAAGAATTATCTGATGGGAACTTAAAAAAACATTTAGCATATACTCTTCTCACAAGCTCCTAAATACTAATGAACCTCCCATTTTTTTGTTTTGTATCAGTATAATTTCATTTTTCAGAACCTTACTTCAAGGCAAGCCATTATCTTTTTAACACATCTAATCTTAAAAATAACTTTCTAGAATCATCAAGTCACCAAATTTTTATTTGAAAAATCAAAGTCTCAGAGTTGGGAAGAACTTTGATAAATTATCTGAACTAGCCCTTGCCTATGGTCAGGTAAATTTCGTTAACAAATTTTAAAATTTGCTGACCCGTGGACACTGTGCCATGCCTGAACTTTTGAAATATACACAAAGAGATGACAACTCCTTCACCTTGAAGGACTTTACAGTCCAGTGTAGTGTTTCCCAAAGTGTATCAGTGTCACTTCGGAGTGGGGTGTATGATTTTAAAAATGAAGATTTCCAAGCTCCACTGAAGACTTACTGAATCAGAAATTCTAGGGATGGGACCTAGGAATCTGCATTTTAAAAAGCATCTTGGGTAATTCTTATGCATAGTAATGTCTGAGAACCACTGGTCTAATAGGTCTGAAAGACTGTACAAAATAGTATCAGTCAACCAAGTACTGAATATGGATTAAACAGAGGGCCTGTCTTCTAGGGACACACAAAATATTCATCAGCATCTTCCCTCATTAATACCAGATACTTATCAGAAAATTATGTCATCTCTTAACATTATCCAGACATTTTTCTAAATTATACTTACCACTAAGTTGGGTTTGGAAACCCTAGTAGTGTAGTGGTTAAGAGCTATGGCTGCTAACCACAAGTTTGGCAGTTTGAATCCACCAGGCACTCCTTGGAAACCCTATGGGGCAGCTCTACTCTGTTCTGTAGGGTAGCTATGAGTCAGAATCAACTTGATGGCAATGGCTTTGGTTTTTGGTTTTTAAGTTGGGTTTTGGGCTGTCAATTTTATAATAAAAACCGTTAGTAGAGAAACCTAGAATTTCTAGTGCTCTACCATTCTCCCTAAAATGCCTAGTTCACCTGGCACTTAGTTTAGTTTCATTTAGATCATGAACCACTCATTTTAGCCTATTTTCTTACCAAGACAGCAGTGCTCATAATGAATAGCAATTTTCATGACTTTTTTCCTCTGACAGAAATACAAAACACTAGTAAACATGAAGAAAAACTGCAGAACTCAGAAACATGTGAGATATCTGGACTTTCAGAAAGTAAGCTCAGCTACCAGCAGAATTAATTGGCACATACAGAACCTGTATAAGACCCAGCACTTTACGTACAGAAGAATCACCTGGGGAGTGGCTATCAATGCAGACTGCACAAGAGTCTGACTTGGTAGAAGTGAGACGTGGCTTGGGTACCTGAATTTTTAACAAGCACCCCAGCAGACCCTCATGTGAATGATTTTGAGAAACCATTCCAGGGATTTCAAATTTTCAAGCTTTTGTAGATTGTCGATAAATGCATATTTAATTGAATTAATCAGATAAAAGGGAAAAAATAGAGAAATTCCATTCATCTAATCAGAGCTCACGTTCTGTACATCAGAGCTGAGGAAACTTGTTTATATAATGAATTACTGTTCTCCAGAATTAGGGGCCACATATAGCAAAAAAGCAACTCAAAGTAGGTTTTGTTGACATGCCTTTTAGAGAGTATATAAAAAATTCTAATCATCTACTTTTAAAATTAAAAATACACTGAACAGTGTGTGTGTGACAAGGGGGATGGCTGACTAAAAAGAGGGTAAATGAGAGTTATTCCCTGGCCAACAGCAATCATCAGAGAAATACAATTCTAAGGATCACATAAAATCAAACCAAATGTAATCTGCCCCTGGTCTCAGTGTCCCCCACTCCACATGTTAGGACTGTAATTTCCCCCCCGCTACAGGAATTATGACAAATTCAGCAGGTGTGGTATTATCTACCTACTAACAACGTGCAGAGCAACACAATGTTCTCATCCTCACCTCCTTTGAGGCAACGAGAATATGATTGGGTTCTGGGGTTGTGAGCTTTCTGGGAGTCTAGGGAGCATACTTTAAATATTTATATAACATGCTATCTCTCAACTAGTCCAAAGACCTATAGAAGGAACACTGGCTTACTACTTAATGACTTTGTGAACTTGAACAAGTTCAACCACTCAGAGGCTCAGCTTCCTCAGCTGTAGAATGGGTACCCAGACCTACCTGGATTCTGGTCTAGGTGCTTTCCACTCAGCCATGATGTTTCCCCCACCACAGTGCCTAACTGAGGTTTCTGGGGGAGGATCGATATGGGGTCATTTTTGCAAAAGTGATCTGTAAGCTATAAAGCACTATGCAGATGAAGCGGATTATTATTAGTCCTTTATGCAGCCCAGCTATAAAGATGCAAAGTGGCCCAGAAAAAGAAAACAGGAGAGACAAACCCGAAATACAACATCTATAATACCTAGAACATTACCCTATACCTGGTAAGTAGGTGCTTAGTAAGTACGGAGTGAGTGAGTACAGGAAAACAGAAAGCACAGGTTTGTGCTTTTACCATACTAAGTCTAATACCAAGAAGGAAGAGACTGACCTAAAGTCAAGGATCATTCGATTCAATCATACAAACCATAATGAGCCTAAGAGCTTAAATTTAAAAGTACTCAGTACGAAAAAGCATAAATATGTGAAATGTAATCCCACCATCTGCAGGGAAATAGTTACATTCTTACCTCTTCAGTTCTTCAGATGCGTCCTTATAGGGATAACGGTACCTGGGTGAGGTTGTTGCTGTTTTCCTCTACATCTGATAGATCTGCATAATTGTCCTATCAACCTTTAAAGGAAATAAATTCTATTGAATGTTGGGTATGTGGACTTTCTCTTTTGTATCTGGAAGCCTGACTTTTAGTAATATCCTGATTTTAAGCAAACCAGATTTATCCCCCCACCCCCAACATAAACCCAAAAGGAGAATGAGGGGAAGATGAGGGAAGCAGTGACTTACTTTGTAAGACAATTCTTTACAGGATTCCTTTGTCAGTTTCTCAGAATACATAAAATGGGATTCAAATCTAAATACTATGAATTATATTACATACAACTTTTGACAACAACACCTATTTGTAGACTGAGGCAAACCCATACCTGGAAACACCAACTACAAAATTTCAGGGGAAAAATATTTTCTTCTGGTGGGCCTTAACTGCCTTTTTCCCATTGCAAATGTACTTTTATGGTGGTTAACATTTCCAAAACAGGAGTATTGTTGTTGCTGTTGTTTTTTTCTATTGTTGCAGTGAGTTTGCTTTCAGAGCCACAGAAATGCACAACTTTTAGAAAAACGTTTCCCACTGGCCACTTGCCTCTTATCCCCATGCAGTCTTTCCTACTGGACTCTTTTTCTAAACGGCCCCTGGGGCTGTCTGGTGGAACTGTAAAACCATTTTGTTCAGTTAGAATTAACTGTCTCAAAGTCCCAGAGACCACCCAGAACATGCCCAATCTTTGGCAAATTTGTGTTTCCTTAATAATTGATTAGCTGTACACTGAGTAACTGACCCAGATTTCTGGGTCTTTATTTAAAGAGGTGGGAAAAAATGGTTTGGAATATAAAAGAAGAAAATCTCTTCTCCTCTCAACAAAAATGTTTAAAATGCATTTTTTGTTTGTGGGCAGGGGCAGGACGAGAGACTTCAGTGCAAAGACCTCAACCAAGCTAAGTCTTTGAAAATGTGCAAAAGCGTTTAAACTACGTTCAGTGAACAAGCATTTACTAAAAGCTCACGCTTGCATTAAAATCTGTCCCTCCCCAAAGCTTCCCGAGTGTGGGAACTCTCTTGCCGTGGTGACGGCGGGGAACCCTGAGACAAGGTCAGCGATGGCAAGGCTGGGAGAAGACTCTCGAGGGCAGGCCCTAGCTTTTTTGCATCCTGCTATGTTCTCACAGCCTTGCCTCCCACATGTTAGGTGCTCAACAGATACTTGTGCAACTCAGTTAAAGAAAAATCCGAACTTGCCCAGTACCCGGGCGGTTGAGGCGAATCATCCAGAACGCAGGTTGATTCAGACCCACTACCTCCTCCCGTTTGCTGAGGTAACCCAGCTGCTACGGCCCCAGCAGCGGCAGAGCAACCAAGAAGGCGAGCTGCTGGACACAAGATGGAGAGGGAGCCAGAGAGGAAGAGGCTGCGACGGGAGCTAGCTGGGGAGAGGTGGGTGAAGAGAGCCCACCTGACCGCCGCGCGGGTGACCCAGGCCCGCGCTCCCATTGACAAGGAGGCCAGCGCAGTCGCCGTGAGGGGCGGGGGCAGGGCTCCCCGGAGCGCGACTCCGCCTCAGGCACCGCCCACGCCAGGCCCCGCACGCGCCCGCCCCGGGGGAGCAGTGGGCCCGAGGGTGCTGGGGGAGGGGAACCCGCGCCGCGCGCGCGCGCGCGCCGCCGCGAGCTGACGCGAGCCCGGTGCGCGCCCTTCCCCCCGCCACCCTCCCTCCCAGCCTTTCCCGGTCCCGGGGGCCCGGCGCGCGGCCCTGCTGACGTCAGCGGGCGGCTCGCGGTGCCGGGTGCGCAGAGCAGCTGGCGCACTCGCGCGCTGCGCTCGCAACCACCCCCTGTCCCCGCCTGGGTTCTGGCGCGCGCTCCCGCTCTCCCTTCATTTTTTTCCCTTCTCTCCCTGCCTCTCCCTCTCTCTTTCCTCCTCGAGCTCCCGGCTAGCCGCGACTCCCTCGCACTCTCCGTCTCTCTCCGGTTGGCTCCACCGAGCAATGCGAGCTCTGGGAGGCAGCGCCGCCGCCCGCTAGAGACCTGCCCCCCGGCCCGGCCCCGTGTCCAGCCCTGCCCAGCGCGCGGGGGTCGGCGACGGCGCTGCGGACGCACCGACGGCGGAGGACCGGCGATGCACATGCACTAGCAGCACCCCCTAACTCACTCCCTCCACACCCCGCGCCGCCGCCGCCGCCGCCGTCGCCTCCTCCTCCTCCTCCTCCTCCTCCGGCAGCAGCGGCAGAAGGACCCACCCTGCCCCCACCCCACCCTCCGCCGGCTCCGGCTGCGGCTCCATCCTCGACTATTATTCTATTTATTTTGGGTCGTGCACAAGCCTCAGTGCCTGCAGCCCGCGCCTCCCTGGGCCGCGGCCGCCTCCTCCTTCGGCTCCGGAACCCCAGACCCCAACCACCCGCGTCTCGATACCCCCAGACCCCTGCCAGCTGCCGCTAGTCTCCGTTGCTGGAATTTGTTAGCGGCGGTCTTTTGGGGGGAGTTCTGGTCTCCCAACATTTTTGTTTTCAGCCAAGGGGAGGATTTTTCCCCCTTTGAGCCAGGCTCTGCTCTCCGGGGGGGTGGGGGGTGCGCCGAGCCGGGGAGCCGTGCCAGCCGAGTCGTGCGGGCTGTGGCAGGGAAGGGGCCACCATGGGATGTACTCTGAGTGCAGAAGAGAGAGCCGCCCTCGAGCGGAGCAAGGCGATTGAGAAAAACCTCAAAGAGGATGGCATCAGCGCCGCCAAAGACGTGAAATTACTCCTGCTGGGTAAGGACCACAACTGCCATCCCCATCCCCCGACCCCGGCCACTCCGCACTTCCCTTAGCCACCTCCCCCACCCTACCCGCGCCCGGGGAGACCTGGTCCCCGAATTGGCACCACTGTGTGCCTAGGGTCGCCCACCCCCAGCGTACCTTACCCCTACTCCCCCTGTACCCCTAAGCTGACACTCACCAGTTTTTCCCCCATGTCTGTGTCCCAACAGGGGCTGGAGAATCAGGAAAAAGCACCATTGTGAAGCAAATGAAGTAAGTCCCTGTGGCATTGGGATTTGTACTTTTATTAAGAATAATTTTAAAAATCATTTTCATTACCTCGCTCATTCCACATTGCTTTCCAGGCCTGGTTTTTAATTCGTGCACACACACACACACACACACACACCCCTCGATTTGGCTCGCCTCCCCCACAACCTACGTTGGTCTGGGTCCTCCACCCCAACTCCGGGGTGGGTGGGTTTTTTGTTTGTGGTTTTTTTTGGGTTGGGGGGAAGCGCCTGTAGTTGTATGAATGACAGTGTCCGCCATATTGATCAGAACATCACACTATTGGCATGATTATGATCATTACTTCTGCTCGTGAGGTGTTTCCTGTGCCTCTCTGCCTCCATTTCAGCCTCTGTCTCTGTTTCATTCTGTCTCTGTCTTTCTCCTCCTCCCGTCTCCCTCTCATCCATAATTTCACTTTCCCCTGCTCTTCTCCTGAGGCACTGATTTTGAACTTGGCTAAAACATGGAGGGGACCCAGCCCTAGACTGAGGTGCAGGATCAAGTGTCTGCTGTTCCTGGATTTGGTGCTGAATTGGAGGCTGTGGTTTCTGCCTCTTCCCCTCCACCCTCAAGGTTGGGGGGGGGGGAGTCAGGGGAGGGGGCGTGTGTTGGGGGAAGGGAGTGAGTTTCTAAGCAGATGTGACTGGCACAGCTGTATCCAAGGCAGAGGTGGAAACGGGACGCTGGTGTGAGGCTTAATGCCCTCCTCATTGCTGCCCCCGGCCCCTCTCCACCCCCACCCTCCTAGCGTTTGCTGTCCAGACACCGTCAGTTTTCCATCACTTTGTGGCCTTTATCATTGTGTTTATTTACACTCTGCATAGGCCGTGTTCCACGTAATCTACCCACAATGCGGATTTCAGGCCCCACTTGCCGCCGCCCCCTTTTGCTTAGATATCAGTTTCCCCTCCTAATTAACTGGAGGTGGATTTGAGTGATGGTTGAAAATTAAAACAAAATGGGATATTGCTTCTCTTCCACACTTTCTCAATAAGGAGCCTCGCCCCTCCTTCCCACTTTCAGGCTGGCTTCTTGCCCACTCCACTTGGCAGTTCCTGGTGAGCCCTTGGGCAGTTTTGCTTGGGGAGGGGGTGGCCCGGGGGAAGGGGTGCGCGCCCTCGGGGCCTCCTGGCCCGGCTGCTTCCGTTGGCCTGTCAGTTCAGGACGAAGGAGTTCGTTAAGACCGTTTAGCGAGGATTCCACGTCACTTTGCTGTGACACCTTCGTGCACACACGGCTCCTAATTAAGGGTTGCTTTGCAGTGAACAAAAATGATTATATTTCAACTTGACAGAATAGCCGAAGTAATTGCATCCCGCAGGAAAACAATGGAAAATAAAAACCCCTTTCGTGGGAATGTGGGTGGGAGACGAAGCATGCTTGCGGTTTAAGAAGAACCAAGGTGCAAAAAAATCTTGCATGTGTAACAGGCATGACAAGCGGGTTCTAGGCGGCGCCATGATGGTAGGGAGTAGCGACTCGGAGACAGTCTCCCCCATCTGCTTGACATGCTCTTATTTTTGCTCGAGAGCTCCCTGAGGCTTTCTTCGCAGAGGCCCCCTCGGCTCGCCGCACCCCTCTGAGCCACGGGTAATTTGCCCTCGGGCTTCTCTGGAGCTTGTGCAACCCAAATGGATAGGGAGGCGGAGCCTGGGGAATTGCTCTTTGCAACAAGGTGCATGTTGCATCTGCCTGGAGCCCTTGCAGGTTGGTAAATGCAAGCAGCTCTACCCCCATCTCCCGAGGGGAACGTTTCAAAACTTCAGAGGTCTGTAAATCGTCAGTGGCAGGCTCAGAGCCCGGTAGAAGCCCAGCCACCGGGGGCTGGGTGAGGTTTCAGGCGTTGCGAGTGGTGGACAGCGCCCAGCCGAGGCCGGAAAAGTCGATGGAGCTCAGCTCGGCTCAGCTCGGCGCGGGCTGGGCGCGGGACTCGGAGGGACTCGGCAGTGTTCGGAGCCGAGTCGGGGCCCTGACGGAGAGAACCGAGCCTCTTCGGAAGGGGCCGAAGGCATTCGGCAACGCTCCGTGGCAGGGAGAGGAAGGAAGCGGGGCGGGGCGTTGGGGGGTGGTATGCTAGAGTCTGCAAATTAACTTTGCATCCGCGGAAGCAACACGTTACCTGCTTTCCCTGAACATGCTCCATAAATCAGGTTGATTTAATAAGAAGTTTAAAAATATGTACTAAGCCCCACAAAGGATAATGCTATCTACCTCGGCTTTTCATTCAAAGAGAGCTGAGCTCTCCCATGAGATACGTGTGCCATTTTAGAATGAAAATCCCTAATTATGTACTGGGACAAGAAGTCTTAAGGCTGTACGTCGACTTTCCCGGGAAAGTCCTATGTGTCTCATATTGCTACATATTTGGGTACACTAAGGAGGGAAAAAATGAAGCGTTTGAAGTTTAAAAGGATTAAGTCAGAAATCAAGGCATTTCTTCGCCCTGCATTTCCCCCTTTCCTCACTCCCACAGACACGTGCGATGACACCTTTTTGGAGAAAAACGGAGATTTTGGAAGTAAAACAATGAATACTTAAAAAAAAAAAAAAACTCATTACGTTGGCCGTCTTTGGGAAATAGGATATAGGTTTGATCAAAAAGTCAGTCAGAAAGGTATCTGGACCAGGTACATTTTGTTCCAAGAGACCGGAGTGAGGATTCTGGACCCTGTCCTCCCAAACCGTTCACGAATGGCAGCTTTTCCTGTGAGCCCTCCAGCTTGGCTAGAGGTAAGTCATATCAAGGCCTTGTGCCAAGCTGGATGCAGGACTTGTTTTATTAACCACAAAATGTGGGATTGATGTCACTGTATCCTAGTGACAAATTCTTTTGAATCCTCGCTTGCAGAAATGGTTTTTGCCATCGTGGCTTGACTGAGAGAGTCAGGAGAACCATGTGGAGGGTGGGGCCAATCTAGGCGGAACTTACAGAAAGCAATTCCCGACTTTCCTGTGCTCTACAAGTACTGACCAGCCTATCAGGCCATAAATATGAGGTAATTAGGATGTTGTTTTATTTCACCTAGGCAGATGAAATTAGACAATTAGAGTCCTCCTTGGGTTACGCCCTGTGAGAACCAAATAATTTCCTACTAGGGGCTGTGGTTTTAATGGCCCAGGATGTTGGATTGAGAGGAAGAATATTGGTATTCAAACATCTCTGGGCCTGTTTTATTCAGCATTTCCAGAAGAACAAGGAGCCGTTCCATCCATGTTGTTCTCATCCATGTTGTGTGCCAGTTAGAAGAAGAAATGGGCTTCCATATATGCCCATAGTAACTGCAGTTATATGATAAAGGAATGGCTGTCAGATGCTGCTTAGAACCATTAACACCCACATCAGCCTAATAACATTGCAGAGAGACTGACCTTTAAAATTCTTCTTATTGTTGCATGTTGTAAGGGGAAAGTTGCATCCATTTAAGAGATGCTACATATTAGATTGTCATTTTAAAAGTCTGATTCTCAATACTTTATTAAAAATTTCATTTGAACATAGCTTTCTTGGTTTGTTTTCCTTTGTGTATGTAATTGGGAGAGCTGTGTGTCAGATGATCCAAAACGTTTTAGAATGAATAATGATAATTGAGACAGCACAAATATAATTTTAAACGTACCATGAACAGTCAGTGGCTTTTTTTTTTTTTTTGGCATTTTAAATAATTTTGATTGATGGGGGGTCGTGACCTCACCTGGGATACAGCCTCATCATCTTTGCAGTCAATCAGTGTGGCTCTTTTAGTTTTGCAGACTACTCAAGACTTTATAAGGAAATGTCAATTTAATTACCAAAACCTTTACAAAGAAATCTCTTAAAGAATTGTATTTTATAAAGTATAGAATCAGCAGAATATCACATTAAGTGACTTCCCAGTTCTGAATAAATAGTGACACTGCTTGGACCATCTATCTGATGAAAATGTAAGCTGTGAAGCTGCTATGGGCACCACAGTTTGCCTTTATTTGAGGTGTTGAGTTTTCTGTGATGTCACATTCAGGCTGTGTCTGGAGCATTAAATGGATTTTTAGGAAGACAGTGAGTTTGAAGGTAGCAGAGAGGTATGGCGTGCTAGCTGGTAGGTTTATATAAATGAACACAGTAAAATGGAACACTTTGTATGTGCATTCATTCCCAAGGTACCTACCTGCTCAGCGCCATGTTAAAGCAAATGTAATTATTTTCCTAATGAAGATATTATTGCTCGTACAAATATCCCAACCCTTAGAATGGGATATAACTCCCAAGGCAGACCCTACCCTGTCAGGAAAGTCAGTCTTAAGAGGTCACTTGCTACCAAAAGTTGGTGGTTTTCTCTTCCCAGCTGACCCTGACCTTGTAATTAGGGTATCTACAGTTTGGTTTGGGTTCAGGGAAAGCATGCCTTTATTCAGCACTGTTTAGTGCTTACTAAGTGGCAGGGACTAGAGGAAGCGAATGGCAACTGGTAGTTATTACTCTGGGAAAGTGCAGTCATCTAAAAGGGTGTTTCCCACACATGCCCAAAGGGTCCCACATCGAGGCAGCAGTCCACTGAGAGCTACTCTCCTACATTTGTGGACTTATTATTTCTGCTGTCATCTTGTTGGCTGCTTTGCCTCCCTCCCTGCCACCTGTCTCCATGTTTATGCAAATGGATGCAACTTACTCCCTATGGAGACCGCAGTGAGCTTGAATAGAATATCAGATCAAGTAGTAGATGAGTTCTCCTTTGCTGATGGATGGTGCCCTCTCCCTCCTTACTGCTCACTGAGCTGTAAATACCAGCAGACCTTCTGCCGGAAGAGTGGCAAACATCCGCCTGATCTCCTATGGAATCAGCTGTGGAATTATTGAACCTCAGTTACTTGTTGGATTCTGAAATGGAACCTGTCTACTTGTTGAAAGGATTGTTGCAGGTTTGATTAAATGGATAAAGCTCCATGAGGGACTGACATGGCTCCAAAGGAATCCAGAAGATTGGCTGTTCTGTATGTGTCTGGTTTAGATTTACTATGCCCAGAGTCAGAGTCCTGTCTTGTTTCTTCTAGAGTCCTGTCTTGTTTCTTCTAGCACTTGGAACGCCCCAGATTATATTGTGCTTCTTAGCATGCCACATCTGCTAAAGATAGGACAAGATCAGTTATGTTTTTCAGCTGGTCACAGTACCTTTTTTTTTTTTTAAATAATATTTCATTGTGTTTTTGATGAAAGTTTACACAGCAAATTAGGCTCCCATTTAACAATTTCTATGCATGTTGTTCAGTGACATTGGTTACATGTTTTACAATGTGTCAACATTTTCATTATTTCCATTCTCGTTCTGTTTCCATTAATCTAGCTTCCCTTTACCCCCTTACCTTCTCATCTTTGCTTTAGGGTAAATGTTGACCGTTTGGTCTCATATGGTTAATTTTTACCCTATCTCTCTTAACACTGGATATTTAATATGAGTAGAATAAAAAGAACCCATTGCCATCAAGTCGATTCCAACTCATAGCAACCCTATAGGACAGAGTAGAACTGCCCTATAGGGCTTCCAAGGAGTGCCTGGTGGATTCGAACTGCCCACCTTCTGGTTAGCAGCTGAGCTCTTAACTACTGCACCACCAGGGCCCCATGAGTAGAATAAGGTCCCACTTTTCTGACATGTGCTTAAGCTCATCTGAATGCAGAGACTTGGTTCCCTGTCTCCCAAGGTCTTTTCATTCTCTCATTTCTTTTGAAGCCAGACCATTATCTGAAAGACAATGGACAAGCTGGGAGGACATGATTCCAAACTGAAAAAAACATTTTGGAAAGCGTTTCTCCAAAAATCTATGAGAAGGGCACTTCACCTCACCTTCTCATTGACTGCATCATTGGAAAGCTTGAAGGTGCTCAAATGAGCTCCATTCTAAGAATTTGTTCAAATTTGTATCACATTATCTTATTTCATCCCTCCCATCCTTGTGCAATACTGATAGAAAGGGAACCATCCAGCAAATTAGTGATTAGGATAAGGCAGAAGGGGTGGAAGGAGCAGGTAGTTTATTATTTAGACAAGAGTTTAGTGTGCTTCTCTAAAATTGAGAGGTGATTAAGAGCATGGACTCTGCAACCAGGCTGCCTGGATTCAAATCTTGGTTCTCCCACTAACTAATAGAGCCCTGGTGTTGCAGTGGTTAAGAGCTTGGCTGCTAACCAAAAGGTCGGCAGTTTGAATACACCAACTGCTCCTTGGAAACCCTACGGAGCAGTTCTGCTCTGTCTTGTATGATCGCTATTAAGTCGAAATCCACTCAGTGGCAGTGGGTTACCACTAACTAAACATGCGGCCTTAAACAAGTTACTTAACTTTTCGTGCCTCAGTTTCCTTGCCTATAAAATGGGGTTGGTAATACAAATAACTACCTTATCATGAGCGTTAAGTGAGTTAATATATGAAATGCACCCATAACCGTATCTGGAATATGGAAAGTGTTATACAAATGATGGCTCTAGTTTTCATTCCTTTGATTGACTAGTGGGTGTCACCTTCTCATATGAAGCTTGCTTCTCAAGTATGTGGGACTTAGCTGCACTGAGAGTCAGAAGGGGGGCGCTGTGGTTCTCCCCTTGCCTGCTCTCCAGCACCAGTTATATAACAACCCGTGTTGTCATAACTGATGTGACATTTTTAATGGTGCAGCTGCTTCAGCCCAAGAGGCTTCAGTGATATTATACGGAGTGGGAAAGAGCACTGGACCAAGAATCAAGACAAGTGGCTTCTACCTCTCTCCTGGGGGTGGGGGTGGGGGGGTCTCTCTTAGGGGCTTAGTTTCCTGAAAGAGTTGGGCCAAGGATACCCCAAGCTCCTTTCTTGTTCTAAATGGTCTATGAAATTGGGAATTTTATTTGTTTTCAGGGACTTGATGTCACTGATGCCATCAGTTATGGTCCCATCCCTTGGGGAGTAGGGGAACCCATGAAAGTTCTTTTAAGGCAAAGATAATCCCAGAATAGCAGCTTCAACCGCAAACTTTTTCAGCCAGGAAAGTCATAGTTCTAAGAGGCATTTTGAGAAAACCACTTCTAAACCAAACTTTTCATGCAGATGTAGTTCTCAAACCAAAGAGAAGAATCTGAAATTGTCCCTTAGGATGTTTTGGGTAGGACACCCAGGAACATATTAGAGAAGTGGTTTATCTCTGGCTTCCAGGATGCTCAGAAATGGAAGTGTCCCTGCCTTCCACCAGTGATGGCCACATGTGAAGGAACTTGCCTTGGTTAAGGTGCTAGGATCCAGGGAGTTGGGAGATTTGCAGACTAGTAAAAGGAACGATCAGGAGGACTGTGTTTTAATTTTGACTCGTTCTCTAATTTGTTTTGGAGCAGGTAATTTAGCCTCTGTGGGCCTCAGTTTGTTCATCTCTTAATTGGGATATAGGTTTTTACCTATAGGCTCAGGCCTCTTTCAAGTTTCCAGTTCTAATGCAAAGAGAAACCTCGAAATGCAGTGGGGATAGTGGGAGTATTTACCGCCCACAGCTTTTATCTGCTGAGCCATCTTTAGTTCTAATTTTCTTTACAGAGAAGAGGAAAAACATTGTGCTTTTCATAGCACCAAAAAATTAAAGTAAAATAAAATCCTGCAAAAGTAATAGTCAATACCCTGAATTTGTCCCCGTATTCACTTGATTTCCCAGTCATCTCTAGAAGCAAAGATAATGGAGAAAAGAGGAAAGGGGAAGATAAGAATAGACTCCTTGGCCAAGGATTTACCCTGAATTCTCTGCCTATGTCTTAGCCAACAGAAAGGTTTTCTGTGGAAAATTGTTGCTTGAATGGACAGCATTCCCCTGCTTTAAAATTGACCCTGGGTCACCTACCCCCAGGGTCTCAGAGCACTAATGCTTATTATACATTGTAAATTAATTAGACGTTTACACGTCTGTCTCCTTTGTTAGTCTCCACAGAGCTCCTGAAAGCAAGGATGGTGACTTTTTTTACTCATAGTACAGCACTCAGGCCAATGCCTGGCACAAAGGAGATACTAGATAAACGTCAGCTGAAGGAAAGAGAGAAAGAAATGAGGTGCATAAGGAATGCAAACTCATTTCCACATAACCAGAATAGTAATACTGAAAGCCTTTGGCAACCATGGGACATACTCAGCATTTTCAGTCCGTTATCTTCTTCATTTGTTTTTTCATATCACCCTATGAGGAAGTACAGTTACCAACTCCATCTTACAGGTGAAGAAGTGAGGCTCAGAGAAGTTAGGTGGATTATTCAAGGTCACGCAGCTTATTAAGTGACAGATGTATATTCAGACCATGATTTGTCTAATTCCAAAACCTATGCCCTTTCCATTGTAATTTACTAGACCACCACCAGTGTGGGCAATAGAGAAATGGCAGTCTGGGCTCAGTGCGCATCAGCAAATGGGATGGTACCAGTCTTGGTTGAGGTCAGGGGCTGACAGAATGGCCAGTTTGTGACAGGTGCTGGGATCCTTCTGGAGGTGGAGATGGTGCTCATCATCATGTATCACACTGATTTGGACACTAGAGTGTTCTCCAGCCACCATCTAGACAGTTCCTGAAATCATTTTCCATTCCTGCCTCAGAAGTGTGGGCTGTTTGCAGGTGACAGCAGAGAGAAGTTTCCACTGAAGGTTTTGGCTTTGGTGGAGGCAGGTGGCTTAGAGAAGACTGGGGAAAGACAGAAGAGTAGGTGATCCACCCAACTATCCATCTATTGTCCATAAATGTGTAGTGAATGCCTACTGTGTGCTAAGCATATATATGATACCATGGAGGGAGAGAGGAAGGTCTCAGTCTCTGCCACTGAGGAACTCACAGTCTAAAGGGAGCTACATGAAAAAGTCTCTTATATTTCAGGGGAGAGAGTGCCACAATGCATGTAGGCACAGAATGCTGTGATAGAACAGAAGAGGGCACCGACTCCAGGCAGGAAGCCTAGGGAGGTTTACCAAGAGAAAGTGGCATCTGGGTTGAGTCTTGAGAAAAGGCTGTAGCTAGCCAGGTGGAAAAAGGGAATGCCAGGCAGAGAGACTAGCATGTGCAAAGGCACTGTTGTATGTCACCGCATGGAACATGCTGGGGATGTAATTTGGTTTGACTAGAGCAAGTCATGTAAGAAGAGTGTCAAGAACTGAGGGATGAAAGATGAGAGGGAGGCCAGATACTGAAGGGCCTTGTCTATTGTGCTAAGATTTTGGATTTTTTTCTAAAGATAATGAAATGCCACCAGAAGGTTTTAAGGAAATGGGTGGCAGGATCAGTTTGCACTTTAGAAAGATCACCTACAAGGACTGGAGGGAGTTGGGTCTAGAGGTTGGGAGACCAGATAGAAAATTACTTCTGTGATCCAGGTGGGAAATAATTAAGAACGAAATTAAAGCCATGGTCTTCGGGGTAGAAAAGGGGGACAGATGCAAGAGATATTTAGGTAGTGGAATAATTAAACTTATTTGATGATCAATTGGAAGGGCATAGAGGAGGAGCTAAATTTTAGGTATATAGCCAAGAATGAGTCCAGAATTCCTGGTTTTGACCACTGGTGGGAGAATGCAGGAGGAGGAGGGAAGACTTGGGGAGAAAGATGATGACTTAATGTGGTGACATTGAGTTTGAGATTCTTGTGGCTCATCCAAGTGGAGACCTTGGAAAACAGTTGGATATGTGGGTTAGGAGGTAGGGAGGCACCTGGGGAAAGAGTAAATTTGGAATTCTGTGGTGCTTGTGAGCAGTGAGAGCTATAGCTGTAGGTAATTAGCCTCACCAGGCTGAGTGAGAAGGGAAGAGAAGGTGGAGGATACATCCCCCACCACACACACAGCCCAGCTCCAGGAAAGGGGAATAACTTAGGAAGAGGAATCTGCGAGGGAAACTGAGGAGGAGTGATTTGAGAGATGGAAAAGAAAAACCAAGGCAGAGCAGAATCATGAAAGCAAAGGAAGGAAAAGAATTTCAAAAAGTTGAGCAAGTGGTTAGCTGAGGCAGATATCACAGGGGTTAAATAGGATGAAGACTGGCAGGTGTCCATTGGACCTGGCCGGTTATTGGTGACCTTGTCGAGCAATTTCAGTGGAGTGGTGAGAGAAAAGCCAGATTGCAGAGGGAGTTAAGTGAGTGGGACTGAGGAAGTTGAGGCTGTGAATGGATATCCCTCTAAAAGAAACCCAGGCTGTGGAATGAAGAGGGAGGTGAGAGGTAGGGAGGGAGAGGGGTGTGGGGTCCAGGGAGGATGTTATTTGTATTGCTCATTTGGCTACCATGGAGGGACTTGGATCCATTGAGAAGCTGTAAAGAAAGAGCCCAGAAGGAGGGAGAAGCTGAAGGTACAGGAAACAGGAAGTGGTTGAAGGAGCAGAGCCCTTCAGAGGATGGACAGAGAGAGAATACAGTGTGTGGAGGGATGGCCTGATCTTGAGATGAACGCACATCTCCTTTTCTGATGCTGATAAACCAAAAAAACCAAACCCGTTGCTGTCAAGTTGATTCCAACTCATAGCAACCTTGTAAGGACAGAGTAGAACTGCCCCACAAGGTTTCCAAGGAGTGGTTGGTAAATTCAAACTCCTGACCTTTTGGTTACCAGCCGAGCTCTTAACCACTAATGGGAGGGCAGTGAGGATGGGGATCATATAGAGAAATTTGGGGGTGGAATGGTGAGGACAGGAAGCTGAGGGAGCTCCTACCTTAGCATTTCTTTTTCTCGGTGAAGTGGGAGGAATTAAAAAGCAGCTGTGCTCATTTACTAGCATACTAAAGACTGGTAAGCTTTATCCAGTTCAAACCATTCATTTATTCATTTATCTAATACTTATCTAGCACACCTATTATGTGCTAGGCACTGTTCTAGGTGCTTGAAGATTCAGTGGTGAACATGCCAGGTCCCAGGGGAATCAGGCAGTAATTTCCTAAACAAATCATTGGACACAGTAATTGCAGGCTATGAAAAAATTTCTGGAGGCACACCTTTGGGTGTGGCCTTACACCAGTTGCTGAGGGGTCCAATTCCTTCTCTCAAAGAGTTGAATCAGTTGGAGGAGACAAGTCAGAGCCCTGAGGGCACGAAAGAGGCAACAGATGAAATTGTATTTGGAGGAGGATTGCTCAGGATTAAGCTTGGAGGGAGCTAGGTGGAGAAATGGGAGTTCAGTGGACACTCATTGTTTTGATCTGTCTAGCCTCACTCACTCCAGGCAGTCCCAGTGGAGTGCCTGTCCCTGCCCTCTGCCACTGGAAGATAGAAGTGGGCTGGTGACTCGGGCTTTCCCATTCACAATACCCCATTCTCCTGGCCACAGTGATTGGTCCAGGGATGGGCATGTGACTCAAGCCAGGCCAATCAGAGTCCTTCTCTGGAATTTTATAGTCATCGTGAGAAAGAAGTTGCTCCTTACTGGGCTGAAATGATAAAAGCCTGGAGCTGTATGTGACCATGTTTCCTCACCCTCATTCCACTCTGCAATGAGAAAGCTTGCTTATTATGGGAGAGACTGAGGCTTTGAAAGATTGTGTGTGGGGGAGGGGGTGAGTGAGGAAGGGAATGGGAAGAAGAGAGAAATCCAGTGAGACATCTGACAATATTATTGAAGTCTCTGAAACCAACTCTGTGGACCTGACAATTATGTGAGCCAATAAATCCCTTCTTTCACATAAACTAATTTGATCTGGAATTCTGTCCCTTACAATCAAAATCATCCTGACAAAAAGGGTAAGGCCTTCCATGGAGAAACAGTGTGCGCTAAAGCACAAAAAAAAACAACAAAAAAAACCCAAACCCATTGCCATCGAGTCGATTCCAACTCAAAGTGACTCTATAAGACAGAGTGGAACTGCCCCATAGGGTTTCCAAGGAGTGACGGGTGGATTTGAATTGCTGACCTTTTGGTTAGCAGCTGAGCTCCTAACCACAATGCCACCAGGGTTCCAAAGCACAAAAGCAGGACTCATACATACTGGTTAGGGGGTAGTGGGCAATCTCCTGTGACTGAGGAATTGGGGGTTCATATGAGAAGTGATTGGAAAGGAAAATGGGCTAGGTTGTGGGGTGTCATCCTTTGCTAACGTGTATATACTTTAATTTGAATATAGTAGGGTACCAAGTCAGGAGAACTTGAAGAAGGGAGACCCAAGAGGAGGCTTAGGAGTAGAGAGAGATTTTTGTAGTCTGAACTAGAGAAGGAAACTCTTAATGAGGAGTTGGATGAGGGAGAAATTTTGGAGGCATAAAACATGAGACTTCATGTATAGTAGAATGTGGGGAGAAGGGAGTAGAGAGAAATTTTTGACCTGGTGATAGAGTTTAGTTATGCCCCCAAGTCAGGAAGTGAGGTAGCAAAGGAAAGATGGCAAGTCAAACAACGGGCATGAATTTCAGATCCCTGCAGGATGACTATCTAGAAATGTTCAGCTGCTTGCTTGGAAAGTAGTTCTGGTTTTCAAAGAGAGGTCAGGCCTGGAACGAGAATTGGGCTCAATTGCATTGTGTGGTAGGGCCATGAGAGTGGAGGAGATGTCCTTGAGGTGAGTATGCAGACAGAAGGGATTCTTGGTCCTGAGGAGGAGCCCATCATTGTGGAGATCAGCAGTGGAACCTGCCTTCCATGGAGCAACGGGTAGCTCCACTTGAGCAGTGGGGCTGGCAGACAGAGGAGTAGGAGAACGTGTAGAACCCTGTGGAACCTGCCCACATGTGGAAGCTCTGGGTGAGCAGCAGGGTTCTGTTCTGTGGCATTCCTAAGTTAGATAAGGACTGAGAAAAGGCCATCATATTTGGTGACTGAGGCTATTACTGGCCTTTGAAAAAGCAGTTTCAATGAAAGGAAAAAGGATAGAAGCCAAACTCAAGAAAATTTTATGGTAGAAATGTCTGGACAAGGCATCAAGAAAACGAAGTTCTTAGCTCTGTCTCTGTTTGGCTTGGTGGCCCCAGGCAAGTTCTTTAACTTCTCTAGGACTCTAAGCCCTGATGGTGCAGTGGTTAAGCCCTTTGCTGCTAACTGAAAGATCAGCAGTTCGAACCCACCAGCAGCTCCATGGGAGAAAGATGTGGCAGTCTGCTTCTGTAAAGATTTACAGCCTTGGAAACCCTATGGGGCACTTCTGCTCTATCCTACAGGGATGCTATAAGTCAGAGCCGACTCAACGGCGTTTTTTTTTTTTTTTTTTTTTTTTTTTTTAATCCCAGCTCTGTCTCTATTTAGCTTGGTGGCCCCAGGCAAGTTCCTTAACTTCTCCAGGACTTAGTATTTTCACATATAAAATTAGGAAACTGGACTTAATGATCTCTAAGCTTCTGCTCAAGTCTTGAGGTCATAATTTAAATCTTGCTGTCCAACAAAACAGATGTTCTTGGGGCAAAGAATTCCCTGCCTTCTCCCTTGGCTACCCCCAACTGAGGTAATAAATTATAACAAAATTAAGCTTTCAGAACTCTAGTGCTAATTAAGGAAGAAAACTGGGACATCAGCTCAGGGAATTGTGGACACCAATCTGTTTTGCACCCACACGTACTGTCCACCAAGAGTGTGAAGCCCTACATGGTAGGAATTTGTCTCATAATACCGTCAGATTTTCCAAGGCTGGAGTCATGTGCTGCTCTTCTACAGGGAGGGACGCTGAAGATGGTTTCAGAGGACAAAGACAAAACAGCCTCTGGGGTCCTCCTCTCCCTAAATCTATGTGAATAGAGGAAGGAAGGCTTGTGAGCCTGAGCTGCCTGTGTGGGTAAGCTCCAGCCAGGGCAAGTGAGCTCCAGCCAGGGCAAGTGAAGAAGAGCTGGAGGGACCCATGATTCAGAAAAGGGACAAGCTCAAAGGCACCAGTGGGCAAGGGTAGGAGAGATGCCTGCTCTATGTCCTGTCAGTAAGGGACTTTGGGGAAGGGATAGTAGAATGGCAGTGGGGAGAGACTGGTTCTGTGTTGTGGCCATTCCCTGCCATCACCTTTTTTTCCCATGTGCTACATAAGGCCTGTTTCTTCTGTGAATCTTTTCCTTAAAGTTTCAACCACGTGGACTTTGCCATTCCCTAACTTCTTTGGCACATATTTGTTCATACTACAGATACCAATGGAAGACCAACCATGTGCCGTGCACTTTCTAGTTTCTAGGAATAGATCCCTGAATAAGACAGAAAAGCTTCCTGCCTCAAGGATCTTAGAGTTTTGAAGAAGGGAGATGGACTAAGTAAATGAATAAGCAAGGCCATTTCAGAAAGTGATAAGTATTCTAATAGAAGAAATCGGGATTAAATAATGGCAAGTGGTTGGGGGAGGTGAGGGATAAGAAAGCTGTTCAGGGAAGATCTGAGGAAGAAGGAATAGCAGATGCAAAGCCCCTGAGGCAGAAATGAGTAAAAAGAAGGGCAGTGAGCTGGACCATAAGGAAGGAAAAGTGATGAGAAATGGAATCAGAGAGGCAGGTAGGAGTGGATATGCAGGGCCTGGTGGCCATGGAGAGACGTTTGGGTTTCATTCTGAATTGCCATGAGGAGGACATTGGAGAGTTGAAGCACTTGACCTGACTTTGTATTGAAACGATCCTTTCGCATTCTGGAAGAGGCAAAACTATAGGGACAGAAATTACATCATATCACTGGTTGCCAGGGGTGGGGGAGGGGAGAGATTGACTACAAAGGGGCACAGAGGACTGTTTTTCAATTGATGGAAATGTTCTATATCTTGACTGTGATGGTGGTTACGTGACTGTATGTGTCATCAAAACTCATCAAACTATATTCCTAAAAAAAGATGAATACTGTAAGTAAATTGTACTTCCATAAACCTGGCTTATAAACTATACATTTTTTTAATTAAAAAAAGAATTACAGTAAGCCTTAGCAAAATCCCTCTGGCTGCTGTACGGAGGATGATGACAGAAGCAAGCATGGAAGCAGGGGGACCATGGCATAGTCCAGGCAGTACATCCGCTCACTCCTTTTCTTACAGTGTAGCCTGGATTATATGCCGTTCCTGGTAGCTTCCTTTGTTTATTGTTGTATACTCCTCATTTTCCTGTTTACTTAGCTTCCCTTCACAACCAGTTTGTAAGCTCAATGTGGGTAGGAACCATCTGCTTCTTTTGTGTGGGCCCATGGTAGGTGTTTAGCTTATATGATTTTCCTTACATTTGGATGGCGCTTTAAAGTTTACAAGCCGCTTCTACATCTATTACATCCTCTGAGCCTTACGACAGTCTGTCAGGCTGCACAAACATTATTGTGTCCCCATTATTTAGATGGACAGGTGAAAGAAGCCAGTGCAGCGCTATCAGGGAAGCATGAGCTTTGGAGATCTTGGCTTTGCCATTTGTTGGCTAGCAGTGCGATTTGGGGAAATTATTCAATCTCCCTGAACTTCAGTTTCCTAATCATTAGAAAGAGAAAAAAAAAAAAAAGAACCACATTGCAGGTACATTGTGAGGATTAAATGAGGCAACACAGCTAAAAGCATTTAGCATTTAGTTGAAATTCACTACATGGTAGCTGTTTGTGTCATTTTTACTATCAGAGAAGAAATTTAAGTGATTTATTTAAGGTGATGTGGCCAGGACAGAGCCTAGTTTTTCTGACTCCACATATGGCTCTCCTTCCATCCTACCACTCAGTAATTCTTACTAGTTATCAATTGATTAGTACAGGGCTAACTACTTTTTTTTTTTTTTTTTTAACCAACTCAGATCCATTAATACAGCCTTTGATTAATTCAGCAAATATTTATGGAGCACCCACTGTGTGCTCAGCACTGTGTAAACACAAGATATAATGGTGAACCAAAACAGGTTCTGTCTCTTCCCCCAGGGGCGAATAAGCCCTTATAGTTAGTATTACAGCCAGATAAGAGCTGCTATGAGATAGTTGGAGGATGCTGAGGGGTCATCTAGCTTGGTTTGAGGGCCTGGGAAGACTTCTTGGAGGAGGTAACATTTAAACTGTCTTTTCTAAAAAGACATTTTTGTTGTGTCATAGATCAATATACATACAAACTATGCATTGATCTAATATATTTAACAAATGTTTTTCAAAAAGCAATCACTTATGTAACCATAATTAGGTTTAAAAAAAAAAACTAGAACATTGCTAATACTCAAGAAAGCCAAAAAAACGCCGTTGCTGTCAAGTCAATTCCGACTCAGAGTGACCCTATAGTAATATGAGTAATACTCAAGAAGGTCCTTAAATATCCCTTCTTAATCACAGCCCCTTTTTTACCCCCCATTACCTCACCTTTATGATAAAAAAAAAAAATTGCCCCTATCTTGTTTCCTTGCTTTGCTGTAGATTTTACCACCTAGGTATGCATGTCCCTAATGATATAGTTTAGTTTTGCCTAATTTTGATATAATTGGAATAATACCATATATATTATCTTGCCTCTTTCCTTCAACATTGTAATATTCATCCAAGTTGTTGTATGTAGCTGTAGTTTGTTCATTTACATTGCTATATTCTAGTGTATTTTATGAATATAAATTTTCTATGTATAGAATATTTGTGAATATTCGTGAATATGCTGTATATTGTTCACCTCATTGCAACGGTATTCATTATTATATACTAGCTATGACTATACTGCAATATATTTATCCATTCTACTGTTGATATGCCTTTGGGTTATTTTGAGTGTTGGGTAATTATGAAGAATGCTGCTATGAATACATATATGAGTACATATGTGAATACATATGTGAGTACATATGTGAATACATAAGTGAGTACATATGTGAATACATAAGTGAGTACATATGTGAATACATATATGAGTACATATGTCATGGGACACATGCATTTGTGAGGGGTTCTTAGAAGTTGAATTACTGGGAATATTCAACTATACTAAAAAATGCTACATTGTTTTCCAAAGTGGCTATACCATTTTACACTCACACTAGCAGAGACTGTTTTTCCAAATGCTTGCCAATATTTGGTGTCATCGGACTCTTTAATTTTTGCCAAAATAATTGAGTAGTAGTATCTCATTGCAGTTTTACTCTATGTACTCTAGATTGCTAGTTAGGTTATTTATTGGACAGTGTTTTCTCTTTGATGAAGTACCTGTTCTTTTGCTACTTTTTTTATTAGGTTGTAATTTTCCCATTAATTTGTAGGAGTTCTTTTTATGTTCTGAATACTAGTCCCTTTTTGGTTTTATTCATTAAAAATATACTTCTAATTCTCTGGCTTTTCTTTTCACTTTATTAATGGTGTATTGTGATAAAGAGAGGTCCTTATTTTTAATTAGTTGTATTTTTCAGTAATTTATTTTTTTGTGTCCTGTTTAAGAAATCCTTCATTATCTTAAGGTAACAAAAGCCATGTTTTTTTTTTTTTTTTATCTCTTCAAAGTGCTTTGAAACTTTTTCCTTTCATACTTAGGTGTTTCATTCACCTGTAGTTGATTTTTGCATATTGTGTAAGAGAGGGGTACAGTTTTATTTTTTCACTGTGGTGGAACCTCATTTGTCCCAGCACCACTTATTGAAAAGGCCATTCTTTCAGTCACTGTTCTATAAAGCCACCTCTATTATGAGTGTAGTGTTTATATATGCAAGAATCTGTTTCTTGGCTCTGTAGTTCATTCCATTTGGACTCTTTGTTCTTATGTCGATACTACACTGCCTCACTATAGCTTTACAACATGTGTTAATATTTGGCTTGCCAAATTGCCCCTATCTTGGTTATCATCTTCATGAGTGTCTTAACTGTTCTCAGCCCTTTGTGTTTGCATATAAATGTTAGAGTCAGCTTATATTACACACACACACACACACACACACACACACACACGAAAGCACACATACACAGCCTGTTAGTATTTCTTTGAATCCACAAATCTATTTGGGTAGAGTTAACATCTGTAAACCTTGGGTCTTCATGATCTATGACCATGTTAAGTTTCATCCTTTATTTATCAATATATAACTATATCTCAAGAAATATTTATAATTTTTTCCCATAGAGGTCTTAAATACTTTTTTTTATTAGATTTAGAGCTAATTCTTATTTATAATGCTCTTGTAATTGCATTTTGTATCCATTGCTGGTATATGGAAATACAGTTGGTTTTTGCATATTGATTTTATACTCACCAACCTTCCTTCGCTTATTAATTCTAATTACGAGGACTACAGAGAGGAGTGACAAGTCTAGGTTTCCACGGCTCGTTAGTAACAGAGTAAGACTGAATGTTGAATGTGGTCCTGTTTCTCCTTTACTTCCCAAGGGAGACTATTCAGGAAGGACTGGGGGAAGCCAATTCGGGAAAGGGAAATAACATTTATTGAACGTATTATTTAAGATGCTTAATATACATGATCAGTTTAACCCTCACTGGAGTGAGTTATTGTTGTCCCCGTTTCATAGATGAGAAAGTGCAATTCAGAGAAGGAAAAACTTGTTCAGGGTCACACATTTCTACTGCCACCCCCTCCCCCCAATCATCACTGAGAGGACATTCTAGAATTGGAGGACCCCTGTTGGTCTGGCATGCATACACCAGTCTGCACACCTGTGTACTCAAGTTTAGACACTCCAGAGCTCCCCGGGCCTCCTAGCCTGGACCATGCAGTCTCCCAGGGCCACTGCCCTGTGCAGATCTGGGGCTGCCTGTCATAAAGCTGTAAACAGCATCTTTGGACGCACGCAGGCCTGGCTACTGTCAGCTCTTGGATTGACTTCCTACTCAAAGTTATGAGTCAGTCTCCTGTTCCCCTACATCGTTCCCTCCCCACAAGGAAATTAGTTGACAACTTGTTGGGTTCTAGGAACCAAATTAGGATCTGCCCTGGGCATCTTGTTTCAGTCCTGACTTGAAAATATGGCTGAGATTTTACAACCCTGCTTTGTTAATACAGTGGATCAGAGAGAATTTATGGTTGCAGTCCTTCCCAGCAACCCCCAACCCCATCTTGCTGACTGCGGGGAGCTGCCTGCATGCAAGGAGGAGGTCACGGATGCTGGCTGTGTTTGTGAACACAGCCTGGCAATGCTCTCTTCAGTATGACAGCTTCCTACCCTGGAACATACAGCCCTTCCCAGGGAGACTGTAAATTATGCAACTCCAGAGTTAGATAATGAGGAGTAATGGGGAAAAGAAAGGGACAGTCTGTAGACTGTAGCCAGGGCCTGAAGTGTGAGTGTGCTACTGCTACTCGGCAGTGCACAGGAGGAAGGCCTGTCACAATGCTGTTTGTGAGAGAGTGTGTTCCTTTCGGAAAGTGTTAATGTTCTTTTCAAGCCCTGTTTATCAATTCAGGAAGAGTTTTAGAAGCTAGGAGGGACATTTACAAAATAAAGTAGTCATATGATGTTACCAAAAGTAATTGAGTGCCATACACAGTATTTAACCTTTGTCCTGTTGGCCCCAATTCTTCATTTTTCATCATAGCTTTGTGCTGAAAATCAGGGATGCCCCTAAGGGCAGCTGATGTGCAGACTATTTGCCACCACCCCACCCTCAAATGGTCCTGGAATGCAATTAACTCTGCTGTGATATGCTTTATGTAATTTTCCTGTCTTTTCACTTGCTGTCATCTGTCATGTCTTACTGCTTTCAGTGTTCCTGTTTCAAGCGTTACTCCTCTTTTGCCCTTCTCTTTTTCTACTCTGAGTCTGCTATGGCCTGGGAAACTGTGGCTGAGCTTGTCACAATAGTATATAAAGAATAGGATACAAGTGAGAACCTGAGGGTCTCTTCTGACAGAGTGCTTGGGCTTTAGTACCTGAATGTTTCTGTATTCCTATCTACCACATGGGACCGAGTATGTAAAAATGAATCTGCAACTGTGAAATGCTGTACAAATGTAAGTGATGGTGATAAGGTTGCTGTTGTGCTGTTTGACTGCTCAGAGTTCTTCATTGTCCTTCCTGGTTCCTGGCAGGGTTTCCACTCACAGAAATTGCTGGACAAGTAGCTCCCAGATAAGAGCAATGTACTGTCATTTGTTAAAAAAGGATATTGGACTGGTTTTAGCAGCAGGGAGGCTGGTGTGAAGACTTTCTGTTGCAAAAGTGCTGGTCTGGCCCTTTCTGTGAAAAGACACGGGCACACGGTGTCAGGCTGCCTGACGGACAGGGAAGTCCCAGAAACCCTGCCCAATGGTAGGCACCATGGACACTTGCTCACCTTCAGGAGAACTGAAGGTTACTCAGCTACGCCGGGCTAGACCCAGTTGCTACCTTTTAATCAAGATGTGCCCTAGCAGATTCTTCCATGGAAAAGGGAATGTAAATTTGGCTGTTTTCAGATGTTTATAACCCTCACACTAAAGTGTTTGAAGCCATTTGGTTAAAATGCTTTGCACTAACATTGTTCATTCATTTTTTTACTCTGAAGATATTTATTGAGCTCCTACTATGTGCGAGGCACTTTTTAGATGTTGGAGCTGAGCAAAACACAAAATCCCTACCCTCTTGAAGGTTCTTTCGTCCTAATGGGGAAGACAGGCAATAAACAGATAAGTAAAATACATAGCTTGTCAGCTTGTGATAAGTGCTGTGGAGAAAAATAAAGTAGGGAAGGGGGACAGGGGATGGAGAGGAGATGTTACATTTTTCTAAGTGGTCAAGGAAGGCCACAATTGAGGAGGTGAAATAAGAGCAAAGACTTGATGGAGGTAAGGGAGCCAGCCACATGTGTATCTGCGGGAAGAGTGTTCTAGGCAGAGGGAATAGAAAGGTCAGAGGCTCTGAGTCAGGGGTGTGCCTGGTATGTCTGAGGAGCTGTCGGGAGGCTTGTGTAGCTGAAGTCCCAGGTGAACTGGAAAAATGTCACCCTCATGGGGTCAGGGGTTCAGAGTGTGGGCTCACCCAAAAGCAGGGGTGAGAAAAGAACACCCCACATGCCCCTGTGTAGGCCTCTCTCTTAGTGTACTGATTGCATTATTCCCCAACAAGGTCAGCTTCTGTGAGGGGTGGTCCCTAATGTGAAGGAGGCATTCCTGGGTGATGCAAACAATTAAGTGCTCAACTGCTAACTGAAAGGTTGGCATTTGCAGGCCACCCAGAGGCACATCAGAAGAATGGCCTGGCATTCCACTTCTGAAAGATCAGCCATTGAAAACTCCTTGGAGCACAGTTATACTCTGACATACATGGGGTCACCATGAGTCGGAATCAACTTGATGGCAGCTGGTTTAATATGAATGGAAGGAGCTCTTCCATGAGTGAAGTGGGTTGACACTGACACAGCCTGAAGGATCAGTCATTTCTGGTTGGTCCTTAGAAGACAGTGTCAGGCTGCCTCGTCCTGCTGGTCTCCTAGTAGTAGAGGCTCTCATCGCTTCCCAGTTTGCCCTGGCTCCGCTGCCTGCTCTCGCATATCACCATTACCAGACTATGAGCACCAAGGCTTGAACAAGGAGACTGGCCTACAGACCTCATTCAGGGTTGCTGACCCAGTGTGGCCTTGGCCCTGGACATACTTGACGAGGAAGTCTGGGGTCTGGGTG
Organism: Dugong dugon; assembly: GCA_030035585.1. NCBI lineage: Eukaryota > Metazoa > Chordata > Mammalia > Sirenia > Dugongidae > Dugong > Dugong dugon. The sequence continues at coordinate 62,466,657 of CM057478.1, read as the reverse complement.
CAGATCCCTGGAGCCAGAGCCACAGGGCAGGTCCTCAAGTGTAGCCTGAAAGCCTAGTGGTATACAAGTGAACAAAGTAAACATGTATGTCAATATGTTTATTTTAACATGTTTTAGGACAAAATGTCCTTAACACATCCAAACCATGGCTTTACAGATACTGTTGCCTAGGACGAAGTTAAAGTAAGCAGGACATCTTTGAAAAATAAAATAAAAATCATGAAGGGTTGCAAAAATATGATGTTCAGGCAGTGCTAACCTAAAACCTGCTCTCAGCACCGGGGAGATGATTTCTGACCGGGGATCCCTGCCCTCTCCATGGACGAGAGAGTGCCTTGGAGGAGATTCTCCTCCACCATTTGGGGAGGTAATAGCAGTCTCTCTGTCCCATCCCCAGGTCCATGACCAGCCTCATTATTCCCCTTAAGTCTTCTTCCGAACACTTGCCTACTGGGTGTATCTGTCCCAATGCCTGCCCCTGACCTGAGCCCACTCACTACCCTCCCAGGCCTCAGCCTTTCTCTGGGTCTACTGCATAGGACTCCTCAGCTGTCTTCCAGAAATGCTGTCTTGCTGTTCACTGCCCTGCTCAGTCACCTGAAATTGCTTCCTTTCACGCTCTGCAACGGGTCCGGAACCCTCCTTGGCTTTTCCAGCACACCATGGTCCAGCCCACCACACGGATCATGAGTTGTCTCCTACTCCACAGAATGCCTTCCCTCTGGCGTTGCCCACGCTCCTGCCTCCATATCTGCCTCCGTGCCGGATGCCGAGGCAGGCTTCCTCCCTGCTCTTCTCCTGCAGATCTGGCCTCCGAGGGCCAGCTCAAGTCTCACCTGCCCCATGGGGTGTTGTTCTGGACGCCAACCCACACTGGTATCCGAATTACTGTATGTGATGTCTGCACCACAACCATTAGAGCATTTTATATGCTGTTATGGTCCCATAGAGCTTACCCCTTTGTTTATCTGGGTGTTATAGGCACACAAGTATATGCACATGCACTATTACCCAGAACAGTCTTGCTCACTGTAAGCCTAGCAGAGCTCTTCCCATGAGCTATTTGAAGAGAAGCAGTATCAGCATGATGGTAAAGTGCATTCGCTTTGGTGTCAGCCTTGCCTGGTGTGAATCTGCCCATGCTATGTTCTAGCTTTGTGACCTTGGGCGAGTAGATTGCAGGATTATATGTAACTATGTAGAAAGTATTTAGCCCAGTACTAGGCACATACTCAAACCTACTGCCATCGAGTCGATTCTGACTCATAGCGACCCCATAGGATTTCCGAGGCTGTAAATCTCTACAGAAGCAGACTGCCACATCTTTCTCCCATGGAGCCACTGGTGGTTTTGAACCCCTGACCTTTCAGTTAGCAGTCAATCACTTTAACTACTGCACCACCAGGGCTCCTTACTAGGCACATAGTGTGGGCTTAATAATTTGTAGTTTTGTTATTGTTCACAAATGGGCAAATGTGATATGTGTAGGACCTGTTTCCTCATCTGGGCTGTAAACCTCCTGTGGAAGGAATCCCAATTCATACTTCTGTTGTACTTCATAAGCCGAATAGGTCCACAGAGCACAGTGAATATTCACGGTAAATTTACATGATAAGTAGAACAGCCTATTTACACTGTTGTGGGTTTTCTCATAAATTGACTGTTAGGCTTAGATTTTTTTGCATGCTGATATAAAATTTCAGTATACATATATAATATGCCCTGTTTGTGTATTTGGATCCCCAGTAGATTAAGAATTGTTGAGACTATTAAACCACAGCTCTTTATGGAGGACTTACTGTATGCAAGGAGAGGGGAGGGGTATGCTCCCCATCCTCCGGTTGAGAAGACTTCCATCTCTGACTGCCCCCATCTCTTTCTCCACTGCCTAGACCTGTACCTCTGCTCCCTTCCCTACAGATCTTGGGTTTTCAACTCCTGCAGGCATGAGGACCAGGTCTGACACAGGTCAGCAAATGAGTTTGTGGCAGGGCCACATTGCTAAGCCCATCCTTGCTTACCCTCATTTCTACTGCTGGGGCAGAAAGTCTAAGAGACCTATCTTGATCTCAACAGTGGTTATACATCTATAAAAAAAAATAATTGCACTATACACTTAAGATATATGTGTTTTACTCTGTGTAAATCATCTCATTTTTAAAAAGATAATAGTATTTTTTGTTGAGTAAAAGAAGGCCTAGGAAATTAAGCAATATCCCTCTGAGTTCACATTCTGTGGGGAGCAGGAAGGTACTCTATGTAGGGGTGGTGTTTGAACCCTCAAAAGAGAAGGACATGCCCCAGACATGGGGCATGTCCTAGCTTACCTGCTCAACTGCTAGGCATCTGCCATCTGTGAACCTCCCTCCCCTCCACATTTATACCTGGGAGATGTCCCAGCACCCACTTTAGACGCCCTGAACTGCCCAGTACACTGAGTTCATGGCCATGGCCGATCCTTCAGCACAAACCGGCCTGCTGTCATTGTGAAGCACTAGGATTCAAGTTCAGTCTCTGCCACTAACAGGCCATGAATCAGCAAGTCCTTAACCCTTCTAAGCCTCCAGTAGTTTCCCCCCAACCCTGTAAAATGGTGGTAAGATATGCTTTATCAGTATGATATGGTTGCTAGGAAGATCCAATGAGATAATGGCCCTGAAAGTCTTATAGGGCTATAAAATATAAACTATCTACACAGTGTACCTCAAGCTCAGTTTAATGCCACCAATTTTTGAGAGCCACAGGGCTTTGAGAGGCAGTAAAAACTATGTAGCTGGCTATATCTAGCTGCAAGGGTGGCCAGGAGAGGTGGTCTCTATCCTGGGTCACCATGTATCCAATTAAAATTCAGTGGTTCCTTCTGGTGGAATGGGGGAGAAATGATATAGTGGTTCAGCCTGCAGGCTCTAGAGGCAGACTGCCGGGGTTCATTGATCCTGGCCCTGCCACTTTCTAGTTATATGATCTTGGCAAGCTACTTATCCTCTTGATGCCTCACTTTCCTCACTTGTAAAATGGGGATAATGACAGTTACCCTCACTGGATTGCACTGGGGATTAGATGAGTTAATCCAGGTAAAGCAATAGGCTGAGGGCTCAGTTTTGCAGCTAATAGTACCATGGGCGAGGCTCTCTGCTAAGCCTTGGGAGGACGTCTTTGTTGGGAAGAACAGGTCTCGTTTGAATATGACTTCTCCATGTGGCACTTTATTTTCCAAGACTTGGGGCTTGAGGTTGATAATTTGCTGTATTTCATTAAGGTTTTCCATTCTGAAACCTTTCAGCTTTTGTGTTCACCTAATAAAGGCTCCGTGTGACATGCCCTTGCATTCAGAGTTTTGCTGTAGCATCAATTGTGAGCTCTCTTTGATTTACAGTTCAGTGAAAAAGTGACAGACTGGACATTCTTGTTCAATTCAAGGTGATTGCTGCACAGTAATTTTTAACAGGACACCAGATTAAGTGAAACACTCACAGTGAGGTGGTTTGCATATTAAACTCAGGACAGTGGTTATATAGTCCCACATCTTTCTGAGTCTGGATTCTAAACATACAGATACCATAGTGGCTTCTATGCTGCTTAAGAGGGGAGGAAACCCCTATCATTAGTCAAATGTTGACTCTTTCTCCATGTAGTTTATTTTAAATAGGTATTTGTGAAGCCCTGGGGTAGGCATTGTAAGGGAATGCATAGAAGGGGTACCGAAAAAAAAACCAAACCTGTTGCCATCAATTCTGACTCATAACTACTCTATAGGACAGAGTAGATCTGCCCCATAGGGTTTTCAAGGAATGGCTGGTGGATTCGAACTGCTGGCCTTTTGGTTAGCAGCTGAGCTGTTAACCATTGCACCACCAGGGCTCCAGAGAAGGGGTAAAGGGGCCACATTTGTTGAAGACCTGCCAGGTGCCAAGGGTTTTACATTATGTAGAGATTCTTTAATCATCAAACATTACACCATGAGTTAGGTATGTTAACTCCGTTTTTACAGATGAGAAAACAAAGTCTGGAGAGGCTAAGCTGCTTGCCAGAGTTCACTGTCTTAGGATAGAGATGGGATGTGATCCCATGAGCTTTCCTAAGACCCTGTGATGCACACTCCAGAGTTACCTTTCACACTGTGTTATGTATGAATGATGTCCCCAGCATCTTATTCCTGAGTAGCTCAAAATAAAACAGGGGAGATAAAACACGTAAGTAAATTAGCAATAACACTTGGTAAGTCCAATAAGGGACAGAGAACATGCTATATATGTTGCCAGGAGGGAAGAGTCCTTTTCTCAGAGGGAGGCAGAGAGATGCCAAATGACCCTTAATCTGAAATCAGTTCTGTTGGGCTTTGCATTTTGGTCCAGTGTATATTTCTGATATTCTTGGTATTGCCAAAGCAATTATGAAGCTGTGTCCAGCCCCAGGTGGACCAGGAAACCCTCTCCATTGTCCCACTGAGGCCTCCCTATTCATTTCCTCCCTGCCCTTTGCTGGAGAAGAATAATGCCCCTGGCTGGCTCACACCTTCCTGGGTGAAGAGGTGATTACGTCTGGGCCTCAAATGTCTTTTCTGGTAGGTGGGAATGCACCAACACTCACCCTTCCTTTAGTTCTTGCAGGACTGTGAGTTGTAGGGGAGATGTAAAAGATGAGGTGGCAGTGTCAGTGGAGAAAAAAGCTGAGCATTAATGCTCTGCTGTGGTCATTTTGGCAAGAGAGAGGTTTCCAGCACGTAATTCTCCCATAAAATAACTGAGAAATGATGAGGCCCGGTGAACTGGGGGCCCAACCACACCATCTATTGTGATAACTGCCTCCATGGGCCAGCTCTTGAGAAAGGCATTTGCTCTGTCCCCTAGAAGCTCAACAGTGACTTACAGACTCCCTGCTGCCTGATTCCCAGGTCAGCCTCAAGGCTGTGCATGATCTACCCCCTGCCTACCTCTTCAGTCTCTTCCCTTGCCAGTCTCCTTGCCTCCTTCTTTGCTTGAACCACACTGATCTTCCCTCAGTTTCTGAAACATACTGTATGTGCCGTCTCATTCGTCTACAGGCCTAGGCCCATGCTGTACCCTATTTCTGGCGCCCTTTGTATGCTGCTCTTTGCCTGGCCAAATCCTCTTACTGTTCAGGTCTCAGCATAGGTGCCACTTTACGAAAGTCTTCTCTGAACCCATGGACCACTGGTGTTCCAAACTGCACATTGAACGGCCGACCCGTATTTTATACTACTCCTTTTATTATCTTTCCATTGCGAGCATATGCCCACATCTTTTTTTCAAATGTGAAAAGATACCACTTTGAGAGAATGTGCTCAGTTGGAGCCATTCCTGTCCCCCCATCCCCCACCTTCAGTTACACCTCTGAGCTTATCCATTCCAGAGTGAGGCCACTGTACCTTAGGAACACTACGAGGCAAGGCCACCTAATGTCAAGGACTCAGCTGCTGACAGAGATGTTGGCGCACTTGGGGAGTGGCCCGTTAGCGTGACTTTTCCATCCCACTGGCTACTGGGTTGAAACCACCACATTAGGCTTATTACTAATGTTACTAACTCTGCCTATTCCCCTGCCTTCCTGGAGCTCCAGATACCTTCTAGTGAGGAGTACTCACCTAGCCCTCCCATCTCTGGCAAGACCTAGTAGCTTAGGGAGAAAGCTCCTTTGCGGTTGCGAAGAAAGTTAGGCTTGGAAAGCCAACTTGTCCCACTGCATCTCTGCTCTTGCTTACGCTTTCACACAGCAAAGGGCTTCTTGGGTGCCCCTCAGTTTGTCAGATCTTTATAGCTGCGATTTCTATAGCAGTTACCTTCCAGGGTTCTTTAAAGACTTTTTCTTTTCTATCAGATATCCCTAGATCTTTCATTCTCCAACTCTATGCCCCAGATAAAGCCAAGGACGCACAAAGAGAAAATTTAACTTCTCGTAGGTCACACAGCAAATCAGAAGTTAAGACTTGAGCCCACATCTCTCGACCTGTGATGCAGGACCTTGTCCATTGCCGTGTTCTGCTTTTTCTATGGTTCCTTTGCAGATCTGAGCTCCTCCCATTCTCTGCAAAAATCCTGAATGCTTTGCCCCACAAAACAGCCCCTGAGAGGGGAGCAGGTGTACATGAAAGCTGTCACACGACCCCTCTTTAGGGTAAGGCCTTAGTATGTTGGGCTCTCCTTGGTCTGAAAATTTGAATTCCTGAAACTAGAGAAGACACTTGTCCATCCAAACATTCAACAAAGCGGAGGGAAATTATACGATATCAGCGCGGTGCTGAGAAACTACAGGATTGGAACAGTAGCCGCAGAAACCACGGCAGACAGGGCAGAGGATGGAGACTGTCGCTGACAAAACTCCACACTTCGTGTTCTGTCAGGTCCCCCACGGCCCCTTGGACAGAGGCCTTTGGCCTCTTTTTACAGATGAACTAAGGTTGGAGGCAGGCCTAGGATAAGGACCCAGGCCCCTGAAGTCCTTGCCTGGGCGTCTGCCATCAAAATCATCCCCACCTCCTCCATGCATCCTTTCCTCTCCCCATGGAAAAAAAAAAAAAAAAAACCCTTGAGAATGCCTTCAGAAATCGTTCTTTCACAAATCCTTCACTAAATGCCTGCTATGGGCTAGGTTTCCTGAGAAATTCCAGGCTTCCAGAGAGGAGTGACCCTTGGCCTTTCTCTTGCCACAGCTCACAATCTCCTGAGGGAGTTTATGGCCTAAAACGGACATTAAGGTCTTTGTGGTCACAGACTCCTTTGGGAAACTGATGGAAACTATGCATAGTCTCCTCATAAAAAATGGTCCTACATTTTTTAATTTGAAAACACAAATGTTTGCATACAGGGGTTAATACAGTCCCTGGTGGTGCAGTGGTTACGAGTTTGGCTGCTAACCAAAAAGTTGGCAGTTCATCCACCAGCTACTCCTTGGAAACCTTATGGGGCAGTTCTACTCTGTCCTATAGGGTCGCTATGAGTCAGAATCGACTCGATGGCAGCGGGTTTGGTTTTTTGGTTTAAAGTCACTCCAAGGACCCAGCACACCCTGTCAGGTGTTCGTGGATTGCAGATTAAGAACCCTGGACCAGATGATGAGTCATGTTCTTGGACAACAGCTGTGAGTTCTCCAAAGGCAGCTTGTCACAGTGAACAGAAGATGGGAGCACAAGTGCGATTATTTGTGGCTGTTATCGTCGTTTTGGCAGCCAGAGTCCTATCCCAGGTTGGGGAGGAAATAAAGGCCAAGAGGAGTGACAGCACGTCCAGAGCCAGTGATAGTGCGTGGGGGAGAAGGTAACTGTCAGACCCAAGTGCTCTACTTCTCTGGGAGATGCTAAGAGGCCAAGTAGGATGTTGGGGAAACTTTAGAAAAGAGCTGGGAGTCAAGCTCAGAAGTTTTGTAGGGGGATTTAACAGGGCTTTTAAGAGAGCTCAACTTTGAGATGAACAGGAGGTTTAGAAAGCCTTTATAAGGTCTTTCTAAATGATGCTGACAGGTAAGAGTGGCATGCCCCTGAGAGTCTATGATTATCTCACAGGAGAGATCTTTATGGAAGCCTTATTAAGAACAGAGCATGTCAGTGGGAGGGAGCAGCAGCGTGTTCACAGCTCTGGAGGGCAAGTGAGGCAGCCTCCTTGATTTGCAAAGTGCTTTTCCATCCCTTTTATTCATTATTTCTGCATCAGACCCCTTAGGTTGGTAGAGAACCCTCCTCCAACCCCCACAAATGGTAGAGCAGTAGGGTTGTTACAAGGAGCCCTGGTGGTGCAATGGTTAAGTGCTAGGCTGCTAACCAAAAGGTCAGCGGTTCAAACCCACCAGCTGCTCCAAGGCAGAAAAGACCTGGTTATCTTATTCTTTAAAGATTACAACCTAGGAAACCCTACAGGGCAGTTCTACTCTGTCCTGCAGGGTCTCTATGAGTCGGGATCCACTCGACAGTACACAACAATAGGGTGTTACAGCAGGAGGAGTGGGCTGCCCCTCTGAAGGTATCCTTAAATACCTGGATGGGCCTGGGTTTGCCCCTCTACAGACAGGGTAATGTCATAATCTAATTCGAATGCCCCCCAACCCGGGAGCCCTTTGATACCCTGGATTGGTGGCTTCCTCAAAAAAGATAATAAAAGCCCTTCCCCCGTGAGATCTTACCCACCTCACGTGTGCTCAGCAGGTGCAGGGAATTCCACCATCCCCGCTGAAGGCTTGAGGCTCACCTGGAGCCTGGGTGCACTTCCATCTCAGGTGTTTCTGAGAAAGGAAATGCAGAAATGGAGTGGGCCAGGGATAAACCCAGGAGAGACAGATCCTTGGAGAGCATTCAGTCCAGTTCCTTCACTTGACACATAGGGAAACAAGGTGACATAGATTTGCTACCAGATTATAAGGATCGATGATGTAGGTGATAATAATAGCTAACCTATTTTAGGCACTGACGGTGTACCAGGCATGGTGAGTCGACATCATCTCATGCATTGTGAGATGGGCCTCATAGCATAGCTGAGTAGCCACGTTATGCGTAAAAGGCATTACAGATAATAGGTGTACTAACTGTTTAATGAGAAACTATTTTGTTCTGTAAACCTTCATCTAAAGTGAGAACAACACAACTGGAAGAACGTAATCGATGTCACTGAATTTTACATGTAGAAATTTTTGAAATGGTCTATCTTGGGCTATGTATATTTTCACAAAAAAAAAAAAAGGTCCTCCAAGGTCAGGAAGGGAGAGTGTTGACATGTTGTGGGGTTGTTAACCAATGTCATAAAACAATATGTGTACTGACTGTTTAATGAGAAACTATTTGTTCTGTAAATCTTCACCTAAAGTACAATAAAAAAAATAAATAAAAGGCCTTACAGAGAATGTGGGTGCTGGAGCCCCAGTGACCAGCTCCAGCACCGTCTGAGTATGTGACTATTAGTTTCCTATTGCTGCCATACCAAATTACCATAAATGTAGTGGCTTGAAACAGCACAGATTTAATATCTTATAGTTCTGAAAGCCAGAAGTCCAGTGTGGGACCTACCTGACTAAAATCAAGGTGTCAGCAGGCTGTGTTCCTTTCTGGAGTCTCTAGGGGAAAATCCACTTCCTGCTCTGTCGGTTGTTGGCAGAATTTAATTCCTGTGGTTGTAGGGCTGAACTCCCCCTTTTCTTGCTGGCTGTAAACTTAGGGCCATTCCCAGCTCTCAGAGACCGCTGGGCCCTTTCCTCCATCTTCAAAGCCAGCAACGGAAAGTCAAGCCTTTATCACGTTGCATCTCTCAACCCTCCTTCCGTCATTGTATCCCCCTCTGGCCCAGCTGGGAAGGCTCTCTGCTTTTAAGGACACGTGATTAGATTGGGCCCACCTGGACAATCCAGCATTCTCTCCCTATCGCAAGGTCTGTAAGCTTAATGACATCTGCAAAGACCATTTTGGGGAATTAGAACATGTGTATCTTTAAAACCAAAAAATCCAAACCCCCTGCCATCGAGTCGATTCCAACTCATAGCGACCCTATAGGACAGGGTAGAACTGCCCCATAGGGTTTCCAAGGCTGTAATCTTTACAGAAGCAGGCTGCCACATCTTTCTCCCGCAGAGTGGCTGATAGATTCGAACCACCAACCTTTCAGTTAGCAGCCAAGTGCTTAACCACTGTGCCACCAGGGCTCCAGGTACATCTTTAGGGGCCCATTATTCTGCCTTGCACACTGTCTTAGGGAAAATAGCTTGACTTCTCAGTTTTGCTATCTGTAAAGTGGGGAAGATGATTGTACCCACCTTAGAGATGTGAGGACTGAAAGAGAGGGTGTGGGCAAAGCACCGCAGCATAGCACGTTGAACATTGCTGAGTGCTCAGTTGGTGCCACCTGTGGAAATTGTTATCAGTCCTGCTTTACAGTTGAGGAGGGTAAGTCTTGGAGAGGTTAAGCAGCTTGCCCAAGGAATAAGATTCAGAACTCCTTGAGAGAAAGGACTGCATTTTATTCATCTCTTTCATTCCCCATAGTACCTAGCACAATGTCTGGCCCAGAAAAGATGCTCACGTTGAACTCATGACTGAGAACCAGAAAGAGTAAGTTACTTGTACGAGATCTTCCAGTTAGTTAGTAGCAGCACCGTTAGACTCAGAGAATGTCAGAGAGAAAACGGCTCTTAGAGGTCAGCAGGCCAACCCCCTCGTTTTACAGTTGGCAGTCTGAGGCTCAGTAGGGAAGGGACCTGCTGGAAGTGACAGATAATGGCAGAGTTCCAGAATGTAGCCAGTGCTTCCTCGCCAGTGCTCCTTCCTGTGCACTAGGCTGTATTCACTTTTGTGCTTCTGTGGGGTCTAGACTCTGTGGTCTAAGCCAAGCCAGAGGACAGCCCAGTGGGATACAGGTGTTGACTCTGGCCCTGGCTCTGGCCCCTGGTACAGCCTTGGAGAGAGGAACTATCATAGAAGAGTGAGAGCCCCTATCTCTTCTTCCTAGAGGGTGGCCTTTGGCAAGGCCTATCTGTAACCTGTTCCTCAGGCTTCTGTGGATTTCCTGAGGCAGCTCACCAGTAAGACAGCGACCAGATGCCCACTGCCCACCCACGCTGGCAACAATAATGATCCCTCAGCTTTAACATAGGCTGCATAGTGTCATCAGGGGACCTAGGTTTTAGTCTGACCATTGATATTTAGAGTTTTTTGGGATTTGGGACAATTTGGCTCCTTGAAACTCAGCTTCCTCATCTCTAACCCATCTGGACAGTCAAGTGACAACCCTGGGTTTCAGGCTTTTTTCAGTGGGATGGTTGGAGAACATTCACGTCAGCCTCAGGGACAGAGACACGCTGTTGTCCCGAGGGCTCCCTGGCTCTGCTGAGGCTGAGTGCAGCTTGGCAGCCAACAAGCTCTTTCTCAGCAGCTGGTAGTACCCCCCATCTCCACAGGAGCCAGCTAATGCGGGATAGGCCAGTGTCCAGTATCTCTGGATCCTGCGGCTGTGCCAGGCTGCCCCTGACACCAGGCAGCCGCAGGGAAAGCCATTATATTTCTGTAGAGCAGGATGTGGCGTTTTATGCTGCCTCATTGGGGTTAGGCCTTAGTTGTTGTGTCTGGTTGTTCAGGGACGGTTGAGCAAAGTCTGAACTGGGTCTTTTCCTAGGCAAGAAATGCCAAGTGTCACAGTGTCAGGGGTACCGGGTAGCTCGTTGGAGTAATGGAAGATGTGTTGGTGGCACCTCGAAAGGGGAGCTAGTGTGTGTTCCTACTGTGTGCCAGGCCTATGGCTTGGAACTTTTGTGCATTGTTTAATTTGATTTACACTAATCCCTTGAGGCAAGTATGATTTTTCCCAATTTTACAGATGTGGAAATGGAGGTTAGGAGGAGGCTACTCTCTCTGGTCATCCAGAGGTCACTAGCAGGAATTATTTGGGGTCTAACTAGTTGAATCTGAGCTTCATTTGGTTGTCAATTCAGCATCTGGGTGTATGCACTCTGTCCAGATCTGATGGGGCTGAGCCATCCTCCCTGCCCACTAACGGGAGGGTAAAGTTCATTCTGGCAGATAGAGAATGGATAAAACAGTGTCATAATAATGATAGCCCCATTTATTGTTAAGTCAGTAAGTACTTATTGAGTGCCTGCTGTGTGTACTGTTCTAGGTAGGTACCAGTAATATAACTGTAAACAAAATAAGCAGAGTCTTTGACCTCAGGGAGCTGCCATTCTAGTTTCAGGAGAGTCAGACAAACAATGAACTAAATGGGATAATCGCAGGTACTGAACACCATGAAGAGAGTAAAACAGGGAAATGTGATGGATGTTAGCTGGGGAGCTGCTTTAGCTTAGGTGGTCAGGGAGGGCTTCCCTGATGAGTGAAATCTGAGCTTTGACTCAAATGATGAGAAAGGAGCAGCCTTTGGGGAAAAAACCTTCCAAACAGAAGGAATAAGAGTACAAAGACAGAGACAGTAATGAGCTTGAGGTGACCCAAGAGACAGGAAGACCACCAGGGTAGCTGAAGCCAAGTGAATGAGGGAGAGGGCAGTGGGAGGGGAAGCAGAGCTATAGGAAGGAGCTGATGAATATTTTCTGAGTGTATTGGGAAGCCATTGGAGGGGGTTAATTAGGAGAGAGATGTGATTTGATTTGTACATGAAAGTTCATTCTAGCTGCTGTGTGGAAGGAGGTGGGGCAAGAAACAAAGTAGGGGGCTCAGAGAGGAAACCATCGTAAGTCATTCCGTTGGGTGAGAGATGGTGGTAACTGGGACCAGGGTTTTGGCAGTGAACTGTGGGAAATTGTTGGAATCAGGCCATATTTTGGCACTGGAGTCAAGAGGGCCTACTTAAGATTAGGACAGTGGTGTGCTAGAAAGCCAGCCAGGGGTGGTGGGGGAGCCCTTATGTAGTGTTTGCCATTTCCTGTAGTGTAAAATATTCCCATCATGGCTGATTTCAAGCTACCAATCTGACTGCTGAACTATATGCACAGTCAGCTCTTATGAACCTGTACGAGCCCCCTCTAGCATGCTCCTGAATTAGGCTAAGCAGGATGAGGAAGTGAGAAGAATTAAAAAGCATCGCAAGATATTTGATCTGAGCAACTGGGTAGATGGTGATGCCATCCACTAAAGTAGAGAAAACTAGAGGTGGAGAGAAAGCAGGTAGGACAACAGTAGGAGAAATTGTTCTGTTCTGGCCATGGTAAATTTTAGGTGCACATTAGACAACTTGGGAGGAAGATGCAGCGGTCTACTCCCATAAAGATTTACAGCCTTGGAAACCCTATGGGGTAGTTCTACCATGTCCTATAAGGTCAATATGAGTTGGAATCAACTTGACATCAATGGGTATGGGTATTAGACATCTATTTTGTAAGTTTTGGGCACTTGCATACTTTATGTCATTTAAATGTTCATCCACCTTCCAGTAACTATGAGTTTGGTGGTTTCTTCTCCATTTACAAAACAATACACCTGAGGATAAGAGAGTACAGAAACTTAACCAAGGTTGCATAGCTAGTAAATGGCAGAGCTAGCTTGAACTTAGTTGGATTTGACTCCATCTCAAGAGCCTAACCATTGCACAGACTCCCCCTCCCCTGACCTCCTCAGAAACATCATTGCACAGACTCCCCCGTTCCCTGGCCTCCTCAGAAAACGTCAGCTCATTGCTACATTTCTTGGGATTTTAAAAGCAGGTCTTTAGGAAGTTTCAGAACAGCCTTCAGACCAGAGCAGAGGGTGTAAAATGGTTACCTAGAGACCAGATCCCACCCTCAGGTATGTTGTGGGTGGGTAGGGTTTGCTTCTTTTCTGGAGGCAGGGGCTTGTTTTGTTTGTTTCATTGGCCTGTACAGTGGAAGGAAAAGAAGGAAAGAAGAATGATGCAAGGAAAGGAGAGAGGGAGGGAGAGAAGGAGGAAGGAAGGAAGAAAGAATGGATGGAAGGAAGGGGTTTTAGACAAGTGTGTATTCTGCAGAGTATGCATTTTCCAGCTGCTACCCTCAGGCTCTTCCATTGCCTATTGTCTCACCACGTGCTAGCTTTACTTGCATGTTACTTGCTTGGTCCAGAAGGCATTTCAGTGTCCCTTGCTCTAGAGGGATCCAGGTATCAAGTGGCCTCAGCAGGTTGGTTCTTGGCTTGGTCCTTGAACCCCAGGGAGCAAGCCACATAGCCCTGGCCCCTACCCCCATGCCTCAGTGTGCTGCTGGGTACTGAATGTGTTTGATTTGCACTCTCAGCTGCTCCGTTTCCTGATCAGTGCCAGCTGCCGAAGACCTCACTACATTACAGCGGTAAGAACTGTGGTCTTTCTGACTCAATAAATACTAAAACCATCCCATCCCTTTCCTGGCTGTGTTACTGTTATTTTGCTAACATAATGGGGCTTGGAGGTGTTGTTTTTCTCTGTCTACAGCCATTTGGCCTTTCTTTCTGGTGATCTAATCAGTTTAAGTTTAATGGTACACTTCAGCGTCACTAGGCGTGGCTGGATCTGAGTGAACTATTGCTGTTAGATAGCACTGAGAGGAGCGCACAGTCTGTCCCAGGGAGCTGCATCTGCTGGCTCCGTAGCACCGAGAGACCTCCACTCCCTGCCTGGGCAATGCTGGGCTTGGTTACCTGAAGCTCCACAGCAAGGCTGACAGGAAGGTCTCACCCCGGGGTTGGCATGACCAGGTGGCCTTGAACACTGCTTTGGGGCTGATGGTGCTTTCCAGATCCAAGGAGGAAGTCTAGCCTGCCTCCATCTGGACAGATTCTTGTATTCCGAGCACGACCGGCGAGGACAGTTTCCCCAGGCTTAGTCAGGGCCCAGCCAGGCTGGAATAGGGTAGGTAGAGACACACCTAGAGAGGAGCAGGCTCTCTAGACATTTTGGATTATGCCCCTCTGTAGTAAAAGATGTTTGAGTGTGTACCTCAATAGACACACACACACACACACACACACACATAACATTATAATGCAGAAGGACAAATAGAAAAATACAAAAGTTAGCTAAAATTATTATTACTAGAAGTTGTAATGTTTTCTTCCATGCCTCTGTGGATCATGGCAGTATACTCCCTCCCATTCTACCCTCAGCCCCCAACTTGAGCCTAATGGCCTAGAACACCTGTGTAGCAGGAAGAGCACTAGGTAGACAGAAAGCTTGGTTCCAAGTCCCAGTTCTACTAATTAGTTTGCAGCATGCTGTGGTCATATCTCCTTGCCTCGCTGCTTCACCACCTTCAGGTCTCCACATAAATGTCCCTTTCCTAGGTCTTTCAGACCACCCTATGTACATTAGCGCCCCACCCCACTATTATCACCCCTTTCCTTACCTTGCTTTGTATTTCTTTAAAGCACTAACTACTACCTGACATATCACATATTTATTTTGTTCATTGTCTATCTGCGCCATAGATGCTCCGTGAGAGTGAGGTTTGCCTGTTCTCTGCTGTGTGCTTGGCACACAGTGGGAGCTCAGTAAATATTTTTTGATTGAATGAATTAACCTTTTCTATAGAATTATGGTGTTGGCGAAGAATATTGACTATACCATGGACTACCAAAAGAACAAACAAATCTGTCTTGGAAGAAGTACAGCCAGAGTGTTCCTTAGAAGTGAGGATGGTGAGACTTTGTCTCATATACTTTGGACATTTTATCAGGAGGGACCAGTCCCTGGAGATGGACACCATGCTTGGTAAAGTAGAGGGTCAGCAAAAAAGAGGAAGACCCTTAATAAGATAGATTGACACCGTGGCTGACACAGTGGCTGCAACAACGGTCTCAAGCATAGCAACAATTGTGAGGATGCCACAGGACTGGGTAGTGTTCCATTCTGTTGTACATAGGGTCGCTGTGAGTCAGAACCCACTATACAGCACCTAACGACAACAGCATATAATAGCCTAATGCTTCTTAGTAAACCTTTGTGATGGAGGAGACATGAAAAATGGCCTTACTGCTAGAAACGAGGATTTAAAGAGTGGGGATGGAATCATTTTGAGAAATATCTATTTTGTTGGAAGACACACGGCTGGGGGAGAGGAGCTACAAGTAATTCGACCTCTGACAAGTACCGGGCACTGTTCTAGGAGATGATAGACAGACAAACAGATAGACAGGCAGAATTTAATCTTCACAACCCAATGAGGTATGTTTCATTATCTCCGTTCTACAGATTTAAAAAAAAATACTTGAGGCCCAGAAACTCAAGGGTGTCCAACTCCACAGTGCTTGAAACAGTGGCTGGCACAGGCAGGTGCCCAGTGACCATCTGTGGAATGAAACTGAGCCCAACTCTTTACACTCCCAGAACCCCTCGAGCCTTCCCACTGAGCTGCCCTTGTGGAAGAGGATGGTGAGTGCATGCCTTGCGAGGTCAAAGGGCATCGCCTGAAGCAGCCCAGATCAACCCCAGAGTTTCTTTGACATCTGGTTTTTTATTTTAAAAATTCACGTGATTTTGCATTCTCCTTCATGGTATATCTATTTGTTTTACTATAAAAATTGTGCCTTTGATTATTTAGCCACCTACATTACTAAGTTTTTCACAACTTCAATTCAAACTGCTGCTCAGTGTTTAGCTCATGGATGGTATGTTCCTGGACCCAGGAGTCATTCTGCTCAGTGTGCAAAGACCAAAATGGAACCTGGTATGGGGCCTGGTCTCCTCTATGCCCTGCAGCAGGGCCTCGCACCACTCATCCCCTGTGCAAACACAGCTTGTCCAGAGGAAACGAGATGTTCACGTCCAAGCCTGAGCCATCTGTTGTTGCAGACCTGGATGGTGGCTGCACCTGGGTGAACAGGGCCTTCAGCAAACAGTGCCTTGCTGGCCTCCTGATAAGGAGTTGCCTCTCAAGCAGATTTTATAGCTCTGCCCTTCATCCCCAATCAGAGAGCAGGCAGGGAGAGGTGCAGAGTATGAAATATCCCTGAAGCTGTTGGGATAACCTTTATGGTTTATGGTTTGTTTTACATAAACTTTATGGTTTGTTCAGAGTTCAGGTGTGGTATGCAAAATGGATGCCTGAGACTTAGCCCACAAGACTTTGATGTGGGATAACTAGGGGCTTTAGAAGAAACCCTCTCTTCAAGTTAATGCTTCAGTGACTTGAGCTGCCAAGCATCCTGTCTAATGTGGGGGTAAAGGCTCCAGGATTTCCACTGACTCTTGGATAAAGTTTTTTCACTCTCTGTGTCTTTGTTCGCCTCTTCCTGAGAACCCCGTCCAAGTACTTTTCCACGCGTGTCCAGGAGCAGACAGTGGTTCAGCACTGGGAGGGCTCTTAGAGACCACCCAGCACTCACATTTCATAGATGGGAAACTGAGGTCCAGAAACAGAAAGGGAGGTGACATCCCATAATAGTATGTCAGTCTGCATACTCACAGCCCAGGGTAGTATAGATGGTACCCTGGATTCTGTCTCTGCTGGAAAACAGCTGAGGCTTTGTTCAGCTTTTCCTGTCTGGTTAAGCTCTACCCCATGGATACATCATAAAGCCAAGACCCAAAGACACAGGCAGCTAAGAGGAAAATGAGGGTGTGCAAGTCCAAAAAGAGGATGCCATCATTACCTGGGCAGCTTGGCTTACTCTCTGAGTGAAGGACTTAAACCATGTTCAGACTGAGCCCAGCCCAGCTGGCGACTCACCTCCCAAGCCTCTGAAATCCAGAGTAGGAGGCTTCAAGAACCATTGGGAAGTGGGCTCAGAACAGACTTACTCTTATGCAAATATCACTTCTTCCAAGAGGCCTTATGTGACACCTTTTTTAAAATGGCATTCCTCATCACTTACTGCCTCTTAGAAAAAAAAAAACAACAGTTGCCGTCAAGTCTGTTCCAACTCATGACAACTCCACATGTTGCAGAGTAGAACTGTGCTCCATAGGGTTTTCAAGGCTATAACCTTTCAGAAGTAGATCACCAGGCCTTTCTTCTGTAGTGACTCTGAGTAGGTATAAACTGCCAACCTTTCGGTTGGTAGTCGAGCACTTAACCATTTGTGTCACCCAGGGACTCCTACTCTGCTTAATTCTTCTCCACGTGTCACCACCACTTATGTATTTATTTGTTCCTTTTCTGTTTTCACTTTCCAGAATATATGTTCCCTAAGAACCAGGTCTGTGTCTTTCTTGTTCACTACCGTATTCCCTGCACCTAGAACAGTGCCTGGCATGTTCTATGTGCTTAATATTTGTTGAATGAATAAAAGAAGGAATGGAGAATCATGGGGAATAGGAGGAACTGGGTACAATGTGGGGTTACTGGGAAGAACTGGGCAGTTGGGTGAAAGTCTGAAAGATATGGAATGTACAAGAAGGAAGTGTGTTGTGGGACTGGGGGCCTTAGAAGGGTATGGAGCACCTGAAGGTGCTGAGGGACTGGCAGGTAGCTGTGGGTACTGGGAAGGCGTGGCAGCAATGGGGGCAGGGATTGGAGAGATAGTAGGACTTGGGGAAACAGCTAGGGCAACTGGGAAAGTGGGAAGGACTGCGTCAAAGAAGAGAGTGAATTACCCACCTCCCCACCCCTTCTGAAACACTTCAATAAATCTGAATGCAGACTATCTTTGACTAGAGCTGCTTCTAGGGGCTCCTCTGTGATTCTTTAAAAATCACCAGGCTCTATACTACACACTGGCATCTGAAGTCAAGGGTTCTCAATTCCCAAGTGGTCCAACCTGCATTTCCTAGGGGACCTCTGCTCCTGTGAGGCTCAGTATCCTCCCCACCCAGCAGGGCAAGGCCCTTGGCAAGGTGGAGCCTGGCCCCAGGGGACAGGTACATCTCAGTTACAGCATCATCCCCACGGCTTCCTGCCAGAGCAGGAAGCTGCTCAGCACTTTCCTCATTTGGTGGGCAAATCACAGAGGGAGAGAGAGAATGTGGGTGCTGGAAGGGACCCCAGACCATGTGGTCCGTTCCCATCTATTACAGATGAGGGAGTGGGTGGGGACTGATGCCCAGAGAGGGAAAAGGACCTACCCTAGGACACACAGCAAGTCAGTGGCAGAGCTTCTACTAGGACCTGCTTTTCTTTTTTTTAATTCTTTACTACTGTTGATATTTTGATAATCCCTTCCTTCTACAGCCTCCCCTACAAAAAAAAAAAAAAAAAACCAAACCTTGGCAGGGCCCCGATGCCTGCTCTAAAATGATTGACCCTCTTAAGCCTTAAAGCTCTGAGGTGGTTGCTGGAGAAGTTCTGGCATCTTCAGAAGTGTGCCCAGTGGGACAAATGGTGTTTCTGGTGAGAGAAAGTGATTCCAATGAGTCAGGCATTTCCCCGGTTCATATTAGAATTCTGGGTCCATGAGCTTTTAACATGTGTTCTACACCTCCCCCCAAAATGTGTAAGGTTGGGTAAGTGTAGAAAATGCCACCTAGCTCCATCTTGGAGAGACACAGTGGACTTTAGCATATTAAAGATTCTGAGAAGTTCTGTAGTTAAGAAAAATTGCAACAGCTTTTTTGGTATAATTAAGTTTCCCACACTTATTTGACCTCCAATCTCTTTTTGCATGAAAAACCATTAGCTTCTCATGAAGCTGGTTTTCCCCCAGCCACAGACCAACTAGATCACTCACTCATGTAAGGGAGTCATCCAACTTTTTATTTTATACAATTCTGGTTTTTTTGTTTTCCTTTGTTTTTTGTTTTGCTTTTAATAGTAAAAAACCAAAACCAAACCCATTGCCAGCAAGTCGATTCTGACTTATAGCGACCCTATAGAGCACAGTAGAACTGCCCCATAGGGTTTCCAAGGAGCGACTGGTGGATTCGAACTGCTAACCTTTAGGTTAGCAGCCGTAATTTTAAACCACTGGGCCACCAGGGCTCCTTAATGGTAAAATATACTTTAAAAAAAAATACAACATACAGGCCATTTTGTGAGTACAGCAAAACAGGTCCCCTACAC
Source organism: Dugong dugon (assembly GCA_030035585.1). Taxonomy (NCBI): domain Eukaryota; kingdom Metazoa; phylum Chordata; class Mammalia; order Sirenia; family Dugongidae; genus Dugong; species Dugong dugon. The sequence goes on along the minus strand of CM057478.1, from coordinate 62,447,289 downwards.
AAATGGCTTTCAAGACAAGCTAAAAAGAACTAACCATTAGGAGATTGCATCGATGGCGCTCACATAGCTTGGGAGACAAATATCATGGCACTTAAGAAGCAAACTCTGTGATCAAGTTGCCTGGGCTTGAATTCTGGCATCACTAGGCAAAACTACTTAAACTAGCTGTGTCTCAGTTTCCTCACTTGTAAAATGGGGTTGCTCATAGTACTTGCCTAGAGTTTGTATTGGGGATTACGTGAGATGCATGTTTAGAATGGTGCCTAGGAACTTTGTTTTGTCCACTACTGTACCCCAGTGTCTAAAACAGGGCTGGCACATAACAGGTGCTTAGTAAAGACTAGTTAAATGAGCAAGTAAGAAAGTGAAAGGATGGCCTTCTCTGTGTGCAGAGCAACACATGTTTCTGAGAGTCAGATTCCAGCAGAGTGGGCCCCAGGTTAAAAGCGAGCTGCTTTCTGCTCCCCGTCCCTCACCCCCACCCCATTCTCACTCTGCATGAATGAGGAGCCAGCACCCAAAAGGACGCAAGTCACAGTGTGGAGCTCAGAAGCAGAGCATGAGGTGATTTCCTGGAAGGTGACAGTGTCTTCTGAACATTTCGGGCCTCGAGTTTCCAGGCCCTGTGGATTTCTATTCCTGGTTACTACACGCAGGTTCGGATTTGCCGCAGCCAGAGCACCGCCAGCGTGAGAGCTATTTACCTCTGGAGCTTCACAGGGAAGATGCTGCCTGTGGAGCTGCTTTGGGAAGGGGCGATGCCCCTCAGCTGTCAAAGGGGGACCCGAGAGCCCCTAGGCCACCTTGGTGCTCTTGACCACCCAATGCTCCACATTCCCTCTTCTGCGATTGGCGCCTCCAGATGGCATGCAAACTCTTGGCCTGCTGATGTTGATTTTACCCTCTCTTGAGGAAACATACCCAAGGCACGGAACCAAAATAAGCACCCAGATGCTGTGCTAACCCGGCTCTCCTGGGAAGTGTGATATTGATTTGCCCCCAGCCTCTCTTTGACTTCAGTAACCTAAGCTCTGTCTGGTCTCCTAAACTGAGAGGTCAGTTCCACTCCATCCAATGCCAGTGTGTTCACGTAAATGCCCACTCCTGTTGTTTATCTTCCTAAAGGAGCCGAGGCTTACCTAGAGTTAGGTATCTTTAAGGACTGTGAGTGGCCCCAGGTGCCCAACCCTCCTGATCTGTGGCTGGAGGTGAAAAATGACACCCCAAGGAGGGTCTTCCTGTATGTTATGGATTGAATTGTGTCCCCCGAAAATATGTGTCAACTTGGCTAGGCCATGATTCCCAGTATTGTGTTATTGCCCACCATTTTGACATCTGATGTGATTTTCCTATTGTAAATCCTACCTCTGTCATGTTAATGAGGCAGGATTAGAGGCAGTTATGTTAATTAAGCAGGACTCAATCTACAAGATTAGATTGTATCTTTAGTCAATCTCTTTTGAGATATAAAAGAGAGAAGCAAGCAGAGAGAGACGGAGGGACCTCATGCCACCAAGAAAGTAGTGACAGGAACAGAGCCCGTCCTTTGGACCCAGGGTCCCTGTGCTGAGAAGCTCTTAGATCAGGGGAAGATTGATGACAAGGACCTTTCTCCAGAGCTGACAGAGAGAGAAAGCCTTCCTCTGGAACTGGCCCCCTGAATTTGGTCTTCTAACCTCCTAGACTGTGAGAGAATAAATTTCTGTTTGTTAAAGCCATCCACTTGGCGGTATTCCTGTTATAGAAGCACTAGATAACTAAGACACTGTCTCACCCCCTCTGCTGGAGAACCCAGCAGCAACCAGTCTAGGGAGTGGCAAAGGCCTGAGGAAAACTGCTGTGACCAACCAGGCTCATGGCCTTGGCCCTCTGGCCCAGAATGTCCTCAGGCTTGGGGATACTCATGGAGGAAGGGCATGGTCAGAGCAGTCTCTGGAGATGGGGTTGGCAGAATCTTGGGGCCTGCAGCTGAATACTGTCTTTTAGGAAGTACAGTTGAAAAGAGGGGTTAGCTGTGATCCAGCCAAGCCCGCAGTCTCTCAGACACTCCCATGAGTCACTACTAGCCAGTCTGGGGAAATTTTACCAAAGGGAAAAGCCTGATGAGCCTGGGAACTATTTCAAAGGTGACCAAGCCTCTCAGTCTGCAGCTTCCATTTTCCCCAGACTCTGGGTTGCTTGCTTCTCATCTCCATGGAGTCTTCTGTGAGGGTAGAGGAGTTCTTCCCCCCTAGTCCTTTCCCAGTGACCGCAATGGGCATGCAGGGGGCCCTTTCCAGCTTGAAGATCCTTTAAGAGAACACATTCTAGCCCTAAGAATTGAGGACACAAGTCTACCTCTCTCCTCCTGGTCATTTGTCAGTCCGAGGACCTGTTTCACTTGCAGTGGACAGCGTGTGGCCATCTGCAGCTCCACTGCACCCAGCTGTTTAATTTTTAGCCACCAGATTTCCCTGAACTTGTTATCTGTGTCTGTCTCACCCACAGCTCCCCAAGGACTTTGAATATGGTGCTGGGTGCTTGAGTTCCAGAAACGACACCCATTCCAACCAGGTGGAGACCTTAGCCACAACTCACAATGCCCAGGGAGCAGTTGGAGTGGGAAGAAGAAGTATACACTTCATGTCCTCCTGAGGGCTGATGACTGAGACAAGTTATTTCTTTTAGCATTTGGCTCCCTCAAAGAGATTCCAGGGCTTTCCTCTGATTACAGGTCACTTTAGAATATTAATAAAAGGCTCAGCTCATTTAGATCATCCAGAAACTTTGTACAGATTTACAGTCTTAGAGAAGATGGAGACGTAGAGAAATCATCTAGCCCAGTCCATTAATTTACAGATGTGGACACTGATATCCATAAAGACTACAAGGATAGAGGTGGGGCTAGAGGACTTGAAGGCCAGCTGGACACTAGGCAGTCCACCTGAATGGCCTTCACTGCTGCAGCCTCTGCCTATCCCCCACTTCCCTTTGCCTCCTGGCACCTGCCTGATCAGCTCTCCTCAGTATCCCCTCAGAGCACACCCTTCTAAAAGCTTGTCTCTAAAGACAGCACTCATGGTGGGATGCTTGCTAAGAGGAAACCTTCCATTTTCCATGGGACTTTGATGGGGGTGTGAAATGTGCCCTGCCTTCCTCGGGCCTCCCTGGACAGTCTCTCATGGCTGTCCTGCTATGTGATTGCAGCCGCTGCATCCTTCACTTCCTCTGCCCACACCATGCCGCTCTCTCCTGGGGCTGAGAGAGTAATCCAGCCTTGTAGCTAGCCACTTGCCTGTTGGATTAAGATGGATGTGCAGTGATTCTGGCAGGAGATATTTGTCTTACCTGTGTAGATCTCATGGTTGTGGATGAATAGGAAGGGAAATGGAATGGAGGGAGTTGGTAAAATAAGGGCATTTTATGTACCTGACTTGGGTAAGTCTTTTATCCTTTGAAATAATCACAAAAGGGGTTCACAGTTCCCCTGTCTTCACCGGAGATGGCGACTCTTTGAGTCCTAGATATTTTGATACACTGACCACAGCATCTTGAGGCTGGGGAAGCTAAGCATCAGTCCTAAGATGAGGTCTTTGTCAGTCCACGTCTCTTTGAGTTCAGGCAGTCATTCTTGATCCCACTTCTTAGGTAGAAAGGGAACAATGTTCTCCCAGCATTCCTTCCCTGAAGCCTGTGGCCTGGGTAACCTTTGCTGGCATATCCACAATGGTCCAGTTTACACTGACTATAGTTTAAATTATAAGGAGCCCTGGTGGCACAGTGGTTAAGCACTTGGCTGCTAACCAAAACGACAGTGGTTCGATCCCACCAGCCACGCTGCACGAGAAAGATATGGCGGTCTGCTTCCATAAAGATTTACAGCTTTGGAAACCCTATGGGGCAGTTCTACTCTGTCCTATAGAGTTGCTATGAGTTGGAATTCAATTCGATGGCAGTGAGTTTGATTTTATAGTTTAAATTGCAAAATTGAACCTTACACATGCCTTGCAAAGTAGGAACTGTTAGAGAGAAGAGAGCCCGGGCTAAATTGCATCTGTTCTGTTCCACCACCACCCCCAACAACACACACACATACACACAGAGAGAGATAACATTCAGTGTGATTCAGATTGGAAGAGAGGGAGGGGAAATGGAGGTACTCTTCTGGGGAGCATCAAGGCATTTACCCAACATTGTAACCGTTGTGAAAGCAGTTCCCCCACAATCTTAGAGACCTTAGAGATGCCCAGGTATGACTTCCAAACAAGTCTGAACCACGCTGGTCCAGGCCAGCCCAGTCAGTTTATATTGGCCGAAGTCAGAGAGATGAAGGACCAGTCCTTGGTCAACCTGCAAACAAGCCTCCAGACTCCCAGTCTAGTGCTCTGTTTCACTATACCATATTACTTCTCTCCTGGAGTGACCTTTCCAAACCAGTCTATGACTCACCAGATGAAATTGGTCTCATAGCTTTATAGTCAGTCATACCAGCAGCTTTGTTCCCAAACTCAGTGATCCTCTGTAATCATCAAATACCTTATGGCACTGAATGGCTTTGGATTGTTTCACAAAATCAGATGCACCAAAAGAGAATGAAGTTGGCCACCATTAAATAGTTTCAGGTTCTGAAGGTATTTCTGACAAAGGCAGTCAAAAGTGTTTTAACCAATGGCAGTGTTGTTGGAATGTATAGGTTTGTGCATTTAGATGTCTGTGTCTAGTTCCACCACTTACTCCTGGGTGATCATGGATAAGTTCACTTAATTTATCTGTGCCTCGGTTACCTTATCTACAAGATGGGAATAATAACAGTACCCAATTCACAGAGTTGTAAGGATTAAGTGGAAAACTGTATGTAAAGTGCTTACGTTGCCTGGCACATAGTAAGCTCAATAAATATTTGCTATTTCCATCATCATCATCATTTTATTATTATTCTCTTTTAAGTCTGATCCCTCTTATTACAGTTGTAGGTGTTATCAACCAATGTAAATAAGTATGACACAGGGAACATGAAGATTCAGAGGGATTAAAGGGTAATGACATTAGCCTAGCAGGGTTTAAACAGTCATTTAATAAATCTTTACTAAGCACCTACTATGTACCCTACATAGAGCTGCGCCTTGGGGCTGCAGTGGTAAGACCAATGTGGTCCCACCTTCATGAACCCTACCCTTTTGCAGGGGAGACAGGCATTTAATGGGTGATTACCAGTGTGCTGGGTTTCCCTGTGGATGCCGTACATTACAGAGAAGGGGAGAGCATAAATCATCCATTCTGGTGGCCACCCGACTGCTCAAACCAGAACGCAGCAATCTCCCTGGAAGTCAGACCATCTAAATTTAACTCAAGGGGGAAAAACACAGCCGTTCCATTTCCAAACTGGAATTCTCCCCCCATGTGTTTTTGGGAAGCACAGATGCCTTGGCGTTTTCCCTCCAACAATAACAGAGATTGTTCACAATTATGAATGGTTTTGGTTGACTTCAGCTCCAATAAAACCATGAATCATTTCATAACTTCTGAAACTGCAAACAAATAACAAACATTCTGGCTCCAGGAAAAAAAAAAAAGGACACATTATGGAGCACAAAGTGGTCTAAATTAAAATGTGAATCCTTTTTTATTTGTTTATTTAGGAGCTGCACATTGCAAGGCCATCTGGCAATGCATAAAAAAACCAAGTTCAGTATGTAGGTACCTGGGGTACCACTTCTACAGTCTCATCTGTGTAATCCATGACTGGCCATGATATAGCCTTCTTTCTCCATCTTTCTCAAAGCTTCGGGCCAGTAGCATGACTGCATATATTTCACTGTGTTCTAAGGAAATGAGGGTGAGAGGGGATCCATGGCATCCATGTAACAGAGGGTTTCCATTATGGAACCACATCACAGATACACATAGTCACTTATACCCTTTGCTAGGAACACTTTTTCCAGCAGACCTGTTGGATTCTTCTGAAATCTGGTCACAAGACGAGGTTTTTAGAAGGTGGGACTAAGAGGGTCGGGCTTCCACAAATCTGTGACAGGTGCCAAAAGGGCCTGGATTTGAGCAAGGCCGAGATACAGGTTGGCAGCTGCTCCTCTTCCCTGTTAATCTAGAAAGGTGCATCCTTCTCTGAAGGCCATGGACACGCAGACATCATTGGTTGCAGTCCAGCTTTGCCCAGGCAAGTAGTCAGGGACACAGCCAGGTTCTGACCTCTTGGGGCTGAGGCCAGGATGGGGAGGGGGGTTAAAACAGGAAAACAGGACCTCAGTCTAACCACCTTCTTTACAGGCCTCGGAGTCTTGCTTTCCTATCCTATTGACATTTTTTCTATTTTAGTAATATCCACATAGCTATAAATATTGGTTGAAAAGGAACTTCTTTTGGAAAATGGGCTCAGGGGAGCAATTGTTTTCCCCAAACTCTGCCTCCACTTCTGGTCTTTTTCTACACTGGGAGGTACAAGACAGATAGCAACAGGCTCAGACTTGTTGTCCTAACACGCACATCCCACACGCACATTTATTTTTAGTAACATTTTTGTTATACAATTAATACTTGTTTATTAAATCAGAAAACACAGACTTAAAAATGGGAGAAAATAAATATAACCTGTATTCCCATTACCCAGAGGAAACCACAGTTAACATTTTGTTGTATGTATTTCCAGACTTCTTTCAACATATGTGTACATGTTTTTAAACAAAAATTAGTACCAAACTGAACACATAGTTTTTGTTACCCCTCTTTAAACACAATGTATATACACTCTGAACATTTTCCCTTATCAACAAATATAACTGTATATCACTTTGTATGCCCTGCAGACATCTCTGTATCTCTTGGAAGATCTTCCCTTTTAATTCTCTCTCTCCTTGACATCAGAGAAAGAAAATTAAAAATATACTTTGCCATTGTATCACAGATACACACCTTGGGCACCTTTGAAAGTTTTGCGCTGGCCCATCACAAACACCATGCCTGAGACCCTTCGTGCTTTGAGCTATAATTATGAGTATACCTGGTCCATCAACCAACACACTGCCAAGGTGAAGGCCAGCTCTGTAAAATACACTGCCAGCCTTGGCAGGTGAGTAGTTCAAGGAAACCATGGGAAATTGCCTCGGTGCCACTCAGAAGCACTGAGTAGGTTGTCTCAACAAAGAAAAAAGAACTATGTCTTAATAGAACTCCCTTTGGTCATTTAGATGCTTTAATAAAAAGCATCTGGGTCAGTATCCCCTTCCTCAGCCTAGACGTTCTGCAGCTGGGGGAACCCTTCAGGGACAGAGAGGGTACTAGGAATGTGTTACACAGGTCCTGTCCCAAGCTGCTCAGCCCAGGAAGACTGGCAAGGCCTCCAGATAAGAATATCTGTTCCCTTTTGGAGCCTACATCCAGAGGTGCTGAGACATCACATTGTTTTGGTGATGAGTTATAGAGATAATTGCTGGATGTTCATTATTCTGGGAAATAAGTTAAGAATTGCTGTATTTAGAGCAATTTGGCAAATGTGGCAACTACTGCATGTAATCCAGGTGCTGGCTCCTTGTAAGTATCATTAGTAATTATCACCAGAGCCTTCAGCTATGGATCTCTTTCCAAAGATAAGTAAATAGGATTGTCAATTTATTCATTAAAAGATGGAAATAGATAACATACCATATCCATTAAGGTAGATGACTCTTAAGAGACTGTGGCAGTGCCTTTGCAGGACAAGAGGGAGTCTCCACAACTGTCCTTGTGCCATTTGAGAAGAGAGTTCTATCTCCAGAAAGATAGTCATAGGTCAAGCTTCTGAATCCAAAGAACAATTTCCAGTTGTCCTGTGGGGTTGCAGAAGATAGATGTGTGGGTAGTCTGGAAAGGAAGAAGAAGAAGGAGGAGGCTTCGCATAACACACCCAGGATTCAGGGTGGGCACTGCCAGCCCCTGATGTAATTTAACAAAGGAGATGGGAACTCTTCCTCAAGTACTTCTGAAAGCTACCTCAGCAGCCTCCAGGAGGTGGCCTCTCATTGGTTTCAGCTCTGTCTGTGCAGGACTCGGGAGTGGTAAGAAGCAGGCTCAGGGTTGCTTTGTCTTGTGGACACCTTTCCCTGGACCCTACGTCAGTGATTAAATTTTGTCCCCCAAAAATATGTGTGTCATTTTGGCTAGGCCATGATTCCTAGTATTATGTGATTGTCCACCGTTTTGTGATCTGATGTGATTTTCCTGTGTGTTGTAAATCCTGCCTCTATGATGTTAATGAGGCAGAATTAGAGGCACTTATGTTCATGAGGCAGGACTCAATGTATAAGATAGGACTGTGTCTTGAGCCAATCTCTTTTGAGATATAAAAGAGAGAAGCCAGCAGAGAGTTAGGGGGACCTCGTACCACCAAGAAAGCAGTGCTGAGAGCAAAGCACGTCCTTTGGACCTGGGGTTCCTATGCAGAGAAGCTCCTAGTCCTGGGGAAGATTGATGACAAAGACCTTCCTCCAGAGATGTCAGAGAAAGCCTTCCTCTGGAGCTCATCCCCTGAATTTGAACTTCTAACCTACTAGACTGTGAGAAAATAAAATTCTCTTTGTTAAAGCCATCCACTTTTGGTATTTCTGTTAGAGCAGCACTAGATAACTAAGACACCCTGCTTATTCGTCTGGCCATGGAGGGTGTTTTGCTGCCCTCCACATCTGGATTCAGTTTATCAAACCGTCAGTGGGTACCCTCTTAGGTGCTTTGCCTCCAGGTATCCCACAGAGGAGACTGGTGAACACCATTCTTCAACCACTCCCCTAAAACAGTGTGTTTTTGTCCCATCAATCCATGATCACCTTGCTTAATGCTTTTATTGGGTGGTGCGTCCCGTATGAACATGTCAGTTTGGTGGTATTTCTTCTGTTATCTTGTACTTTTGTTGGAATCTCATATCAGAATCTAATTTTTCCTGTTTCTGTCTACCCTTTGCCAATTCCTCCATGGAATGCCTGCACAGGATCCCAAGAGGAGCTCCATGGCTTGACCTTGGTTTGAATTGCGATTGTATTGGACTTGGTTGGTCTTACGTTGTGATCCTCCTCCCTCTCCAGGCTCAGAGCTGCACAATGTCCAGTTACTATGGCTGGGTGATGAGGGATAGGGTTGTGAGCTGTGAAGCAGGTCAGAGTGTTCTCCTGGTGCAGAGTTATTCCTCAGAGCCCAGGTGCGAGGAGGGTGTTTAGAAAACTGCAATAGGACAAGTTCTGTGTGGGCTATGGTTTCCTTTGTCTCAGCTCAGGAAGCCCACTCCTGTGCAGAGGGAGAAGATAGGGAGCCTCCAGTAGAAGAGTGGTCCTTCCATGAGGTGGCATTGGCATCATCCAGCTCTCTCTAGGGCTCTGTACTCTCTGGGCCTCTGTGTACTTGGTGCCCCAGGCTCTGCTTACTGCTTCATGGAGCAGGGGCAGACCTCAAGAATAAAGCAGTCCAGCCAGTGCAGCCCTGAGTCCTGGGCCTCAGTTTCCTCATCTCTAAACCTTGTCTTAGGCTAGATCCAAGAGTTCCCACCTGGTGTTCTTAAAGGTGGTAATACCTGTCTGTGGACAACACTTAGCATTTCAAAAGGTGGGCCATGCAGGAATCTTCCACAGACTCTGCAGTGTTCTGACTTTTGGGATCCTTTCCCAACAAGCTCAGAGAACTTTGGGGGAATGAGGATGCCTGGGGCCTGTGTTATGATTCCCATCATCCAGGAAATGACAGTACAAATGAGCAGCAAAGCTGAGGGGTGAAACTTCAATCCTTAAGCCCCTTCTTCAGCCTGTTCAGCACTTATGGTGCAAGGGGGACTATACATAGCACACCACTGAATCACTAAGTGGGGGTGCATAGTGAGTCCCTCTTCTGTTCTCTCTAGTCCTGATCAAGTCAAGGAGAGGGTTTCAGTTGGACACTAGGATGTCTTTAACAGCTCTATAATGCTTGCTAATCTTCCTTCTTAACAAACAGCTTTTTATTATATGATTTTATTGTACAGTTTTTTTTCCTCCCTGCTATTCTTGTTTTCATGGTTACCTCTTATTTAAAGCATCTAATACTGATTTCCAGCACTCATCTGTCAGTTTGTCATACTGTGGTGGCTTCCATGTTGCTGTGATGCTGGAAGCAATGCCACCAGTATTTCAAATAGCAGTAGGGTCACCCATGGTGGATGGGCTTCAGCGGAGCTTCCAGATTAAGACAAACTAGGAAGAAGGACTTGAAGATCTACTTCTGAAAAAATTGGCCAGTGAAAACCTTATGACTAGCGGCAAAACATTGTCAATATAGTGCCGGAAGATGAGCCCCTCAGATTGGAAGGCACTCAGAATACAACTGGGGAAGTGCCGCCTCCTCAAGATAGAGTTGACCTTAATGATGTAGATGGAGTCAAACTTTTGGGACCTTCATTTGCTGATGTGGCATGACTCAAAATGAGAAGAAACAGATGCAAATATCCATTAATAATCAGAATGTGGAATGTATGAAGTTTGAATCCAGTAGAATTGGAAGGCATCAAAAATGAAATGGAACGCATAAAGATCAATATGCCAGGCATTAGTGAGCTGAAATGGACTAGTATTGGCCAATTTGAATTGGACAAACATATGGTCTACTATGCTGGGAATGATGAAAAGGAATGGTGCCACATTCATTGTCAAAAAGAACATTTCAAGATCTGTCCTGAAGTACAACACTGTCAATGATAGGATAATATCCATACGCCAGGAGGAAGACTAATTAATACGACTGCTATTCAAATTCATGCATCAACCACTAATGCCAAAGATGAAGAATTAAAGATTTTTACCAACTTCTGCAGCCTGAAACTGACCAAACTTGCAATCAAGATACATGGATAATTACTGGTGATTGGAATGCAAAAGTTGGAAACAAAGAAGGAGGATCAGTAGCAGGAAAATATGGCCTTGATGATAGAAAAGATGCTGGAGATCACGCGATAGAATTTTGCAAGACCAATGACTTACTCATTGCAAATACCTTTTTTCAACAACATAAATGGTGGCTTGGGTGCACCTGACCCAAGCCATGGTGTTTTCAGTCACCTCATATGCATGCAAAAGCTGGATGATGAATAAGGAAGACAGAAGAAGAACTGATGCCTTTGAATTGTGGTGTTAGCAAAGAATACTGAATATACCAGGGACTGCCGAAAGAACGAACAAGTCTGTCTTGGAAGAAGTACAACCAGGATGCTCCTTAGAAGCAAGGATGGCAAGACTACATCTCACATACTTTGGACATGTTATCAGGAGGGATCAGTCCCTAGAGAAGGACATCATGCTTAGTAAAGTAGAGGGTTAGTGGAAAAGAGGAAGACCTTCAACGAGATGGATTGACACAGTGGCTGCAATAATGGGCTCAAGCATAACAACAATTACGAGAATGGCTCAGAACCGGGCAGTGTTTTGTTGTACATAGGGTCACTGTGAGTCAAAACTGACTCGACGGCACCTATCAACAACAACAACAAGAAGCAGCGACTATACATGTGGACCTCGCTTGATGGCATACACAGGAATCAAATCGACTACATCTGTGGAAAGAGACGATGAAGATGCTCGATATCATCAGTTAGAATAAGGCCAGAGGCTGACTGCAGAACAGAACATCAGTTACTCATATGCAAGTTCAAGTTGAAGCTGAAGAAAATTAAAACAAGTCCACGAGAGCCAAAGTACAACCTTGAGTATATCCCACCTGAATTTAGAGACCATCTCAAGAATAGATTTGACACATTGAACACTAATGACTGAAGACCAGAAGAGTTGTGGAATGACATCAAGGACATCATACATAAAGAAAGCCAAAGGTCATTACAAAGACAGGAAGTAAAGACAAGACCAAAATGGATGTCAGAAGAGACTCTGAAACTTGCTCGTGAACGTAGAGTAGCTAAGGCCAATGGAAGAAATGATGAAGTAAAAGAGCTGAACAGAAGATTTCAAAGGCCTTGAGCAGACAAAGTAAGATATTATAATAAAATGTGCAAGACCTGGAGTTAGAAAACCAAAAGGGAAGAACATGCTCTACATTTCCTAAACTGAAAGAACTGAAGAAGAAATTCAAGCCTCCAGTTGCAATTTTGAAGGGCTCTATGGGCAAGACATTGAACAACACAAGAAGCATCAAGGGACGGTGGAAGGAATGCACAGAGTCACTGTACCAGAAAGAACTGGTCAATGCCCAGCCATTTCAGGAGGCAGCATATGATCAAGAACCAATGATATCGAAGGAAGAAGTTCAACCTGCATTGAAGGCATTAGCAAAAAAGCAAGACTCCAGGAATTGACGGAATACCCACTGAGATGTTTCAGCAAATGCATGCAGAACTGGAAGTGCTCACTCACCTATGCCAAGAAATTTGGGAGACAGCTACCTGGCCAACCGACTGGAAGAGATCCTATTTGTGCCCATTCCCAAAAAAGGTGATCCAACAGGATGCGGAAATTATCAAACAATATCATTATTATCACACACAAGTAAAATTTTGCTGAAGATAATTCAAAAACGATTGCAGCAGTACATCGACAGGAAACTGCCAGAAATTCAAGCCAGATTCAGGAGAGGATGTGGAGTGAGGGATATCATTGCTGATGTCAGATGGATCCTGACTGAAAGCAGAGAATACCAGAAAGATGTTTACCTGTGTTTTATTGACTATGCAAAGGCATTTGACTGTGTGAATCATAACAAATGATGGATAACATTTCGAAGAATGGGAATTCCAGAACACTTAACTGTGCTCATACAGAACCTGTACATAGCCCAAGAGGCAGCTGCTCAAATAGAACAACGGGATACTGAGTGGTTTAAATCAGAAAAGGTGTGTGTCAGGGTTGTCTCCTTTCACCATACTTATTTAATCTGTCTGCTGAGAAAATAATCCAAGAAGTTGGAATATATGAAGAAGAACGCAGCATCAGGATTGGAGGAAGACTCATTAACAACCCGTGATGTGCAGATGACACAACCTTGCTTGCTGAAAGCGAAGAGGACTTGAAGTACTTACTGATGAAGATCAAAGACCACAGCCTTCAGTATAGATGACACTCAACAAAAAGAAAATAAAAATCCTCACAAATGGACCAATAAGCAGCATCATGATAAACAGAAAATGTTGAAGTTGTCAAGAATTTCATTTTACTTGGATGCATAATCAACGCCCATGGAAGCAGCTGTCAAGAAATCAAACAATGCATTGCATTGGGTAAATCTGCTGCAAAAGACCTCTTTGAAGTGTGAAAAAGCAAAGATGTAATTTTGAGGACTAAGGTGCACCTGATCCAATCCATGGTATTTTCAATCACATCATATACATGCAAAAGCTGAACAATGAATAAGACCAAAGAATTGATGCCTTTGACTTATGGTGCTGGCAAAGAATATTTAATATACCATGTCTGTCAGAAGAACAAAACAAATCTGTCCTGGAAGAAGTACAGCCAGAATGCTCCTTAGAAGCAAGGATGGCAAGACTTCATCTTGCATACTTTGGACATGTTATCAGGAGGGACCAGTCCCTGGAGAAGGACATCATACTTGCTAAAGTACAGGGTCACTGAAAAAGAGGAAGACCCTCAACAAGATGGATTGACACAGTGGCTGCAACAATGAGCTTAAGCATAACAACGATCATGAGGATGGCGCAGGACCTGGCTATGTTTCTTTCTGTTGTACGTAGGATCTCTATGAGTCAGAACCGACTCAATGGCACCTAACAACAACAATACTGGTTTCCATTTAAGGCAATGATGTAAAATTAATTTGTAAATAATATTCATTTTTTTTCAAGTATGTGGAATTAAATTAAACTACTTAATTAACCAAGTATAGTGGTGCATGGCTATGGGCAAAAATCTTGAGTGTGGTCCTTGAGTGACTAAAGTTTGAGAAATGCAAAGTCAGACCATCCTCCCCTGATCCTGCAGTCCAGCATCCCTCCTTGCCAGGGCAGCTGAGAAGGTGTTCTGAGTCAGTGTGTATGTTATGTCTGATGGGGATCTCCCGACAGCAGTCCTGTGTCAGTAGAACATGAGCAAAAGTCGTGCCATCTACTGGCAGAGACCCCAACCAGAGCCTCAATGGGAAACCACGCTTGGGAAGGCCGAAAGCCCTGGACTTGGGAGTTTCCTGTACTGTGCCTGGAAACAGGCTGCAGTTCAGGGTGGTCACCACCCCTTTCCAGGCCAGCCCTGGACAGCCTCTGAGTCATAGCAATAATAGCAAAACCACTACTAGCTAACATGTATTGAACTCTTATGACGTGCTGGCACTTAACATGGATTATCTTTTTTCCTCCTCATAATGCTAAAAGGTAGTTGTAGTAACAGTGGTAGTGGTAGTAATAAGAAGAGGGGGAGGAAGAAGAAGGTGAAGACAGTAATAAGTATTTATTGAGTACTTACTAATGCCAGGCACACTTATGAGCATTTTACCTACATTAACTCGATCACCCAGTGAGGTAGGCCCTGTTGTATGAACTGAGGCAGAGTTGCCCAAGATACTCTCATTACCCCCTTGTGGCACATAAGGAAAATGAAGTCCAGGGTTTAGTGTCCTGCCTGTGGCCACACAGGCAGTACACGACAGAGAGAGAATTGCAGTCAGATAGCAAATCCCTGACTCTCAGACACTCACTGTGCTGTCCTAGAGGTAAAGGAAAGGGTCCCTGTGCTTGGGAGCTTTGTATCTGCCTGAAGCCTGAAAATCACTGTGCGAATGACCATCTATGGTAATTCACTCTAAGACTTTAGTTAAGATACAGCATTCCTGGGCCTCAGTTTCCTCATCTCTGAATCATGTCCTAGACTAGATCCAAGAGGGCCCCACCTGCGGTTCTTGAAGGTTGTAATGCTGGTCTGTGAACAACCCTTAGCATTTCAAAAAAATCTAGCAACGATCCCATCTGTGTTCAGGCTAATGAGAACACGAGCATCTTTGCTGTTGGCTGGAATTACATCCAACCAGGGCAGTAACCTTGGTTACCTCGGGCTGATGAGAAGCTCTGATTAACTGTTACATATCTGACTCTGCTTAACAACAATAAGAAATTGAATCTGTCGTTGTTTGAGAAGTGCTGTGTGGTGGAAAAAGCCTTTGCAGCCTGTGGTCTGTGGGCTGCTTGATGGGGAAGGCCAACCGCAGGCCTGGGGGCTTCCACTGTGTTGTCCCACTGTGGTTCTCCAAGATCATTTGACTCCTGTGGAATTTGTCCTCCCCAGGGCTCCCTAGCTTCGTCTGGTCACTCAGGTACCACCAGCTAAGGAGGCGTTTCCTGACCACCAAGGAGTTCCCTGTGGAAGGGTGGAAGCAAAAAGGGCAGTGGTTGGGTAGGAGGGTAAGTGGGCTGGTCACCACAACCAGGCTCAGCAGATAGGAAGATGGGGTCTCAGGGCCCCTTTGGGCTCTGAGTCACCACTGCTTCTTTCTGTAAAATGGATGCAAGGCCCAATTCACCTGGAAACACTTCTGTCCCTATGTTCCACTCAGCAGCAGCATTCCCCAGTCATGCCTGGAATCATGCTCGAAAATAAGCCAGATTGGGAATAATCAGGGTACAGGCTGCATTGATGCCTCTCAAGTCTAATCCAATACTGGTATTCTCTAGCACTCATTTTCAGAAAATGTTTTAATAAAATGTTTTCCATCAAGTAAAATAGTGCCTTTAATTAAGATAGGCCTACACTAGAGTCTTAGGACAATGAGTCAGGAAGAACATTTATTTTTTTAATTACTTCATAGATGGTGAAACTCTGTTAATTTGTTTTAAAAGATGCCTCATCTACCACTATTAGTCCAGGAAGATGTGGCCTCCAGTAGGTTGTTTCTGCTGAGCTGATAATCAGGGTCTCATCCATTTGTAGAAATCAGAAGACTGCTACTTCTGCTCTGTGTAACTGCTAAATTCAGTTTGTATGGATTTGTCTTAGAATCACAGCCTTGATGTTCCGTTGATTCACCTTGGCTGGGTGATGCTCAAGCCTTTTGTAGAAGAGTTCATGGCCCTGGCCAGTTAAAGGGTGGTGTGCCCTAGGGCAGCCGGAAAATCTTATTCACTGACTCATTCATTAACTCATAAACATGGGAGGCTTACTTGTAGGTATCCTGGCAGTATGAAAGAAGTTGATGTGGATATGTTTCTGGCCTAGAAGGAGCTGATAGGTATACCTAAGAATGTTTTATAGATACATGCACCAGTCACCCTAATGCAAAGGCAGAAAATGCTTGGGCTAGATGTAGGACCGGGACAGTTGAATAGACCATGGAGCACATTTTTGGGTGCTGGAGGCCCCAGGGAAGTTTCCTGGAGGAAATGGCATTTGAGTTGACCTCTAAGGAATCAGTAAGATTTGGGAGCTGATATGGTGTACTTTCTCTGTCAAAACATGGCCCACTGAGAACAAAACACATAGCAACTGAGAACTCACAGTACCAAGTTAGAGGGCTTGAACTGAGAGGGCCCTTGAAGATCACCAAGGGTAAATCACTTCTCCTCTCTGCGCTGGGCTCCCCATCCACCAGATGGTGGGTTTGCCAAGACAAATGGTGGTCACCTATTTCTGCTCTGACTTCTGAAAAGCTGGCCCTGCCTTCTCAGGTTTTAGAAGCTACCCGCCATCAGGAGCTTACGAGGGCGAGGCACTGTGCTTTCTGGGCATCCAAAGTACCCAGTGAGGGCACTGAGACTTGAAGTCAAGCCACTTGCTTGTCAGGCTCACCCTTCACTTAGCAAATAACAGAAACTGCTATGTGCCAGGCACTGCTTTAGGTATAAAATGACAGAAATGTAAGCTGTGCCCTCATCAGCTTATAAAGTTTTGTGGAGGAGAGGGACAATAAACAAACGCACAAATGAATCTCACTGTAAATTGTGAAAAGTGTTCGGAAGGAAGAAGGCAGGCCTTTTAGAGAAAGAATAATAGGAGGTTTCCAGTTTAGATTGGGCATGTTGTGGGTATGGGGCAGCAGATTCAAACTCGCATCTTTCCAAGTCCAGAGCCCATCCCCATAATGACTCTGCCCTGCCTCTTGCCAGCTGAAATCCCTGCAGAGTCCCTAGGTGGGCCAGGGGCTGAATCCAGGTCCCCCAGCTCCCCAGGTCAGCTTTCGACCTGCCGCTCTACCTCAGGGTATACACCTTTCGGCCTGACTGAGGGGAAAGCATGACTGTTCTTTGAGGTGAGGTCAGAGACAGCCCTAACACCCAAACCTCCTTTATATCCAGCTGCTCAAGGCTTACAAGACTCAGGTCCTCCTGAAACAGTTGTTAAGCTTCCTTCAAAGGCCATGTTATGGAAAACCCCTACTTAAATCTTGCCAGCTGTAATCGCAAAGGGCATCAGTGAGAAAACCTCTAGAGTGTGTGCATGGTAACATGCCCGGGTCACCATCTGGGACATAAGAGCCCTTTACACAGAAACAGGGATCCTGTCGCTGGCACTGCTGGGCCCTGCCGTCACCCATGACTGGAGTGTGCCTCTGGATGCTGGATGGTCAACTTCAGCTTCTCCGGGCTAAATGCAGCTTGAGGAAACTTCCTGGTGCGGGCTATGGAGGGCTGGGAACCAGTGTGTTCATGAACCAAAGGTCCTTCCCCTGGGCCCGTAATTTTCCTGAAGGCACTACTCTCCCTCCAGCACCCCACTGTGGACCTTGAGTTCTCTGTGCTTCTGTATTCTCCCCCACCTCCCCATCCCCAACTATCTCTGTTGCCAGTAGGTTCACTGCTGCCATTTCCCTCCGGCCCACCCTTCCTTTCCCTACCTTCCACCCTTTTCCTAGTGCAGGCTTCTCATCTCTCTCCCTCGGGCATCAGCCTCTTCGAAAAGATTTTTTAAAGAGCAAATTATTATACTGACTAAATGAATTAATCAAACAGGCCTTTTTACTATGTAATATTTTGTACATGTAAAAGAATATATGGCATCAATATAAGGTATTAGTAATAAAATGCCCACTTTGCCAAATTAAGCCCTCTAATAGGGGCCTCCCTCAGAGTAACAACTTCTTTAACTGGCCATTTTTCCTCTTCTATCCCCACTCTGGAGCCCTGGTGGTGCAGTGGTTAACAGTTCAACTGATAACTAAAAGGTTGGCAGTTGGAATCCAAATCCACCAGCTGCTCCTTGGAAATCCTGTGGGGCAGTTCTACTCAGTCCTGTAGGGGCGCTATGAGTTGGAATCCACTCGATGGCAACATGTTAGGTTTTGGGTTTGGATCCTCACTCTAATCCATCATCCATGTGTCTACTGGAGCAATGTTTGCCCACTGAGCTCCCCTCAGTCATTGCCACCACGCATGAGGACTCAGCCAGACTGGAGAGCAGAGCCCCAGGGCTGGGCCTTGCCATCCTGGGCCAAAGGGAATTGTTTGCTGCTCCAGACTGCACCCTGTGCTCTGCTGTGGCCCTGTCTTGGGGCACACGGCTTCCTTTACCTGGAATAACCCCCACCCACGTCTCCTACATCTCTGCCTGTCACACCCACCTCTCTTTCTAGGACGCAAAGCGTCATGGTTTTGCCTGCTTTCTCCGGTTAGCCGTGTGCTTCCTCCTCCTCTGGGCCCCTTTGGAGCACTGCTGAATTTTCTTTTCTCTTGTGGCATCTCTGACATTCCACTGCCTTTGATTAGGGTTAGTTTTCTCCAGATCTTATTCACATACTGGATTATAAGCTGCTTGTGGATAGCCCCAAGTCTTTGAATTCCCTGCAGGGCCTGGTAGAGCACCTTATACATAATAAATGCTCAAAACATAATTGGGTTAGAAGGGATCAAATAGCCCCCCTCCAAAGCCCAACTCACATCTTCTTCCGTGAAATCCTTTAAAACTAGGTAGCTATTTGTCTCCCTCGGGAGACAGGGGCTCCTTAGGCAGGACTATGGTTGATGCTTGATAAATACTGACTAAATGGATGAATACTTACAAGCAATTTTCCCAAATAGCAAGTTGAACTCAGTGCTTTCTAAGGCAGAAAGTCGTTTAACCTATATTACTTCTGGATAAATAACCATACCCAGAGGCACCTCAGAAAAAAAGCCTGGTGATCTACTTCAGAAAAATCACCTGCTGAAAACCCTATGGAGCACAGTTCTACTCTGACACACATGGGGTACCATGAGTTGGAATCAACTTGACAACAGCTGGTTTTTTGATGATATTTTAAATTGCAAAATATAACTATCATTTAAAGACAAAGAAATTATAATATTGAATGAGCATTTTTCACACACACACCTATTGAGGATCACAATTGTCAGAAGTCATCCATAGAGGTTTGAAGTGTGTCTGTAGGTCTCCTGGGGGTCCAGGGAGTTCTGAGGGACATTTATCTACTGAGTCTCACTTGTCAGTGCCTTTAGCAAAACACAAACTGCTTTGTTTTACGTACCAAGAAAAACATGTGCACTTCTCTGAAACAGTTTTTAACAGTATAACATATTTCTACCTTTTAATTATACTGTCATAATGTTTAAAGAAATTAACACCCCAAAACTTTCATCACCCTTAACTGTCATGTTTATGTTGCTTTCTAGTCCTTGTCCGTATGTATCAAAGAAAATTTCATTTCTGCCAGAAATGAAATCAAAGTCTGACATTACCCTATTACAGACAGCAAATCTAACAAACAAACTTCGTGAGCACCTACTGTGTAAAAGGCCTGTGCTGAGAGCAGAGGAGATACAGGAAGAGTTTGCTCATCGAATGAGTGTTCACCACGTGCCCGCTCTGTGCCTGGAGCTGTTCTTGTCCGCAGGTGCAGCAGTGGATGAGGCAGAGCCCCAGCTCCCAGGGACAGGGAGACAGACACCAAACAGACAGAAAAACAATGTGAGGGCCAGTAGTCTATGAAGACAAATCAAGCAGAGTAAGAGGACAGAGGACGCTGCTGTTTTATGAGATGGTTAGGGACGGTCTTTCTTACATTACATTTAAAAAGAGATCTGAAGGAAGTACAGGAGTGAAGGAAGACTATTCTAAGCAGAGGAAACAGCAAGTATAAAGGCTCTGGGGTGGGAGCATATTTGATGTCTTTAAGGAGCAGCACAGAGGCCTATGTGGCTAGGGTGCGGTGGGGTGGGGTGGGGAAAGATGATGGCAAGAGAGGGAGCAGGAGGTTAAACCATGTAGTGCCATGTTTGAGGCTGGGGTAAGGACTTGGACATGAATGTTTAGTCTGAGTGCAATGGGGGCCTTTGGAAAGCATTAATCTCACTTTGGAGAACAGCCCAGGACCAAGGGTGGAAGCAGGGAGATCTGTTAGAGGACTGTTGAAGGTACCCAGGAAAGAGTCTGTAGTGACCTAGAACAAGGTGATACTAACTTAGGGAGCTGGTAGATCAGTCACGTTCTGGATGTGCTCTGAAGATAAAGGTAACAGGATTTCCTTACAGATCAAGCATGAGTGTAGGAGAAAGGGTAACTCCAAGGTTTTTGGCCTGAGTAGCACAATGGAGATGTTGCTTACTGAAATATGAAGAACACAGGAGGAAGAGGTATAGGGGGCAAAATCAGGAGTTTTGTTTGGACATACGAAGCTGGATATGCCTCCTTCTAAGTTCATGGTGGAGCCCTGATGGTGCAGGGGTTAAGAGCTTGGCTGTTAATCAAGAGGTTGGCAGTTCGAATCCACCAGCCCCTCTTTGGAAACCCTATGGGGCAGTTCTACTCTGTCCTATAGGGTCTCTATGAATCGGAATCGACTCAAAGACAACGGGTTTGGTATTTTGTTTTTTTTTTTGAAGTTCATGTAGATACTGCCTATCGGCCACAACACTCTTTCCTGCTCTGCCCAAATGTGGCCTCAACATCTCTTCAACCTTGTGTTCCAGAAACCTAATCCCAGACAAATAGAATTGGCCACTGTATGAAAATGGTTTCACTTTCCTGCTATAGACAGAAACTCTAATGTATGTGCATGGGGGAGAGCAGTATCGATGAAGAGGATACCCCATTGACTGGCCTGAATAGTGAAAGCTCCAAGGAGGAAAGGGGCTTGAACTGAGCTTTTGTACTAGTTAGGGGGCTGTTGGATGCAAGTAAGAGAAAACTCAACTCAAAATGGCTTAAACAATGCAGGAAATTATTAACTCACATGTCAAGAAGTCTGGAAATTGAGCAGCCCCAGCATTGCTCATTGCAGCTATCAGGGACCCATGTCTTTCTGTCTTTTCATTCTGCCCGTCTCAGCACATCAGCTAGCTCCTCACCGCAGCAGCTCCAGGCATCATGGTTTCACACACCTAACACCAGGGGCAGTAAAGGGTCTAACCTTTCCTTGTTTCAGAAGCCCCTTATGCCTCATTGGACAGATTTGGGTCACATGTCTTTTCTTAAGCCAGTCACTGACTAGGGAGATGTAGTTACATGATGCATTTAGACCAATCGGGGGAGTTATAAACACCAGAACACAGCTGAGACTTGGCCAGCAATGAAGAGAGGGGGACATGGTGGATGGGCTGGCCACCAACAGTGTCTGCCCCAACCTTGAATCGTTGGGAGGAATTGATACCAAGAAATAGGAAGGGAGGATGTCCCAGGTGGGGTGAAAAGCTTGAGAAGGGTCATAGAAGCAGGAAGGTATGAGGCGGAACCATCAGACAAGTTGGCTGATTGGTGAGTTGTGTACAGTGTGACAGGTAGTAAAGGCAAGAAAGAAAGATACCACAAACCTTGTTGAGTACCTTCTCAGAAACTCAGAGGTATCCAGACTAGCCCTTGAAAACCACAGATCTAGAAGAACATTCCCTTCCAAGGAAGGAATTTTTGAAGAATTTTGAGGCCTGGGCAATTAGACTAGGAAAAAACAAAAACAAAAACCCGTGGTCTGGTGGATTCTGACTCACAGCGACCATTAATCTTCCCCTAAGCAGTTCCACTTGTGAGGAAGATGGAATGTCCTTGGGCCCTGCACTGATGCCAGGTTTAGTCAGGAGAGACTCTTAGGTGCAAAGCAGCATGTGCAGGACAGAGCTTTCCTTTGGAAAACATATCCAGAGACTGGTACTGACAACTGGTCCTCCCTGCTTTCAGTCAGATTGTGTATCAGACCCTTTCAGTTGCCAATGATAGAAACCCTGCCCCACATGGGCTCAAATAAAAAGGAAACTTAGTGGCACCTGTCACTGGAAAGGCAGAATCCAGAGGCTCCAAAGATGTCATCTGAACCTGAAGTCTCTCCTCTGTGGGCTCTGCTTTCCTCCATGTTAAATTCACACTGAAATGACCTTGCCCTCACGGTCACAAGATGGCTCCCGCAGCCTCAGGCCATACATCATCTCAGCTTCAAATCCCAGTGCCAAGTGAATTTCTTTCCCAGATACCCCAGAGATCTTATTGCTTCTCGCTGTTCTGATTGGCTCACATTTCCATCCCTGAACCAACCATTGTGACTTTGGAGAATGCACTGTACTGGTTTAGACCCTGCCTTATGAGTCGGAATTGACCCAGCAGCAACAGATTTGGTTGCTTTTGGTTAATGACACTGACCAAGAGTAGGTGATGGATGTCACTCCAAACACCTGATACTGGCAAAAAGGGAAGAATGGATACTAGGTAGCTCTAAGCCACGAATATCCAATCCAACATTCTACCTCCAAATCCAAGAAATACCTAACATTTTATTTCAATATCCCCTTGAATGTGTACAGTGTTTTATAGTTTAAACAGGCTATCAGAAACATCTCACTTCCTTATAAATACCTTATAAAGGAGGCTGGGTGGGAATTGTTATCCCACTTTATAGATAAGGAAACTGAGGGTCAGGGAAATTAAATGATTTTAATTTAAAATCCAAATGGTAAATGGTGGGTCTGGGCTTTGAACCCAGGTCCTCTGACCCCAAAACCAGTGCTCTTCCCTACTTGGCCAATAAAATTGCCCATTACATTTATGACCCACTGTGAGTCTGCATGTATGTTTGAAGAGAGAAATTCTAAAAACTGCACAGATGATATCAAGTTTAAGAGTCAGCTCAAGCAGTTACCATCACTTAAAGATTCGCGATATGTAAATGGTTAAATAGAGAACATCATTAAGCTCAAGGGCATGTTTTAATAACAGTTAATTAACTGTTACAAAACAGTCAGCAAATATTTTCCCCTTCTGCCGAGATCTGTCCTGAGAAGAAGGGTTGTAATATAGAACCCCGGGTGGTCAAGTACACGTTGGGGGTTTCCTAACAGGCTCCTTCATGAAAATGGGCTTGCCTTGGATCCATCTTCTCGTTCTCCTCACCTCCATAGCCTTGCTCTCCCCTGCCAACGCTCAAAGCGTTGGCAGCTGGTGGCCCTGCAGATCGCGTGACAGAATTTAATCTGCTCCAAAGGTTGGTACACTTGGCTTTTCCCTGCAGGAGTCATTTTAGTACCTAGGGAGATTGCTTTTTCTCCCAGTCTTGTCCTGAACTCCAATTCCTCTCGGTCAGCCATTTTCTCTGAAAAAGAAGTGGGCCAGGCCGTGTGGATTCTAAAGCACTCCGGTTAGATTTCTGGGGGGTCGTAAGTATTTTCTGGGGCCAAGACTGAACCAGAAGGCATCAAGCCAGGAGACACCAGCTGTCTCCAGTGCTCTGAGGCCTTGTCGTGTGGAAACAAATTAGACTTGCTCCCTACCAAAGAAGGAGCAATGGGCAGAAATTATGGAAAATGTAAGAAATCATCCCCCTACCCTCAAAAGTAGGGCCATACCATGGAGGGTAGAGGGACTTCCCGCGTCAGGCCAGAAACTTGGGTTTCTTGAGAACATATGTGAAGGTGAAAGATACAGGTACTATACTGTATCCCCACTGGTTATTAGTCTCTGGATGGTAAAGCAGTAACAGTACAGGGTGGGACAATTTCCGTGAACCCAGGCCTGTTGACTCTAGGTCCCAGATGCCAGGCTGCTGGCAGGACCCTCGCAGGCGAGGGCAAGGAACAGCAGTGAGCACCATGTCCGATTGGCCAGCCTCAGCTGCAGCACTCTGCAAGGAGTTCCGATGGGGTGGGGCACTCAGCACCTTGATAAGAGCATGAGCTTTGGAATCAAACAGAAGCTCAGCTCTGCTACCTACTACCTGTGTGACCTTAAGCAAATGACTTAACTTCTTTTAGCCTCAATTTTTTCCTGTGTAATATAGGGATGATGATAGTACTTTCCTCAAAGGGTTGTTCCAAGGGTGAAATGAGATAGTGCCTATAAACTACTGAGCACAGTGTCTGGCACAGAGTAATTCCTCGGTGTGTTCACATACTGAGGCTGTTCACCTCTTCTGTCCTATATCAGAGGCCTCCCCAGGGTCTTGGGAATGTCGTTTTGGGCAGCCACCCCCTCTGAGCACCCATACCTCACTGAGTGACAAGATAAGGAGAAGCTCACTCACCTACCCTCATCAGGGATATCCAGGCAGACTCACAGATCCCTCTGCCTTTCCTCTTGGCCCCAAGCCAGTCCTGCTGGACCTCCTCTTGGGCTGTTGGGTGGACCCTATCCTCAGAGGGGCACCCTGCTGTCTTGGTGTGCCCTGGTCTGCCCTCCCACGGCTCACAGGAACTTCTGGAAGGCAGAGTCCAAGTTGCTTGGGGAGGTGCCATGCTGGAGCCAGATTCTGAGGCTGCACTGGGGCTTAGGGCTGACAGACCAATATGCTTGCCTCCTGCCAAGATTTCAACTAGAGAGTTGCTCTCTCCCGACCTCAGGGTGTCCGACTAGATAGCAACAGCAATAGCCATCTCTGGAGCCAAGTGTTTGAGCAAGAATGGCACCAGCCCGTCTCTGGGCTCCCCTCTGGCCTGACGCAGGTTCCAGCCAGCTCTCCCAGAGAGGCTTCGTATAGGACCCTGGGTCTGGAACCAGGATAAATCATCCCACCATTCGCCCAGCTCACCCGCAGCAGGCGGCATGTGACTCATCCTGCCACTTTGTCTTATCAGAAAGATTAGCAGGAGGAAGCCTGGGATTTGGAGCCAGAGACAGGGTTAAAGTCCCAGCACAGCTGCTTGCTGGCTGTTGACCTTAAGCAAGTCGGGCTAACTTTCCAAACTCCTGTTTTTTCACCTGGAAAATGGGGAGAAGAGACTAGCCGTCTTTTCTCCTTAATAGAGTATGTGTGAAGGTTGAATAAGATAACTGTAATGCAATGCTGAGTTGCTGGAGAAGCTTTTAAAGCAAGCCAGAGGTGCATTTGAGAAATGGAAATACTCTCACAGCCCACTGGGGCATATATTGACCACTCTTTTCATCCGTTTGGTAGTGTTGGTGGGTGAAAGCAGGCACTTTCACTGGACCATCCTGCTAGTTTCAACGCTGAGCTGTATGTTACCCCACTGGCCCCCACCAGGAGCTATAACAGACATGGAAGGTCTCCAAGGACATTAGATCTCTGACCTAATAGCCCACATGCTTTTGTCATCGCAGGGAAACAGAGTTGGGGGACATGTGGGTGGCCAAGTGGGACAGGGGAGCCAGTCTTGAATTTCTGCCTCCTTCCCAACTGAGGGTGAGAGGGAGATGCCAGGTCTTCCTGGGATTGAGCTTACAACCCACCCCCGTTCCCCCCCCCAAAAAAACCTTGTTGAAATTCTAATTAAAATTTGTATTAAATTCCAATATATATATATATATTGAGGAAAATTGGCATTTTTTTATAGTGTCACATGCTTCCTTTCAAGAACATATGTCTTCAGATCTGGTTTTATGTCCTTCAGTAAGATGTTTTGTCTTTGAAGCATAACATATCTATTGAAAATACACAGATCAGAATGTACTGCTTGATGAATTTCCACAAAGTGAGGGCACCTGGGTTCTCAGCACCCGGGTCAGGGCACAGAACATGGCCAGTACTGCTCTCTTTGCATCATTATTCCCACCAGGGGAACCACCATTCTGACTTTCAACAGCAAAGATTGGTTTTGCCTGATTTTGTATTTTATATAAATGGAATCATACATAGTATGTACTCTTTTGTTTCTGTCTTTCGTTCAACATTCAGGTTTCATTCATGTTGTTGCATGTTTCTTCTCATTGCTATATAGTATTCCATTGTGTGACTAACCACAAGTCTATCTATTCCTTCTCCCACTGATGGCCATTTCAGTGTCTTCTGGTTTTGACCTATCCTCAGTAGTGCTTCTAGGAACATTCTTGTAAATGGCTTTTAGTGACCATATGTACAAATTTCTGTTGGTCATATACCTAGGAATGGAATTGCTGAGCGGTAAGATTTTTATAGTTTTCTTCATGTAGGTTCTATAATTGTTTCTTATATAATTGTGTCACTGTTGTGATGGGATTTTTCCTCCCTTTTTTAGGTGCTTATTGCCAGGGAGAAAAAAAGCTATTAATTTTTTAATATTTATCTTGGATCCAGCCACCTTACCAGTTCTTACATCAATTGTAGTGGGTTTTCGGTTGTTGTTTTTTTTTTTTTACAATAATTTCTTAGGTTTTCTAGATGTCCAAGTATCATCAAAAAGGGTATTTCATCTCTTGTTTGACAACATTGGTATTATTTTCTTGCTTTTTTTAGCTAGTAGTAGTAGATCATGAAATAATGGTGATTACTGTCATCCCTATGTAGTTCTAGATTTTAATTGGAATGGTTCTAGAATGTCACTGTTTAGATCTTGGTAAATATTTTTTATTTTGTATAAGTAAGTCACTTCTATACCTGGTTTTTAATTAGGAATTGTCTAAATTTTGTCAAATGCCTTTTCAGCATCTATTGGTGTGACCATATGGCTTTCCCCCCTTACTTGGTGGTTGTCCTGGATCATGCTGTTGAACTACTTCACATTTCTGGAATGAACAGGTTTACTTGTAACAATTTTTTCTTTTAATACTTGGCTAGATTCAATGTAATACTTTTTTGAATTAATTTTTGCATCAATTTTAATAAATGAGAATGATAGTTTCTTTGTAGTGTTTTTTCTTGTGCTATCTTCTTCAGGTTTTAATAATTAAAATTATGGTGGCTTCATACCATTAATTGGGGACTTCTCCATATTTTTGGTATGACCTAGAATCTTTGAAATAATGTTAGAATTATCTGTTATTTAAAAGATGCATAAAATTCATGGAATCCAGCTGGTTCTAGTACCATTTTCTATGGTAGATCTTTGATCACCTTTCTCATGTTTTCTATGATAATTGATCTATTCAAGTGTTCCTCTTATTCTTGGGTCAGTTCTAGTAATTTATATTTGGCTAAGAAATCATCAGATTTTCAAATTTGTGTCCTTAGAGCTTCATGTGCTGTTCTTGTATGATTCTGTTTCCCATTTCTGCAGCTGTCTTTTCTCATTTCTAATTTTTGTATATTTGCTCTTTTTCCCTTAATCACCTTCATGAAAGTTTTCTTTTATTTGATTTATCTTTAGCTTTTGCATTCATTTATACTTTCTACTATTTAAAATCTTATTATTTTCAGTTTTTAACTTTACTAATTTACAATCCGTGGGTTCTTTTATTATGGTTTATTCTTTTTGCAGTTTCTTAAAAAGAAGGCTAAGTTCCTTTATTTTTCATATTTCTTCTTTAATCAAGAGGCTTTAAATGTCTTCTGAACATGACTTTTGCTCTCTTCCATGGGAATTAATATAAAATGTTCTCTTTTTATGGTTTTCTAGATAGTTTGCAATTTCTCTTCTGATTTCCTCTTTACTCCTAGATTTATCTAGGGGTGGGTTTCTTAATTCCCAGGTAAATATTTTTCTTCTCATCTTTTTATTTTTTATTTCTAATTTTATTTGTTCTGACCTGAGATTGTGATCTATAAAATCTTTCCTTTGTAAAATTTGTTAAGGTTTATCTCCATGACCCACTTACTTGATCAATTTTTATAAATGATCCAGGTCCCTAAAAGTAGTCCGTTCTATATTAAAGAAATGTAAGGTCCTACATATATCTAGTAATTCAAATTATTGTATTATTCATTTTCTCTGTTATCTTAATTAATTTTTGCCTACAAGATCTGTCCAGTTCAGAAATAGGTATCTTGAAATTTCACACTAAAATTATATTTATTCCATTTTTAATAATATGTACTTTATATATTTAGCTTCTATGTTGTTTAATGCATTCAGGTTTCTGATGGTTGGAACTTCTTCATAAAATGTTCCTGTTAACGTTACTAATATTTTTATTTATCCTCTGCAGTGTTTTTCAGCTAGAATTCCTCCTATCTAATTATTTTTGATACTTCTGATTCCCTTCTGTTTGCATTTGCCTGGTATCTCTTTCCCTATTCATTTATTTTCTACATTTTAGATTTCTATATACCTTTATTTTAAGTATTTGTCTTATAGCATCATGTGACTGGGTTTTGTTTTTATGTTTTAATTTTTATCCCAACCTGACATCTTGTCTTTCAATGAGAAAGTCAGTCCATTAACTGATGTACTGGATTTTATTCCTCCCATCTTATGTTTATCATTTCCTTCAATCACTATTTCCTTTTTTCTTTTCCTCTGTTTGTTCTGGTTTGATATAATTCCTTTGCATTTCATTTTTCTCCCTTGTTATTTGGAAGTTTTCTACTTTCTGATCTTGTTAAAGGTTATATTATTTTTCCTGTAATTCATAGTCAGATATATATTACTCTACTATTATTAAAAAACAAAATAACAAGAGATAACTGCTACTTTTCCCTCCAAGATGCTCCATTTCTTCCCTGCTTTTCCCTGCTTCAATAGGATGAGACTTTTAGAATTATTTCCCCATCCTTCACTTAGGATGAGACCTTAGAACACTTTTACTTCCTTCCCTTTCAGCTTCCTTGGTTTCGTTAGGATAATTTAATACCTTTAGTTTTTCACTCTTGTTAAAATTTCCCGTGTAATGTGTCCTATTTTCAGAGTCTTTATTTAGGAGTTACATTCCCAGGAAGTCCACCATTCTCCACTTAAATTTAGGAGGAAAGGATGGGAGCAGGTGTACGACGAGCAAGCTTCCCTACTCATTATTTCCTGACCTGTTCATTTCCCCTCTTGTGGTGGTCTCTGTTCTGGTGCCTTTGTTGTTTGATGCTTTGAGTATTTTCTGTTGATGAAATATGTGGATGATAAACTCTGTGAATTCTTGTGTGTTTGAAGAAATTAATAATTCCTGAGAAATTCATAATTTCTTGGCTGGGCAAACTATTTGGGGAGTTTTGGTTCTCTTTCCTGTGTAGTCTGTAGATTATATCCTACTGTCTATTAGTGTGTAGTGTTTCAGATGGAAAGTCCAGTGTCAGTTTGATTTTTCTTTTTCCTTATAGGTAGTGTGTTCTTTCTGTCTGGAAGCTTTTAAAGTTTCATCTTCATCCTCAAAATTGAGGAATTTTACCAGGATAACCTGTGTGTATGTCTTTCCTTGTCATCCTTCCTGGAACTTTGTGAGCCCTTTCAATGTGCAGACTCAGGTCTTTTTCAGCTCAGGGGAGTTGTCTTCTATTCGTTATTTAATGTTTGGCTATCCTCCATCAGTTCTGTTTTCTTCTTCTAGAACTCCCAACATTCTCAAGTTAGATATCCCTAGATACCTCCTCTGAGTCTTTTATCTTTTTCCTTATGATTTCTACCCTTTATATTTTTGCTCTATACTGGGAGATAGTTCTTCCATTTGATCTTCCAGGCCACTAATTCATATCTCAACAGAAACTCGCCTACAATAGTCAGGAAGGCATTTTGTTAATATCTGGAAAGACTCTTCTGCCTTCCTGACTTGTGTTAGGACACATGTGATTTTCTGTTTAAGTTGTCTTTTGTCTCCTGGAACAGCTGTACTTTTCCAGACATGTACACCGTGTGTTTTCACTGATCTTCTGCTAGGACTTTGAAGAGTGTTATGAGTGTTCTTTGTTGATGCCTCTGGTTGTGATGTATAGAATGGCAACACTCCCATAGCTGGTGACATTGGAGCTGCTCACACCCTCTGGGCCAGTGGTGTCAAGGTAGGTAAGCCACCAGTCTCCTGGGACACCTGGAGAAATCCTCCTTTTTTCCCTGGCCTCCCCATTCTTCAGCCACAAGGAGAGGGGAATGCAGCCCACTCATTCAGCTACTTCTTGGCCCCCTGCATTCCAGGAAGACTTGGACCCACAAGGCAAAGCCAGTTTCTGCCTCACCTCATCCGCAAAGCTTACCTCCCACTGGCAGTCCACAGGTCTCTTCTGGCCAAGCTCTTGCTAGTGTCTGTAGCTTTTGATCCTTGCTACAAAGCTTTCTGAAGCTGGTTTCCAGGTAAAAAGAGAGATTGTACACCGATTTTTCATTCTCATCTTCCACATGTACCCCGATTTGCCCAAAGGCCTCAACAATGCTCTGACTCAGGATGGGCAGATAGATTAAAGATGATAATCTCTTTCAGTCAGGTTGCTAGGTTCCCAGAATCCCTGTAATCTTCTCCCAGTTGCCCATGGATCCACTGGGGGACCCCTGCCAGGGATGCCAGGGAGAGGCTGCTGCTTAGGAGCTGAATTTCTTTTTCTCTCTCTCTCTGGGAATACTGCCTCTATGACTGGCATCCAAGGGGCATAACCCCACCCCACCCCCAACCCCCTCCACTCTTTCTCTACTTGAATCAGATTGAACACTGGACTAGATTCCAGAATCATATGTTCCAGGGTTCCTCACATTCTGGGCTGGGCATCACTGACAACCTCCAAGATGATGTGTAGTGGTACAGAGACACAGCGTTCAATAACATGTAATCTCATACATGCTGGGAAAGTTCTTTCTTTCAATTCTCTTTCAGTTCTTCTGATTATGATAAATAGAAAGTTTTGAGTTTGGTGTTACTATGTCTTTGACATCTCTTTAACACTTATTAATCTCCCTCTTAACAAAAAAAGAGAGCAAGTATCATGCTTAGAGTCTTCTGTAGGCAGCAATGTCTGCCTTTAGCCAGGGTGCAGAAGACTGACAGGGGAGTACATTTGGAGGGAAAATCAGTAGTTCAGTGAAGGACCTGCTTAGTTTGTAATGCCTAATGCACATCTAAGTGGAGATGTTGAGTAGGCAGTCCATGGTGTGAGTCCTGGGGCACTCCAGTGTTTAGAGATTGGATTCCTTCCTCATTAACAACCAATGCATAAGGTACCATTACCATTTGTTGGCTAAGTGCCTTTGCATTGGCTGGCTCAAGAGGTTTGTTTCCCATCACTTCTGGGCTACTTCTCGGCAGCCAAGGCCACGTGATTGTCATTAGTGTTCCGTGTGTCTGACTAAACAGCACTTAAGTACAAACATGGACTGTGGCCAAACTTGCAGCTGTGCAGAGCCTTCCGGTTTGCTGTGCATCCTGTCGGATCCTTGGGGTGTATGGTATCCTCCCACAAGGCTACATAAAAAGATGGAAGCAAGCTGGACCTGTTTTACAAGTTTGATCTTGGTTCAAAGCTAAATGTTCCAGATTCATTGGACCTGTCATATCCTAGCTACTGACTGTATTTATTAGTATGACAAAAAAATCTGCCTCTTAGTTTAGCACTTTTTCTTCCTACCAGCATGCTGGAAATATTTATTCTATCAGAAATACGTGACTAATGCCACCAGCTGGCTCTGTGAAGGAGTCACAATGCCAACAGGGCCAGCAGGTAACAGATTAAAGAGTCTGTTTTTACTGGGTAGGACCTGTGGGGTCACTAAGGAGCACTGGTCCTGCCCACCAGGCAGCCAAACTCAGCTCCCACCCAAGAAGGCAGGTCAGTTTGTCCCATGTTTCAAGAGAACCCAGAAATCAGTATCTTTTTGTGGGAATTTTTCTGATTTTCAAATGTTTGCTCCAATAAAAAACAAAAAGCCCAAACCACTTCAGGCCAAACAAAGCACATCTCTCTGGCCCACATCCAGGCTGCAGATGGTCAGTTTGAGGCCTCTGCTCCATGACAGTGGACCAACCAGTCACTCTGGTTCTCATGCCCCCCTCATTACTGTTAAATGGGGCCACTGTCAGGGTTATTGGGATGAAGGTTGTGAAGGGGTATCCCCCAACTTCAATCCCCAACCCTGCTACTTACCCCCTCTGTTGGTCAAGTAGTTGGTTAACCCCCCTAAGCCTCAGTTTTCTTACCCTCTTGATCACCATGCTTGTTGGAGCTTGAGGGTCACTGGATGCAGAAGTGTCTTGGGACAGTTGTCTCTGCAGAGCTGGCTATGGTGATAATAAGCAAACATGAATGTGGTGGGGACACGTGGCTGTGTCAGGGATCTCCCTAGATGGTCCTTATCACTCATTTATTTTTCATTCCTTGAGCAACCACGTGTCTGGCACTGTGCAGCCCCTGGGACACAGAGAGGAATCAGGCTGGATCCTACCTTCAAGGGGCTTTCTGGCCAGTGAGAGCACTGAGACGCATCCATAATGCACCAGAGTACCAGGTAGGGAGTGGTGAGCGAAGCAGACACAGTGCAGAGCAGTTAGCAGAAAGGGCAGAGCAGGGCATTCATTTGAGGACTAAGCTATGACACTGGAAAGGTGCTTAAAGAGGGGTATGACTGGCACCCAAGGGCCCCGCCCCCCCGCCCCAGCCCCCTCCACTATTTCTCTACTTAGATCTTATTGAACACTGGACTAGATTCCAGAATCATATGCTGCAGTGTTCTTAATGCGGAAATTTTTTGTTTTGTTTTTTATTGTAAAAAAATATATAACACAACATTTGACAACTCAACATTTTTCATGTGTACAATGTAGTGACACACCAGTTACATTAATCATATTGTGCAGCCATCGCCAATATCCATTGCTAAATATTAAATGTGGAAATTTTTTAAATATCTTTTCCCTCTGCTTTCCTATTGGTCAGAAATGCTGTCCCTCACCAACCTGGCCTCCTTCCTCTGAATACACTGAGGCCATCATCTCCCCTGTACACTGTGGTCCCTGGGCTGGCCATGGAGTGGTTAAGAGAACAGGCTCTTGAGCACCTGTACTAACTAGCCACGTGACCTTGGAAAAGTTCATTAACTTCTCTGCTAGTCAGTTTCCTCATCTTTAAAATGGAGCTGGCAGTAACACTCACATAGCTTCTCCATGGATTCTGGGAGGTGAGGTCGGAACAAGCCTACCTCAGAGGGTCGTTGTGAGAATTAAATGTGGGGATGTCCGTGAAGCCCTTAGCCCAGTGCTGGCACCCACTGAGGGTTCAACAGATGCTAGCTGTTATCATTACTCTCCCTACTCCAGGTGGGGCTGAGCACCATGGATTAGAAAGGGTGTGGACAATAGACAGTCTTTCTTTTGTCTTTCCTGAGCTCAGACGAGGAGAGTCTGAGAGAGTAGACAGGTTCTCAGGATGGCAGCACCAGAGGCATGTCCTCCTCAGACTGCTTGCCTTTGACCTGGGCCAGTGTCAGGCTTGGTTCACAATCACAGTCCCATCTGTCTGATCTTCCACCCTCTGGGACCTCAGCTGCTAGCTGCTGGACCAGAGACAGGGCCCCCCTCAGCAGATGCCCCGAGACCATGTTGAGGGACAAGGCACTACTTACCCTCCTGCTGGCTTCACAGATAGCAACAGAGCCATCGACCAGGGTCCAGTTCCATTGTAGGCTGGCCCTAGCTGCGACAAAAACAGGCTGAAAGAGCACAGCTGGGCTCTCAGTGGGATCTGCTACACCTACAGTGGAGTGGACGCCTTTGGCCTTGAGAGCCAGAACACACTGCCCCACCAAACATCCCTAGAGAGGGGAATCGATGTGGAAGCCCAGAAAGTGGTTTTTGTGAACTCTCTGTTTTGGGTCATGACCACACCATAATGGTTATTAATGGGGAGCTTCCACCTGCTTGGGACAGGCAGGGTTGGGAAACCCCGGAGGCTGTAGCTGGGCTATTTTAATCCACCACACAGAGACTGGCATCCTTTCTGGGCCACATCCACTGCTTGGGAAGAAGGACACTGGGCTGGGTTTCACTGTGTGTCTCTGTGGCTTTATTTCCCTTGGGCTGGCAAGACGTGCCCTCACCTGGAATTTTCCCTCACCCCCTTTCAGAGGCCCAACAAAGGGGTGACGCAAAGAGAACCAGAAGAATATGGCTCATGTCCACACACTTGGAGAGGCTCAGGTGCCTCCCTGAGTGGAGGCATGGACCTCTTTGTCTGTCCAGGGTTGGCTTGGCAACTGGCCATACTGTCTGGTTTGGGGGAGATGTGAGTTACCCTGGAGAGGAATATGGATTCAGACTTCTTTAGACAAAGTTTACCACAGGTATTTCCCCCAAAGGGCGTGAGAAATCACAATGTCCCCAAGAAGCCCCTGTTCCGGTTGATCTGTACCATTTTCGTTGAACCCTCCTCAGCAGGGAGCCGAGAAAGGCCTTTTTGTTTGTCTGTTTGTTTCAGAGCAAACACTCACCTAGAACGGTTCAGCCTCTGGGGCCATGCCTAGGAGGCTCGGTGGCAAATGTGAAAAGCAGCCTGAGTCGGAGCACAGCAGATTCTTTTCATGCTGCTTTGTCTCTGCAGGTTGGTGGTGATGTTTTGGTGTCCTTCCCTGCCCAATCATGTGGTAAGATGGGGGAAGAAAAACAAGTCCTCATTTAAAAAGAACAAGAAGGGAAAAAACCAAGAGCCTGTGACAGGGATTTTCCAGGCTGTCTAGGTCTGTCATCTAGAAGAGAAGCAAGGGGGAGTGAAGCTCCCGATGTTTTCTTCAGGGTTGGGGAAAGCAGAGCTGTTGGGAGCAGCTGGTTCCTGATATGCCTATAAGAGAAAATTACCCCCAGCCTGGCTTGGCCACTAGTGGGTGGGGTTGGAGCAGATGCTCTCCTACAGCGTTGTAGGCATCAGAGCCCTCAGAAATTATGCAGTGACCAGTCACCCCTATCAGATTAGCAAATCCATGTGGTTGGTCCAGTGCCCAGCTGCCACCCTTCCAAATAAACTCCTGAGAGCTGTGTAGCATCACTGCAGTCAACAGCACACCTGGCTACTAAGAACAGAAGCCTGCTGCAAAGTAGCTGAAATACGGTGGGCATGAGAAATCATTGGCTCCATGTAACTGAGTAGCCTAGGGGTTCACCAGCTTCAGGCATGGTTGGATCCAGGGGCTGACACAAGTCTCTCTCTCTTTTTTTCACCTGCTTTCCCTATGTGGCTGCTTCACTCTCAGGCAAGCCCTCTGTGCGTGGCAGTTCTCAGCAGCTCTGGGCCTATATTATCAATACAGTGAGCAGCCCTAGCAGAAAAGGAGCTTCTGGACAGAAGTGAGTGGCGTGTGCCTTCCCTGAACCAATCACCGTGGTTACACTGATTGACCAGGCATTCAGGGGCTCACCCCTGAAACTTAGGCTAGGGTTTAGGAGAGTCCCCAAATTGGAAGGAGGGATGGTTCCCAAAGGAACGTTGAGATGCTATCTCCAAAGTAAGGGAGAACAGGGCTGGGCAAGCAAACCCAGCAGTTGTCCACTATACCCCTCGTTTGCTGTTCGTAGAGCTCTTCCTCACTTACAGGCATGTTCTGCAGTGAGTCACCATCGCGCTCCACAGCGAGTAGCAGGGGAGCCAGGAGGAGCCCAGAGAGGAGCCCTCCCACAGACCATCGGAGGTCCACCTGGTCTGCTTAGGTGGCAGAGCTTTTTGAACTTGACCCTGGTGTCAGAAAAGGAGACGTTTTAGGTGGCTTAGGGTTGTGCACGCCTTGTCTGTGAACTGGCTCCCAGAGATGGCAGACTCCGGTCGCCTTTGCCCTCTGCCCTGTGGCTAATGAGAATGCATCCGGAGGCTAATGAGCAGGGGACATAAATAATGAACAATGCACTGCAGGCAGGAGGGCTTCTTCCCAAGGATTTGAACACCATGAGCCGAGCTCTGCAGCCTTGCTTAGCATTCTCCACAAAATATAATAAAAAGGCTGTACAAACTGCCCCCCCAATGTATAATATTGTTCATATATTAGACATAATGGACTAATAAGAATACCTCCTTCACTTCATTATGTCGGCAGAAGAAGAAAGGGCAATCTAGCAGCTGCCCTAATCAGGCAGATGAGAAACCAGAAACTTTACTTAGATTTAGGCAGTAAAATCGACACTGAACCAATTTGCCTCACTCACAGGCTTTTACTGTGTTAAACGAAAGCTGATTGTCTTTACATAAGGCATTGTAAAAAGGGCTCAGAAGCCATAAAGCTCTCTGTCATGGCTTTGCAACATAACCAACGAGTTTAACAGTTGTGTCCCAAGGGATGGTTTCGGATTTTCCTAGAAGTGGGCTTGGGGTGGACAACATAAGGTGGCTGTCACATGTCCTGATCCTTAGAAACCCTTTAAGAACCAAGAAGTTGGGGCTAAAGGGGATGAAGCCATGCCAGTGAGTGAGGGGGTGATTGTAGCTAATATCACTGAGAAAACAGCCACAGACTCTAGGCCCTGTGGAAAGACTGTTCAGCACTCAGGTGGAGATGGGATGGGCAGCCAGAGGTGTCAGGTAGTGGGGAGGAGGGTGCATGTCTATCTTGCCTACCAATTTAAAGGCTACTTACTTGACCCCGTGGTTAAGTGCTGTGGTTGGTAACTAAAAGGTTGGTAGTTCAAATCCACCAGCCTCTCCTTGGAAACACTATGGGACAGTTCTGCTGAGTCCTATAGGGTTGCTATGATTCTGAATCGACTTGATGGCAATGGGCTTTTACCTTCACACAAAGGAGTTACATATAGAACCACTGTTGTAGAGCTAATGAAGTCTAAGTGATCACTTGTTTCATTCAGTCATTCAACCCACATTCTTGATGGTTCACTGTGTGCCAGACACTGCCCAGGGCCCTGTGGTCAGTTAGCAAGACAAGACAAGATGCCTGCCCTCATGGAGGTCACATCGATATGTGAAGAGACAGACAGTATACAAATAAATATAGATCAAGTGATGATAACTATTATAAAGGAAAATAAGGCGGGGTAAAGACAGGGAGTGGTAGAGGGAAGGGGGCTCTTTTCACCAGGGTGGTCGGAAGGGGTGACATTTGAACAGAGACCTGAATGCAGAGTCTTTTGTCCACCAAGATCCCCTTGAGCCTCCATGTTTTGTGAGCTGTTATATCCCCAAAATGGCTGCCTTTGGCAAAGACACAGACATAGACATGACCATGGAGCTTGGTCAACCTGAGTGAAACAGGGTTACTACAGGGAGTTGACATAACCCAAGCCCAAAGCCAACACCTGACCTGTCCAAGAGGCTGGGGTAAGCTCATGCCAGCTGGTTAGTGATGGAGCCAAGACCAGACACCAGGTCTCCTGAGCAGCAATACAGGGATGTAAGCTGCCCCAGTAAGTGGCAGTATTTCCTAAAGACACTGTTGTGGGTAAGCCAGTAGATGGAACTTGAGGGTGGGTCAGGAAGTTAGGGGTGTCCAGAGAGGAGGCTGGCAGAGCTGCCTTCAAGAATTTTCTCTTAACGCTAGGGTGGAGCCCAGGCCAAGGCCAATGGTGCTGACCTGAGAAAGGCTGGCCAGAGGCCCAGGCTCCCTGGGGGCCTTTTTTGCCCACTTCACCTGGGGTTACAGTGCTAGTTAGTGGCCAGGCTACATAGAACGTAGGTCCTTTGCCTCCACATCCAAGGCATGATATCTCTCATCCAAGGCCGTGGCCCCAGGAGTCAGACCAGCCATACTGCCAAGAGGAAAAGGAAGGCAGCATTCTGAGCATCACACTTGCATGGAGGGAGAGCTGGCATGTGCCCCTCCAGTTCTGTGAGTCTTGGGAAAGGGCAAGGTCCACGCTCTTTTCCAGATAATGGCAGCAGAGGCTCTGTTCTGGAATCACGACAAGTCCTGCCTTGCCCCTGGCTCTGTCTGGTGAAAACTGGCAGCTGACATATTTACTTCTGGCCTGAGTTTACCCCTTGTTAAAAACGGAGTCTTTATAACATTTCTGCAAGTCACTGTCAACATGAGCTACCCTTTGTTTTGTATCAGTCATTCCCCTGGGGGCTTGAGTTGCCTATTGCTATTATTTTAGAACTCTTGAAAATAATTATATATTATTCTAATATTAGAATCAAGTTAAAATATAGTATTAATTACTAAGGAATCTTTTTTTTTTTTTTCTTTTTAGTTCACCCCGCAGATAAACAGCTGGGTTTTGAATTAGCTCTTTCTTCTCCTCTTTTCAAATAGCCAACGAATTCCATTTGTGCTCACACGCTTACACGAGCCCAGGAGTCTCCCAGTCTCTAAGTTGTGCTGTCCAGGTTTCATAACTTTCTGCCTTCCTTTGGAGAAGTAGGCTGATGGTCAGGCAGTTTCCCCAGCACTTGCATGTGAAGCTGGGAAGAGTCCCACCCATGATATTGCAGACCATGAGCAACCCAAACGCCCACTGAATAACTCCTGGCCCATGCAGGTGATGGGACACCAAGCAGCCAGTGAAGACTCTTGAATGCCACAGAGCCACACTGATAGTTTCTTCTCGAAGCTCCTCTAGCCAGGCTTGCTGAGTTTGTTGCCCCTGCTCCGTGCTCACACAGCTCCCATATGCCACCCATACTAGACAGTGGCTCCTGAAGGCAGGCACAGCCAGGTGGACCGTTGTCAATGGTCACACAGTGAAACATAAGCGTTGCCCCTAACCCAGGCAGCTGTCGGGCGACTCTCCAGCTGTGTTCAGAAACACATTTTGTAACATCATTAACCAGTCCCCAAATTGGAAAGTTCTACTTCTCAGCCTACTACTACTCCTGAGATGTTCATTTGGTAAATGAACAGTTTCTCTACCCAAGGCCAGAGAATGCCTCTCTCCTCACCCCATCTCCTTTTCTCCCTTTCTGCGGCTGTGATTATTCACCCTTCCTTCTCCTCCCAGGAGCCCTGGTGGCACAGTGGTTACGCACTCAGCTGCTAACCGAAAGGTCAGCTGTTCTAAACCACCCAGTATCTCCAATGGAAAAAGACCTGGCGATCTGCTCCCATGAAGATTACAGCCTAGGAAACTCTATGGGGAAGTTCTACTCTATCACATGGGGTTGCTATGAGTCAGAATTGACTCAGTCGCACCCAACAACACCACCTCCTCCCAGCAGGCAGTGCACCTCCCATGGCTTCCCAGCCTTCCTGCTTGGCATCCTTTCTCAAGAGGACAGAAGACCCAGGACACCTGACCCACCGCACCTGCTCCCCCTACCTCCACTCACCAAATACAACAATAATAACAGCTAACACTGGTTGAGTGCTTACTATGCCAAGCCCTCACCTTTGCATGCATTAATTCATCTATCCTAACCACAACCCAGTGAGGGTTACTATTAGCCTGCCCATCTCTAGGGGGCAGTTGAAACTGAAGCACCAAGTGGTTAAGGAAATTGCGCAGAGTCACACAGCTAGCACCTGGCTCCTGACACACCCCTTCATCTGGGCCATTAAGTGAAGAGCCAGCCCCAGTACAGCAGGACAGAGTGCTGAGAAGGGGCATTTTCCAAAGGCTGGAGATGGGGTGAAAAACCACGCGTCCCAGCAGCTTAGGGTCTGTGAGTGTGTGAACCTCCTGAATTTGTGGACAAAGCTGTGTGTGCTGGTGCACTTGTCACAATCTCAGAAGGGTCTGTGACTCAGAGAAGGTTAAGGGCTGCTGGGTTAGATGATCCTTCCAGCTCCCACACCCTGTGGTCTGTGACCATATAAGGCCACCGTGCCTGGGAGTCTCACTGCAGCTGAGTGCATCCTACGCTGTGAGGGGGAAGTCAGGGGGAAGCCGGGAGCTGAGGGAGCCCTGGTCTCCTGCAGGGCCCCCAAGGCATCCAAGAAGAGGCGAGAGGGGTGGGGAAGGGGGGGGGAGGCGAGAGTCCCTCCTTGGTTGTCTCTTTTGCAGAAAGCTCAGACCTCTCAGGGGAGCCTGGCTGCCCCCCTCCCTCCATCAGCATTTCCTCTGTCAGTGTGTTGCCAGTTTCCAGAGTCCAGCTGGCGACTCCTGTCCAAAGTCGAATGCTCAGGGCTGCAGCATCAGCCCTCGCCTGTTTTCAGACCCCCTGCTCCCCACATTTATTCTGGTTTGGTGACCTGGAACACCCTTCCCAGTTCCTAACTTTTGGGTGGGCCCCAGTGCCAGATTAGCTCCCCCGCCCCCGCCTTTGCTGCCCAGGCTCTGCAGGCACAAGACATCTGGTAGCTTCCTCACCCCCTACCCCACCCTCCCACGCCACCCTTCCACAAACATTCACACACACACACACATCTGCCTTCAGTAGTGAGCTCCTTGGGGAGGGTGAGTCTTGGGCATCTATGTACTCCTGACACCTGTATTAGGCTCCACTTTCTCTGAGCACTGTCCAGAGCCCAGCCCTGTGCCAGGTAATTGGGGGGGGAGCAGAAATGGAGAGACATGGTGCCTGGCCTTCAGGTGGCTGCCTTTCTTGTAAAGGCAAAAAATTAATAAATGAGCCTATTAGGAGATGATCTCTGATTATTGTTGTAATCAAGGTACAAAACATGTTTTAGTCATGACTTTTGGTGTGACAGAAGCCCAAGTCAAATGAGCATATAAGAGAGAATCATTTGGCTTCTTTCACTCAAAAGTGCAGGCATATGGTTGGCTTCGGGCATGGCTAGATCCAGTGACTCAAATGATGTCTCAGGGACTTGATTCTGCACTCTCTATCACTCAACTATGCAGATGAAGAATAGTTCATCTGGGGCTGCCTCAAGGCGAGCTGCCACTGATTGTCCCTAAGGTGTCTCATAGAACCCTCACTCCCGTTTTTTAAATCTTGGCCTTGTTACTTCCAGGACTCAGACCTGGGCCATGACAAGAGACCAAACTCCAATGGGCTGCCTCCCCAGCTGCAACCCAGAGGCCTGCTTTTCTTGCCTACCCTCCAGAAATGTTGGGCTGATATTGTAGGGGGTGCTCTGAGCTTACTCTGTGTATGAAGTCTCTGGATTCTCTGGGAGCCTAGATATAGTGACCCAGGGTGGTTTAGGGATCCAGGGTAGAAGCAGCAGCCCTGCCTCTCAGCATCTGTCCAGTGGTTACAAGAAAGGCCTCAAATGCTCCTCTGTCACTTACCAGCTGATCTTGGGTAAGTGACCTAGCCTCTCTGAGCCTCAGTTTCTTCATCTGTAAAGAGGAGAGAACAGAATAAACATCAGATTATTTTGCAGGTTAAATGAGATGATGCCTGTAAAGCTTTTAACATAGAGAGTAAACCCTCAAACATTACTTATTATTCTGCTTTTTTTTTTTTATCCCACAAATGAAGGAAATTGTATTTGGGGAATTTTGACTTTAAACTGAAAGTTCTGTTACTAATACATAGCTACCATTTATTATACACTTAAATTTATTCTTCACAACTCCTTGCAGATGAGGAAACCAAGGCCCAAGAGATTAAATAATGTACCAGGGACAAACAGCCCATCAGTGGTAGAGCTGGGATTTGGCCAGGTCTATCTAACTCCTAAACTCTAAATACTGCTCTACTCTGCCTGTCTGGAACGAAGGTAGATAGAAAATAAAGGGGCCTTACTTGATACTGTCAAGGATATTTCCTTTATATCAATACTGGGGTGGTGGAGGGGGAGGAGAGAAGACTATGGCATGAAAGAAAAATCTGGAATGACTTACACACTAAAAATTTCACATTGTTTCTCTCTGAGTGGTGGAATTATGAATACTTCTTCCTGGTGTTGTTCCGCATGGTCCAAGTTTTCTAGTGTTGAGTACATATTATTACTTTGTAATGGGGTGGGGGGAAGAGGGAGTTATAAAATTCTACCCTGAAGCAGGAGGCCCAATTGTAAGCTAATATAAGCCAGTCTGAACAAGTTATAGAACTAATAATCATGACTTCAGCAATTTTTTCCCTGTACGGCATCATTTCTGCAAACTTCAAATGAAAC
This sequence comes from Dugong dugon, assembly GCA_030035585.1. Classification (NCBI taxonomy): domain Eukaryota; kingdom Metazoa; phylum Chordata; class Mammalia; order Sirenia; family Dugongidae; genus Dugong; species Dugong dugon. Next base: position 62,405,504 of record CM057478.1, on the reverse strand, counting down.
CTCTTTATCTTGGGCCACCCCGGTGCCAGGCAGGGACCTGCCAGACAATAGTCTGCCTAGGCCAACCAATGGATTGAAGTGTGGTAGAAGAGCCTGTGAACTAGGAGACCTAGCTTCTGCTACTGGCTCAGAGACTTACCTGCTGTGTGGTAATGGTCTGATTACTTTATCTCTCTCAGCCTCAGTTTCTTCTTCTGTCAAATGGGTATAATAAAAATGTACCCTCCCTACCTCATTAAGTGGGTATGAGAGTCAGTGATGCATAATGAGTATGAAAAATGATAGTCCCATTTCTATCACAGTGGAGGGAAATCCTGTAGACAGCCAAGGGTCTAGAAAGCAAAAAGTGGCAGGGCCCGTTGGTCCAAAATAAAGCAAGCGAAACACATTGCACTGGCGACCCTGGCAAGAGCATATCAAAGGGACTAGCAAACCCTGCCTGCACCTTTCTGGTCACCCAAAGGGTCCCACACTCTAGGGGGAGTCTGGTCATGAGGACTGGGTAACAATTGCCTTTCTTTTCTTTTTAATGGTTTCTCTAGCATTTATAATATGTATCTTAATCACACTTTCAAGTATCATACAACTTTGTGTATAATATAAAAATCTTTCAACAGTATACTTCCATTTTACCCTCCCACCCTTGTGCTATTGTTGTGTAAGTTTGACTTTTACATGTTGTCTTGGTCATCTAGTGCTGATATAAGAGAAATACCACAAGTGGATGGCTTTAACAAAGAAAAATTTATTCTTTCACAGTTTAGGAGGCTAGAAGTCAGAATTCAGGGTGCCAGCTCCAGGGGACAGCTTTTTCTCTCTGTCAGCTCTGGAGGAAGGTCCTTGTCACCAATCTTCCCTGGTCAAGGAGCTTCTTGGCGCAGGGACCCCAGGTCAAAAGAACACACTATGCTCCGGCTTTGCTTTCTTGGTGATAGAAGGTCCCCATGTCTCTCTGCTTGCTTCTCTCTTTTATATCTCAAAAGAGATTCGTTTAAGACACAACCTAATCTTGTAGACTGAGTCCTGCCTCGTTAACATAACTGCTGCTAATTCCACCATATTAACATCACAGAGATAGGATTTATAACACTTAGGAAAATCACATTAGATGGCAACATGGTGGATAATCGCACAACACTGGGAATCATGGACCAGCCAAATTGACACACATAATTTGGGGTGGGGCGACACAATTCAGTCCATAACACATGTGTTATAAACATCATAATACATTTTCCAGCCTTTTTTCTCTCCTTGCATTAGTTTGGATAGCTTCTAGTGCTGTATCATCAAGTTTACTAATCTGCAGTGTTTCCTCTGCTGTTAATCCCATCCATTGAAATTTTTATTTCAGACATTGTATTTTCATGTCTTGATGCTCCATTTTATTCTTTTTTGTATTATCTTTTATTTCTCTCTTCATTATGTTCATGTTTATCATGGATTGAATTGTGTCTCCCAAAAATATGTGTCAACTTGGTTAGGCCGTGATTCCCAGTGTTGTGTGGTTGTCCTCCATTTTGTGATTGATACAATTTTCCTATATGTTGTACATCCTAATCTCTGCCTGTGGTTAATGAGGCAAGATTGGATTATGTTAGGGTGGAATGTAACATCCTTGGTCAGGTCATATCCCTGATCCAATATAAAGGGCATGTCCCTTAGGTGTGGCCTGTACCACCTTTTATCTAACAAGAGATGAAAGGAAAGTGAGCAGAGAGTTGGAGACCTCATACCATCAAGAAAGCAGCACTGGGAGCAGAGCATATCCTTTGGAACCGGGGTCTCTGCACTGAGAAGCTCCTCAGCTAGGGGAAGATTGATGACAAAGATCTTCCTCCATAGCTGACAGAGAGAGAAAACCTTCCCCTGGAGCTCATGGCCCTGAATTTGGACTAGTAGCCTACCAGACTGTGAGAAAATAAGTTTATCTTTGTTAAATACTATCTACTTGTGGTATTTCTCTTATAGCAGCACTAGATAACTAAGACAATGTTTTTCTTTAACTTCTTGAAAATATTTAAAATAGACTAATTTAAGTCCTTATTAGCTAATTCTATCATCTCTGTCACTTCTGAGTCAGTTTCTATTGACTGATCTTTCTCCTGGTTTTTGGTTACATTTTCCTGCTTCTTTGCATGTCCAGGAATTCTTGTTGGATGCCAGATATTATGAGCAATGTTTTGTTGTCCTCATTTAAAGAATGTAGAACTTTATCCTATAGGCGGTTAAGTTACTTGCCGGCCAGCCTGATTTTTTTCAAGGCTTGTTTTTAAGCTTTGTCAGGGCAGATCTAAAGTAACCTTTACTCTAGGGCTAGTTTAGCCCTACTACTATGGTGTGAGTCTTCTGGGATCTCTGCTGAATTCCCCAACAAGGACTCTCCACTCTGTCTGGTCAAAACTTAAACATCTCACAGCCTTGGGTGAGCTCTGGGAATTTTTTTGATGTAAATTTTAGGTGAAAGTTTACACAGCAAATTAGGTTCCTGTTTAATAATTTTTGTACAGTTTGTTCCATGACGTTGGTTACAATTTTCACAATGTGTCAGCATTCTCATTATTTCCTTTCTGTTTGTTCTGTTTCCACTGATCTACCTCCCCTGCCCCTCTTTGCCTTCTTATGTTTGCCTTTGGATAAATATTGACCCATTTGGTCTCATATAGTTGATTTTCTAAGGCAGCACATTACTCACAGGTGATATTGTCTGTTTTATAAGCCAATCTATTATTTGGCTGAAAGGTAACCTCTAGGAGTGGCTTCGGTCCCAAGTTCAAAGGGTATCTTAGGGTGATATTCTTTGGAGGTTCTTCTAATCTATTGGTCTAGTAAGTCTGGCCTTTTTTAGAAATTTGGATTTTGTTCTACATTTTTCTCCCTTTCTATCCAGGACCTTCTATTCTGTCCCTGGTCAGAGTGGTCAGTAGTGGTAGCTGGGCACCATCTAATTCTTCTGGTCTCAGGCAGATGAGGCCATGGTTCATGTGGGCTATTAGCCCTGTGGACTAGTTTCTTCTTTGAGTCTTTGGTTTCCTTCATTCTCTTTTGTTCCAGATGAGTAGAGACCAACAGTTGTATTTTAGATGGTCACTCACAAGCTTTTAAGACCCCAGATGCTGCTCACCAAACTAGCATGTAGAACATTATCTTTATGAACTATGTTATGCCAATCACTGAGTTGTCCCACAAAACTGTGGTCCTAAGCCTTTTAACCCAGTAGACCAATCCTGTGAAGTGTTTGTATAATCTAGGATGTCTCCATAATTGTGCCCCCATGTGCTTTATTATATATATGAATATATATGCAGCACACATAAACATGAATATACATATGCCTACATATACACCTATACATGTATGTGCATGTACTCACATATGCCTTACTATACACATATATGCATACATATCTACCTATGTAACCACACACGTACTTTTTGGCTGTATATGTTACAGCATTTACCAAAATTGTCCCTTATTCTTACATACTTCTTAGTGTCTTCATTTGCCTTGGTCAAGTTGTGCAGACTTCACTCATATTGGGTATTGCCTTTCCCATCACCAAAAATAACAAATGTCTGCTATCTAGAAAGTGATTCCCCCTCCCTCCTCCTCCCATCCCTGGTAACCGTCGAAGAACATTGCTTTCTATGTGTACACCTATTCTTGACGTTTTATAAAAGTAAGACCATACAATATTTGTCCTTTTGTGATTGACTTATTTCACTTAGCATAATGTCCTCCAGATTCATCCATGTTATGTTTCCTGGGCTCCTCATTATTCTTTATGGTTGCATAGTATTCCACTGTATGTATGTACCAAGTTGGTTTACCCATTCATCTGTTGATAGACACTTAAGTTGTTTACATCTTTTTGCTATTGTGAATAATGCCACAGTGAACATAGGTGCACATATCTCTATTAATGTCATTGCTTTTATATCTCTTGGATATATACCTAGGAGTAGGGTTGCTGAATCATATGGTATTCCTATTTCTAGCTTTTTCAGGAAGCGCCATACCATTTTCCATAGTAGTTGTACCTGGAAATTATTCAACTTAAACTTCTGTGGTAGTTGTTCTTTCTCTGGTAGTTTTTCCTCTCCCAGCTTGTGGAGTCTCACCCTACTCTACCTGGTACTCAGCCAAAGACTCACGAGGATCCGTATTCAGATGTCTGGAACTCTTTCTCTCTGTAGTTTCCACCTCTCTGCTACTCTGAGGATAAGAGACCCACAATCTAGCGCTAAGTGAAATTTTGCAACAAGAATTGTTAGTGTCCATCAGCTGATGAATAGATAAATAAAATGCAGTATATCCATACCATGGAATATTATTTGGCAATAAAAAGGAAAGAAGCATTGACACACCTACAACATGGATGAATCTTGAAAACATTATGCTAAGTGGAAGAATCCAACCACAAAAGATTGTACTGTATAGTTCCATTTATATGAAATGTCGAGAATAGGCAAATTTATAGAAACAACATAGATTAGTGGTTGCCTAGAGTTGGGAGGATGGCGAGTGACTGCTTATGGGTACAGGATTTCTTTTGGGGGAGACAAAAACATTCTAAAATTATATTGTGGTGATGTTTGCACAACCTTATGAATATGCTAAAAAACATGGAATTGTATACTTTGAGTGGACTGTGTGGTGTGTGAGTTATATCTCCATAAAGCTATTTTTTTTTTAAGAATCGTTAGCAATCTTCTCCTCCGCTGAAGGAGATGAAGGAATGCAAGGGCTATGGTGAGACAGTAGAGAGGTCTCAGCTTATTATACACTAATATGTGTATATATGACAAGTAGTATTCAGTTGGACTGAAAAATGTGAAAAACGTAGCTCATGGTGGATATTAGACTTGAAATTCATTTGTTCTTTCCTAATTACGTCAGTTATAAGAGAATTCTTGCAAAGTTTTGGTTGAGTGCAAGGCTGAGGTCCCCTGTTTCTAGCTTTCTGTCCTGTTGGGATCTTTGTCAGCAACGAGCATTTATCAAGTGGCCGGCATCTACAGGGAGAAGGAACATTAGGCCATGTCTAGCCTTGCCAGCCCCGACCTCAGAGGAACCTGAGGACAGGAGGGCAGAGATGCCATCTGGCCTCTAAGAACTGTGATGTCACCTTTGTGCCCTCCATGTCACTGTTCTGATGTACCAGAATAAGGGTGACATGGAGGTTAAATCCCAGCCTAGGTTGGAAGAGTAGGCAAACTCTATCTCTTGACTTTTCTGTTTTCTGGTTATTTGTGCATTTTAAGTGAGTTGTGCTACCTTCATTAGAAGCGTTGTAAGTTTTCTGTGAAAGAAAATTGTATTACAAGTAGTCCCTGACTTACGACAGGGTTCCGTTCTGACAACTCCATCATAAGTTCGTTCTGACGTAAGTCGAATACCTCATTTATTTTTTTTAGTTTTCATTATTATTGCCTTTTATTATCATTATCTTTATAAATCTGATCTATACGTGTCTTTGGGGATTGGAAACATTACATATAAACTTACAGATATGTTTTTAACATTGCATGTAGTACATACAACTCAATGACCCTATAGGACAATAAAGAACTGCCCCATAGGGTTTCCAAGGAGCAGCTGGTGAATTCAAACTGCTGACCTCTTTGTAGCAGCTGAACTCTTAACCACTGTACCACCAGGGTTGTAGGGTCACTATGAGTTGGAATCGACTCCACAGCACCAAGTTTGGTTTTTGGTTTATGTAGTACATATTACTAATGATAAGAGGTACCAAAAAAAAAAAACCAGACGGTAGTAACTGTGTTCATGGTAAGTCAGGGACGACCTGTATTCAGTTGCAGATTTCTTTCAGGGATCTTTGACAATATGCTTCTGAGTGGATTTTTAAGTTAAGAACTTGAACTTTGCTTAAAAATACTACATGCCCCACTTGTCCTAAGTGCTTTCAAGTATTATTAACACCTTGTTGACTCTTATCTCTTTCACTGTATATGTTGTTGTTGTTAGGTGCCCTTGAGTCGGTTCCATCTCATAGTGACCCTACTTATAATAGAATGAAATACTGCCCAGTCCTGCACCATCCTCACAATCTTTGCTATGTTTGAACCCATTGTTGCAGCCACTGAGTCAATCACTGTATATAAAAAAATCAAGCCCATTGCTGTTGAGTCGATTCCAACTCATAGCCACCCTATAGGACAGAGTAGAACTGCCCCATAGGATTTCCAAGGAGTGCCTGGTGGATTTGAGCTACCAACGTTTCTGTTAGCAGCCTTAGCTCTTAACCACTGTGCCACCAGAGCTCCTAAACACTGTATACAGGGAATGTAAAAGCCTGCAGTATTTCCTTTTCCAATATTCTGTTTTTCAGACTACTTTTCAGTAGTTCAGATAGATTTGTTCTTCAGATTCTATGGTATTAATGCAGCAAAACATTACCTCAGCATCCAAATTGAACCTAGCCCTCAGCCAGCTAAACCCAGGTGTTGACCTTGGGGGCTTCACATGGATGGTGCCTCCCTGTGTTGAGTGGAGACAATGCACTCATTAGACTTGATATGTGTGACTTTTCTTTAGGATCATCCACGAAGATGGCTTCTCTGGAGAAGACGTGAAACAGTACAAGCCCGTTGTCTACAGCAACACCATCCAGTCCCTAGCAGCCATTGTTCGGGCCATGGACACTTTGGGCATTGAATATGGTGACAAGGAGAGAAAGGTAGGCCCTTGAGCCTGTGGACACTGTCTCTGTTACCCCAGTGACTTCTCTTTAAAATGCTAGACTGCCTTAAAGGAACTAGAAGAGATTGTTCTGGATGTGAGAAAGAGGGTAGAGCACCAACCTAAGCCTGTATTCCAAGTGACTTGGCAAATACAGTCAAATGGACTTTGGTAACAGCAAACCTCCATGGCAAAGTTGCTAATAAAGACAACAGCCACAGAATTCCAGGGGTTTTGAGAAAGGGTCTGGTGACAGTTCTAAATTGGCACTGCCACAACACTGTACAAGTTTGTACAATTAACTGGAACAGAAAAAATATTTATTAAAACCAACTCTACCTGGCCGCCATCTCCCCTCCTTGGAAGAACTTCCCTTGCCTTGTTGAGGGTGGGGGGCAGCATTTGAATTGACTCTCTCATCCTTTACACCCAGGGATGTGTGTTCTGCCTTTCCCGGGTTAGTCTGAGTCTGAGGCCCTAAGGGGCTCTCCTTCCTGTAGGAAGTCACTGTCCTAGAACAGGGACTGCTTTTCAGTCGTGTTTCCAGGCTTCTGAAAAGGGGTGGATGGAACAAGTATATAAAAGCTTCTATTTGCAAACATTTGCATTAACTGTAGACTGAACTTTATACAGCTACCCTGGCCAAGCTAAATGGAAAGGAGGGAGGGACGGAGAGTGGGAGAGGAGAAATGGCTTCAGGGAATTCTACCCGGAAGTTGTTCTTTGTCCCCTCTTGGGATTCTGAGTCCCAGCAATGTGCTCCCTGTGACCCAGAGCGTGGAGAAGGGGAGCAGTGGAGGCCTCGAGCACCTGGACCCTGCAGTGGAGCCTCTGGACGGAGACCATTAATCTCCTGATTGCTGTGTGATCCAACTGTGAATTATACACATAGCCTGTCTTTGCTAAAAGTCACCTCTCTCACAGGAAAACTACCTTCGCCTTCTCTGGGTCTGATAAATCATCCGTGACAGACAGCTTTAAATGTGAAATTTAATATTCTATGCACAAAATCCTGATTCCATGGGGCAGAGTCGTCCCGGTTCCAGACATTGGTTCCTCTAGGTCCTGGGGAATTTGGTGCCTGAGAGTGTGTCTGAGGCCAGCCTGGGATGGGGAAGCTGGGTGTAGAAGCTGGTTCTGCAGAGGCGGCACTTTTCCCAGGTGGGCAGGCGTTGGTTGGGTCCTAGATCCAGAGCGTGTGGAATGAGAGAAGGGGAGCAGAGGGGCCGTTAGTTCTCCCATCTTGGTTCCATTAAGCAGTCACTGAGGGCTCACCATGTGCTGGGTGCTGGGGATATAGGAGGCAGCGCAGTGGGAGTGGTATCTGGGGAAGCCAGACTGTCTACAAATGCCTGCTCGGATTGTCGGAATTGTGGGATAACCACAGTGCTGCATTCACTGTAATGGTAACAGCAGCTGTGGGATAAGAACAGCTGTTGTTTAGTGAGCCCTCACTAGCTGACGAGCACTGTGCTACACACTTACATGTATTCACTCATTTTAATTAACTCTGGCTCTAAAGTCCAGAGGAGGAAATGCTGGTCTGATTTTCAGAAGTGGGACAGGCCACAGGCCTTCAGTCTCTCCCTGTCTCCCTTTTGCCAGGGAGGGAGCACAGTTAACCAGGTGACAGACACGGTGCAAAAGGCTCGTGTGTCCATGGCACACCCGTACACGCGCACACACATACACACTTACACAAACAGCATGAGACATCTTCCAAGGGTGTGTGTGTTCACCACTGCCCCACCTCCCAACCAATTTTTCCTTCCCAATAATCCCCTGCCCTGATGATAACCCAGAAAAGTCTGTGTGACTTTGGAATGCTTTTCGCCTTCAGTTTTAGAAAACATTAATTGTTCCTATGGGGATTCTTTCCGTTTTATTATCCTGAACAGAGAGATGATTGCTTGGGAATTGCTAGGAATATGATATATTAAGGACTATTCGGCAAGCCTCGGGGGAGCCGGGGGCCCCTCTCCAGCTGTTTCTCCTCCATGGGATTGACCAATCAAGTCTACCCTCAAGTAGGAGGGAGGGGAAGGCTCCAATGGAAAGGGAGACAGGGAGTAGAGTGGGGGCTCCTTGGAGAGTCCCACAGACACAGGAGAGTACAAGTATAGCCCTGTCAGGGCGGATATCCCGGTGGCAGGCAACTAGCCCATCCCCAGGGAGCACAGACTTATAAGGCACCATCCTCCTGGCTGGCAGAGGCCTCCCAGGCACTCAGGAACCTCTTCCTGGTGTCCTCCCACCTGTGAGGAGCAGGAAAGGAAAGTTAACCCAAGACTCAGGCCAGAGTGACCTGGGCAACTGGAGAAGGTGTTTTCTGGGAGCAGATCAGCATGGAGTCGCAGTCTGTGGGGCCTGGGCACATCACACCCTAGGGGAGAGGGAATGGCCATCGTCCCCTCTTGTCAGGTAGACAAACAAAGCCTGAGAGGCCCACAGTGCCTGCCAGTATAGGGTGGCAGCTCAGAGCCAAGAACACCTCACATCCCCCATTCCCTTTCCTCATTCTCAGGGAGCTTCCTGTCTAGAGGTACAGAGAGATGGCAAACAAGTCAACAAATAGGTAGCTGCGATCATCTCAGATAATGGTAAACACTGTGAAGGAAATAAAACACATTGATATGAGAGAGGCTGATTGGGGCAGAGGCAGCTACTTCAGATTGGGTGGCCAAGGGAGGCTCTCCTGAGGAAGAGACACAGTAATGAAAACTGACCATGAGGGAACAGAAGGTTCCAAGCAAGAGGCCCTGAGGAACGAGTGAGCCTGGTGCATGTGGGAAGAAGAGAAAGCCTGAACTGCCCTCTAGGGGAGGGCCTGGGCCCTGGGGTGTTGGGTGCCCTCCAGCTAGGTCTGCATCAGTGGGTCAGTTATTGATGCCCACGTGCGCTGGCCTTCAGGGCTGGGTCTCCAAACTCTTCCCTCTCTGAAGCCCCCAGGGGCTGCTCACCTGGGGGATCTGCTGTTTAGATGTCGAGGGACCTGTCCCATGCAGTGTGGACCCAGATTTTTTGTTTTTTGGTCTTTAAGAAAAAAACAACCTTCCCTCTCTTGCCTTTCTCATCTCTACCACCCTCTGCCCACCCTTCATGGGGTATCTGGAGGAAGCCAGCCCCACACCCAGCACCTGCTTGGGCTGGCCAGCTTTGCACTCTCCGTACAGAAAAGCACCTAAACACTTCCTTGCAGTGCCTCTGTCTCAGCCGCTAGAACAGGTGCCCCTGACTTCTCCTGCTAGCGCCCACCCAGTGGAGGGGAGGGCTGACTGGTTTCTCCCTTGGCCTCTCTGTGATGTGGACTCACTTTAGGCCACATGATTGTGCCTGGACCCTAAGCCTAAAAGAACCTCCAAATGGGGCAAACAGCAGGGGTCCCTTATGTCAGTTTGTGGCTTCCACACCCCATGCCCCAGCCTCATCAGACTACAGACCTCTCCCTAAAGACACGACATGTTCCCAAGCTTCCAAACCTTTGCTCAGTCCATACTCTGCCTCTAATGCCCTTCTCCCCTTCTCTTCCTTATGGAATTTCCCCCGATTCAGTAAGGACCAGCTCAATTTCCATCTCTTCCTTCCCCCTGACAGAATAACACTGGTCAGTGCCTTCTCTCCACTGAGCACTTAACATTATGCACAGGTATGAAGATTGGTGGCTTGTGTCTCTTTCCTTAAAGCAGTGGCCCATGTACTTTAAGGTGGTTAAAGGTGAGCAGGTAATGAAACCCTTGAGTCTTCTCTCCAGAACAATGTACACATGCACATATTTTGGAAATTTTACATACAATTTCAGAGGGTTCTAGGCCCCTTAAAGCCCACTCATGACGAGCCCTAGAATGAGAACATCTTCATAATTTAAGGTCTTTTCTTTGAATCACCTCCTTCCCCCAACAACCGGCACAGTGTTCAGCACATAGCAGGTCCTCAAAACACTGCTTGAGTAGAATGACATGGCTACCTTTCCCAGTTCTCTGAGAAAAAAAGGAAAAGTACCTGTAATTTCATCACTAAATGAACAGGTGTTGATTGAGTGCCTGTTATGGGTAGGCTTTGTGCTAAGCCCTGTGTAAGGATTCAGAGGCATGGGAGATGGGGCCTTTAAGGAGCTGGTCATCTTCTTGAGAAGATGCCCACAAGCTGAATGAGCACAGTCATTCCTCCAGATGGTCAGCGGAAGCTTCATGGAGGAAGTGAGGCTGGAACTGTCCCTGAAGCATGGTGTCTTAGTCATCTAGTGCTGCTATAACAGAAATACCACAAGTGGGTGGCTTTAACAAACAGAAATTTATTTTCTCACAGTTTAGGAGGCTAGAAGTCCGAATTCAGGGCGCCAGCTCTAAGGGAAGGCCTTCTGTCTCATTCGGCTCTAGGCGGAAGGTCCTTGTCTCTTTTCAGCTTCTGTTTCTTGGTTCCTTGGAGATGTCATGTGGCGTGGCATCGTTTTCCTCCATCTATGCTTCCTTGCTCCTATGCCTAAACTGCTCCTTTTATATCTCAAAAGAGATTGACTTAAAACACACCCTACACTGATATGACCTCATTAACATATAAAAGAAAACTCATTCCCAAATGGGATTATAACCACAGGTATAGGGGTTAGAATTTACAACACGTATTTGGGGGGGTGGGGGAGGACACAGTTCAATCCATAACATATGGGTATAATCTGATAGGTGAAGATGCAGGTGAGGAAGGGGGCTTGAAGTGAGGAAAGAACATGAGCAAAGGCAGTGGGTTGGTAATGACCAAAGGAGATTTGGGAAACAGAGGCCAGAACAGAGGACTAGGGTATGGGAGAAGGTGTGGGGAAGGTTAGAAAACACAGTTACGTCCAGACTTGGTGGGCCTTGGAAGGCATGCTGAGGAGTTTGGGTTTCATCCTGTTGGCAATAGGCAGCCACTGATAGATTTGAGCTAGGAAGGGATGGGATGAAAGTGAGATCTTAGGAAGATTGTTATATGTCATGTGCACGGTGAACTAGTTGGGAGAGAGACTGAAGGTGGAGAGGCAGGTTAGGAAGCTACAGCAATAGGAGGAAGGGTCCAGATGAGGGCCTGGAAAGGGAGGGGAGCAAAGTGAGGTGTAGTGTAGTGACAAAAGAAATAAGGGGGTCTGTTGTTGATTAATTGGCTATTGAAGTGAAAAGGATAAGGAGCAGGAAACTGAGACTCTAGTGTAACCAGCCTGGATGACTGGAGCAAAGGTGAAACCTCAGGCCACAGAAGACAGGAATCGTGTGAGCCACAGGTGATGAATCTGATCTAAAACCTAATGGGTTTCCAGGTGGGAGTGATCAGTAGATGGATTCAGAGAACTGAAGCTCCAAAGAATTAATGATGATAATAATAAACCCAAAACAAACCCATTGCCGTTGAGTCAATTCCAGCTCATAGCAACCATATAGGGCAGAGCAGAACTTCCCCATGGGGTTTCCGAGCCTGTGATCTTTACGGAAGCAGACTGCCACATCTTTCTCTCCCGAGGAACGAAAGGCTGGTAGGTTCAAACTGCCAACCTTTCAGTTAGCAGTAGAGCACTTAACCACTGCACTGCCAAGGCTCCTTAATGATAATAGTGGCTTTTAATTTTTATGTGCCAAGGCCTGTTTTAAACAATTAACATGAATTAAATTATTTAATCCTGACAACTACCTATGCAGTGGGTGCTGTCTTCATCCCCATTTTACAAGTGAGAAACATGAGACACAGAGAGGTTACGCTCCTTGTGTAAGGTCATGCAGTACAAAATATATATGTATATAATATAGATATGTAACCCTAATAAAACCATAACCCATGTGGTTCAGGTCCAGAGCGGAGTCCATTTAAACAGACATGGTCCAATCAGGCAAAACAAATCATTAAAAGAATCCCATTCTCTACCCTAAGTCTCTCTGTTATTGTTAGTTGCCGTGGAGTTGAGCCCAACCCATGTGTACAAAGTAGAACAGCTCCATAGTGTTTTCGAGGCTGTGGCCCTTTCAGAAGCAGATCACCAGACCTGTCTTCTAAGGGGCCTCTGGGTGGGTTTGAACCGCCAACCTTTCTGCTAGTAGTCCAGCGCTTAACCATCTGCACCACCCAGGGACTCCTAAGAATATGAAAAGGGACCCAAAGGACACCTCCCACTACCCTTCTTATATATCCTTTTCTGTCTTCCTCATGACTGTCTCCATGACTGTCTCACCCCCATTCTCCTGAGCTGCTCATCTCCCCAAATTCCCCACAGACCCGCTCCTCTACCCTGCAAGGCTTTCCCTCTCTGGTGCTCTATCCCCTTTTCCCTCCCTCCCTCTTCCATCTTCTTCCCCCACCCACCTTGCTCCCACTTTCTGTCCCTCTCCCCATCTCTTCTTCTTTCCCTTTTTCCCTCTCTTCTCCCCCACTTCCTCTTTCCCTCTCCTCCTCCCTCCCTCTCTATACCCCTTTCTCTCTCTCCCTCCTTTCCCCTAGCTCATTATCATGTAAATTGTCTTAACCTTCTAAGCTGAGTCTTTCCCCTCCTCCTTCCTCTGTCCTCAGCCCGGGGTCTGCATCTGCATGACAAGCTCAGACTCTGGAAGAAAGGATTTAGGAAACCCAACATTACAGGATTAGAAGATTCCTTTGACCAGTGGGGGATGGGGAAAGTCTGTGAACCATCCCATGTTATTAATTTTATATGCAAACACATACACACACATATATATAGATATATTTATGTGTGTATATGCTTGCACATGTAAAATATATTGTAAGCTAATAGGACAATAGTGAAGAAATAATGCCTTGAATTTGTATGAGACTTTATTCAGTTGAAAATACTCTTTATTTTCATGTTTTCACCATTGGTCCATATGCTATTTCTCTTACTTTAATTATAAACTTCCTAAGGACAGAATAAGGAGCCCTGGTGGCGCAGTGGCTTAGCACTCCGCCGCTAATCGGAAGGTCGACAGTTCGAACCCATCAGCTGCTCGCCACAGAAGAAAGATGTGTTGTCTGCTTCTATAAAGATTTCAGCCTTGGAAACCCTGTGGGGGAGTTCTATTCTATCCTATAGGGTCATTATGAGTCAAAATCGACTGGTAGCAACAGTTTTGGTTTTGGCTGGTTTTGAGGACAGAATACAGGTCTTACTCACAGCACAATGTCTGACACAAGAAGTATTGGATACTGGGTTCAAATTCCAGCTCTACCACCCACCAGCTGTATGACTTCGGGTAAATTATTTAACCTCTCCAAGCCTCAGTTTTTTTGCCTGTAAAATGGGCATAATCGTAATACCATCCTTATTCATCTGCTGTAGGAGTAAATAAGATCAATGCATGAAAAGTGCTTAGGATAGTGCCTAATGTATAGAAAGTTCTCAGCGCGTGTTAGCTATTGTTTTTTCATTATTTGTTTAAAAATATTATTATTGATAAATTATCCTCACGGCAATCTAGTGAAGAATGGGTAGGGTTTTATCTGAGCTTTTCAGGTTAGAAACAAAGGCCAAAACCCCCTTGCCGTCAAGTCTACTCCAACTCATCTCACCCTATAGGACAGAGTAGAACTGCCCCATAGGGTTTCCAAGGCTGTAATCTTTAGGGAAGCAGGTTCCCAAATCTTTCTCCTGCAGAGCCACTGCTAGGTTTGAACTGCTGACCTCTTGGTTAACAGCTGAGTGATTAACCACTGCGCCACCAGGGCAAAGAGCACTTAATCAGCTACCCACAGGTCACTGCCCTAAGCAGGACTGTAGGTCTGGTGCTGGCTGGATTGTTGTCCTGTGCTATTCTGTCCCACCAAGGGGCTTCGTTAGGAATGTCCCTCTAGAGATAATGGCAGCTCCTTGGGGAAGTGGAATCAAATTTCACACTTGGTTTCCAGAATGTCATTGGATCTCCTCCGGTAAGAGAACTCTTGACATTTAAGTCACGCAGTGGAGAGCAGAACACCATCTCTTCTTTTGTAATCATGGAAATATTGTGGCACCATGTCTGCAGTGCAGAGCTGCTCACCTCGTGGTTTGCATAAATTCCAAAACAGACAAAAACAAGGATGCTATCTGGCCTGTATCAGCTTGAGTTCTCGGGGCCCTAGATACCTCAGTGGTGGTTGTCAGATCTGATGGCGTGGGAGGAGCTGAGAGATGAATGCCCCGTGCTCCCTTCACCCAAACCTGAGACCAAGCAGAGGCTTCCACTCGGCAGCAGCACATACACCTGCCACGCACTGGGTACAGAAGCTTCCCTTATACCAGACCCAGAGCTTGGCCCTGCTCCGACCCTTTGCCTGCCCAGACTATTAGAGCTTGAAACACCTCTATTCAAGATCATCTAGTTCTCCAAAATAGGTCCCATCTGTTCCAAACAGGGAAGGGACTTGCTCAAGGGTAATACATGGCAGACCTAGGAGTAGAACTTTAGGTTTCCTGAACCACTGTTCGGTTTTCTGTCCATCTCACCAGGCTGCCTCAAATCACCCAGCCAACTTGGGGCCTCGTTTTCTTCATTCGTTCAGTAGGTTGGTCAGTTAGTCATTCCACAAACACTTACTGAGCACTCACTTTCTGGCAGCCAGTGCACAAGGTGGCAAAGGTGGGTACGAAGATGAAAAGATCAAGGGGCTTGTGGTCTTGTGCAGGAACTCACATCCATAAGATGAGAGGGTAGATGCCTTGACTTCCAAGGCCTCTTCCAGCTCTGTCCTTGCAGCAGCTCTCCAGGACGCTGAGTGTTGTGGGCAGAGACAGGAGTCTTGGCTTACCCCATCTCTTAAAGTTAGGTCAGCCCTGCTCCCCATGGTCTGAGGCCAGATCAGGCCCAGGCTCCTGGTTTAGGGATGGGTATCCTGCCATAGGGAGCTCCAGACCTGGCCACTGGTACCTTGCCTTGGGTGGCAGGGTCAGTGGCTCTTCCTGGCCCTCCTCTAAAAGGCAGAACCAGCTCAAAGAAACAGCAGTTTTCAAGATGGGAAAGGAAGAGGAAGGACTGAAATCTCAACTTCTTTAGGTGTGTCTCAGATGCCCCTGCCTTTTAAGTCTTCTCGAGCTTCCTTAGCTAAGAATGATTGCTCCCTCCTCTCATCATCCCTGTCACTCTTGAGCTCTACTCCCAGCTGTTCCATTGTTGTCTTACCTCTGCAGCCAGACAGCAAGTCTGGCAGGACAGGGGACCCTGGCTTGTTCCTCTGTGTGCTCCCCACACCATCATGCTCAGTGCCTAGCAAGGGGCTCAGTGAATAGATGAGTGCATAGTGAGTCCATGCATCCAACAGGTGTGCCTCCTCCAGGCCCAGCGCTGGGCCAGGTGCTAGAGGTCTGCCTATGACCAGGAAAGACACAGTCCCTGCCCTGAACAGACCCATCGTGGAGAAAGGAATGAAAGATGCAGAAGACGCTTCTTTTCATGCCTTCATGATTCCTTCAACAGCCAGTGCAAGGGTGGCTGGAGCAGCCCCCTGCACTCACCCCTTCATTGGTCTAGGCAGGCATTCATGCAATGGTAGCAAGACCCAGACCCTGCCCTCAAGGGGCACAGGGCCTGGCAAGGGAGGCAGGCATGCCAATAGATGGCTTTTTTTTTTTTTTTAAATGAAATTGCAACAGTGGGCACACTGAGAAAGTTCCTCTTGAGCAGCACTGTGATCGAGTTGTGAGAGCTGGATTGCTTAAGTTGAATCCCAGCTCTACTACCTGCTGATCGTGTGATAGTAGACAAGATCTTTGCGCTTCACATCCTCATTCATACAATTGGATGATGATAATGAAGTTAATAGTAATCACCTGCCTCCTTGGAGTGTCTGAGAATTAAATGACTCAGTAGGTTTAAGCACTTAGAACAGGGCCAGACACACAGTAGGTGCTCAGGAAAGGTTAACTAGCAGTAGTATCATTTGCCTGGAAGCAAAGTGACACCTGCCTCTGGCTGATTAGGCATTAGCCCGAGGAAGGGGACAATGGTGGCGGGCCCTGCCGACAGAGGGCAGAATGAGCTAAGGAAAGGTGTTTGCAAGGGTACTGGGAGCATGGAGGAGGAACATGATTTTTACTCAGGTTCTTTCCTGTTGAAAGAACTGTTGTCAACTCATCCTAGAGAAAGAGTGGAAAGGCCAGAATAGGCTTGGGACAAGTCCACTTCTTACATGATTGGCATTGAATGAAGAGGTGCTAATGAGGGGAAGAAAGTACCCATTGAATGAGGGTTTCCCCAGCTGAGTTTTGGGGCCTACTAAGGGCTAAGTAGAGAACCTTTTGTCTGAGCTGTAGCTTTCTGATTCTTATAAAATGCAGAGCAATCCTCCTGTGTTGAGAACACACTGAGGTGTTCCTTTGTTGATGGAGGGTCACACTGTACCTCTGAGTCCTCTCAGTGAACATCAGCGGTTGTTGTCCAGGCCCAGACATGAAGGACATTCCTATAGGAGACCAGGCTGAATATGCTATCCCCAGGGCACTCTGGGAAAGTTGCTTTTTGGACTAAATTGCAGGAAAAGTGTTTCACCAAGGAGAAAGCTCTGATGCTTCCTGCCTTGAGTTCTTTGATCCAGAGGCACCATGCCAAGCTTGAGTATGCTTCCTGGCCTTGTGCTTCAAGAAGCAGGGCACAACCTGCCATTATAGTTATGGAGGTTATTCCAAGTATTGGGATTGGGTCGTCAAGGTCTTAACTGTAAACGGTAAGTGCTTTTCCTGGAGCAAGTCACTTAACTCTGAGTTTCGCTATGTAAGTTAGGATGCATTTGGCTGCAAGTAAAAGAAAATCCAGCCAACAGTGGCCTAAACCATAGGGACAACCATTGTTAACTAGAAGAGAGTCCTGAGAGTCAGCAGTTCCAGGGCTACTTCTGTAGCTGTGCAACATCAGGGCCTGGCCTAGTGCCTTGGTGGTTCCCTGGGTGCTCATGGTCCCAAGATAGCAAGTGTCACACCCTCACACAGCTGAGACCAGAGGCAGGAAGAAGTGAGGCAGCTCCAGACTTCTTAGGCCACAGTGACCTGCACCTAGCAGCAAGGAAGGCTGAAGAAAGCAACAGTGTGGCTTTTTTGGCTACTCTAGTGAGACACACAGGCCAGAGAGAAGAGGTCTGGGGAGAGCACCAATCATCCTTAGCCACACCCCCCGTGAACTGTCAAAAGAAATAACAACACAAAAGTGGATGTACCGAGTCCATGGGAAGCCCTGTGGATGGGTCAGGAATGGTGATGGAGTTTTTGCCTGGACTAGAATATCATCCCAAGGGGCATCAAGAGAGGAAAGCAGCTGGTGGCAGGCAACTCCTGGCCTCACCAAGCTGGTGGCAGGAGTCTGGGCAAGAATGTCCAGATGAGTCAGGGTAGGGCTCCTGAGCGCAGCATCATCAGCCGGCTGTCCACGTCACAAGCCCTGGCGCCCTCAGCCGTCTCCAGCAGCCAGGCCTCTCTGGGCTTGCTGGTCACTGCAGAGGCCCCAGCCAATACCTGGCCTCCCTTGGGCACCCCTAACTTCCTGTCCGTGGCATGCAGAGTGGAGCGGATGTTCAAGGCTGGGCTACCACCCATTTTTGCATTACCTGTAGAAAGGGGTATGGAATTGAAAAGCAGAAAGGGAAAGGAAACTTAAATGAAATCTCCAACAAACAGTAAATGAAAACAGCAGGCGATGATGCCATGGGCTCTCTCTCACCTGTGCTCTTTCTTGCTCTCTCACTTGCTCACTTATACTCCTTTCCTCCCTCTCTGTTGCTGTGTGTGCAGTCCAGTCAATTCTCTTTTTTTTTTTTTAATTGTACTTCAGGTGAAGGTTTACAGAACAAATAGTTTCTCATGAAACAGTAGTACACATATTGTTTTATGACATTGGTTAACAACCCCACGACATGTCAACCCTCTCCCTTCTCGACCTTTTTTTTTTGGTGAAAATATACATAGCCAACGATACACCATTTCAAAAATTTCTACATGCACAGTTCAGTGACATTGACTACACTCTTCCAGTTGTGCTGCTATTTTCACTTTAGATGAAGGTTTACAGAACAAAATAGTTTCTCATTAAACAGTTAGTACACATGTTGCCCTATGGCAATGGTTAACAACCCCACTACACATCAACACTGTCCTTACTCAACCTTGGGTTCCCTATCACCAGCTTTCCTGTCCCCTTCTGCCTTCTAGTCCTTGTCCCTGGACTGCCGTGCCTCATTAGTCCCATTTTGTTTTATGGGGCTGTCCAGTCCCCGGCTGAACGCTGAACCTCGGAAGTGACTTCACCACTAAGCTAAAAGGTTGTCTGGGGGCCATACTCTCGAGGTTTCTCCAGTCTCTTTTAGGCCAGTAAATCTGGTCTTCTTTGTGTGTGTGTTAGACAATTCTGACTCTTAATGACCCTATAGCACAGAGTAGAACTGCCCCATAGGGTTTTCTAGGCTGTAACCTTTATGGGAGCAGGTCGCCAGGTCTTTTCTCCTGCAGAGAGGCTGGTGGGTGTGAATTGCGACCTTTCAGCTAGCAGCCAAGCGCTTAACCATTGTGCCACCAGGGCTCCTTTCTCCCTCCCTGAAAGCCCCTAATTACTCTGCTCAGGTGGTAGAAAAATGTTACAGCTATGCAAATAAATATTCCTCCCCACTAAGGCCCTTCCCTTGGGAATCTGGGAAGTTGCCCTTCCCATTACAGCCCTTTCCCTCCCCATTTCCTCTCTCATCTCTGCCCCACAGGGGAACTGAAATCCTCTTCTTTGGAGAAGGAACATGGTAGGCACAGCCTTTGGGCTCAAGAATTTTTTTTAAAGTGGCAAATAACTGCCAAGCAGAACTCACAGCCTTGGAAGACGTAGAGAACAGCTAAGAGAGTCTGGCCAACACTGTTTTTTGAGCCTCTTGGTGCACTGAAAAATGAATAAATCCCAAAACAAGATCACAAAAAAATTATATGAATACTAGCAACAAAATTGTTTTGTAAAATCTTTCTACATTGAATTACAACATTGTTAGTTACAGGAGCCCTGGTCGCACAGTGGTTAAGAGCTCAGGCTGCTAACCAAAGCGTTGGCAGTTCGAATCCACCAGCCTCTCCTTCGAAACCCTATGGGGCAGTTCTACTCTGTCCTGCAGGGTACAACATTATTTTTAACTGAGCGGAAGCCTTTTTTTTTTTTTTTTTTCCCTACTTTCCCT
This sequence comes from Dugong dugon, assembly GCA_030035585.1. Lineage (NCBI taxonomy): Eukaryota > Metazoa > Chordata > Mammalia > Sirenia > Dugongidae > Dugong > Dugong dugon. The sequence goes on along the minus strand of CM057478.1, from coordinate 62,385,677 downwards.
TTATTTACTACTTCATTCTCAAAAAAATTATTGATATAGGTTCACAAATACGAATTACCACAATACTGTAGCTAAAACACCAGAAATTTGACAAAATCCACGACTATAAAAACACAGCAGCAATGAAAACAACAGTGAGTGCTTGTAGCACGTGTAGACGAAACCACGTGATTCAAAGCATTATTGTAATTGGGTAATAATGACAGCTCTGACTGGAGCACATTAGAAGGTTCAAAAAGTAAATTAGCATAGAGTTTTCGCTTTGTAGGTATATGATACGTGTAAGCTGGGCTTATTAAAACTGTTTTTGTCGTTATAACTAACGACAGGAATATTTTTATAAAAAATAATAAATTTCTGCTGAAACTGCACAAAAATGTTATAGACAGTCCTTTTGCTGTTATGTCCTCTGACAGTGTCACCCAGTGCCGTCCACACCCCCCACACCCCTACAGTGATGCCACTGCCCATCTGGGTCTGCCTGTTGTCCCCCTGACATGAGACCCCTGTGCAACTGCTGGACCATGAGCTCCTCCAGGGGCACAGTGCTGGCACAGTGCCTGCCAAGTCCTGCAGATGTCTGCTGGGTGAGTGGGTGGTGGCAGACAGGACCCTGCAGACGGGACACCAGACCCAGCCACCCCCTGAGCACAACAGCAGCCCAGTCTCTCTGCTCTGGAAGTCCTCAGGGGGAAGCCACCTCCAGAATCTGTGTCTCCAGAGAGCCACCCATCTCTCCTCCCTAAGCCCCTACCCCAAGCCTCAGTTTTCTCATCTGCCAAATAGGAGTATTATGCACTTATGCCGATCAAATAACCGTGGATGGGGAGCCCTGCACCGCAACGTGTTCCACCCATCGCAGCATGAACGTGCCACTGCCCCTGACACCCATAGGCCCTTTCTGGCCAAAGCGGTGTGCTCACAAACAAGGCACAGGTGCTGCCAGGCAGGCTTTTCTCTCCTGCCTGGCTCCCCAGCCAGCCTGGAGCAGCTGATTGCTCTGGAGGAGACAAGGATTAGCAGGATTTGCACAATCAAACTCCCCCTCCCCCAATATCTCTGCTCTGAGGTCCCTGGGGCACAGTCCTGAAATAGCTCACTGGGGAATTCTGTCCAGCCTTTCCAGCTCTGTGGGCTTCCGCCCCCTTCTTTCCCAGCCCTCTGTCTTCCTTCCTTTCTCCTTCCTGCCACACTTCCCATGGCAGAGCCACTCCCTGCATGGTGCTGAGACCAGCTGGTTCCCCTGATGACAGTTGGCCACGAAGAGGAAAGGTGGCTTTCTCGGCCCAGGGTGGCTCTCTGGCCACAGTCCTGTAGGCCCAGGCGCCTGTTGGGGGCCCAGGCCAGGCTGGGGGCTCCACCACTGTTTTCAGGGTCTGCAGTTGTGGACGTAAATGATGAAGTACCTTGTTGCCCAGATACTGCCCTCCCTGGGACGAAGTAGCCAGAAGCCAGCTGATAAGTTCATGCATGGCCTATTGTATCTTCTCTTGGAGAACCACTGTGCGTATTCTCTAACTGGAAGCTCTGTGTATGGGGTGGCCGGGAGGGAGATAAAAAGCACTGGATTTGGATTCAGACAGTTACATGGTCAAAAGCAGCTCCTCCTGTTTTAGCTTTGTGACCTCACCCAGGTTCTTTAACAACCCTGATCCTCAGTTTCCTCATCTGTAAAATGGAGATAATACCAGTGTGTATCAGTCAGGATACAGGCTCACCTGCTATAACAAAGACCCCAAAATAACAGTGACATAAATAAAATATATTTCTCTATCACTTGAGCAGCCCAGATGCAACACGGGGCCAGGCCCTTCTGTCTGTTGCTCTCTCACCCTCAGGGTCTCTGCTTCCATTCCAGGCCTAAGAAGCTATTCCAGCAACCCCTTCTATCCAGCAGAAGGGGAGAAAGGAAACAGAGGACTGTTTTTTGCAGGAGGAGGGTCAACTTGTAGAAGGCCTGAGTATCAGGCCAAGGAGTATAGATTCTCTGTGACTTGGACCAAAAGGTATCTATCTGAGTTGGGGGCAGGACCTGTGACATGCTGTGTTCCATGAAGACTGACATTGTGGGCAGGATGATCGGAAGTCCCCTCACTGGAACTTGTTGCATCCTGTCAGTTTGCTTCAGATTCACTTTTTATCCAAGGCCTAGTGGTTGTCCCGTGGCCCAGAGCATCAGAATCATAGACCCTTTATCATTGGCCACTGAGGGGCAAGCTACTTCACAGGACTAGGAACCCCGGTTTGCTCGGCATCTCCTGGTGGACCTTCATCAGAGTCTTTCATTTAGTTCACCTGGCCTTCGAGGTCCAGTGCACCTCCCTCCTCCTCAGGGAAGCCTTCCCTGACTGCCCCAGCCCTTCCTGACACTTCCCCCCATTGTGTGTCCGTATCCCTTGTGGTCTGTGTCAGGCCTCCAGTTCCAGTTGCTGTCAAGTTAACGCCAACTCATGGTGACCCCATGTGTGTCAGATTAGAACTGTGCTCCATAGGGTTTTTGATGGCTGATTTTTCAAAACTAGATCACCAGACCCTTCTTCCAAAGCGCATCTGTGTAGACTTGAACCTCCAACCTTTTGATTAGCAGCCAAGCGCATTAGCCATTTGCCACCACCCAGGGACTCCATAGCAGCCCTACTGGAGTTCAGTCACAGCTTTCTTAGTAGGCGCCTTCCTGTGAACATACAATTTTGTGCTGAAAGAATCATTGCCAATCTCCTAGCCCAGGATTCCACGAACATTAATCCTGGAATACGATTGAGCAAAACTCTCCTTTCTTGTCAAATGAGTTTAGAAACACAGACTGTCTCTCCTCTTGGGGAACCCCGGTGCACATCATATTGCAGTGTTGAAGGCTCTTGGAGACCCACAATAAGGAAGTCTGCTCAGGTGCGCCTTACCCAGTCTTCCCCAAACTTTTTTTTTTTTTTTAGCAATTCTGTTAAGTTATGGGAAACACTGGTGGTGTAGTGGTTAAGCGCTATGGCTGCTAACCAGAAAGTTGGCAGTACGAATCCACCAGGTGCTCCTTGGAAACCATGTAGGGCAGTTCTACTCTGACCTGTAGGGTCGTTATGAATTGTAATCAACTGGGTGGCAACAGGTTTGGGTTTTTTTGTATTAAGTTATGTAAAAAATTATCTGGGTCATGCTGCCCTTACCCAGGTTCTTCCTTTACTGAAGGGGGCATGAAGCATAGTGTGAGGCGAGACTTGCCCAAGATCATACTGCCAGGTAACAGCAGGGCTGGGATGAGAACCGGGTGTCTAGTTTTCTAGGCCAGCCAGGTATTTTTCCACTTGTGTGCCTCTCTGCCGACCCCATTGGAAACAAGAACCCAGTTCCCACTTCACAGTAGTTGTGCTAGGTCTGCCTTCCCTGGTCCAGGAACCCCATCCCATCCCCCCTTCAGCAGACTGCAAGCAGTTGGAGGGCAGGGCCACTGCCTTCGCTTCTTCTGCTGCATGCTCGCCCCACAGCGTTCAGACCCACTGTTGGGGCAGATCAGCCTGTGGCTAATAATGAATCATCAGAGATTGAGCCAATGATCTCGTTTTCGCACCCCAAAAATTAGAGGGGATTTGGGGTTATTCCTCTAAACGTTTCACCTTCACTTGCACTCTGCTTGCCCCAGGAGAGGCAGTGAAGGGCAGCCCTGGGCTGGACCCCTCTGTGTGATCTGACAGCAGATACCGCGGGCTTTCCACGTATGAGCTCATTTGAACCTCTTCTTTTGCCCCTTTGAGGACGCCATGATTCTTGACGGGACCCTGGTTGGTACATGGGTTCTATTATTATCCTCATTCTACCAGTGAGAAAACTGAAGTGCAGAGAGAGAGTAACTAGCCCATGGTCCGACACTAGCAAGGAGGGGAGCCAGGTTCAAACCCAGGCAGTCTGGCTCCGGAGTGTGTGCTGTTAGTCAGCCTAGAAGGACGCAGGCCTGTGCTGTCCATCTCGGCTTTCCAACCAGGAAGGTCACTGAGAACCACAGTGTTGGGCCAGGCACTGAGCCTTCCGCATAGCAGATAACCAGTGAGCGCTTGCAAACCAGGAAGGCGCCAGCCTCGGCCAGCCACTGACTCTGACGTCAGCTCTGCTACAGGCCTGGCCACACCACGGTCACGCCCAGCCTGCAGCATTTGAGGCTGAGGTGCTGACCGAGCGATGAAGGCCCTGTCTGCTCCAGTCCAGTCTAGTTCTTCCCTCCCTGGCCCTGGAAGCTCCCCAGCCGTAGGGGTGAGCATGTGGAAAGACTGCTCCAAGGGTCACCATCTGGAGCATACCAGGAGAGCAGGCCCAGAGCACCTCCTTGGACTCCAAGTCCTAGAACTTTCCAGGCTGAGTGGGGAGAGGAGAATCAGCCCAGCCTCTGCATGGGAGCTACTTCTTCCTGCCTCTCCCTGAGGAGGTGGGAAGACACAGCTTCCCAATCCTTACTGCACACATCTCCCAGCCCCATTGGTGAGAGGGGCCAGTGTAGGGGCCAGTTTCTGGCATCCAGAGGGGCAGGAGCCTAGGCTACTGGGGGCCCCCAGGCACTCAGCAGGTAGGGGCCAGGGTCCTTGTGAGGTGAGAGTTCATCTTGGACCAGAGACGTGCCAGGCTGTGGGCACTGGGGAGAACCTGACCCTTCATGGACTGGGACCCAGGCCCCACCCTGCCCCCACTGGCTGTGTGACCTCAGGCAAGTCTCTTGCCGTACAGGGTCTCGATTTTTTCTTCCATTAAATCTAAGGGACCAGATGCCTCTAAGATCCACCCCCTTCATCATTTCAGTTCTATAAATTTCAAAAAGGTCTATGAATTTTTCTGGAGGAACTTAATTGCTAAGTTGAAGTGATTGCCAAGCACAAGACTCTTCCTTTATATCTGAAAGAGAAAGAAAACCGGAGCTCAAAGGCAGGACACGTGTGTAGGCTGAAGACTGACTAGCTCTCAAAGAGGGAGTGGGCATTCTGCAGCCCCCAGACAGTTATCAGCAAAAGCAGCCCAACAGGAGATGGGGCCCTTTGCTAGCACCCAGTGCCCACAGCTTGGGGTCCTTGGCCCGGGAGAGGAAGCCGTAGCTATAGGTACGGTCCCTGCCTGGTGGGAGACGTGGTGTGGACAGGCACATATCCACGGCAGAGCCACCGGGATGAAGCCACTAAATCAGGCAGAAAAACACCGTCAGATGTCCTTGCTACTGCATCTATGTCAAGGGTAATGATGCCTCGGGGACGCAGGAGGAGGTGAAGGGCCCTGTGAAGCTGTCAGTTTCAGCTGATCAGTCTAGAAGGCTCCTGGGGCAGGAAGGGTGGGGAGAGGCAGGGGAGATTTCAGGCACCGTTTGCCTGATGAAGGGTGAGATGACAGAGCACACGGAACAGGCGCGCGAGGGGGTATGAAGGCAGGGAGGCCTCTGGGCAGATAGGTGAGGGCACTGTCACAAACATCTTGCAGGCGTTTCGTTGATTGGCCCATGTTCCACACCCAGAGCCTGTGGACAAGTGTCCTGTGGCACCATCAAGCACCTGGAGCTCAGAACAGTGGGGAGGTAGCTCACAAATATTCCTCTGCTCCACGTGGTGCTCCCTGCCCCCTCAAACTCCTGACAGATGGCAGTCTCCTCACCTGCCTTTCTTGCCCCCTGTAATCTGCGCTCCCCATAGCAGCCAGAGTGAGCTTTGAAAAACGCATATCTGATCGTCTGCTTAAAAGACTGCGGTGGCATCCTTTGCCCTTATCTCCTGCAGCCCTGCCCTGGACTGTGCTCCTGCCACAAGGGCCTGCCTCTGCAGGGACATTCTCCACCACCCCTGTGGCTCCCCTTCCCCACCTGTGTCCTTCCTGCTGATCCCCCGGACCTCAGCTCTACTGTCACCTCCTGGGAAGCCCCTTCCAGGTCCCCAGACCAGGCCAGGCCCTCCTTAAGATGCCTTCGGAGCCCTGTGAGCTTACTGCAGGGCTTATCACGTTTGCAAATGTGTGTGTGTGTGAGAATAGTTAATCAATTTCTGCCTCCCCTGCTAGACCGAAAGGTTCAGGCACAGGGCCTATGACTCAAAGTGGAATCAGCACCCAGCACCTAGCACAGTGCTAGGTCCAGTGTAATGGGCACTCAGTTACTGTCTGCTGGCATCAGAATGCACCCAACAGCACATTTTTTGGTCCACCTTCCAAAACCAGGAGGCCTTCCACCACTGTTGCTGTTCAGCCCAGGAAACAGCCAATGGCATGTTCTGCCCTGCCCAGCCCTCTCGGCCTTGGGCCTGGCTCCATCGCAGGGGCTCCAGCCTCAAGAAGCATTCACTGGAGAATTAAGCATCCCTGTGGACACCTCTGCCCCACGGTCTTCGGGCTTGGCAGGGTCAGGGTCTCATATCCAGCCAAGCCTATTCCCCTCTCTGAGCCCTGGCCTGAGACGACCTTCCTCTCTAACCACCTGAGTGATTTCTCTTTAAAGCAACTTACCCAAGTGTCTTAGTCTTCTAGTGTTGCTGTAACAGAAACACCACAAGTGGGTGGCTTCAAAGAACAGAAATTTATTTTCTCACAGACTGTAAGTCCAAATCAGAATTACATCCATGGATATAAGAGTTAGGATTCCAACTCATATTTTGGGAGATACAATGTAATCACAGCACCAAGAAAGGGTTCCTTTACGGGCTTCTCTTCCCTTCCTATCCCTTAAATTTTCCCCATGATTCTGTCCTCCAACCCATGTTCTGACCCTCTGCTTGCAGCTATGGGGGCCTTGCTAGTGGCTCAGACCCCAGAGGTCTTAGCCATACTGTTTTGGTTATGACCCCCAAACCCATTGTCATCGAGTCGATTCTAACTCATAGGAACCCTACAGGACAGAGTAGAACTACCCTATAGGGTTTCCAAGGCTATAAATCTTTACAGATGCAGACTGCCACATCTTTCTCCCACAGAGTGGCTGGTGGGTTCAAACTGCCCCCCTTTCAGTTAGCAGCTGAGCGCTTAACCACTGCGCAACCAGGGCTCCTTTTGATTATGACACAGCTGACTTTTTAAAAATAAAGTTTATCGAAGTATAATTTATATGCACAAAATGTATCAGTTTTAAGTGTACATTCCAATGAGTTTTGGCCAATATATACATCCAAGTAAACACCACCACAATCAAAACAGAAAACATTTCCATCATCCCAGAGGATTCCCTTGTTCTCCTGATCAGGCAGTTCCCAGCCCCAAGAAACTTTCTATCACTACGGGTTAGATTTGTCTTTAGTTCTAGGATTTCATACAAATGGAATCATACAATACATACTCTTTTGTGTCTGGCTTCTTTCAACCAGCATTAAGATTCATTCAGTCATTGCACTGTATCAGTTGTTCATTTATTGTTGAGTAGTATCCCGTGGTATGGATACCATTTACCTACTGATGGACATGTGAGTTGTTTCCATTTTGGAGCAACTATGAATAATGAAGCTATGCATATTCATGTACAAGCCTTTGTGTAGACATATGCTATCATTTCTTTGGGTAAATATATGGGAGTGGAATTGCTGAGTCATATGGTAAAGGCATGTTAATTTTATAAAAAAAACTTCCAAAGTGGTTGGACTATTTAAAACCCCTCCGGCAATGAATGAGAGTTCCCGTTGTTCCACACCCTCCTCAACTCTTGAAATTGTCTGTCCTCTTCCTTTTAGCTATTCCCAGTGGGTACATAGTGGTGTTTCACTGGGGTTTTAATTTGCATTTACCTGATAAGTAATGGTGCTTAGCACCTTTTATTGTGTTTTTTGGCTCTTTGTATATCTTCTTTTGTGAAGTATCTGTTCAAGTTTTCTATTTCCTACCCACGCCACTCCCCACCCCAGTCTTCTTATTAATGAGTCGTAAGAGGCTTTTTATATACTCTGGATACAAGTCCTTTGTCAGATATATGTTTTGTGAACATTTTCTCCCCGTCTGTGGCTTGCCTTTACAGTTAACATTTTAAAATGGGTGAATTAATGAATGTTGATTTGTTGACTCTCGAACATCTATCTCTCGCCCATACCTTCCTTCTGAGTGTTGGAAACTCTTTTCTAATTATTCCTATTTGGTGGTGAGATTTCTTTATCTGCAAGTAAAGAGGTAGTCTGGTATTAGAGGTTGCGCTCGTGGACTCTGGAATCAAGACAGTGCTAGGCCCAGCTCCCAGTTCCGTGGCTCCCAAGAGGGCAGGTTACTTCACCTCTCCTCTCTGAGCCTTGCTTTTCTGGTGTGTAAGATGTGGATAATAAAGCACCTACTTCCTTGGGAGCTGATGATTGTAAAGAATGACTTGGAGGGCCTAGCACCTACCAAGGGCTCACAAAAGCACTTTTTTTCCTTTTATTGTTGTAGTTTAAGTGAAAGTTTACAATTCAAGTTAGTCTCTCATGCAAAAATTTATACATACATTGTTATATGACCCTAGTTGGTCTCCCTATACTATGATAGCACGCTCCTTCTTTCTACCTCTGATTTCCTGTGTCTATTCAACCAGCTTCTGACCCTCTCAGCCTTCTCATCTTACCTCCAGACAGGAGCTGCCCATTTAGTCTCATGTATCTACTTGAGCTAAGAAGCACACTCTTCACAAGTATCATTTTATATCCCATAGTCCAGTCTAATCTTTGTCTGAAGAGTTGGCCTCGGGAATTGTTTTAGTCCTGGGTTGACAGAGAGTCCAGGGTCCATGCTTTCTGGGGTTCCTCCAGTCTCAGTCAGACCATTAAGTCTGGTCTTTTTACTAGAGTTTGAGTTCTGCACCCTACTTTTCTCCTGCTCCATCAGGGACTCGCTATTGTGTTCCCTGTCAGGGTAGTCATTGGTGGTAGCCAGGCACCATCTAGTTCTTCTGGTCTCAGGCTGATGCAGTCTCTGGTTTCTGTGGCCCTTCCTGTCTCTTGGGCTAATACTTTCCTTTTGTCTTTGGTGTTCTTCATTCTCCTTTACTCCAGGTGGGTTGGGACCAACTGATACCTCTTAGATGGTTGCTCACTAGATTTTAAGACCCCAGACACCACTCACCAAAGTAGGATGCAGAACATTTTCTTAATAAACTTTGTTATGCCAGTTGACCTAGATGTACCCTGAAAGCATAGTCCCCAGATCCCCGCCCCTGCTATTCTGTCCCTCAAAGTGTTTGGTCGTATTCAGGAAACTTCTTAGCTTTGGTTTAGTCCAGTTGTGCTGACTTCCCCTGTAGTGCATGCTGTCCTTCCCTTCACCTAAGATAATTCTTGTCTACTATCTAGTTAGTGAATAACCCTCTCCCTCCGTCCCCACCCTCATAACCATCAAAGAAAGTTTTCTTTGTTTAAACCTTTTCTTGAGTTCTTATAATAGTGGTCTTATACAATATTTGTCCTTTTGCCACTGACTAAATTCACTCAGCCTAATGCCTTCCAGATTCCTCCATGTTATAAGAGGTTTCATGGATTCATCATTGTTCTTTATCATTACGTAGTATTCCACTGTGTGAATACACCATAGTTTGCTTGTCCATATGTCTGTTGATGGGCACCTAGGTTGTTTCCATCTTTTTGCTATCATGAACAGTGCTGCAGTGAACATATGTGTGCATATATCTATTCGTGTGACAGCTCTTATTTCTCTAGGATATATTCCAAGGAGCAGGATTGCTGGATCATATGGTACTTCTATTTCTAGCTTTTTAAGGAAGCACCAAATCAATTTCCAAAGTGGTTGTACCATTTTACATTTCCACCGACAGTGTATAAGTGTTCCAGTCTCTCCACAACCTCTCCAACATTTATTATTTTGTGTTTTTTTGATTAATACTAGCCTTGTTGGGGTGAAATGGTATCTCATTGTAGTTTTGATTTGCATTTCTCTAATGGCTAATGATAGTGAGCATTTCCTCATGTGTCTGTTAGCCACCTGAGTGTCTTCTTTGATGAAGTGCCCGTTCATATCCTTCACAAAAGCACTTTTGTTAGTAAGGCCCATGAGCACCCCAGACCCAGACCATGCAAAACCAGATGAGTCCTCTGCCCCGCAAAGTGAGCTTCTTCTACCTTCCTTCTTTATACTGGAAACACTACCTTCCTCATGATTATTAGAGCCCAAAACCTGGGACTCCTTCCCCTGCTGTGTGCCACCCCCCAGCTCCAGAATGGCTCTTGATCAGCCCCTTCCTCTTCCTGCCCAGGCAGGCCTCCTTACCTCCCCCCAGTGCTCTTGGAATTTCTTCTTCCCAAGGTGTTCTCCCTGCCTTCTGTCTCCCCCATCTTCCACAATTGCCAAAGGCTTCCTTTCTGAATCAGATGCCCAGGGCTCCTAGGTGGGTGTTTGGGGGGCCCACTTTGTGAGGGTAAGGCCTCGCTGTCACTAGTTTCCTCTCTGGTTATAAATAACAGGCTCTATTCTTAGCCAAACAGCAGTTAATTCTCCTCTTCTACTTTCCAGAGCCTCCATCAGAGACCTTGGCCTGTCCTTACTGGAGACCGGCCATGCCTTGGCCTTTGGCAGGATCCATTCCTTTGATACGTGATCAGAAAATTCAATTATAAAACCAATTACTGATTTCCTGAGCTTTTCAAGGGAGACATGAAAGTTTGATTAAGTTTGAATTCCTGTTTGGCTGATTGCCAACCAAGGCCAAATGGGCTTGTGGGAGATTTTTGTTGTTGTTGTTGGTTCTGTTTTTTGTTTTGTGGCAGCTCTTTTGTGGGGAGGGGACACGTTGGTTTTGTGTTGTGGGGTTTTTTACCCCCTTACTTGCTGAATGGCTGTGCCCCTGTTGTGATGCATGAGATGTAAATCCCCCAGAGACCCGTTGCCAGGGCGACGGGCTGTGGAATTGAGCTCAGCTAAACAAAGTCCTTCAGCTTTGAAGGGAGAAGCATTTGTTTCCCATGGGGAGTGGAGTTGTAGAGGCCCTTGACAAGGCTGCATTCAAGGATGCCCATGAACAAGGATGGAGAAATGCCTCACCGATCACTTGGGAGTATCTTTGGCGGTGTGGCTGGGCTCTGATGGCTTCCAGGCCCCAACCCCGACCCCCCGGAGGAACACACAGACACCAAGGCCAGGATTGAGGGGTCCAAAGACTGGAGGCCCTGAGGGTACCTCTGCGCACATGGTCATCTCTCCCCAGAACATGCAGGCCTGGCCTGCAACCACCAACAACCTGTCCTAGCCTCGTCAGCCAGGGCTCAGTGCAGGTGGAGATTGGAAAGCAAAGCTTTGTCAACCAGCCTGATCATCTTGATTATTCACAGTGCTTCTGGGGAACCAAAGAGGGCCTGTGATGGGAACTGGGGCAGGGCCTGTGATGGGGCTAGGGCTAGGATTAGGGTTAGGACTAGGGTTAGGGTTAGGGTTTAGGGCAGAGTCTGAGTTGGGCGTGGGGACGCAAGTTTCTTCCCAAGGAACAAACTGACTGGATCCCAGTTCTCTGGAAGCTATAGCCATTCCAGAACTCTCCCTACAGGGTGGATATTGTCTAAGACTGGTGATGGGCCCCACTCAAATGTATTTCCCCTTTGCCTAAAACTCCACAATTAGAGATGGAGCCCTTTTGGTTTTAAAGGCTTTTTGCTCTCTAGGAATTCTGGTTAAAGTACTAATATCCCTGGAAGGGCAAGCAGCTATCAGTGGGGATTAACCATCAGCTAATTGAGAAGGCAGGAGATTCCCTGTAACCTGCATGAGGTCAGGGATGTCAGGAGGAGATAAACTCCACCTGGCTTCCCACTTAGTCAAGGCTAGGCCCTAATGTGACCCCTCATCTGTGAAACGTCAGCATCAATAATGTCAGTGTGTTGCTCCACACCTCACAAAGCACGCGCCCCTTTGTGACAGCTAAGGACACTTACCTTGTCCGCTCATCCTCACAACAGCCTCATGAGCAGGTACCACATTACCCAGTTGCAGATGATCAAGATGCATCAGCACCACACAGCTGGTGAGCATAGGTTCAGGACTCAGACCCAGGACTTCCGAGTCCAAATCCAAGCCTGTTTCTTCTGCAAGATAGCCTTCAGCCAAATCGATGCCGGGAGCACAGCGCACCTCCTCTGTTTGATTAGCCTTTTTGTTTGTTTTCACAAGGTGAGAATTTTTTGTAAGGTTTGGGTTTGGTTTTCTTGTTTTCTTTTTTTAAGGAAATTGTTACAGCTTCCTGGTGGAGTTGTAATTAGGAAATTCTGGGTTAGTCAGCTAGGCAGAATTGAAAAATAACCAGGCAGTGCTAGATGGAGGACTTTTTCCTCTTCTTAGAAATTTATTTTGCCAAACTGGGAGAAGGGGATTGTGAAGATGGAGGAAATGTGTGGCAGCTGGGCTGAGCCAGGGAGTAAGCAGAACCAGGCAGTAAATAGTTCTCTGTGTGTTGGATGATATTTTTATATGTGCAGACATAAGGTTGTATGTTAAACGTGGGAAGGAAATAGGTGAAGGAGAAACCCAGGTTCATGTTCAGTCTTTGGCAGGAAAGAGAGTGAAGTCCCAGATGGGGGAAGGCATCTGAAACCAGGTACCTGGATAGACCTCATCATCCCCTCACCTCCTGCTTGCACTTACTGGTGACAGTGATGACTGTAAAGGCAGTAACAGCTACACCACGTAGTGAGCACATATATGCCAGGCTCTGTACCACACACTTGACTGTTTCTGGCCTTAACCTAACCAACACTCTTCACTTGAATAGTTGTATGTGTATTTTCCACCACTTGTCTGTCAGTTTGTCATACTGTGGTGGCTTACATGTTGCTGTGATGCTGTAAGCTATGCCATCGGTATTTCAAATACCAGCAGGGTCATCCGTGGTGAACAGGTTATCAGTGGGAATTCCCGACTAAGAGAGACTAGGAAGAAGGACCTGGCAGTCTACTTCTGAAAAAATAGGCCAGTGAAAACCTTATGAATAGCAGTGGAACATTGTCTGATACAGTGCTGGAAGATGAGACCCTCAGGTTGGAAGGCACTGAAAATACAACTGGGGAAGAGCTGCCTCCTCAAAGTAGAGTCAACCTTAATGATGTGGAGGGAGTAAAGCTTTCAGGACCTCCATTTGCTGACGTGGTGTGACTCAAAATAAGAAGAAACAGCTCCAAACATCCATTAATAATTGGAACGGAGAATGTACAAAGTATGAATCTAGGAAAATTGTAAGTCATCAAAAATGAAATGGACCGCGTAAAGATCAATCTGGTAGGCATTAGTGAACTGAAATGGACTGGTATTGGCCATTTTGAATTGGACAATCATATGGTCTACTCTGCCAGGAATGACGAATTGAATAGGAATGGCGTCGCATTCATCGTCAAAAAGAACATTTCAAGATCTATCCATACGTCTACAAGGAAGACTAGTTAATATGACTGTTATTCAAATTACACACTAACCAATAATGCCAAAGATGGAGGAATTGAAGATTTTTACCATCTTCTGCTGTCTGCAATTGATCAAACATGCAATCAATATGCATTGATAATACTGGTGATTGGAATGCTAAAGTTAGAAACAAAGAAGAAGGATCAGTAGTTGGAAAATATGGCCTTGGTGATAAAAATGATGCCCGAGATCGCATGATACAATTTTGCAAGACCAGTGACCTATTCATTGCAAATGTCTTTTTCAACAACATAAATGGCAACTATACACATGGACCTCGCTGGATGAAATCAAATTGACTACATCTGTGGAAAGAAATGAAGGAGAAGCTCAATATCATCAGTCAGAACAAAGCCAGGGGCCAACTGCGGAACAGACCATCAGCTGCTCTTATGTAAGTTAAAGCTGAAGTTGAAGAAAATTAAAACAAGTCCACAAGAGCCAAAGTATAACCTTGAGTATATCCCACCTGAATTTAGAGACCATCTCAACAATAGATTTGATGCATTGAACACTAATGACTGAAAACCAGATGAGTTGTGGGATGACATCAAGGACATCATACATGAAGAAAGCAAAAGGTCATTACAAAGACAGAAAAGAAAGAAACAACCAAAATGGATGTCAGAAGAGACTCTGAAACTTGCTCTTGAACGTAGAGTAGCTAAAGCGAACAGAAGAAATGATGAAATAAAAGAGCTGAACAGAAGATTTCAAAGGACAGCTCAAGAAGACATAGTAAAGTATTATAATGAAATGTGCAAAGACCTGGAGTTAGAAAACCAAAAGGGAAGAATATTCTTGGCATTTTGTAAGCTGAAAGAACAAGGAAAAAATTGAAGCCTCAAGTTTCCATATTGAAGGATTCTATGGGAAAAATATGGAACAACACAGGAAGCATCAAAAAATGATGGAAGAAATACACAGAGTCACTGTACCAAAAAGAGTCAGTTGACGATCAACCATTTCAGGAGGCAGCGTATGATCAAGAACCAATGGTACTGAAGGAAGAAGTCCAAGCTGCACTGAAGGCATTGGAGAAAAACAAGGCTCCAGGAATTGATGGAATACCAATTGAGATGTTTCAAAAAACGGATGCAGTGCTGGAAGTGCTCACTCATCTCTGCCAAGAGATTTGGAAGACAGCTACCTGGCCAACTGAATGGAAGAGATCCATATTTGTAGCCATTCCCAAGAAAGGTGTCATGGATTGAATTATGTCTCCCCAAAATATCTGTCAGTTTGGCTGGGTCATGATTCCCAGTATTGTATGGCTGTGTACAATTTTGTAATCTGATGTGATTTCCTTATGTGTTGTAAACTCTACCACTATGATGTAATAAGATGGATTAGCAGCAGTTATACTGATGAGGTCTACAAAATTAGATAATGTCTTAAGCCAATCTCTTTTGAGATATAAAAGAGAAAAGCGAGCAGAGACACATGGGAACCTCATACCACCAAGAAAGCAGTGCCGGGAGCAGAGCACATCCTTTGGACCTGAGGTTCCTGCACAGAGAAGCTCCCAGACCAAAGGAAGATTGATGACACGGACCTTCCTCCAGAGCCAACGGAAAAAGCCTTCCCCTGGAGCTGACACCCTGAATTTGGACTTGTGGCCTACTGGACTGTAAGCTTCTCTTTGCTAAAGCCATCCACTTGTGGTATTTCTGTTATAGCAGCACTAGGTGACTAAGACAAAAGATGATCCAACAGAATGCGAAAGTTATCAAACAATATCATTAATACCACACACAAGTAGAATTTTGCTGAAGATCATTTAAAATTGGTTGCAGCAGTACATCAACAGGGAACTGCCGGAAATTCAAAGTGGATGTGGAACAAGGGATATTATTGCTGATGTCAGATGGATCCTGGCTAAAAGCAGAGAATACCAGAAAGATGTTTACCTGTGTTTTATTGACTATGCAAAGGCATTCAACTGTGTGGATCATAACAAATTATGGGTAACATTGCAAAGAATGGAAATTCCAGAACACTTAATTGTGCTCTTGTGGACTCTGTACATAGACAAAGAGGCAGTTGTTCAAGCAGAGCAAGAGGATACTGAGTGGTTTAAAATCAGAAAAGGTGTGTGTCAGGGTTATATCCTTTCATCATACTTATTCAGTCTGTATGCTGAGCATATAATCCAAGGAGCCAGACTATATGAAGAAGAAAGTGGCATCAGAATTGGAAGAAGACTCATTAACAACCCACGATATGCAGATGTCACAGCCTAGCTTGTTGAAAGTAAAGAACACTTGAAGCACTTACTTATGAAGATCAAAGACTACAGCCTTCGGTATGGATTAAACCTCAATATGAAGATACAAAAATCCTCACAACTGGACCAATAAGCAACATCACGATAAATGGAGAAAAGATTGAAGTTGTCAAGGATTTCATTTTACTTGGATCCACAATTAACACCCATGGAAACAACAGTCAAGAAATCAAGCGACATATTGCATTGGGCAAATCTGCTGCAAAAAACTTCTATAAAGTGTTAAAAAGCAAAG
This sequence comes from Dugong dugon, assembly GCA_030035585.1. Classification (NCBI taxonomy): domain Eukaryota; kingdom Metazoa; phylum Chordata; class Mammalia; order Sirenia; family Dugongidae; genus Dugong; species Dugong dugon. The sequence goes on along the minus strand of CM057478.1, from coordinate 62,369,805 downwards.
ATGTTGCTTTGAGGGTTAAGGTGTGCCTGACCCAAGCCATGATGTTTTCAATCACTTCATATGCACGGGAAAGCTGAACAATGAATAAGGAAGATCTAAGAAGAATTGATGCCTTTGAATTATGGTGTTGGCAAAGAATATTGAATATACTATGGACTACCAGAAGAATGAACAAATCTGTCTTGGAAGAAGTATAGCCAGAATGCTCCTTAGGAGCAAGGATGGAGAGACTTCATCTCAAGTAGTTTGGGCATGTTATCAGGAGGAACCACTCCTTGAGAAGGACATCATGCTTAGTAAAGTAGAGGGTCAACGAAATAGAGGAAGACCCTCAACAAGATGAATTGACACAGCGGCTGCAACAATGGGCTAAAACATAGCAATGATTAGGAGGATAACTCAGGACCATGCACTGTTTTGTTCTTTTGTACCTAGGGTCGCTAAGAGTTGGAACTAACTTGACAGCACCCAACAACAACAATGGTTATTTTAATATATAAAAAAATAGATAACCCATCTAGTCCATGATTGCCCAGGTATTAGAATAAGTGAGTCAAGTAAAGTAAAATATTATGAACATAATGGCAGGGGTATTACATGGATTGGCAGAAATTATGAAAGCAGGACAGAAATGACTGAAGTTTGGGAAAACTTGCCTTACCCATATGAGCTAGGTGATACGATTATCCTCATTTTACAAATAAGGAAACTGAGGCACAGTAAGGTTGAGTGAGTTGCCCTGTGACACCACTGATAGATGGCTGAGCCAGGACCAAGACCAAGCCTGCCTGACTCCAAAGGCAGGTCAGCCGCCCCAACAAGGCTCGGAGCCCACAGCTAAGGGGGACATTCGAGGAAGCCCCCAACCCTGGCCTTGGGCCTGCCAGCCTTTCCAGGGCTGTCCACGGAAGAGAGAAGGTTTTTCTTGTTCCTTACTGAAGGGTTAATAGAAGCAAAACCACTCTGGGGAGCTAGGGCCCTGGGGCCTGCTTGCTCCAATCTGCTGCATTTAATTCTCTCAAATAAAAGCCTTTTCAGAAAGGGCCTGGCGTGATGCTGCATGTGACTGGCAGGGGCCTGAATGCCAAGGATCCTCTGCGCAGCCATGTCTCCAGGGCCTACCCCTGCCCCCAGCCCCACCCACCCCCAGGGGTCCTCCTTTTCTCCCTTTCCTTTCTTCCCTGGTCTCTCCCAGCCCTTCCTTTTTTTCTTCTTTCTTGTTTCTGAATCACTATTTCCAATAAGCTGTCGATCAGTGTATCAAACAACTCTCTGAATGGTTTCTGAAAGCCTTCTTCTAATAACTGAGACCCTGGAGTTGGAACCACATTTATATTCATGTAGGGCTGAGATTGCAGAACTTAAACAAATTTGCATGAGGAGCTAGCAGAGTAGCCACTTGTACACTGTGTGGTCGATAAGGAAACAGCATCTGCAGCAGGATGATAATAGTTACACTGGAAACTTGGTCAGGTTTATTACTCTGCTGGGAGACCTCAGCCCAGTTAACCCAGGGGCATAAAGAGGTGGCATCAACAATTTCCATACTTAGAAACCATTTGGGTTTCTATGTTTTATAACTGGTCAGGTTCCTAAACTGGGGTTCTGGAGCTGAAATCCCAGAAATCAAAGGCAGATTGGTGTGTGTTTGTGTGTGTGCATGTGCATATGTACTTGGATATGTAGTTCTGTGTATGTGTGTGTGTGTGTGTGTGTGTGTGTGTGTGTGTGTGTGTGTGTGTGTGACTATGTGCCTCCTCTAAGGAGAGAGGCTCCAGCTTTCATTGCATATGCGATAATCCTAAAATGGTTACACTGAATTCCTTCTCTGTGCCAGGCATGTTAGCTGCTAGCGTAGGTCTCTGAGAAGAGTCACGCTCGTGGAGCTTAGAGTTTATAGAGAGGAAAGCACCAGATAGTGGTCATGCAATGCAAAGGATTTAAATAAACAGATGTAATAAGTGGATGACTACTGAAAGTCAAGGTAAACACCTGACTCCTTGCCACAGCTCACCTTAGCCAACTGTGTGATATAATAACAGCTAACATCTATTGCATTTGAATTATGGTGTTGGTGAAGAATATTGAATATACTGTGGACTGCCAGAAGAACGAGCAAGTCTGTCTTGGAAAAAGTACAGCCAGAATGCTTAGAAGCAAGGATGGTAAGACTTCATCTCATGTACTTTGGACATGTTATCGGGAGGGACCAGTCCCTGGAGAAGGACATCATGCATGGTAAAGTAGAAGATCAACAAAAAAGAGGAAGACTCTCAACGAGATGGGTTGACACAGTGGCTCCAACAATAGGCTCAAACATAGCAATGATTGTGAGGATGGCACAGGACTGGGCAGTGTTTCGTTCTACTGTATATAGGGTTGCTATGAGTCAGAATCAACTTGGCACCTAACAATAACAACAACTATTGATTGCTGTACTCACCGTGTTGTGAAGATGAAAGGATCAGTTCCTTTCATCCTCATAACACCCTGAGAAGTTGGGACTATTTAACAGATTGGAATTCTTAGGCTTGGCGAGCCCACACAGTTAGTGTCCAAGCCCACACAGTTAGTGGCCGAGCCAGGACTGAAATCTAGGGTTGATGTTGTGTGCCATCAAGTCGATTCCAACTCATAGTGAACCTATAGAACAGAGTAGGGCTGCCCCTAGGCTATAATCTTTACCCACCTCCAAATGCATCAATAGGTAAAATACTTGCCTCTCTAGACTTCACTTTTGTCATCCATAAAATGGATTGATTCTTATTTGACTTATCCCTGAAAAGCAAATGAGAATATTTTGAAAAAATGTAAACTTTTATACAAATTGGTCTGAACAGACACCCTGCATTTGACTCGGGAGCTATTGCTGGAGCTAATTGAGAGTCTGTGGAAGTAACTCAGGTTACTGAGTTTTCCTGGACTCTTTCAGGACCACCAGTTGAGCTACGAGTATGAGGAATTTTACTTAAACCTAGTTTTACAAATTAGTGAGTTTGACTTGTCTCCCACTAACTTGTCAAAGTTCCAGCAGACAGCAGTTTTAGTTCCAGAAGCCAGAAACTTGCCATCATGGGTCGCCTGAGGTGGTAGTTCTCACCAACCCAGTCACTGCTCATCTCTCTAACCACATTCTCTCAGACTTCTGAGAGATCTGACATTAGCCTGTGTGGCCAATGTGAAGACAGGCCAGCTAATGTTGACAGTGGTTAATGCTTGGATCCTAGTTAACAGTGAAAATATCAAGTAGCTGCAGTGATGCAGAAAATGGAGTTTAGGCTCACTTTAGCAATCCAGTTGATCGATCCTTCTTTGTCTCAGTTCCCACCCCCACCCCGGGAATATTAATCAACTGTGTAAACCACCTCACCAAGTACATTGTGGTGACTCAGATTTACTTTTGAGGAACAAGGCTGTTATAGAAGAGGTGTGGTAGAGCCAAAAGCACATGCTTTAGAGGTCAGAAAGACCTAGACTCATACCCCAAGTCTAGCTTCCTGACTTGTGACCTTGGACCAGTTGCCTTTCAGAACTTTGTTTTCCTCTGCCTTGTCTCAGTTATTTATCCAGGGGATGAAGGGGCTGTGTTGTTGTTTTTGTTAGGTGCCGTTGAGCCCAACTCACAGTGACCCTGGGTACAACAGAACGAAACACTGCCCAGTCCTGTGCCGTCCTCACAGTTGTTGCTGTGTTTGAACTCATTGTTGCAGCCACTGTGTCAATCCATCTGATTGAGAGTCTTCCTCTTTTTCAGTGACCCTCTACTTTACCAAGCTTGATGTCCTTCTCCAGGGACTAGTCCCTCCTGATAACATGTCCAAAGTACTTGAGATGAAGTCTCTCCATCTTTGCTTCTAAGGAGCATTCTGGCTGTACTTTTTCCAAGACAGATTTGATGATTCTTCTGGCAGTCCATGGTATAGTCAATATTCTTTGCCAACACCATAATTCAAAGGCATCAATTCTTCTTCAGTCTTCCTTATTCATTGTCCAGCTTTCACATGCATACAAGGTGATTGAAAACACCATGGCTTGGGTGAAATGCACTTTTGTCCTCAAAGTGATATCTTTGCTTCTTAACACTTCAGAGGTTTTTTGTAGCAGATTTGCCCAATGCAATACATCGTTTGATTTCTTGACTGTTGCTTCCATGGGTGTTCATTGTGGAGCCAAATAAAATGAAATCCTTGACAACGTCAATATTTTCTGTTTATCATGGTATTGCTTATTGGTCTAGCTTCTCGGGTTATTTGCTCAGCATACAGATTGAATAAGTATTTGTTTATCCAAGGGATGAGGGGGCTGTAGGAGGTAGGAATTTCAGTTATCACAGAAGCACGTAATTTCTTATTATTATTATGTGTGTATGAAGGGAGGTTAGAGTTCCTGGGTTTTATTATTATTACTTTGGTTGGTTGATTGGTTGGTTTGGTTTTGTTGAGTTATTTTTAACCAAATCCCTGACTTATGTTTTATTGTGTTTTTCTTCTAATGGAACATAGCTAACCCATTCAGTCAGCAGCTCTAGATACACATAACTAATAAGCCATAGTGGCCATTATGTCAAACTCTTACTCTGTGTTGCTTAGTCTACTGAGCATTTGACTGCATTAACTCATTTAAAACTCACAACTACCCTATGAGGTGCATGTTGTTATTACTCTCATTTTACAGATGAAGATACTGGGACTCAGGAAGTCCCAGAGATACTGGGATTCCAAAGCCCAGTTATTGCTCACAGAGTTGCTATCTAGAAGTGTGGTTGTGCGCAGAAAGTTCTGGGGCCTTGAGTTCTCTGCCCACAGGTCCTGCCAGCCTCATCCTGGACAGTGGTACCTGTGTCTAGTCTCACACTGATGTGAACAGTCTTCTCTAATCTGCAACTCAGAATCTAGCTCTTTCTAGCCCCACTGGCACCTTCAGCCCCACTGCTGAATACCCTACCCCCAGTTCAGTTCTCAGGGACCCAAGTGCCAGCCCAGGTGGATTGAAGTTCACTGGGCGTCTGCAATCTGGTGGTTCAAACTGATGGCCTCTCCTTAAAGGGTTTCCACAACCACCTGCCCCTTTTCCTCCCCAGTCTTCGCTTCCCAACCAGCCTGAGCTTGCACTCACCTCCTTGCTAGGAGCCACTAGCTAAACCACCCATAACCTTGTAACCTTGGACTAGCCCCTTCCTCCCTCTGCCTCAATTTCCCAACTTGTGTAATGAGGGCGCATAGGTGGGATAATTTCTAATGGCCCTCCCAGCTCAGATGTTCTCCAAATCTCCATCTTCTCTCTTCTGATGACTGCAGTAGCCTCCTGCGTGTTCTCTCCGTGGCCACTCTTCCTGCACCTCCATCCCCTGTCCATTTTGCATGCAGCCAGAGTGATCTTTGTGTGTGTGTATGTGTGTGTGTGTGATTGGTGGAAGTTTACACAGAAATTACATTCTCATTTAACAATTTCTATACATATTGTTCAGTGACATTGGTTACATTCTTCACAATATATCAGCATTCCAGTTATTTCCATTTTGGTTGTTCTGTTTCCATTAATCTAGCTTACCTGCCCACCCCCACTTGCCTTCTCATCTTTGGTCTAGGGTAAATGTTTACCATTTGGTTTCATCTAGACGATTATTTTTGAGAAGCAGAGTACTCATGGGTGATATTATTTATTTTATGGGCCAAACTGTCATTTGATTGAAAGGTGAGCTCTGGGAGTAGTTTGAATTCCAAGTTTAAAGAGTATCTCAGGGCAATAGTTTCGTGGGTTCTTCCAGTCTCTACCAGTCCAGTAAGTCTGGCCTTTTTTTAGGAATTAGAGTTTTGCTTACATTTTTATCCCATTCTACCTGGGACCATCTTTTGAGTCTCTGGTAGTGGTAGCTGGGCACCATCCAGTTCTGGTCTCAAGGCAGGTGATGTCGTTGTTCATGTAGACTACTGGTAGCCAGAGTGATCTTTTGAAAACATAGTATCACTTCTCTCTTCTCCTCTGAACCCTCCCATGGCTTCGCACCACCCTTGGAATAAAAACCAAACTCCTCTCCATGGCCAACAGTGCCCTACATGACTGGGCATCACATCCTGGCTGCTGCTTGGGAGGCACTTTGAGCAGAGCCAGCCCTCCAGACATACCTGCTGTTATACCCGTTACCATGTCACTGATACGATTATTGTAGCGTACTGACTCCTCACCCAGTCTTGCGTCCTCAACTTATGTTTATGGCTTGCCCTGACATTTCTGTCTTCTTACATGTTCCAATTTATTAAAAACAGCTGCTTTATAATTTATTGAATGAATCCTGGAAAAACACTTTTTTCTGTCTATAAATAATTCCACCTAAAATTTTTCTTGGAGGATAAAATGCCATGTCAAGCACCCAGCGCACACCCGATGCCTGTGGCCTTTCTGGATAGTGTCACATGATTTAACTTCCACCTTCTGTGTGCCCAGCTCTGTGCCCCATACCATGGCTGAGGTGGGTGAAGCAGGGGAAGACATAGCTCCTGCCCCCAGAGAGATCACAGTCTTGTTTTCAAAACCAGACTGATACACAGAAACCCATTCAGTAACTGGCCGGTGTGATCAGAGCCCAGTGCAGGAATTCAGAGGTGAGCCAGGCATCACAGCTGGTGCAGAGCCTTCCCAGAGCAGGACAGGGCACAGGTGTGCCCAGGGAATCACCCCCCTGTGTTTACTCCAAGGTGCCATACAGAGGCCATCGTTTTCTACATGGACCCTGACATGGAAAAGGCTGGGAGGCACCACCCTCGAGGAGGTAGAGCTTGAATTGGTATCTTAGGTGGTGAGGTCTTGGGTAGAGATCTCACCCTTCTTTTCTGGAGCAGAGGAACCCTAATGGCTGGCAGACATCTCAAGTACTTGCATCTTTGCTGCAGCATCACACACTGTAGTGATCGACAGAGACCTCAGAAATGATCACATCCAAATGGTGGCACAGATATGGGTCATGTGCTACCATTGACCACCAGCTCTTGTCCCTGGCAGTCACTGTTATTTAATCAGTGCATGGAACCAGGTCTCAGAGCCCTGCTTAGGATAGCCAGTACCCCAGGCAGTCACGACCCTCTGAGCGGAGTTGGCCCTCAAGTTGAAGTCAGTTTCCCATCTCCCCATGTGCCCCTCTCCAGTATAGCTCCCTCTCCTTACAGAGCCCAGCAAGGGAAAGGGGCTTGAAGAGCCACAGAGGGGAGAACACCTGCATTGCCCCCCAAGTGCTCTAGCCTCCTGGTTCAAGGCTTTCTGGCTCTTCCCTACTAGGTCCATTCATTCAACAGATGTTTACTGAGCATCTACTTTGTGCCTGGCTCAGTGGTGGATCCTGGATACAAGAGGGAGGCTAGCATAGCAGCTCAGGGTCCAGGGAAGAGACCTATAAACACATACTAGGAAGGTGGTAAGAGCCACATTCAATGTCGCCCTCATCAGGGAGGGCAGAGATCCTGCAACCCCAGACTTCAGTGAGCCCTTCGTCTCTGTGTGGCTTGACTGGCCAGGGCTTTACCCGTGGTGCTTGGTGCTGCATTCTGTTTATTCCTTTTAAACTCCTTGCCCTTAATTCCCATTTTGTCTCCAGGGCTGATCAAGACCTGTGGCCATCCCAGGCAGGCTCTTTGCTGGGATCCCTTCAGGCTGGTACTCATCTCATTTATTCAGTGGGTACAGGGAGACCCTGATTTTCTGTTAGTGAGAATATTGTTCTTCATTGTTCAAAATAAGGGCTATATTAGATACACTGAACTTAATATCACGTTTTAACTTTTTGGGAACTGGCTTTCATGTCTATTGTCTGTAACAGGAGAAGACCGGTTTCTTACATTTCCTGAGGGAAGCAGGAGTCCACGTGGACACAATTAGACAGTCAGCCACAAAACATGTTTGCAAGGTCCTTTTTTTTTTTTTTTCCTTCTGTAGGCAAACATTCTTCACTTTTCTGTAGTTCATGTTCCGTCTTCGATTTTAATTACAAAACCAAGTTTTTAGGAAGAGTATTAGAGGGTTTACAATTTAGACAATAAAACAAATCCCTTCACCCCTGCAAACAGCCCTATACCGTACATGACTCAGTTTCAGAATTTCACTGGCCACCTACCTGGGGCTGGCAGCGAGTTGGTGACCTGGACTGCCCTGCGTGTGCAGTTTGCACCTATGTGGTTGTGTAAATCCCAGCTGACATAGGTGGGCACCGAGGAGGGACACAGGTACTGTCCACCTGTCCACCTTCACTGGAGCAGTGCCAGTGTACTTTGCTCTGCTTGGTCCGGAGGCACTGGGACAGGTGGGTTAACTGGTATCATGTTTCTGATCGCACATGCGACACTTCAGCATCTCTCCTGGCTGGTCTGCCCGTAACCTGGCTCTCCTGGGTTCATATGGAGGTGAGCAGAGGCCTTGAAAACCAGCCCTAGGCAGTTCCTGCTCTGCTTCCTAACCCCACCCTCGGCTCACTCTGGTGCTGCCAGGCCCTCCATGGGCAAGGAAGCAGTACTTGGTACCCATCTCAGCTCATCCATCCATTCCTTTATTCACTCCATAAGCAGCACCTTGTGAATGAACAAAATAGTCAACAAAGCAGAGGAGGGCCCTGCCCTCATGGAGCTCACAGTCTCTCCAGGAAGAGAAATAGTCAACAAGGAAACAAATACCTAACTACACATTGTCAAAGGAGCCCTGGTGGTGCAGTGGTTAAAGAGGTCGGCTGCTAACCAAAAGGTTGGCAGTTCAAACCCACCAGCCACTCTGTGGGAGAAAGATGTGACAGTCTGCTTCCACAAAGATTTACAGCCTTGGAAACCCTATGGGGCAGTTCTACTCTGTCCTGTAGGGTCATTACAAGTTGGAATCAACTCGATGGCAACAGGTTTACATGTTGTGATAAGTGTTATTAAAGAAAAGAATGCTGGTGTGGGAACAACTGGAAGTGCCTGTTTTAGATAGGGGAGTGGACAGGGTAAGTCTTCTCTTGGAGGATTATATTTAAACCAAAACTGGAAAAATGAGAAGGAGCCAGTCTCTCAAAGACTTGAGAGAAGACCATTCCAGGTACCAGGAGGAGCTAGTGCAAAACCCATGGGGTAGAAATGAGCTTGGCATGCATGTGCAAGGCCTATAAAGGGGGCCAGTGTGCCTGGTGGTAGTAAGTGAAGGAGAGAGTGTCTCAGGATGAGGTTCAAGAGGAAGCAGGAGCCAGACCCTGCATGGCCTTGTAGGTGCAGTTTAGAATGATAGACCTAGCCCCAAGGTGTACCCCATCTTAGGAGCCTCTCTCCAAGGACTGGTGGATGTTGGACCGGGCTTTGGGTCAGCATCAGTATGTACAAGATGCCATGGGAGGCCAGAGGAGACCATTCTTAGTGCCACCTGCTCCTTTGTTAAGAGAGATGATTAGCAAGTGTTCAGGGGTGTCAAAGACACACATAGCACCAAATTGAGACTTTCTTCCCCAGGTTTAGTCAGAATCCTTGAAAGAGAATTAAAAACCTTTCTGGTGTGATTCAGGGGTGTTAATACAGGGCCCCAGGACTACCTAGAGTCTTCAGTGGCCCACACTTGAGAAACGCTCCCTAACCCATGCAGAGGAGTTAGTGGAGTTTAGGCAGGAAGTGAGGAAGGTGGCAGGGGGAGGGGGGGTGTGCATGGTGAGTGGCCTGGTAAGGGGGAAGGGAGAGCATGCCCACCAACGGCTCCTGGGGTGTTTCCTCCCAGCACCTGGCATAGTCCTTCACCCTAGAGAGAGGCCTAGAAATTGCCGTGCTGAATTCAGTCTAGTGGAGAAACCAGAACATACCTTACCGCTTGCCTTCCCCCAGCCCCCTCAGAACCAGGGGGCAGTGGGTAATCCCAGTCAGCCCCAAACTTAAGTACCAGCAGGGAAATGTCCTAGAGAAATTCAGGAAACGTGAAGCCAGGCTCCATCTGATTAAGATGACATTTTAAAAGGGGGGGGGGGGGCTGGGGGAGGCCTGGGTGGCATTTAAATTACAAGTGGATTGTGCAGCCTCTCTAATTTTGGTTCTGAGCAAAGTTTCTAATTGGAACAGAAAACACGACTTCAAAGGCACCGCCTGGTGCTGGCCAGGCAAAGCGAGTGAAAGGAGCAGCGTGGTGCCCGAGGCACAATGTGACTGGCTGTGCCCAGAGGTGGGGGCTGTGGCAGCCTGCTGGGCCTTTAAGGGGATCAGTGGAGCCGCTTCTGGGAGGAGAGCTAATTGAGGCAGTGGCCTTGTCCTTGGAGAGGGAGCTTTTGTCCAGCCTGATCCACCTCGGAGGGCACTCACTGGGTGGAGCTCTGGCCCAGGCGGGCCCCAGGCGTACCCTCCCCCAATTTCCCCCTCGTGCTGGAGAGGCCGGCCTGGTTCTTGGGTACCAGCACCCAGAGCCGTCTTGGGAAAAGGGCTTCTCCCTGCCAGCCTCCAAGGCCCACCAGGGCTTGTTTGCTCCTTCCCAGAATCTTGGCCCCAGTCTCTTTAAACACAGAAAGCAGGTGTGGTGGTCAGCTGATGGGGCCCAGGGAGTTAGCTGAGGCTCAGGACACTGCTCTCCTGTTCTCTGGGCAAAGCAGGAAAGTAGCCGGGGCAGCATGAGGAACTCTCTGCCCTCAGAGGCTCCGCATGTCCCTCCTTTTGCTCACTGCTGGCTTGTCTCACCAACACTACTTGGTAAGCAGACTTGTGCTGTTACTGTTACTAGTACTCATACTACTAACATCGATCTGCACACACACACACACACACACACCATGATGTAAGTGTTGGCACAGCTCAGGGAGCACATTTCCCTGGGCCGGGGTTCTCACAGAGGCCTGGGAGGAGAGCATGGGATGGAGAATGCCACCATTAACAGTTGAGGAAACTAAGTCACAAAGGGTTGACATAACTTGCCCAGGTCATTTGAGGCCAAATCCTTGCTTTTTCCACAAGTCTCCTGGCCTCCCCTGCTCATTACTTCCCACTTGCTTCCACTAGCCTGTCCCCACCCACCTGGTCCTGATCAACCACTGAGGTCTCTGACCCATTCCATCCCTCTATTCGCCATCTCACTGTCTTCCAGCAAAAGTTTCTTCCCAATTCCTCCATAGGAAAAGAGGCAGGGTGGCAAGATGGCCGATGAGTGTGGGGTAACAGATGGGATAGGCTTTAGTAGGTGACAAGCAAGGTGGCCTCAGTTCCACGGGCAGTGGGGAGCCATGGAGAGTTTCAGTGGTGTGATTGGAAGCGCTCGGCAGTAGATGAAAGGGAGAGGAGGAGGCTAGGAGGCTGGTGTGGAGCCACTGCTGGAATCTATGTAGGAGAGGTGGGGTGACATTGGAGAGTGAGAGGGAGGGACAGAGGGCAGAGCCTTTCTGGGGCAAATGACAGTTGCCGCAGGAATGGAGGATGAGAAGAGAGTGGAGATGACCTTGGGGGTCTCCAGCCTGTGTGATGGGAAGCACAAAAACACCCTTAGAAAGGGGCCATGTACCCTCGAGGAGTGGTGTGGGCATCCCTGGGGGCATGCGAGTTGACCTGGAGGAGGTCCATACGGACCAACATCTTTTGTTTTAATAGTCTCATGTGTCTATTAGAGAAAAAAAATAGTGTCTATTAGAAAAAAAAATCACACACAAACCTCTGATTTCATGGATATTATTGCTTAGAATAAACTGATTTTTTTTAAGTAAGTCAATTTAATGTCATTTTTTAAAAATTAAGTAAACAGTAACAGTGATGTGCTGATGTGGCAGAAATCATGAGAATGAGGCAGGAATGAGTATATTGGAGCTTGTCCAGTGGGAAACCAGGAGCCCGAGCAGGTGGAGGGGAGAGGATGGGTTTGACTGGGGACCCATGGAGTTGAATCTGAGGAGCCAGTGACTCAGAGGTTAGGAAGTGTCGCTCAGAAGCCCCCTCCATAGGGAAGAGTCAGGTGAGATCTGGCACAGGGAGAAAATGGCTTGAGAAAACAAGAAGAGGTCTGAGGACCCAGCCCTTAGGAACACGTGCACTTATACATTGGGTGGAGGAACAGGAGCCCACGAGGGAGACAGGAGGCCTCTCAGTGGATGCAGTGAACCCGGAGAGAGCAGAGTCCCCAGGGCCGTGTCTCCCAGGGAGGAGATGTGAGGAGATGGCAACCTCTGGCGATGGAGAGGGCCTGGAGAGCCCTGGCAGAAGGAGGGCCAGGGGAGGAACAGGACCCAGGAGAAAGAGGGGGAGGTCTGAGGCTTGAAGGGGAAGCAGGTCAGAGAATGGTTTAGAATGGGGAGGCCAGCGTGTGAGTGGAGGTGGAGGCGAGAGGGACTTGAAGAAGAAGAGAGAAGGCTCCACAGAAGGACTAGGGTCTGGTGGGGAGTGGGGTAAGAAGGCTTTCCCCACCCCCACCCCACCACTGCTACCACCAGAAGTTCATCTGGTGGCTGAGCAGGGCCTCAGAGACTGCAGGAAGGGGCAGTTCTGGATTTGATTTCTGTGGCTCCCAGGAATGAGGTTGTTCCCGCCTCCCCATAGGCGGGAAGAAGGAAGAGCCATAAACCCTCTGCGTGGGAGACTACTAACCTCTGCGGGGCTCAAGTGCCCTCTCAGCCTCAGGGCTGCTGGGGGCAGGGGCCGGTGGTCCCTTCTTTCCATCCTCCCTGCTGTCCTTGGAGTGGGGCGCTCACCTTCCCAGCTCTCTTCTGCGAGGACTTTGGCAACTAGGAGACCAGGAGTCACTATGACAACAAAGCTCCTTAACAGGCAGAGCCCCTGGCTTTCCTGCATCGGTGTCCAGGCAATTTAGGGCCATCGTTTCTCAACAAAGATGAGGCCTTAGGCTGACTGCTGGGGGTAGGGCTGTGGTGGGGGAGCTGGGGGCAGACTGGCTGTTGCCATCCCCCACCAGAGCAAGGAGAATGTACGTGCCCCTTGCCTTCCAAGAGGATGCCGCACACTCGCTGGGGGTCAGAACCCCCAGAGAGCTCATTCCCTCCTGAAGCCAAGATCAGAGAACCAAGAGGAGAGGCAAGGACAAAGAAGGGAATGGAATTTCTGCGGCCGTTGAAAGCCTGGAGCCAGGGGCATGCCCCAAATCCTGTGCTGCCACCCGCAAGCAGTGTACTGTACACTCCGGGAAATCAGGGTTGTTCTTCAGAAACCGAAATGGGAGGAGGGCCCCCTCATGAAGAGCGGGGAGGTGAAATGAGTTGTTCCTGGTCCCACACCCTGGGGGCCAGACCTGGACTCCTGGCTCCTGTGCCTGCCCATCTGCCCTTGAGTGCCAGTCAAACACTCCCTGGTGGCTGGCTTCCGCTGGACGCTGTGGGCTGTGCCTCCCCAGGTCGGGAGAGGGAAGAGATTTAGCTCCTTGGATGGATGAACTTGCTGATTTGTATCTCAGTGGTTATTCATTTATTTTAATGGATATTAGAAAAAGATAAAAACAAGCGTATCAAACACATCCTTTTGCAGACATTATTTTAAGTGATACTAAGTCTCTTTTCTCTTGAAATAAGTTTAACTAGAAAAAAGTCTAAAAGAAAAATATTAAGCAAATTATAGTACAGGTGGTATACAAACACAGCAAAAATTTAACAAGCATTTATTGAGCACCTACAGTATGCTGTGCAGCTTTCTGTGGATACAGTGGTAGGTATGCGAAAGGCTGAGGCTTGGGAAACACTGCTGGGGGGCATGACTTTTTACTTTTTTGGCGGGGGGAGCAGGGACTCAGATTCTTTGAGACTCCAGAAAAATGAGCCTCTGCAAGCACACATAATTTCGCATACTTTCAAGGATTTCACAGACCGAGGTTAAGAACTTATCTCTACCCCTGAACAGTTTACAGGCTTGCTGAGAGGGCACTCTGTTGCTTGTTGAAGCAATAGAAGAGGGACAGTACCAGATAATCCATAATCTAGGGCTACACAGAGGCAAGGTGTCACACAGGGAACAAAAGCCGGGAGGGGAAGGAGACTAGCAAGATGTATCAGTAAAGGTGCCACTAGCTGCTATAATAAATAGACCCTAAATGTTTTATGGTTCAAATGCAATGAAAAGTTGCTTCTTGCTCATCTAATAGTCCAGGTGCTCTTGGTGGGTGGGTGACTCTTCCATACAGTGATTCATCGACCAGCTCCTTCCATCATATGGCACCACCACCCCCTAGGATTTTGTCATCATCCGCATCCAGGGCACATACTTACATCTTAAGAGCCTTGGCCCAGAAGTGACACACTTCACACCCACATCCCATTGAGTACAACCCAGTCACATGGCAGCTTGGGGCCTGCAGGAGAGTTCGCAACCAAGGGGCCATGAGAGGGCTAAAGTCCAGCCCACCTTCCACTTGACAAGCCATGCACCCTGGAGGAAGGAACTCCCTTTTTCTAACTCCAGCAAAGGTGCTGTATGGGCCAGCTTCTCACTGGGGGCTAAGGGGATCAGAGAAGAGGAGGGAGAGAGGAAAGCAAGGAGCGACAGGGGCCAGGGTGGGGGAGCAGAGCCAAGTCCTGGTGGCAGCAGGTAGCCTCTGTGGCTCTGTAGTTTCTGAGCATGACTGCCAGCCTGAGCCAGTGCACCACCACCTGGGCCCCTTGGATGGGGGATTCCATCAGGGCCCTCGCTCAGTGAGCTTGGTGTAATGAGGAACTGCCCAGTGGGGCATGTGACCACCCTCCCATCCCATGCCCAGTTCTGTGCCGCTGGGGCCTTGTCTGCTCATGCCTGTGGTAACCGGTGGTGATGTCAGGGGCAATGAGGGTGGCAGAAACTGAGACAGAAGGGGAGGACTTGCACCCTAATCCCAGGGCTTGGAGAATGCTGTTGGAGTGGCAACAGCCAGGCTGGAGCAGCTCCCGTCTGCCTGGCCCTGAGCTGGACTCACACTCTGCAGCTGTAGCATGACAGACAGGCCCCCAAAGGATTCGCTCAGCCCCCGAGCCCCTCCCCCTGCCCATGAGCCTCTCTTGTGGCCAGGAGTCAGGGGAGCTGGCGTCAGTCCCTGGCCCCACTGTGCCTTCTACCTCCTGCCCTGCCCAGAGCAGCCCACCGGGACCTCTCTGCCTGGCCCAGCTGGTGCACAGACACAGACGCCACTCTGCCTCGGCCCATGTTTTGGTTGACAGGAATATTTATCATCCTTGTTTTTTACACCTGTCGCCATCCCACTGGCCTCATGTAAACACTGCCAGCATCAACACGTGAATGCTGGGTCCCCAGGGTGGGCACCAGCCAGGCCCTCTGGGAGCTCCTTGCCCTCAGCGGCAGGACTAAGGAGGGCAGGTGATGGCAGCAAGGGAGCAGCCAGGTGCCAGCCTTTCCCAGACCCCACCCTGAAGAGCCAGAGAGGGCTGGTGGGCTCTGCAGAGGCTGTGTGGCCCAGTGGGAGAAGTTGGAAGACTAGAAATCAGGGCTCAACTCTGCCCCTGGCTTGATGGGTGACCTTGGACAAGTCCCCTCCTCCTTCACCAACCTGTTTTCCCCTCGGAAGATGAGGTTATTAAACCAGATAGGAGGCAGTGCTGCATGGTGATTATAGAGTGTGGGCTCTGGAGCCAGACAGCTAGAATTTAAATGCCCGTTCCACCACTGACAACCTGCGTGCCCCTGGGGAAGGCTCTAAGGCGTTCAGTTTTGTTTCTCTTATTATAAAATGACACTTGCCAATGTTCAATGAAATAAAGCCCAGAGTGACTATTCTCCCGGCACCTCCTTGACCACTAAGATTCTGAGCAGGCTGTGTGTATGTGTTTGTGCTTTGCCAGCCCCAAGGCTCACAGCAGTCACTGGGGCCACCACAGCCTTGGCTTGCTGGCCTTCCGGGCTGGTTGGCTCCGCCTTCCCTGAACTCAGAGGTCCGGTCTTGGTCCCAGCGCTGGCAGCTTTCCCACCACCACTGGCCTTTGACAAACACTCAGGATTATTAATTTTCAAATCAAGAGGTACTGGCTGTAGCTTAAAGCCCTACCTCTCAGCCCACGAGAAAGTCTACCATGGACCAGTCACACCTTGCCAGATGCTGTTCATGAACTCGAGCACTGCAGAGCCTCATGGACTGGCCCTTACATATGCTGCCCTGAGAGATCATCTGCCCAGGACTCCTCAAAGCAGGGGCACGTGCGTGCCGCCAGTCAGTGAGGCGAGGTGGTTCCAGTGGAATGAGGAGCTGGCATTTTATAACATGGGCTCACCAACTCTCTGTCAGCCTGAGTACTTCAAGAAGAAAGTCTCAGTCTAGTACATTCTTAACACCTCTGAACTTATCTCCCTTTTAACAAAGAGAGAAGGGTCCTCAAGCTGAGAACCTTTCTCAGCAGCAGAATCCTGCTAAAGTTTAACAACAGTGCTTTACTTTCATTGCAGTTATTCTTATGGGCATCTTCTATTTAAAACACTTTATACAGGTTTTTCATTTACCATACGAATATGCATTTTACAAAGTATAAGATGTGTCTAAGGAAATAATAAGCAATGTCCATCAAGTGGTACAGGACTTTGGCAGAAATTATGAAGGTGTTAGGGAATGATGCTTAGGAAAGAATGATCTGATCCAGTGACTCTCAAACTTTTTGGTCTTAGGACTCCTTTACACTCTTAAAAATTATTGAGGACCCCAATAAACACTTAGTTTATGTGGGTTATGTCTATCAACTTTTATTGTATTAGAAATTAAAGCCAAGAAAAATATTTGTTCGTTTAAAAATAATTATAGTAAACCCATTACACATTCATATAAATAACATTTTTATGGAAAATAACTATTTTATAAAAAATTTTTAGTAGGAAGAGGGGTATTGTTTTACATTTTTGCAAATCTCTTTAATGTCTGCCTTAATCGAAGACAGCTGGATTCTCATATCTCCTTGCATTCCATCTGTTGTGATGTGTTCTTATGGTTGAAGAACATGAATACAATTTGGCCTCACACAAATATGTAGTTGGAGGGAGTAACTTACTAGCCTTTTCAGATAATTCTTCTCTGGTGTTCACCAAAATTGGGCAAGTGGTAGTTTCTTAAAGGGTAGTTGCAATGTGGAAGCTGAAACTTATTAATGAACATTTCCTATTCTGTTAGACATAAAAATTCATGGTCTACTTTACACTTTGAAAGGATGTTTTGCTCATACATGATTTTGTAACATCATGCATTGGTCTTTTGGAAAACATTGGTTCACCAAGTTATGCAGATCCTCCAAATGTTGACACACTTCGGAATACAATATCAAAAATTCACACTGCTTAATAGCAACACTGATCTTGTCAGAAAGGTCTTTATTAGGAAGCTGTCAAGTTTTGGTGATAGATACAAATTTTTCAAAATTCTGATTTCCACTCAAAAGCTGGAATTTTATTATTTTGGTAACAAATACTGTCAGCTGTTTCCCTTGAAGTGGTTGCCTCACTTGGTTCATTTTGAGAAAGTACCTGCCAAGAACTCACCCAGGCTTAAATCACCATTACTTGTCTGTCAGGCACTCTTGCAAGTAAAAATGGCGACCCATGAGTCGAGGGACTAGTTCATCTGGCCACTCAGCCTCACGAGTATCTTTCCTTGAGACAACCACCCTCCTTCAGTTTGCAGCAGAAATACTTGATGCGAACGTCCCACTTCACCACACACAATATTAAAAAGACGTGTACTCAAGGGTCAAGATTTCATAAAGTTCATAATTTTTACTACTTCATCAAGGATACTCTAGGTAAAACTGACATTTGTCTTACTGCGAGTGTCTGCTGGTGAAGAAGACAATGACAGATAGTCTGGTTTGGTGCCACTGCCTTGAGTCCTGCCAAGCGGCCAGCAGCTTGACCCACTCTTGCTTTTGCACCATCACTGCAAATGTTAACACAGTTAGAAAGGCAGGTAACATCTTAGTGATGGTGTGGTGGGGTGCCGTCGAGTTGATTCTGACTCTTGGCAACCCCATGTGTTACAGAGTAGAACTGCCCCCATAGGGCTTTCTTGGCTGTAATCATTACCGAAGCAGTTTGCCAGGTCTTTCTCCTGCGGAGCTGCTGGGTGGGTTCAAACGGCCAACCTTTTGGTTAGCAGCTAAGCGTGTAACCTTTTGCACCATCAGGGCTCCGTCACATCTTAGTTGTTCTGAAAATAGTTTTGCTCTTGTGGAGCCCCTGACAGGGCCCCAGAGATCCCCAGGGGTCCGCAGACCACCCTTTGAGAACCACTGATCTAGCCCCACCCCTTCATTGTGCAGCTGGGGACATTGGGACCCGAAAGGAGCTGAGACTCGCCCTGGGTCACAGAGCACACAAAGCACGTCAGGGGCAGAGCGTAGACTGAAGCCCAAGTCTTCTGACACCTGGTGCCCTGCCCCAGCCATGTCCCTGAGATCTTGGGGGCAGGGTGACACACACTCCTTTTTGAACAGAAGCCGTATCTGACCACTCAAGCGGTGTGGGCTCTGGCGTCCCAGTGAAGGACAAGGAGACAGGGAGGTGGGTCCGTGGTTGAGCCTGGGATGAGGCGCCTGTCGACTCAGGAACCCCCCGCTCCCACGCTCCTAGTGTTTCAGCACCCATCTTTTCTCTCCCATAATTGTGTTGCTGATACCCCCAGCGAGGCAGCTCTAATTAAACTGTTCACCATCAACACGGCGTGTGCTGGCCGATGAGGTTGGCCATTATCACTTTTCTTTTCCTTTGACTGAGCTCTGTGTGGGTAATTTCATTCTGCCTTTGTTCATTTCTTAGAAATTTAGTCTATCCAATTTTAGTTCTTTTCTCCATCTTAGAGCATTGAGCTCAGGAGAGAGGAGGCAGAGCATGAGGGCATCAGGAATTTGGAAATTTCTGCCCCGTTTACCTCAAAGTGTAGTCATGACTGGGTAGTGCCTACCTGATGGTTCAGATCTCCACAGAACCCCTGCCAAAGAGGGGCGCCCAAGAGGTGCAGACTGGCAGGTCTGGGCCCGCCGAGGGGTGAAGGGCACCAAGACAAAGTGGGCCACATCTGTCCCCAAGGGGGGTGACGGTTGGATCACTGGACAAGCAGGCATCCCCACTCCGTCCTTGAATCTGAGATGACATAACACACCGCAGCCTCTGAGAGCCCAGGACAGCACTTCTGTTGCTGATGAAAATGGGCGGGGCCCCATCCCTCATCGCCCGTGTCTCTGCCTGTCACTCACGTAGCACATCCCACCTGACTTTTGCAGGCCTTCACTGCTACACACTCACCTCCTCCAGTGGTTGTTGTGCCCATTCTACACGGACACCAGCAGAGCAGAGCAGTGCTCTCACCTCCTATTCCCCTTCCAGTACACCTACCCGGCCCTAGCACCGCACCACCCCCAAACCAGTGTAACTACCCAGCCCTGGCACTGGACCTCCTTCCAGTATTACCTACCTGGCCCTGGCACTGGACCTCCTTCCAGTATACCTACCTGGCCCTGGCACTGGGCCTCCTTCCAGTATACCTACTGGCCCTGGCACTGGACCCCCCTTCCAGGGTGACTTTGTTGTTGTTAGTTGCCATTGAGTCGATTCTGACTCATGGCATCCCCATGCGTGCAAAGTAGAACTACCCCGTAGGGTTTTCAAGGCTGTGACCTTTCAGAAGCAGATCACCAGGCCCATATTTCGAGGCTCCTCTGGGTGGGTTTGAACTGCCAACCTTTCTGCTAGTAGTCAAGCACTTAACCATTTGTGCTGCCCAGGGATTCCTAGGGTGATGTTAGGAGACGATTAGATGAACTGAAGCAAGTTCATCCAAGAATGGCAAAGCTGGGGAGGGGACTGAAAGCCAAGGCCACAGGAGGCAGCCGAGGGCCCATGGAGAGGGGAGGACCTGGGAAGCTCAGAGAGAACAAATGTCCCTGGGCCCCACATGGGGAAGTTAAGCAATTGAAAACGCTATGGAGCACAGCTCTACTCTGACACATATAGGGTCACCATGCGTTGGAATAGACTCAATGGCAGCTGGGTTGTTGTTGTTATTTGTTTTTTGTTTGTTTTGGTAAACAATTGGAAGATCTAAGAGTTCTGAGGCTGAAAAGTGTTCCACTTTTCAGAAAGTTAGGATCAAAAATCCAAGCCTTCTCCACATCCGTGGCAGGCAGCCTGGGCCCCGAACAGAGGTGGTTCTCAAAGGGCATAGTTAAATCCCTCAGGGTTCCAGAAGGTTTGGACTGTCTTCTGAACCCAGCTAGGTATCTTTGGAAGGCCTTCCTTTGTTAATGAGGCCCCTGACAGAGATGGGAACATGGGACAGAGGGAGGGAATGTCAAAAGGATAATTCTTCTCCCCTGATGTGTTTAGGGTACCAGCTAACTAACGGGCTGGGGAAATTCGGGCAGTATGTTCTCTTCATGCGAAATCTGGAAGTTCTAAAGGCCAGAACCTCATACAGTATCTGCCACATGGTCAGTGTACAGTGGATGACTGAGTAGATGGGTGGGTGGGTGAGTGGGTGAGTGGCTAGATAGATCAAGGAGGGATGAAAGGAATAGATGGACAAATGAATAATTAATGGATAGATAGATCCTATGGAAGGAGAGAATGGAGATAGTCTAGATAGGTAGCACAGGGATGGATGGATGGATGGATGGATGGATGGATGGATGGATGGATGGATGGATGGATGGATGGATGGTGGGTGGATGGATGGGTGGGTGGGTGGTTAGATTTGGAGAAGGGAGTGGAAGGATCAAGCCCAAGTGAGAAGAGAACCCCAAGCATGCCTGGCTTGTGGCCACTGAACCCCTGCAGTGCCCCATTATTCCTACTACCAGACACACTCCCATATTTCTAAAATGCTCCTGAAAGTAGTGTCAGTTCCACTGAGGGCCCTAGACCAAGGGGTGACGGGAGTGGGCCTCTCCTTCCACCACCACCCCCCGCTGTTCTGAGGCCGAACTGCAGAGAGAAAGGAAGGGGGCACTGTCCTGTGTGTGAGGGGACTGATCGCGTTTCCGCAGATGTGCAGGACTGTGAATGGGATGGGGTCCAACGGTTACCAAGTGCCCCTGATGCCTCCCCTGCCATTCTGCGCCTGCTGGAATTATAATGCAGAGGCTGAGCCTCCAGCAGCTGAGTCCTCTCTGCCCTTTCCCTGCCTTGAGCGGGCCCAGTGAAGGTAGCAATGACCACTGGGCCTGCCCCTGCCCGGCGTGGTCTCTTTGGCTCCTCCAGCTCACGCTTCCTTTCCTGTAGCCTGTGCGCGCCTGCCCCCTGGTGGGCACAGGGGCAACTGCAGCTCACAGGGTTGGGTGGGGCTGCATGGAGGCTTTTCCCTGCAACTAGAAGATTGGGGGGGTGCGTGTGTATGTGTGTGTGTGTGTGTGTGTACACACACTAACACTTCACTTGGCCTAAAGATTAGAGAAGCAGAAAAACGAAAGATACAAAGCAGCTCTTCAAATGGAAGGGGTTATTATTATAATTACTATGATTATTGTTATCATGATTATCATGCTTCCCTGAAAATAGTGTACAAAGCAGGCTTATTTCATGTCGGCTCGTTGTTTGTGTCTGAGGCACTTCATCTTTCCTTATAATAACTAACATTTATAGGGCTCTTTCATGTTGCAAAGCCATGTCACATTCTTAGCCCATTTTGTCTGCACAAACAACCCTGGAAATTATGACTGAGAGAGAACGGGGGCTCGGAGAGGTTAAGTGGTCTGTCCAAGGTCACACAGCTAAAAAGCTGCAGGGCCAGGATTTGAACCTGGGTCCCCTGACTGAAAAGTCTGACTCTTCCACCACATTCTTAGAGCTCATCTCTTGAGAAGGAAAAGCCCCTTTATTGTACTTTAGCTCCTAGTCTCTTTGCCACTGTTGTTTTATTGGAAAGTCTACATTGCCCTGAAGAGAAGGGAAGGGATTTGAAGACCCAAGAGTTAGAATTGCAGTCAGCTCTCACTCTTTCATTGAACGCAGGGCCTGGGGTGTGAGCGGACAATGCGTGGTGTGCATTGCCCACAGCTAGGTAGGCTGATGCCAGCTCCCCTTGGTCACCACTCACCCTCCCTCCAGGTGTGGCACAGAAGACAGGGATGGCCACATGTCTGAGAAGGTTGAGGAGGAGATGCTAGGGCAGGAGAATTAGGTGCAGAAGGGCCATCTGTGGCCTGGCAGGTGGGAGCTGAGATGGGTAGGAGGCCAAGACCCTGGAAGCCCACATCCCTCATCATAGAATGGGTCCCTGAACCATCTGGCTGACTGGAAAACACTTTCTAGAAGCAGCACCCTCACCTCTGCCACCACCAAGCTGTCCCACTGATTGTCAGCAGGGTCTCAGGTGTTGCTTCCCAAGCACACTTTTGTCCTGCAACACATGTCCTTGTGGCAGGAGGCTGCTAGCCTGTATATCATAGTGAGGGACCCCCTTGTGCTGCCAGTTCAGAGGCCATAGCTATCCCCACCATGACCCCAGCACTCTGCTCCCCAGCAATGGCCCAAGGCAGGTGTGGGGGACACCTGTGCTGAGCACCTCCTCCCACCAGGAACTGGAGACGCATACCCCCCTCTCCCCCCACCCACCTTTTCTCCAGCTGCTCATGGATGTGGTACAGAGGTTTTCATAGAGGGCTCCCCGAAGTCCTGGGGCTCCCCAAAACTGCCTCACTTCCACCCAGTGCAGCTTCAGCCCATTTATATGTTGACATTATGAATAAGATTATTTGAATAAGATAAAATATTATTATGAATAAGATATTATTTGACCAAAATGGTTTTACTGGCTACAATGGAAAAGATGAAATGCTGTTTTAAAACCATTGGTGTGATAAAAAAAGAGCCTGCAAGTGTCCTTGAGCAGTGACAAACCTCCTCAAGCCTCTGATCCTAAAGCCACAAGGATGGCAACTTGCCTGCAGGTCCGCCTTCAGAAATGCACACTCACAGTCATGCTGCAAAGAAGCATCCCACCCTCTCTGGTGCCTGCTCACCACAAGGGCAGGCGGGTGGCCTTTTCAACCCTGGGGGTGCAGTGGTTAAGAGCTCGGCTGCTAACAAAAGCTCGGCAGTTCGAATCCACCAGCCCTCCTTGGAAACCCTATGGGGAAGTTCTGCTCTGTCCTCTAGGGGCGCTATGAGTCGGAGTCAGAATCGACTCGACGGCAACGGTTTTTTGTTTGTTTGTTTGTTTTTTGGCCCCCGCGCAACTCAGGAGATGGGGTAGGGTGTACTCGTCCACACCACGGGCGCCTGGGAGCAGAGGCCCCAGAAGCGCTGGCACAGCCCACCCCTTGGTGCCGACTGAGTGCACCGGGCACAATACTGAGTGCTTCCGGTTTGCTCCCATGACAGCCCAGCGAAGTAAATGATGCTGCTGCCCACCCTATTCGCAGGTGAAGACACTGAGACTAGAAGGGTTAAGGCCCTTGTGCAAGCCGAGAGCATACTGGAGCCAGGTTGGGTGGGGTCTGTGGCCTGAGCCCTCAGGAGGCTGCCTGGAGCAGGCCTGGGGGGCTCACGTAGGGAGTGACCACAGAGTGGCGGACAGAGGTGCCACCAAGGGTGCAGGCGTGGCGTGGGAGCTGGCATGAGAAGCCCCTGCGTGATCCTAGCAGGCGGAGAATGGCAGTGGGCGTCCTGGGCACTTAGTAACTGTCAGGCCCCAGTCCACCCACAGTCATGTACATTGTGTTCTCCTCACACGGAGGGGAGAGCCCACCTCTTCCTCTCTGCAGCTGGGCCTCGGAACAGCGGGGGACCCGCCACCACCCTTGGTCCGGAGCCTCCTTGCCTGGCCCTGAACGGGAGGATGGCTCCCTCCCAGTGACTGTCAATGGAAGTGACACCACCTTCAGGGGCATTCTAGAAGTCTGTGAGCATGCCTTGGTGGTGGGAATAATTAGGGTGCTGAAGGTGTTCAGGAGCCATGGGCCAGGCATGCGGGTAGTGCAACAATGCCGCACAAGGCCGGGTGTCCTGTCTCCCCATCGACTGTGCAGGGTCCTTCCGACAGGCATGTCAGTGTAAACACCACCACACTGCCTCCAGTATCCAGCAGATGGGTACTGCACCAGGGCGTGGTCCAGACAGCTAGACAGGATGGGTGTCAGATGCTAGCTGCAGTAGTGGGAGGGGCCTTCCTGGAGAAGGAGGCCCTGGCCCTGGCCTTGGCAGACCAGGGGTTGTATTAGTCAAGACTGTTTGGGGTGCAGGTGCAAAACTAAACCAAACAAACAAATACAATTCCTCAACTGGATTAAGACAAAATAAGGAGATTGATTGACTCAAAAGACTGGAAGCCCATCAGTAAAATTGGCTGCAGGCACAGCTGGACCCAGGTGTTCACGTGATGTTATCATGACTTCCGGTGTCCCCTCTCTCATTCTACTTTCTTCAGTGACAGCTTCGCACTCAGGTGGGCCCTCTGTTTGAGAGTCTCTTTTTCTTGAAAAAACCATTGCTGTTGAGTCAATTCTAACTCATAGCAACCCTATAGGACAGAGTAGAACTGCCCCATAGGGTTTTCAAGAAGTGGCTGGTGGACTAGAACTACCCACCTTTTGGTTAGCAGCCAAGCTCTTAACTGCTGTGCCACCAGGGCTCCTAATAGTTCCTACAAATGTTGTTAGTCTAAGTTGGCAAGTTTGGATTCTTTGTCCACTCCAAACGGTTCACTGAGGCCATCAAGGTGGATTGGCCAGGCCTAGGTCATACGTCCACCCTGGAACCATGGGACAGAGTCAGCCCCACCCAAACCACCCTGAGAGCCGGGGGAGGGCACTGTCCTTCACGGAACCGATTCTGATGCCTGAGAATGCAGGAATGGAGGTCACATAGGCAGGGAAGGCAGAGGAGGGACTGGTCGGCATGATCTCTCCTGTGGCACCACCAGGTGGAAGCACGTGTGTCTCATCACTCCTCATATTGCCTGGGCAGCTGGGATGCCCTGACCAGCAAGAGATGGCAGCGCCATGGGGGCAGTAGCAGAGGGGAAAGTGCTGGAAAATGCATCTCATCACTAGCCCGGGAGGGGACCTGGACGGGAAGGTCAGGCCCAGTGTGAGCCTGCACCCCAGGCCCCCAAAGGCAGGCAGACAAAGGGACAAGCCCTTCTCCAGCTCTATTAATTGCTTGTTAAATTTGACACCCACAGAGCTGGGCCCAACCTGGTCCCCTCCACAGTCCTCCAGGACATATTGGCAAGCCCCCTCCTTCCCCGCCAAGCCTGGCCCTTCCTCCTTCGTCATCTCCCTCCCTGTTGCTGAGGGAGTTGGGCTGGCTACCAGTGGGTCCTCACCTCTGGTGGCAGGTGACCAGGCCTTATTTGAGGTGCAAGTTCAGGGCTATCAACTACCACACAGTGGAGAGGGTTAACTCTGAGTCTGCACTCTCCTAGTTAACTACTGTTTGATCTTCAGCAAGGTCCTTCAGTTCTCCCATCTGAGCCTCAGTCCCCACCCCCCATCTGTTAAACAGGATGCTATAATGATTAAATGAGATAGAAATGTGTACATATATATATATATATATATATATATATATATATACATGGAGCCCTGGTGATGCAATGGTTAAGGGCTCTTCTGCTAACCAAAATGTCTGCATTTCCACCCTACCAGTGGCTCCGTGGGAGAGAAGACCTGGCAATCTGTTCCCATGAAGATTATAGCCTAGGAAACCCTATGAAGCAGCTCTACCCTGTCATATAGGGTCAATATGAGTCAGACTGAACTCAACGGCACACAACAACAACAGTCTTTACAGGAGCAGATCACCGTGTCTTTTCTCCCCCGGAGCAGCTGGTGGGTTCAAACCACTGACCTTTCAGTTAGCAGCCAAGCACTTAAACATTGCATCGCCAGGGCATGTGTGTGTGTGTGTGTGTATGTACGTGCGTGCGTGTGTGTGTGTGTGTGTGTGTGTGTGTGTGTGTGTGTGTGTGTGTGTGGTGAAATTCACAAGAGGAGACGAGTCGGGGGCTAAGGTAGAGTGGAGAAATGCAGGCCTTGGCTAATGTTAAAATGCCAAGGATCCATTCATCCCACAAATGTTGCTGAGCACCAGCTATGTACAAGGCACTGTGTGAGACCCAGCTACTGCGAGAAGTCAGGAAACTAGCCCTGCCCTCGACGACCAAGCACACACAGCCTTAGCTGGAACTTGGTGTAGGCGCACTGTGGGAGCAGACCATTGAGGAGGGCTTCCCCGAAGAGATGACATTTGACCTGAGGAGGATCCAGGAGCAAAGGCAATCCTGAGGTGCAATCACCCTGACTTATTTGGGGAACAAAAAGAGAGGCTGTGCCTGGAGCCCTGTGAGTGGGGAAAGGTGAGAGGGGATTAGGATAGAGAGGTAGGCAGGGACTTTGTTGGTCACGGTACGGAGTTCGGAATTTAGAAATGATGGGAAGCTTTTGAAAGAGTTTAAACAGGGAGAGCGATTGTATCCATTAGCATTAGTTTTGACTACCAGAGCCACCAAAAATAATAGCTTAAATAAAAGTATGTTTTTAATGTAAAAAAAAAGTCCAAATGATATGGAGGTTCCATAAAGTTCTCAAGGACCTAGGCTATTTTCAGATCACTCTTCCACTGCCCATAAGGTGTGGTCTTTGTCTTCATGATCCAAGTTGACTACCAGAGCTCCAGTCATCACATCTAAGTTCCACGCATCAGGAAGGAGGAAATGGGAGGGAATAGGTGCCCCCTCCCTTCGAAAAGACTTTTCTGAAGACCTCACTACACTTTGGCAGAACTTGTGACATGGCCATACCTAGCTGCAAGCAAAACTAAGAAATGCAGTCTTTTAGTTGGATGTCAGTGTGCTCAGCTAAAAATTGTTGGGTCCTTTTTCCAATGAGAAAGAGAAGAATTGATGTTAGAAGGAAACTATCCATCTGCTGCAGAGAAGCCCCGAGGGAGGCAAGGAGCCCTTGGAATGAAACGATGGGCTTCCGCTGGCAGCTCGGACTCAGGGTGTGAGGGAGGAGGTGTGGGAGAAGTGGACTGATTGAACACAGATTTGCAAGAAGAGCCAGCAGGAGGACACTGGGCATGAGAAGGAAACCAGGAAATGGAGGCTGAGTCCTAGTCTTTGGGCTTGGAGCCGTAGGGCCGATGGTGGTGGCATATTCTGAGCTGGGGAAGACGGGGAGAGAAATGGCCACAGTGGAGGGGCACTGCCAGCACAGGCCCCTGCACCTGGGTGATGAACTGAGGCTGGCGGGAATGCTTCAGCCCCCTGGGCTGTCTGGAAAATTCTCGGGAAATCCTCTTGTCCAGTCTTCCCCAAACTATGGAACACGCCCCACAGGACTGGGACTCATCAAACTTGGGGTGACACAGGGAGGAACAAATAGAAGCATACCAAGTGGTGCGGTGGTGCCCACGGTTCATGAATCACCTGCTCTCAAGAGTGTCACGTGCCTTCGTGTGAGGCTTCTTGTGGCTCTAGGGCACCTCAGGTCGTGGCTTAGTTCTGAATCGGGTGGTCCGCAGATGTGGCAGAAACCATGAAGGAGGTGCCCGCAGCAGGAAGTTTGGAAAACTCTGCCCAGGTCCATGCCCCTCATCCCACAGACAGGAAACACACCAAGACTGAGACAGGATCGAGACCTCCTGAGGCCACCCAGGCAGAGGGCGAGCGGGGTCAGCTGGTGGTCGTTGACTCAGGCCTCCGCACTGTTTTCAGCCCCAGGTGGAGCTACCACCGCTGCTCACCCGAGGCTGCCGCCCTGAGTCACTGCCTGCCCCAGGAAACCAAAGCCCAGGCCCAGGGCCAGCTTTTCAGGCTGCTGCCCCTGGGGGACTCTCAAACCTGAAGAAACTCACCTCCAAGACGAGCCCTGCACCTGGTGGGCTGCACTCCACTCAGGTTGGGGTGATCCGGGAGTGTGAGGCCTCAGGTGTTTGGGAAGCTGTCCCAAGGGAGCTGGATCTGGGCTGGCGTTGAGGACCTGGACTTCCAGCTCCAGGCCAGTTGGTAGCTTCCTCCCAGGGCAGGCAGCGGGGAGGGGATATGGCTGCCAGAGCCTTCCCATCAACCTGCAGTAGACGGGCTCTGATGTGAAAATAGCTACTTAGCCGGACAGCTCGATTCTGGAAAAGTCGCCACAAAAGGTTTTGGCCCTGCACACCTTTTGTACAGAAGGTTTTGTTGGCCACAGCCTTCCAGGTGCTAAGGACACCCACGGCACCTCCCACCACTTATCTGAGCCACGTGACCGGGCTGGGCAGTCCGCCTCTCCTGTTTCATAGGAGAGGGTGGGTGCTGGTGAGAGAGCTTTCTAGTGGAGTAGTTGTTGAGTATTAACTATTGTGCCCATGAATAAAATACTCCCATTCCGTAGGGCTGTGAGGTCAGGCAGCGGGTGGGCCTGGTGCACCCCACTCCCAGCCCCCAGCAGGGACTCAGTGTCACCATCGGCTCCAGGACAATGCAGGAAACCAGGGGGGAGAGGCGGCTGAGGTCCAGGGAGCACAGGGCACCACCTCCCAGCCCAGGTAGACCCACCCCAGCACCCTTGATCTGGCTCTTCCAGGGCTGGTGTGAGTCAGGGCTTTTGTGTTCGTTTCTATGGCAGAAACTAACCACAGAGAGGGTGAGGGGACCCAGCCTCAGTGACCTGAGTACCTTGACCCTCTCCTGCTTCCTTCTGGAGCTTTATTCTTAGAGGCTTCTCCATGAGGTGAAGGTTCAGCGATACCACTGACTCTGACAACACACCCTCATAAGCTCCTCCCAGTTGAGAAACCTCAGGGAAAGCCTACGGTGGGCCCAGCCGGGATACGTGTCTGCCAGGTGTCTCATCAGTAGTTGACCCTCGTCCTTGCCTTGGCTTCCCAAACCTGCCTTCCCAGGCCCCTGCCTGGCTAGGAACTGGCCAGGGTCCCCGCCAGACTGTGGGCTCTGGACATAGAGGGGTCCAGCCACTCCCAGCCCTGGCCTGGCCCTGCACCCCCCACCCCCACCCCAACTACCTTCCTTTCCTGGGCACAGTGATGCTGGGGCAGGCACTGGAGCATGCTGCCACAGCTGGGCAGCAGTCAGGACACAGAGGTGTTCTTCAGCCTGCTGGGATGTTGGCAGGAACAGTGGGGCCACTTGGGTACAGCCACTTACTTTCTGCTTAGGAGAGTACAAGTGTGCGCCCAAACTGAGGCCAAAATGTGTGTGGAGGGAGCAGGGTTTGTCCAGTGCCTGGGATTCCAAACAAAACCAAACCCACTGCCTTCAAGTCGATTCTAACTCAGGACGACCTCACGTGTTACAGAGTAGAACTGTGCCCCATAGGGTTTTCTTGACTATAATCATTACGGAAGCAGATAGCCAGGACTTTTTTCTGCAGTGCCACTGGGTGAGCTTGAACCTCCAACCTTTAGGTTAATACCAGCACAAATTATTTGTGCCACCCAGGGGCCTGTGCATGGGCTTAGATGGTGCCTCTTTGTCTGATTTGTGGCCCTCTAGAAGCCGACCCTGAGACAAGGATTCGGGTGAGACACAGCATTTACTGGGAGGTCGCTTCAGGGAGCACTGAGCAGTGGGGAAACATCACGGCAAAGGGAGGGAAACCAGGACAGTGCGCGGTGATGAGTGGGCTGCAGCTCTGGGCAGCCAGGCTCAGTCCCCCAGGGATGCTCTCAGAGACTGTGTCGAACACAACTCAGAATTGTCTCCCCTGAAGGCAAGGAAGCTGAGTATGTGCCCACCAAGTCCTGTCTGCCCTGGGACACTGTCATGGGTTGAACTGTGTCCCCCAAGAATATGTGTCAACTTGGTTAGATCATGATTCCCAGTATTGTGTGGTTGTCCTCCATTTTGTGATTTTCCTATGTGTTATAAGTCATACTCTCTGCCTGTAGTTAAAGAGGATTAGGGTGGGATGTAACACCCTTGCTCAGGTCACATCCCTGATCCAATGTCAAAGGAGTTTCCCTGGGGTGTGGCCTGCACCACTTTTTATCTTACAAGAGATATAAGGAAAGGGAAGTGAGCAGAGGGCTGGGGACTTCATACAACCAAGAAAGCAGTGCCGAGAGCAGAGTGCATCCTTTGGACCAGGGGTTCCTGTGCAGAGAAGCTCCTAGTCCAGGGGAAAATTGACAAGAAGGACCTTCCTCCAGAGCCACCAGAGAGAGAAAGCCTTCCCCCTGGAGCTAATGCCCTGAATTTGAACTTCTAGCCTAGTCAACTGTGAGAAAAGAAATTTCTGTTTGTTAAAGCCATCCACTTGTTGTATTTCTGTTATAGCAGCACTAGATAACTAAGACAGACACTAACTCCCAAACCCTGCAGCCTGCCACATACCCAGCATGCAGAGCGCTGCTTAGGCAGAGAGGCAGGAAGCATTGGTCTGTGGGAAGCCTCTGCAGACAACCTCGACTGGGGGCGAGGGGTTGAAGACGGAGCTTCGCCAAATCACCTGCCCCATACTCACTTGCTCTAATTTAGACATCAAAAGCCTCAATCATCTAAGATGGAGCACAGACCTTTCTGGTTAATGCCAGGTGACGCTTGGTCTGAATGCCCGCTGCTAAGTAGCGTTTGCCATCAAAGGCCCTGTTGTCAGTGACCGCTCTCAGTACTGGTGGCTCTGACCATAGAGCCTCACCATGGCGTCAGAAGACTCCTGATCTGGAGTCCCAGCCCTGCCACTTAGCACCTGTGACCTTAGTGAGTGCCCTTCTCTCTCTGACCTACAGTTTCCTCACCTGTAAAACGGGAATAGTAATACTTACAGTTAAGGATCTCCAGTGACACAACGGTTAAGCACTCGATTGCTAACTAAAAGGTTGGCAGTTCAAACCCACCAGCTGCTCCATGGGAGAAAGACCTGGAGATCTGCTCCTGTAAAGATTACAGCCTAGAAAGTCCTATGGAGCAGTTCTACTCTGCCCTTTAGGGTAGGTATGAGTTGGAATTGACTCAATGGCACACACCAACAGCAACACTTACAGTTAGCTATTACCATAGCAGTGCTGTGTAAAAAGCATCCCAAAATTCAGTGACTTAAAACATCTATCGTTTCTTTTCCTAGGTCAGCTGGGTGACCAGAGATCCAGGGTGGACTCAGTAAGGGCAGTTTGGCCCTACTCTGTGTGTCCCTAATCCTCTCCCTGGGACAAATGGGAGAGCCTGGGCATACCCATAGTGATGGCCAAGGCCTAAGAGGACAGCGGAAACACACAGAACTCTAAGGGCAAGGTGGGGAACTAGCCCACTGCCATCGTTCTGTGGGCCACAGCTGTCATGTGGCCACACTCAAAGTCAAAGGACAGTCCAGGAAATACATTCTGCCTCTGGTGGGAGGAATTTCAAAGACACAGGGCAAAGGGTATGAATACAGGGAGAGGTTAATGCAGTCTGCCCCAGCCCCTCACAACGTGGTTGTGAGGTTCTGGGGAAATAGTGCGTGTAAGCACACAGGAGTCCCTTGTAAACCGTGAAGTGCTACATGTATGGGTAAGGCGGTGGTGATGGTGAGGTCCTGTGACTTCTCAAAGACCCTTCCAGGTCTTCAAAGACTGTTTACATTCCTGGTTTTGATGCTACGGGTATTTTGTTGTAGTCTTTGAAAACAGGTGACCCTGTGTGGTATCCAAGATGAGGGGAAGAGGGAAGATACCTGTAATAAAAATCAGCAAAATTAAGTTTTAGCTTGGGCCATCCAAGGGCCTAAAATTCCAGAGATTTAATATTGACACAAGGGATTTTCACCATATACACTAATTTGATAACCAACCTCTCCATTGTCTCACCTCTGAGCTACATCTCCACTGTGGCCCTGTCCCTCAGCCAACTGGAATTCTCAAATAACCAAAGCTCCCCCATAGCTCAGTTATGGGGGCTTTGCTCCACCTGAAGTATGAAGTATAGAAAGTTTGCAACTTTAGCTAAGAACACTGAGTTTTTAAATCTTTTCTTCCCCCCAAACAAAATATTGTACAAAATCCCAGTTTTCAAAATAGATGAAAGCAGAGCTGCTCCGGTTGAGTTGGAGGGTGGAGAACAGAATCCTTGCACTCTCCCTTCCTGCCCACAGAAAGCCTTTGTGCTCCATGAGGCATGGTTTGAAACCACTACTGGAGGGATTCTGCATAATAGAAGGTGCCAAAGACGGGCGCTCTTGCATCCCACAGGCCTAGGGAGCAAATTAAACATGTGTCCCAAGACACATGGGCATGAACAGATCGCAGCCCCCTTCTCCCAGCCAGAGTTGGGCTGGGCCTTGTCATAAGCCCTAGCCCAGCCCACAGTTTCAGCCCGAGGTAGAGCCACTGGCTGCCTAGGGGTCTTATGTGCCCACTGAGGTTTCAAAGCCCACCACCCATCTCTCCTTGCAGGCCGACGCCAAGATGGTGTGTGACGTGGTGAGTCGGATGGAAGACACTGAGCCTTTCTCTCCAGAACTGCTTTCTGCCATGATGCGACTCTGGGGCGACTCAGGAATCCAGGAGTGCTTCAACAGGTCTCGGGAGTATCAGCTCAACGATTCTGCCAAATAGTGAGTGTCCTAGGCAGGAGGGGGTGGGGAGGGGGAGGGGGATCGGAGGGGTGAAGAGGGATTCTTGGCTGAGGTTGTACCTGCCATAGGTGGCAGGTGGCAGGAAGGACGGGAAGGTGCTTCTCTTCCTGTCCCCAGGATAAGGAAGAGAACAAGGAAAGTAGAGGGCACAAGAGACAAGCAAGCCATGGAAACTCCCAGAAGGCCAGGACCTTGTCACCTCCTTGTTCTGGAGCATGCCTGGCACTCCAGAAGGAAGACCTTTGGTTTAGCAGCATTTTTCTCTATAGAGAAACTATAAATACAAATCTATAAGCCAAAAGTAACTTAATATGGTGCCATTTTCTTTTATTTTAGAGGAAATAAATTTTCCATTTCTCTATCTTTAAAATAAGGCATATATAACTCCATTCAATAAATACTAAAACATATACTTTAATTCTGTGTTATAGTCGAATAAGAGGAAGAAGGGAAGGAAGGAGGGGAGGAAAAAAGAAAGAAAAGAGGAGGGAATGAGGGAGTGGGAAGAGGCCTGGTGAAAGACAGAAGGTTAAAGCGGTAGACGGGAAGGGTGGAGGGACGGCCTGCAGGGCCTTTCAGTGGCAGGACATCAGGTCACAGGACAGCCCGCCACAGCTTTGACATCTTCGCTGGTTACATGCCCTTGACCCCTGGATGGGAATTTCCAGCCCCCTGGGTCGGTCCGTGTTAGTCAGGGACATGTCTTCATCATGGGGACATTGGGACAGCACCTTGACTTTCAGGGACCTGCAGCGCACTCCACTTCTGAAGTCTTGTGCCAGGTTTTCAGTAGAGCTTCTGGGAGGAGCCTCTGGGTCTTAACTCACCATCTTAGGGCACGTGTGCTTGGACTCTGTTTTGATTCAGCCGTCTCCACCTGGGGACGTCTGGCCATGTCTAGAGATATTTTAATTGTCACTATTAGGGTGGTGCTCTTGACACCTAGTGGGTGGAGGCCAGGGATGCTGGTAAAC
This sequence comes from Dugong dugon, assembly GCA_030035585.1. Classification (NCBI taxonomy): domain Eukaryota; kingdom Metazoa; phylum Chordata; class Mammalia; order Sirenia; family Dugongidae; genus Dugong; species Dugong dugon. The sequence continues at coordinate 62,336,418 of CM057478.1, read as the reverse complement.
ATCCTACAATGAACAGACAGCACCCACAACAGAGATTTATCTAGCCCAAAATGTCAATAGTGCCGAAACTGAGAACCTTTGATCCACCCTATGATTATAACTGGAGCCCTGGTGGCACAGTGGTGAAGAGCTCAGGCTGCTAACAAAAAGGCTGGCAGTTCAAATCCACCAGCCACTCCTGGGAAACCCTATGGAGCAGTTCTACTCTGTCCTACAGCATTGCAATGAGTTGGAATCAACTCGACAGCAACGGATTTGGTTTTTTGGTTTTTATGATGACAACTAACAAACCAGGGTCTTGATTAAGGCCAGGAGCATCTTCCCAGGACCGCACACCTAGACTGTCCACAGGGCAAGTGTTTAAGTCCTGTGAGCCCCAGATGGTGGCTACCCAGGTCCCATCTACCAGAGACACCTTGGTGGGCAGGGGTATGAACCCAGAGGCCTGGTGCCCATGGATCCCTGTGAAGACTCAAACTACTGACCCACACTTATGGTCTTCTTCCTGCACCAGAATCCAGCCAGGAGAGAGCACCTTGGCACCTTGGCAGCTGGCACCCTTCAGGACCACCTGAGTGCAGCAGGGTGGGTGGGCCCTCAGAGCGAAGAGGGGCCCCAGGAGGCCAAAGGGCACTGAACTGAGAGTCCTCCTTCCCCTTCTCCCTCCCTGCCCTCTGCTGGGCCCAAGTCCAGGACCCTTCCCCTGCCAGCAGCACCCTCAGGGGCCCTGCCAGACTACCTGAGTGGTCTTGTTCCTGTGGTTCATCAAATAATGCTCCCCCTTAAATTTTTACCCATTTAACTCATTGTAACATGAATCCACTGTAGGAAAAAATTGTATACAACACAGAAGGGTATAAAATGAAAAGTTGACTTCTCCCCCTCACCAGCCCTGTCCCACTCCCACTTGTAACGATTTCTGTTTCTGTATAGTGGTTTCCAGCAAAATCTGACCCTCTGACTTTAAATACTGTTTACTGACCCCCGCTATGAAACATGAGGAGTTCAGCTCACATTCCTTCCTCCCACCTCTCTTCCCCACCTCCACCTCCAGATTTTTGCTAGTTACGGGATTATTTTTAGTTCTTCCCAGTGGTTTCCTTTGTAACTTTAGCTAAAAAACTTGAGTCAGTATTTGTCAACTCCTCACCGAGTATCTTAAGGAAATCAGCCCCCCTTCTCTCTCTTCCCTTCCTTCTTCCTAATTTTCCACTGTCAAGGCTTATAACACCGACATTCTGCTCTGCTACCTGTGATTAGGTCATCTGTGTTTCGTCTCTGAGAGGGGATTCCATGGCAGGAAGAAGAGGGAACACACAGTCAGATTCAGAAGGACCTTCAGAAGTTTCTGATCCAAGGTTGTTTTGTTGTTGTTGTTGTTTGGCAGCTAAATCTTGCCTTCCGAAAAAATCTCGGGTGGTGGTGGTGGTGGTGTTTGGTGCTGTTGAGCCAATTCCGACTCCTAGCCACCCCGTATGACAGAGTAGAACTACCCCATAGGGTTTTCTGGGCTGTGATCTTTATGGAAGCAGATCGCCAGGTCTTTCTCCCACGGAGCCCGCTGGATGGGTTTGAACTGCCAATCATTCAGTTAGCTGCCGATGGCTTAACCATTTCACCACCAGGGCTCCTTAAAATCTTGGGCTGTGGATGTTGTTGGGTGCTGTTCAGTAGTTTTTGACTCATAGTGACCCCATATGACGGGGTAGAACTGCTCCATGGGGTTTGCTAAGCTGTAATCCTCATGGGAACAGATCGCCAGGTCTTTCTCCCCCAGATGAACCACTGGGTGAGTTCAAACCACCACTCTTTTGGTTGTTGTTGTTGTTAGGTGCCATTGAGTCGGTTCCAACTCATAGCAACCTTATGTACAACAGAACGAAACACTGCCCAGTCCTGTGCCATCCTCATGACCATTGTCATGCTTAAGCCCATTGTTGCAGTCTCTGTGTCAGTCCATCTCGTTGAGGTCTTCCTCTTTTTCACTGACCTTCTACTTTACCAAGCATGACGTCCTTCTCCAGGGACTGGCCCCTTCTGATAATATGTCCAAAGTACATGAGACAAAGTCTTGCCATCCTCACTTCCAAGGAACATGCTGGCCGTACTTCTTCTAAGTCAGATTTGTTTGTTCTTTTGGCAGTCCATGGTATATTCAATATTCTTCACCAACACCATAATTCAAAGGCATCAGTTCTTCTTCAGTCTTCCTTATTCATTGTCTTTTGTTTAGTAGCCATTGAACCATTGCTTCACCAGGGCTCCTTAAAATCTTAGGTAGAAACCCAATATATAAAACAGATAAAAGTGGACGTGTTGTGATAGAAAGGAAAGGGAGACCTGGTAAAGCTGTTGAACAATCCCTGGGGTGCCGTTTGCATCCTAGATTGTGTGAACGGCGCCCCAAGGCCCACCAAGGCCGAGCGATGCCCCAGATGCTTGGTCCATGGTCCCTGTGTGTTGCCGTCCCCAGCTACCTGGATAGCCTGGATCGGATCGGGGCCTCGGACTACCAGCCCACTGAGCAGGACATCCTCCGAACCAGGGTCAAAACCACCGGCATCGTAGAAACCCACTTCACATTCAAGAACCTCCACTTCAGGTGAGGCCCTGGAGATAGACATCTGGGCTGGTGAGGGCCAGCTGAGAGACGGGAGAAGCACTCTCTCCACCTCAGCTCCTCCTGGAGCGCCCAAATACCACCCTGCCCTCAGGGAGCTTTTGGGCTGGGGCAGCAGTAAGATATGAGAATGGACCATCTGCATGTTTGTTTTCTGTCAAGTTCAGGTCCGGTGAGCAGGGAGAGTCCAGGAGCGGGGCTGTGAGGAACAAGGAGGATTTGGGTAGACGAGGGGAGGCCTCTCTCCGAGGTGACTTCTGAGGAAGAGGAGGGTGGCTCACCCACGTGGCCTCTGGAAGGCTGCCTTGTGGGGAGGGGTGGGGAGGGGTGTGGGTAAGCCCAAACAGTATCTGTGAGACCACAGGGAGCTGGAAGGGGCTTAGATTATCTGACCACCTCACCTGGTTCGTATGGGAAGCTGCGGCCTGAGAGGAGCAGGAGAAGCTGAACGCTGAGAGGAGCAGGGGAAGCTGCAGCCTGAGAGGAGCAGGGGAAGCTGCGGCCTGAGAGGAGCAGGGGAAGCTGCGGCCTGAGAGGAGCAGGGGAAGCTGAGGCCTGAGAGGAGCAGGGGAAGCTGAGGCCTGAGAGGAGCAGGGGAAGCTAGGCCTGAGAGGAGCAGGGGAAGCTGAGGCCTGAGAGGAGCAGGGGAAGCTGAGGCCTGAGAGGAGCAAGGCCTTTCCTCAGGGGCAGAACACAGCTAGAACCCAGGACTCTGACCACCTCAGACCAGGGGCCTGAGGTGTGAGGCTGGGTGTCTCAGGCCCTGCTAGGGGGCTGTGTCCCCGTCTGGGGTAACCCACAAGCACTGAGGCCTGGGGACTGCTGCTGTGCCCCTACCTGCCTTGTAGGTGCAGTTTCTGGGTATGGGATGGAGCAGGAAGAAAGGAGGGAGGGGAGGGCCCTGTTTTCTTGCCCCTTGCCCAGCCATCCCCTTGCCTCCCTCCTCCTCAGCCCCAGCCTGCTCCTGTGCAGACTAAGGGACTGAGGCTTAGTGTCTACTTTCCTGCAGGGCTGTGGGAGCCACTTGGGGCCCAGGAACCCCCAGGCCTCCACGAGAGCACAGCAGTGGGCCGAGCGGCCTGGCCGGGCTCAGGTGTGGGCCTCTGGCAGCCCCACAAGGTGCCTCCCTTGGCTTCCCAGTCTCCTCAATCTCTCCTGCTCACCCCTTGAGAGCGCAGCATAGGGGCCTCGACTCAGCCCTGCCCAGAATAAGAGTAAGCTTTCTGGAGGGGGCGTGGAGCCCATCGGCCAAGCCCGTTGTAGTTCAGATGGGGAGGCAGGAGCCACAGGGAGCAGTGACTGGACGAGGACCAGAGCCCGTTGCCATACTCCCCGCCTCTGTGCTCTCTGCCTGCAGTTGTCCTCCTACCCACACACGTCAGTGCCAGGGCCCAGCCTAGGGGGCCCAGAGCCCTTCTGGCAGCTGTGTGCCCACAGGCCTTCTGGTTCCAAAGGCTGCAGAGCTCTTCACTGGGAAGGCTAGGGTCTGAGACTGACCTCCTACCTGCAGGCCGTGAGTCCCCCCGCCCACAGTCTCTTCCCACTCCTTGTGCCCCTTGGGGGATGGTGTCTGAGAGGGTCAGAGGCTGGGTGGCCGACTTGCCAGAGAGGGCCAGAGGTAAGGGCTCTGGCTTCTTCTGCAGACAGACTGGGTGAGAACCAGGTTCGACCACTGCTAGACTCTCACCATGACCCCGGGCACATCCCTGACGCCTCCATGCCTTACTTTTCCCCTCTGCATAGTGGGTGACACGTAATCGCTGCCTGCCTCCCTCCCCAGGCAGAGATGAAGTGAACAAATACACTCAGAGAGTCAGGAACAGGGTGTGGATGTTACCAAGAGAGGAGGGCCTCTCAGAGGCATTTCCTGGGGAGCTAGCTGAGGTGTGCCCCTTAGTCAAATTCTTCAGATGCAAGGGCAGGCCTTTGAGTTACCGCATGTAAACACAGCCCAGCCATGGAACAGACTCCCACCCGGCATGATGGCTGCCCCAGGATGTCAGTGGTCTGACAGTCAGTGTGTCCTGGGACGAAGGCCCCACACAAGGCAGGAGCACTGGGCCCAGAGCATGTGCCAGCCCCTCCCCCTCATGCCCCTCAGAGCACGCTTGAGGCTTGACCAGCCATCCCCTCCCCACCTTGGCCCGCCGCCCGCCATTCCCAGCTCCCATGTCTCCTGGCAGGCTGTTCGACGTTGGGGGCCAACGATCTGAACGAAAGAAATGGATCCACTGCTTTGAGGACGTCACGGCCATCATCTTCTGCGTCGCTCTCAGCGGCTATGATCAGGTGCTCCATGAAGACGAAACCACGGTGAGTGGCCCTGGGCCCACTGGGCTGGGGGCAGTGCGAGGGGCTGGCCCACCCAGCCTTCGGGGCACTGAGAGTACTGCTGCGGACAGGCCGCCCCCCGCACTGGGGCCACAGTGGCCCACGGCGGCCCTGGGGCAAGGACCAGCAGTGTGGTTGGGATCCTGTCATTTGGCGGGCAGTGCTGCTCATTCTTTGTCCTGACTTTATTGCTGGGCCCAGAGAAGGCAGTGTGGAGCCATGCAGGCTCAGCACCTGTGTGCAAACTAATCACAAACACGTTGCCGAATTTGGGTTTTGAGCAGTAAGTGCCTCTTCCACAAACTCTGCAGGCTCATGGAGGCCATCAGGCCAGGGCAGAATTCAGCAAATCCTAGAAGAAATCAGGGTGTAGCCAAGCAAGAATGCAGATAACACAGAAATGGCCCTTCTTAGCCTTGACAACCCTCCCAGGAACCCTGGCTGGGGATGCTGCTCAGAGAAGGGTGTGGGGCTGGCAGGCGGGAGGGTGGCAGGACATAAGCCATGATTCCAGACCAGCTTCCCACCTTCCATCTGTGTGTCGGCTTCAGTCTGGGTGGGGCCTCTGACTTTGGCTTCGGAGAACTGCCAGGCCCAGCTTCAGAGAGAAGGCACTCACCTGGAGAGAGGTGCTGCCTTTCTATGGGCCCAGTCCTGCCTCTGCTACTCACTGATTTCGCTGCTGAATTCAGGCAGGACCCTCTCTTCTTCGGTTATTGTGATCTGTAAAATGGGGATAATAATGGTACTTACCTTGTGGGGCTGCTGGCTGATTGAATGAGAAAATCCATGTAAAGTACTTGGGACCATTTCTGGCACAGAAGCACTGAGTTGATGGCTGTATTATTGTCAATCGCCTGGGCTGGGTGGGCCCACTGACCAGCCCACTCCTGGCTGCAGGGAAGGATCTGCAGGGAAGCTGGGCCTCAGAGGGGTGTGCCCACAGTGCTTCCTGGGAGTGGGGCTCATGGGCAGCGGGATGCCGCCCTTGGTGTTCGCATCCCCCTCTGTCTGAGACGTGCACGAGCCTTTGCCCCACCCTCACGTAGTCCACAGGGAGGGTGTGAACCCGGCATGCGTCGTGGTGCGTCTTGAATGAGGCCTGTCCTCTCTGGACCTCAGTTTCTTCATCCTCCCCGGACCCGCTGGCCCCACGGGGCTGTTGTGAAGATCCAATGAGTAGTGGGGTGTGGGAACGCTTGGGGAGGGGTGGAAGTGCTGTTGGGAGGAGTTATCTTGGCGCCAAGACACTTACGTAGAGTTATGGGGCTTTTGGCCGACTGGGACCAAGCCTTTGGACAGACCAGTGGTCCAGACTTGCACTCCAGGCTGGCTTGCCCACATTGCTCTCACCGTGAGCTTCCTCTTTTAGGCCCCGCTGCACCCCTGAGCTGGGCTTCCACAAAGCCCTTAAAGCCCTGCCTTGCTCCGGGAGGAGGCTCCTGTGGCCTCGGCCGTGCAGCTCTTTCTGGTGATGCTGTCTTCAGACTCTGTGTCAAAGTCTCACCAGCCTGGTCCTGACCAGGTGGGCAGGGGGTGGCACACCCTGTGCCGTGCTTAGACTGTGCTCGCTGACTGCCCCAAAGCCCAGGAGGATGCCCTCCTGGCTGCCTCCACATGGTCCGTATACAAGGATTGCCCCCAGCACCTCTCACTGTTCAGTGTTGTTTCTAGCGCCACCGTTCATGGTCCGCCTGGCCACCCCCATGGTCTGAGCTCTGCATGGCTCATCTCTAGTCCCTACAGTGCCTGAGAGCACAATGCTGCATCCGAGCCATAGGCTTAAAGAAAGCAAGGGAGCTGGAGGTGAGCAGGCCTTTCCCACGGGAGCAGCCTCTCCCATGGGGCCTACTCCTGCCAGGTGTGCAGATGGCTTAGACCAAAGCCTGGGCCTGCCGGCCATGGGGCTGGGCTCCTACTCACCCTTGGAGCACAGGCATCTCTCTTGTCTGTGTGTAGAAGCAAAAGGACGCCTGGTGGGTCCGGCAGCCACGGGGCACCAAGCCCAATGAGCCTAGGGCCACCTGTGAGCATGGGGCTGGGTATGGTGCCAGGCGTCATGCTCGCAGCCTTCATGGCCTGCCTTCCCATCCAGGCCGTGGGCTGCCCTGTGTACTGCCCTTCGTGAAATGCTCACTCCACCCCGCCTGCTGGGCAGGTGGCGTGCCCTGAGCTTGTTCCCTCCAGTCGCCGCCTCCTTTCTCTCATCTTCCTGCCTTTGCTGTGCCTTTCTCACCCTTTCCCTCACCTCCATTCTTCCCCCTTTTCTTCACCATCTCCACAAGGGTTCGAGCAGAGGACCTAGCACAAGTAAAGGCCATAGGGCCAAGGTCAGGAACAGCTCTACTTGGAGTCCTTCCTTCCCCAGGCCGGCCGGCCACGCAGCCCAGGACAGGGCAGCCCCTCACACCTGACAGCTGCCCACAGGGGCTCATCACCATGGCTGCTGTAGAACTGTGGGGACGCGTGGCAGTGTCGGGCAGCTCTGGAGACGGGTGGGCCTAGTCCAGGGTCTAGCATCACCCCCAGCTGTGTGCCTGGGGGCAGTCCCTCTCTCTCTGAGCCTCTGTGTCCTCCCTGTACATGGTGAGGCCTAGCGCTGCCTGCATGGCGGCTGTGAGGATCCGCGGGCCAATGGCTGTCACGGCGCCTGCACTCAGTAAATGGCAGTTGTTGCTGACTCCGACCTGACGCCAGTGGCTAGAGGACACGTTTTTAGGATATGAACTCTCTGCTGCCCCAGGGAGGCAAGAGCAAGGCACTGGTGACACTGTCCTTGGTCCTCAGCCCCCATGTTGGTCAGCTCTGCGCTTCCTTCCCAGGCCTGGGTGAGGGGTAGAGCTGCCCAAGAGGAGGGTGTTTGGAGACAGCTTCTGAGGCTAGGCCAGCGGGGCCCTGGGGCTAGTGGCTGCTGCCCCCCGGCCGGCCACCCTGTCTATCTGCCGCACCCTGGGATTCTGAGGGCCTCACCTGTCCTCGTACCTGCTCTTAGCACCTCCCAGCCAGGCCTCAGGCCCGCGGCTCCCAGCGCCCTGGGCCTCAACAAGCCACAACTTCTCCACCACCACTATCGTCTGCACCGCCGGCAGGGCCTTATCTGGCCAAACCAAGGCCAAAACCATGAGCAGATTCTGAGAGACCCTCCAAGCCCGGCAGGTATGAAGCATCTCCCTCCGACTGAAACTACCAACTACGAGTTGAAAGCAGCAGGTTCTCAGGACACCGCTGGGTGACTTTGCTGTGGTGCCAGCCCCAGCCATTCCCCTACCCACACTCCTCAAGTCACTCGGCTCAGACTTGTCCGTCCCCGTCTGCCTCCTGTCTGCAACCACACAGACCACAGCCCCACACAGGGGCCTGCACAGGGGCTCAGGGTGGACCTCCTGGCCCCGAGACTGGGCGAACCCACTTTTCAGTTCTCTTTTCTCTCTCTCTTGTTTTCCGCTGGATTTTTACCTTCCTCTCTATTTTAATCTGTTTTGCTGTGTTTCGTTTTGGGGTTCTTTTGGCCCCTCTACTGAGAAACCAGCCCAACAACCAGCTTGCCCAGAGCCTCCCTCCCCTCAGCCACAGCCCAGCCAGCCAGCCAAATCGCTCAACCACGCCCAAGCCACAGCAAGATCACCCCCAAGACGCTGTCCCCCTGGTGTCTGCTTCCAACTCTGGATTAATTCGAGGACCTCCTCGTCCTCGGTTAATGTTTCCTAACTGAATGCGTGTACCCTCCCGACCCCGCTGGCGAGACTGAATGAGACCCAGTAGAGACATCTGCATGCCCCGCGGTTCCATGTAGTCTTGCTGGACGGTGGTCGCGGCCCTGCCCCTACGTGCATGGTGCATGTCCTCTCCAGGGGCTGGAGTCCCTCCAGGACCTCACTGCCCCCGTCCAGGGTCACCTCTCCTGGGAAGAGGGCAGCATCTCCACCCCATCCCCCCTGCCCCACCCCACCACCACCCTGCCTGCGTGTGGAATGAAGCAGGGACCACATCCTGTATGTCCTTGGTCTTCCCGTCTCCATCCCTTGGTGGTGTGTCAGCCGCATTGGTGGGCCTGTCCTTTGCTTGTCCCGCTGTGTCACTGGCCGTGGTGGGTCAGGGCCCCGGGCACGGCCACCCCTCACGCACCTCTCCGCTCTGTTGCAGAACCGCATGCACGAATCCTTGAAGCTTTTCGACAGCATCTGCAACAATAAATGGTTCACAGACACATCCATCATCCTGTTTCTTAACAAGAAGGACATATTCGAAGAGAAGATCAAGAAGTCCCCACTGACCATCTGCTTTCCTGAGTACACAGGTAGGGTCCGCCCCCCAGGACAGCAGTGAGCCTGCCATGCCATTTCTGGCCACGCTAATTCCTTGAGGGCACAGACCCCTGTTTCAAAGCTCAGTCCAGGTTTAGTGTGCTCTGCTAATGCATGGGGTCTATCTACCATACAGCCTAGAGCACAAAACCAAGGACAGCTCCCCACCCCGCCCCCAAAACATGCTAGAGTGAAGGGCTGGGGGTAGCCAGCTGGGTACAGCAGGAGTGGAATCCTGGCTCTGCCACTTACTAGCTGTGTGATCTTAGGCAACCTGAGTTTCAGCTTCATCATCGGCAAATAGAGGTCATCTGAAAAATGGAACACCAGGATGATGAAGTTGTTAGGAGCAGGGGCTTCGAGTCATGCAGCCCAAGGTTCATGGCCCAGCTCTGCCACTTACTAGCATCCTGGGCAGGTTAGGTAACCTCCCTGGGCCTCAGTTTCCACGTCTCTGAGATGGGGAAAATATCTGTGATTAACCTACCCTCCCTCGCAGAGCTGCTGTGAGAATAAAATGAGCTAATAAACATGGAGAACTTGGTGTGGCATCTCATGCATTGTAAGTGCTCACTAAACGTTTGCTATTATTGTTATGATTATGGTTATAATTAACAAGTATCATGACAACACCTCTCACACAGGGTTGTTAAAAATTCAAATGGGCTATTGGGTGTGACACAGCTTTGCGGGCAGCAGAGACCTAGGCAGCCCCTCAGAGGGTGCTGAGGGTGATGAAGGACAGCCCCCTTAATGCTTCAAAGGATTTACCTAACTGGGCAAGCAGCCAGGGCAGGCAGCCTGAGCAGGGCCCCTATGGAGCAGGTAGGGTGGCCGGGGAGCCCGAGTGTCGCAGCCCCAGTCAGTTGGCAGCCCCAGTGCCCAGCTCTTCCCAGATGACCCAGGCCTGACAGAGGTGAGCGGGGAGATGTAGCATCCTTGGCCTGGCCTGGCAGTGGACTGAGGCCATGGCTTGGGGCCAGGTGAGCTGTGCAACTTACTCTGCCTCCTCCCATCCACCTCCACTTGCCAAGACAAGGCTGACTGCCCCCAGGGAAGGACCCCAGGAGTGTTCAGCCAGAGGAAGGCAGAGCTCGGCATCCCTCACGCCCACCAGTCAGCTTTCCTCTGTAAGTTGGGGGCCTGTGGATCGTGCCCTAGGTGACATGGGCTTGTGGCTGTGGGACAGTGGAAGCAGGCAGCGTGGGTCAGTCACCGAAGGGATTCTGAGTAATTAGCTGTAGGTCCTGAGGACACTCCCCCTCACCTCCAGCCCAGGTTTAGGAAAGCGCTGTGGTCCCATAGGCCCTCAGGGCCAGGCCTCTCCCCAAGGTTTGCCACCTCAGGCTTCCAGTGTGCATGGCAGCCCACTCCAGCTTAGCCCTGCACCTCCAAAACCCAGCCCCTCCTCCTGCCCCTCCCTCGGTGGGTCGTCCACAGCCCTGTCTGCTTGGGCCCAGATTCTTGGAAGCAGTGGAGGCTTCTATGTGAATCCAAGAATCCTGTTCTCCTGCTCCTCCCCAAGCCAGCTGCATCTTCCTGGATACCCCATCCCCGGGCTTCTCTGGGAACCAGAGCAATATGGCACACCCGGAGGAAGGCGGCTAGTCTGCGAGCCAGACAGTCCTAAATGCCCCTGACAGTGAGCGCAAGTGGTGGGAGGGGTAAGGAGAAGGGGGAAGGAGGCCCAGGCAGTCCCCAGGCCGGTGGACAGGCAAGTTCTACCCAGCCTGATGACCTGCCTGCCCAGCAACAACTCAGGGAGGTGAGTCATCGCCTGCCCTGAGGACCCACCAACAGGAGGCAGCCTTCTGGAAGAGTGTGTGTAAGCCAGGGGCCCACCTATACAAAGAGATGGTTTCCACCAGTGGTTTTCAAACTTCACTGGTTTAAAAAATCAGTGGTTTTTAAACTTGAGCAAAACCCACAGAAAGAAATAAAGTTTGGCACACAAGTCAGTAGACACATACATAACAGGAAGACGGTTAAGTTTCAGGGAACAGCATTCACCCTTCATACGGGTAATACCCTGTGACATTAGATGTTTTGTTTCCTTCCTTCTTTTTACACTGGATCCATACCACTGACTTGATTTCATGACCCATTCATGATTCTGCTGAGCCCTCAAGTTCCCACATCAGGGTTTTCCTTTGTGATTGTTGCCGAGAGGCCCGTGGTATCTGCGTGTAGCCCGATGGACACGTTGGCCAGGCCCTGGGGCTGTCACTGCCAGGCAGCACCTACGGCACCTGGCCTCACCCCACTCCCTACCTGGTTTCTCCCACAGGTCCCAGTGCCTTCACGGAAGCCGTGGCTTACATCCAGGCCCAGTACGAGAGCAAGAACAAGTCAGCCCACAAGGAGATCTACACCCACATCACCTGCGCCACCGACACCAACAACATCCAGTTTGTCTTTGACGCCGTGACAGACGTCATCATCGCCAAAAACCTGCGGGGCTGTGGACTCTACTGAGCCCCGGCTGCTGCCCAGCCTGCCCACATCCCTGCCCAGCCTGCTGCCCCACCTCCCCACCCCCAGGACCAGGGCTCTGCCACATCTTTGCACTTGAGGAAGAAGAACCCAGAGGCTGGCACCAGGGGGGAGGAGGGAGCATCCTCCACACCATCCCCCCAGCCTAATCGACTCCTCATCAGCCTGGGCCGCTGCCCAGACCTCAGAACACGTGGTAACGGGGGGCTGGGCTGGGGGTGCCGAGCACCGCGTGTCACAGGGGCAGGAGACTTGGGCCTGGGACCTGCCGACCTGCCCACTTGCCTCTGCTCCATCAGTTACTTGTGTTCTCTAAGGGTTTTATCTGGACGTGTGGGTGGTGAGCACGGCCGCCGTTTGGCCCAGGACGGGCACTCCTTATACTTCGTCACTCAGAATCCAAGTCCCAGGGTCTCCTCCTGTCCTCTGGGTGGTTCAGGTGGCAGGAGTAGCCCTGGGATAGGGTGATGGTGGGTGTAGGGGTAGTGGGAACCACCGCACGCCGTTCCTGGGGCCTCTCTGGCCACGGGCAGCTCCATCACCAAAATCCAGGGTGGACCCAGGCCAGCTGTGCGTCGGTCCGAGGGATCAGCCTTGGCTCGTACCTCCCTCTTCTCACTTCCCTTGGATCTTAGCCCTCTGGCGCGAGCCTCCCCTTGTCTGGGCCATCCTTCTGTGCCTGCCCTGGGACCCCCACCCTTGACTCCTCATGGAACTGGAAATGCTTCTGAGGCTGACTTGTTGCAAAAGCACGTGGCAGATGGCGGGGCGGGGGGTGGGGGGGCGAGTCCACACCTGGAGGGAGGGTAGGGGAGAGGCAGCGGCGGGGAGGGGAGGCTCAAGGGAAGTAGGTCTTGTGTTGACTGGGGTGGGGGCCTCATGTCCAGTCCTTACAAGCCTAAGGGTGACCTCCTCCCATCACCCAGGTCTCAGGTGGTTGCTCAGGGGTGTGAATAGATGTGCTTTTCCTTCTCCAGTTCACAATGAATACAACTCAAACCAGCAGGGGCAGGCAGGGGCCTTTGGGGCAGCGGTCTGTACTTGGGGAGGCCAGACGAGGCCCCTGCAACCAATGCTCCTGCTTCACCCTGTCTTGTGAAGAAACCAGAGAGTTTGTCCACAGCACTTGGTGTCCTCTGAGCCCCAGATGACCAGACCAGCCCCCAGGAGCATATGTTGCCAGGGCCCAGGCTGGCTCAAGCTTCCTCCCCTGCTCCAGGAGGGGTCTTCACTGCAGCCAGCCATGAGCAGAGAAAAGGGCAGAGTGGCTTCTCCTGGCCCCTGGCTGGCCTTGTGCCATCAGCACCCCTCTTCCTCCCTCCTGGCCAACAGCCCGAGGAGGCCCTGTGTGCTTGTACCTAGGCTCTGCCTGGGGACCCAGATGTGCCCAAAGCGGGAAGAGAGAGGGCTGCCCTTCAGAGCTTATGCCTCCCTCTGCCAGCCCTCTGTTCTCCCGGCCTCCACTCTGGGCACTGCTCAGACTTGGGGCCAGGCAGATCCCCCAGTTGCCACATGCAGGCTCTGGGCTTCCTGGTTCCAAGAGACCAGAGCTCTGGGTGGTGCATGGGAGATCCAGGCAGCCTTCCCCAGTGCCAAACTTCTGCAGGTGTGGGTGCCACTGGGGTGAGGCCCCATCCCTGGTCTGGTTATCTTGCTGCCGGTCGCAGGCCTTATGGGAAATTCCAAGGCAACCCAGCTGGCAGGAGCCACCCCATCAGCCCAAGTCCACTTCAGTTCTGTTTACCTCTGTCACGCGCTGGACCTGGTACCAGGTGCTGGGATGTGGCAGAGGACGGGCCCGGGGCCAGCAGTCTGTCTCCGGCCGTGGGCAGCCAGCACCAGCTAGGCCGTTTCAGCCCACACTGAAGTCAGAAGCAGTTCTTCTCCCAGTCTCACCACCCTGGCTGTGGCCAGCTGTGCCGCTAACTGCCCTGTGACCCCAAACTCATCGAGGAGCTGGCACAAGGGGAGACGCTGGCCAAGGGCATCACCCAGGGGGCAGAAGTCACTGCCCTCCTGCCCAGGCCTCTCCGTCCTCCCTAGCTGCTGTCCTCAAACCACAGTGGCATAGTGGCCAGAACATCTGGCCACAGTCAGGCTCCGGGTCCCAGCACTTCCCAGTCTGTGGAATCAGGGGTCTGGAGGAGCACATGGCCTGGGGCCTTCGTACCCACACCCCTGCCCAGGCTGCCTTTTCCTTCTCTCTGGTGCTTGGCCCTGCTCAGTTTCCTCCAAACACACCCAATTGCCATTTCGTGGGCTGCTGTCCACCCCCTACCCCAGCCTGTCAAGGGAGGGGTCCTTGCCCTCGAGGAGAGGGTATCCAGGGACTTCCTGGGAGCCACCGGATCCTCTCCTGTCCCCCAGCCACCTGTCCCTGTCATCACCAGCGGCTCTACCATGAGGGGTTGGTGACTGGGGGTGACATCCATTTTGGTTCCGTCGTGGGTATGGGTAAAGGGAGATAGTGTGAGTGACCAGATGTGGATGGACTGTGCGTGCCCCCTAGGGGGCCATGTTTGAACTCTCTGAATGACTCTAATTCAGCAGGAGAGGAGGCGAACCTTTGCCAAACCCGTGAAATTGTACCTGCCACCTAGATGCCTATGGGCAAGCTCTGTGCCCTGGCAACCCACTGCTGCCACAAGAGCCAGATCGTGAGGTCCCCGAGGCTGTGTGGCCTGTTAGGCCTGTGGACTCTGCGGCCTAAGGAGGGTGTGGGGTCTGCCTCAGCCCTGAGAACGGAGCACAGCCCTGGGCTCCTCACCAACAGCTTTGACATTCTGGGCTCCTTGACCACCTTCCCTGAGGCCTTAGATGCCCAGTGCCCCATCCCTTTCTCTCCTTCTGGCCCCAGCAGAGCCTGAGGGCCTTCAGTCACATGTCCTACTACAGGACAGTGGGCAGGACCCAGGCAGAAGACAACACCGGATCTGGTGCCAGGAGGCTGCATAATCACCCAGCTCCCTCCTCTGCACCCAGAGCCCCTGTCCGCAAACCCCTGAACAGGGAAGGCCCAGGAGCCATCTCATCCAACCCTTCCCTTCTTCCGGGATGCACCCTGCAGTTCTCCAAGGGGAGAGATTACCCCCTCATTACCCCATCTGCTCCCTCAGAACACACTACAGTTTCTAACCCCAGGCACTGACTGTGGACATCCTTCCTTATCCCTAGCCTGCATCTTCCCTCCTCCCCCTTTTCTCTTGGTCTGCCCTAGTGGGCCCCACCACAATCCTGATGTCTATTTCCTCCAGATCAGGTCGTGGCCTGCCCGGCCCCCTAAGAGGTCTGGGCACAAGCCTCCTTTGCTGCCTCGGCTGTTCTCTGCCTCTGGAGTCCTTCAGATGCCACCTGGCAGTTCTCAGGAACCAAGCTGTGAGGTTCCACTCTTGGCCACCAGAGACTCAATCTGGGGTGCTGAAGGCAAGGACCCCAAGACATTTCCCCCATGTCAAGCCACAGGCCCACAGAGGGCAGAGGCCCAGCAGCCTGGGTCAGTGGGACACACCAGCCAGGCCAGGGGACAGGGCCGAGGCGGGTGCTGTGTGGTGGGCTCTGGCAGGCCCGTACCCCAGTGATAAGAGTCCTGAGCGCTCCCTGCCCAGACAGCGTAGCTGGGGCCTCCAGCAGACCCCACCCCATCCAAAGTCCAGGGCCCTCTGGGTCAGAGAAGGGGTCCTTGTGGAAGAGAAGCTTTTACCCCCAGCCCCTAGGCCCAGTGCACCCAGACCACCAGCGTACACCCACACCCCCTTCTCAGCAAAGCCAGTATCTCTAAGCCACCACCTCCTCCCATGGCCCCTCCTCAACTCTCCTCCGCACCCCTCACCCCTTGTGGACCCTCCCCTTCCCCCCTTCTACCCCCCACCTCCAGCTGGAGGCAGGGACAGCTCCAGCCAGGCCAGCAGCCCCCCTCACCTCTTGGTCATCTCTACCCATCCCCCCGCTCAACCACCCGCCCCATGTATCCTCAGCCTCCCCGGACCCTCTTCCCACTCTGTTGCCACCTGTCTGCCCCTCTCCCGCCTCCCAGGCAGGGTGGGCTTGGTGCCCCCTTACTCCTTAGCAAAGCCTTCTCTCTTAGGCAAAGTAGTCCCTCCTCCCAACCCCGCTGCCGCCACCCACCCCGAATTAACTGTAATTTTGTAAGAGTGACTTGTTGGTTTAATAAATCTCTAGTTGTAATAATTTATTGGCTGCAGTAATGTATTTATTAGTCATCAACCATTAATAAAAAGTGCCAGCTTGTTTCTAGTGTGAGTGTGCTGTGTTGTGTCGGTGCCCAAGCAGCTCCGCCGGCACGCCCACACCACAAAGGGGCCGGCGGGCCACCTTTCAGAGTGGGCACATTCTGCGGGGGCAGCAGGACTCGGGGTGACAAGCCGCCCCCCACCAGGGATGGTTGCAAGTGTCATGGAGGTGAGGATGGGAGGCTGGTCTGCCCAGGGCTGAGCCCACCTTCCTGCTGAAGCCAGGCCTGGCAGGCAGAGGACTTGGGGCACTCCTGCCAGGCCTGGCAAGCAGAGGAAACGGCCCCAGGGAGGGTTCCCAGCGGCTCCGCGAGAAGGCTGGTGGGGGTTTGTGACCCCTGGCTTCTTCCTCTTTTCTCAAACGTGTGTTTGTGTTTTAAATGTACTCCTGCGTCTGTCTCCTCCTGGGAGCTTGTAAGGACAGCCTATGCTCTTGGCAGCTTGGTGACGGTCAGGCCTGTGGGGCGTGGAGGGGTCTCGGCACCGGCACCTCCTACTCCCTGCAGCCAGCTCCTTTCCTCAAGGTCCCACCTGCACTGCCAGGATCAACCCTTCTCGGTGGCTTTCCCCGCGACACCAAGTCTGACTGTGCGTGTCCCTATCCCACTCGGCTTCCTTTTTGGGACCTCAGGCCTTTCTACTGTATGAGTATCCTCTCCCCAACTAGACTATGAGCTCTTGGAGAGCAGGAGCCTGGTTCACGTCGGTCCTGCAGCCCCCTAGCAGCCCAGCAGGGGCCTGGTCCACACATGCCAGGAAACATTGGCTGGAACAATGAGTGAGTGAGTGAGGGAACACTCTGCAGCCCTGGGTGTGTGTGGTGGCAGCGGGGGTGGGGGAGCTGAGCATTAGTGGAGTGGTACCATGGAGCCTGCCTGGGCCAGCCAACCTGGATTCCTCCTCCAAACCTAAGCTGGGTGGTCTCATGTTGAAGAGACAAGGCCAGCCCACATGCCAAATGCACACAGCCCCCCACCCTCAGCTCTGGTCACCCTGGCGGCCCTGCATGATGCCCTGGGCATCCCCCCAGCAACCACAGACCACAGCAGGCTCAAGAGAGTTGTGGAGTTGGAGTTGGCAGCATGCCTCTGGCTGTGGGTTTTCAGCTTTTTGTTGAGTTTCTGTGGGATGAGGGAACTCTCTACGGTGGGGAGAGAAGGGGCCAGTCTCCTATTGAATCCCTGGGCTCTTGGAGGTCTCCAGTCTGCCCTCATAGGTGGCCCTGAGCCAGGATTGGCTTGGCCTCCTAGGAAACCTCCACCTGCCATTTTCTGAGCAGACACCATTGAGACAGCACAAGGCAAATGAGCCCACCCCCTGAAGTGGGACCCTGTGAATGCAGTGGGAGCTGAGAATGCAGTGTACTGGTTGGCGTTAGGGGGGCATAAGAGCATATGAGTTTACTGCATCTGTTTAGCAGAGTAAAAGGACAGCGCCATTTACCACAGCGGGGGTGGTAAGACCATGCCAGTTGTTGAGGGGCTCCCAAGGGGCAGCTGACACCTCAGACTGCCCCCCTTTGCCAACTGGCTTGAGCCAATAAAAACAAGGGCTTGGGGACAGTTGTCAGGTCAAGGGTATAATGATGCAGTCGTGCAGGGAATACTGAAGGCTGAGCTGACCAATGGTAACACTGTCATTATTTACTCTTCAGAAGGCCACAGACTAATGATATTCACCAGAGAAATCCATTACATGAGCAGGTCAGAGCCCGTCGGAGGAGCCCCTGGGGTCAGCCGAGGGATGTGAATAGCCCCTTGCTTTGTGGCAGTGGGCCACAGCCCATTTCAACACAGGACCCTTAAAGTCCCCTCCACCTACAGCTATGTCTCAGACTTAGAGTACAGGGTTGAGGCCCTGAATCTGGCCCAGAGCTGGGTACAAGTCTCTGTTCTCCTGTGTCCCTGCTAAGTCACCTCAGTGTCCCCTAAGGATTAATGAGGTTAAATATACAGGGCAGGTGAAGTGCTGGGCCCAGCGCTGGCACAGAGTGGGCCTCGGCCACCACTGATGGTTACCCCATCACCTTCC
Organism: Dugong dugon; assembly: GCA_030035585.1. Taxonomy (NCBI): domain Eukaryota; kingdom Metazoa; phylum Chordata; class Mammalia; order Sirenia; family Dugongidae; genus Dugong; species Dugong dugon. Next base: position 62,318,389 of record CM057478.1, on the reverse strand, counting down.
TCCCCCTCCTCTGCTCAGACAGAGGAAGAAGGTCGTGGCAATTGAACAAGTGATTTACTCAGCTCCTAGTATTTGCTCGGAGCCCTGATGGCTCAGTGGTTAAGAGCTTGGCTGCCAACCAACATATCGGCAGTTCGAATCCACCAGCCCTTCCTTGGAAACCCTATGTGGTAGTTCTGCCCTGTCCTATAGGGTCCGCTATGAGTCAGAATCAACTCGATGGCGGGTTTGGTTTGGTTTTTTAGTGTTTGCTTATCCCTAGGGGAGTGAGTTCATCTCCACACCAAGTCCCTTCTCTTTCCTATTATTTGTTTTAGTCTTCTTAATTTAGAGCTAAGAATTTAACCAGGGATTACTCATGGGCTTGGACTGTAGGCCATGGAGCTGGGTTTGTGGTGGGAGGTGCCCAGGGTGAGGACAGGGTCCTTGTGCCAGGGATACAGTCCCTGGAGGAGGCACCTCCCCAGGCAGAAACGGGCTAGTCTACAGAGCAAGTGGCATGATCCTCTGCACTGCCAAGAAACAGGGCCCACGCGAATGTGCTTGGCATCCCAAAGTGGGACGGGTCAGTCCTTGGCCCAGGGTGTCCTCCGCGGGCTCTGCTTTACTTGGGGTGGCTGTCACATTCATTCATTTGCCAAACTTCTGTGTGCACGGCAGTAATGTACATCTGAATTGCTCAAAACTCCTTGCAGGGTCAGATGTGGCTGAGTTTGACCCATCTAGAGGGTATGGCCGGTCCACCAGCCGCTCCTGGAGGCAGCCCTACCTGGGAGCAGCTACCCTGCTTGGTGGCTTCCGAGGAGCCAGGGGGAGCCTGGCGTGGCTTCCCCTCAGACAGGAGGGACCTGGAAGTCCCGTACCACTCCCAGAGGACCCTCCCCCAGAACTGGGCCCAAGAGGAAAGTCCAAACAAGGGAGGCCAAAGCCCAGCTCAGGAGCTGCCTGCCCCAGCACACCCATACACACCCATACCCACCCACCCACACACACTCATACCCCACACATGCATGCACACACACACGCACACGACCGCGCACGCGTTCCTCAAATGGCGGGCAGCGCCCTGGGTCGCCCTGTCCTCAGCCTCACCCAGGGAGCCATGGTTGGCTCCCAGTCATCTCTGCCACTAAGCCTGAGATGCTGGGTGAGGGTGTGCTCTGAGTTTGGGGAATGAGATGCCCCATGAGACGTTACAATAGCAGGTTCTCTCTACCAGCCTTGTCGGAGGAGGGGGCACAGTTGCCCCTCATGAGCTGCTGAGTCGCCCAGGGCTCTCTCTTAAGCCTAATTCTCTTCTTCTCTTTCCCTGTCTCCGTGTCTCTCCTTCTCGCTGTCTGTCTTGCTCTCTCTCTCCCCGCCTGGGGCTGCAGAACCGCATGCACGAGTCTCTCATGCTCTTCGATTCCATCTGCAACAACAAGTTCTTCATCGACACCTCCATCATTCTATTCCTCAACAAGAAAGATCTCTTTGGCGAGAAGATCAAGAAGTCACCTTTGACCATCTGCTTCCCTGAATACACAGGTGGGTGTCATGTGGTCCTGGTTTCCCCCAGAAGGCCCAGGTAGGGGCAGGAGCCCAACCGCCTGTGGGCTTAGGGAACAGGCCGCCAGGCCAGCCAAGAACAGGGTGCTTGGGGCCACCTGAGGAGACTGGCAGGTTGTGGAGGAAGCACTCAGGGTGCAGCCAGGTTTGGTCCTTGCCAGGATGCAGCCCTGGGTGTGGTGGGAAATGTCCCCTCCTAAGCCGTGGTGTCGTGACCAGGTGACTCAGAGGTGACATGGCAGAGATCAGGAGGCAGGACAGGACCACAGGCTTCCATTCCCCTCCTCCCCAGGTCTCCCTCTAGGAGGGTCTCGTGACCTTGCAGGAGAGCCTCCCCAATTTCACCCGCAGCCTCCCCTCACCCCTGCCCAGGGCCGGGGCTGGTCCACAAAGCACCTTTGCATGAATTAGAACATTCTAATTCCTCTTCCTCCACTCTGTGGGTGGCCACATGGCCTGAGAGTGGGGCCCCAGCGGCATTTCAGCTCCCACTTGCCTTCCTACTGCGTGCGTTAGTGCCCTGAGCATAGACACCGTGTGTGGCAGTCCTGCCTGTGCCCAGCCAGGTCATCCCACCCCACTGCCACCCCACCATGCCTCCTCTCTCCCCTCCCCACCACTACCGTGTCTCCTTTCTCCTCTCCCCACCCCTACCATGTCTCCTCTCTCCCCTTCCCACCCCTACTGTGTCTTCTCTCTCCCTCACCCCTACTGTGTCTCCTCTCTCCCGTCCTCACCCCTACTGTGTCTCCTCTCCCTTCCCACCCTTACTGTGTCTCCTCTCCCTTCCCACCCCTACTGTGTCTCCTCTCTCCCCTCCCCACCCCTACTGTCTCTCTCTTCTCTCCCCTCCTCGCCCCTACTGTCCCTCCTCTCTCACCCCTACTGTGTCTCCTCTCTCCTTACCCCCCACCCTATCAGACCTCCTCCTTCAACCTTTTCCCCAAATCAAATGCTCCAATTATCTACAAGCCTCCTTCATCCTGCCTCCCTCTTTTCTGTCTTCTCTGGGGCTTTTTTCTCCCATCTGACTCAGGGGACTGTCCCTGAGTGGGGTGGGGGGTGAGGCACCGGACTGTCTCGGCAGTAGAGGGAGGGCAGCTGCTGTAGGACAGACCAGCTCTGGGGCCCCGGGATCCCACGAGGGCTGCAGCTTAGGCATAAAGCAGTGCTGATGGGAAGCCAGGCCCAGCCCTTGGCCCTGCGGGCCGAGTAGAGTCACCTTTGCATGCTGAGAGCACAGAGGGCTTGGGCCCTGTGACCACACTGCTGTAGAGGAGAATGTGTCCTGCCCTCCAGGGAAGGGCACAGGTTGGCTCAGCCAAGAACCCATTCACCAACACAACGCCGGAGGGGTTCACCAACACAACCCCAGAGGGCAGCCTATGGGCATGGGCTCAGGCCCCAAGGCTACACAGGTCCCAGCCAGGGGTTCCGGAATTCCAGAATAGATCTAGTCTCCACCCTTCTCCTCGGGTGTGAAGAAGAAGGCCTGCATCCTCTGGGTGCTCTGTGGGCTTGTGAATTTGCAAGGCTTCTGCCCATCCCAGGGCCGAGAGAGAGACCAGGCACGGGAACCGTGCCCCTACTCCAGGCTCTCCACTCCTACCACAGCCACGAGGAGCACAAAGTCTCCAGGAGAGCAGGGGACCCAAGCAGCCTCACCACCTGCAATTTTGGGCAAGTTAGTTCATCTCCCTGTGCCTTATGGAAACCTGGGTGGCACAGTAAAAAAACAAAACAAAACAAAACAAAACAAAACAAATATATATATATATATATATATATATATATATATATATATATATATATATAACAAACCAAACCTGTTGCCATCAAGTCAATTCTGACTCTTTGCGACCCTATAGGACAGAGTAGAACTGTCCCATAGGGTTTTCAAAAAGAGTGGCTGGTGGATTCGAACTGCTGACCTTTTTATTAGCAGCCGAATGCTTAACCACTGCGCCACCAGGGATATGTATCAGCTGCTGTCCAATCGACTCCGACTCATGGCGACCCCATGTGTGTCGGAGTAGAACTTTGCTCCATAGGGTTTTCAATGGCTGATTTTTCAGATGTAGATTGCCAGGCCTTCCTCCCTAGGCGCATCTGGGTGGACTCGAACCTCCAACCTTTCAGTTAGCAGCCAAGCGCCTTAACTGTTTGCACCACCCAGGGACTGCGGGTGCCACAGCAGATCGTAATAATGCCTGCACCGTGGGAGGGAAGGACAGTGTCAGAGCTCTGACAGAGGGTGGAAACCAGGGAAGGGGAACTGGCCGGGTGGAGATGCCCTCTGCAGGGTGGAGCGAATACAGGAGGGCTCGGGACAGGGTCCAGGCTTGCCATGTGAATGGGCGGGGCCTGCCTGCTGCCAGAGCCAGGCTGCACCCACGCTCTTGGCAGCCACTGCTGACCTCCCAGCCTCTCAGCAAAGGCCCTCCCGGACCAATTCAGTTCTTTCGAAAGTTTTGGTAACAGGATGGAGCCGAGCAGCCCACAAGCCCTGACAGGTCCTCTCAGGCCAGTGCCATCTTCAGGGGGCAGGCCCAATCCTAAGGCTCACCCTTGTCCTCAGGGACAGGGGCCCCAATGGAGTCTGATTTGGGACAGGTCTTGCTGTGTAGTATGGGGCACTGGATGCCCCCAATCGATGCCCCCAGGGAAAGTCAGCCGGATTTGCAAAACATCTGAGTTCCCCGCTGCCTTCAGAGGGCTCCAATTTGAGTCCAAAAACAATAGGATGGCCGACAAGCAGTCACCCAGTGGAGGCCCTCCAGAGCGCGCACACGGGCCACTGGCAGCACAGCCCGCTTCCTATGAGCGGGCCCTCCCTCCCTCTGGTTCTGTTCATCTGCTTCACAGCACGTCTTCCTCAACCACCATCTGTTTTTTTTAATCCACCTCAAACCCAGCAAAAGTAATTTCAATTACTTCCCATCCCATGGTCCAGAGTTCTGGAATAACAATTTGCTGATGCCCGACGTCGCTGTCTTAAGCCATCAGGCACCAAGGAATGCAGGGGGGCCCCATGGGGTGCCAAAGCCTGTGGAGGACATGAGCTGGTGGGGTGGGGGTAGGGGGTGGTGAACATCCAAGGTGGGCTCTAAGGGACCAGCTGGATCCGTGTGTGCCGGCAGGAGAGGGGCTGGATAAGGGCGAGGACTCAGCAGAGCTGGCGTCCCCGCCATCCAGACAGGATGTCCCTGTGGGTCCTCTCCTGGAGATCGGACACTTTTTACTGTAATCTGTGCTTTTGTCTTGGCTGTCTCTCCACATGAAGCCCCTTGATGGGGTTCAGGTCTCTTGCTCTGTTTAGGCTTTGAGAACTGCGTACAATTCACTTTACAAGCGGCTTTGCTGAAGACTCTGCCTAATGGTGGGATCCAGGAGGAGGCTCTGCCTTGTGGGTCTGGGTTCTCCTGGTGGGCAGCCCAGGGCTGCTCTCCACCCTGACCCCCCTTCTCATCCCCCAGGGATATCCCCATCTCTTACCCCAGGGCATCTCGCACGTTTGCCTAGAGCACAGGGCTGGCTTCTTCTATTTCTTTAAAGGAACTAAGGCCAATCCTGGCTGCAGAAGCCTTTCTTCAGCCGGGCCCCAAATTCCCCAGCCCTGTAGCTCACACCCATGCAGAATGAGGCCAGGCAGGGTGGAGCAGGGAGAGAGATAGCCCCACATCCTCAGAAGAAGATCATGTTGTTTCCACAATTGGTCAGATCCTAGTAGCACTGAGGAAAACAGCATCTTCCTTTTATTGGACTTACAGGCACTTCTGTGTTGGTCCACTTTTCACGGTACTTCATTGAGCCGTGGCGTTTGGGCTGCAGCTGCTGAATACTGGTTGGAAAACTTACGTCACCCAGAGACACTCCCACCCACTCACCCAGCCCCAGCCAGAGCCAAGGGGACACCCAAGGAATTGGTGAGGGCAGTGGGGAGCCCATTTGGGTGTTACACATGACAACATCCCCTTTAAAAAAAAAAAAAATGCTGTCAAGTCGATTTTGACTCATAGGGACCCCATAGAGTTTCCAAGGCTGTAAATCTCTACAGAAGCAGATTGCCACAACTTTCTCCCGCAGAGCTGCTGGTAGTTTTGAACCACTGACCTTTCGGTTAGCAGTTAATCACTTTAACCACTGCACCACCAGGGCTCCAAGGATCCCAGATCCTGGCCACTCACCCAGAGCTGAACTTGCTTAGAGAGACTCCCAGCCCCCCAAGTGGCTTCTCATTCGAGGATTCCATCAAGCAGGGGCAGATTATCCAAGAGGCAAGGTAAGCACAGTGCTTGCCTTGCTTACCAGATCATCTGTTGTGAAGTTTCACATTTTTTTCACCACATCAAAGACTCTGCTTCTAGGTATGGCTGCCATCTCTCTCCCAATCCCACAGCACCTTCCAACAGAATCAAAACTGCTTTTCAAATTTACAATCCCTGATAGGGGCAGATGACTCAGTAACAGGGTAAGCACGGGCTTACTTGTGCTTACTTCCTAATCTGTAGTGAACAATTTCACGTTTTTGACCACAGATTAGGAAGTAAACACAGGAAAGCCCATGTTTACCTTGCTTATTGAGTAATCCGCCCCTGTAAGGAAGAAGTGCAGGTCCTCCCTCTGAAACAGCCCGAGCCAGGGGCCACCACCGGCCCCTGCTGGTTTGACTTTATTTTCTTGGTTTCTGGAAGCAGCAGAGATGGCTTAGACCCAAGGAAGTGTTGGGAATGGTAGACCCAGGCCCTCTGGGCCTCCATGTGCTCATGTGGAAGGCAGAAGGGGGGACCTGTGGCCGTGTTCTTCCAGGGCTCCTGGGTCGATCAGTGAGAAAACACAAAGAAAAGACCCTGAAAAGTCAAAAGCCAGGCAAATGCTAACCTTCCGTCATTTTCAGTTTGAAATGCTGCCACAGTTCCTTGGAGAACAAACGCCCAGCAGTTCCTACAGCCGCCTTCCTCTGGTCCCTTGCTGTGTCTCATCGGCCTCCTGAAAACTGCCCCAGCCCACATCTCTGCCTTTGAGTCCCCAGCCTGACCCACCCCAGCTCTCACCGGGGCTCTCCCCTGTTCTTGTGTGTCTGTTACAGGCCCCAATACCTATGAAGATGCAGCCGCCTACATCCAAGCACAATTTGAAAGCAAAAATCGCTCACCCAACAAAGAAATTTATTGTCACATGACTTGTGCCACAGACACGAATAATATCCAGGTGGTATTCGACGCCGTCACCGACATCATCATTGCCAACAACCTCCGGGGCTGCGGCTTGTACTGACCTCTTGTCCCGTATAGCAACCTATTTGGTAATGATTCCAGCACTCAGAAAAGCTTGCACATGCGCGCGCACACACACACCACTAAAAAATCCAAGTTGGTAAATAAACTTTAAAAAGGCATAACAAAAACTTATATATATACAAATATATATAAATCTTTTTAGTTTGTGTTAGAAAGAGCTGCAGACAGAACTGACCACCATCCCATTGCTCATCAAGGTTTCCCTGGGGCCAGCACATGAGCATGCCCGTGCGTGAGTGTACACACATACGCACACACACAGGTGACGGGAGTCTTGATTGGGGAGTCCATCCTTTTAAGAGCAGCCATGTGATTTTACTCCCTAAGACTCAATTTCTGTGAGCAGAGGGTGCAGAGAAGGGCCTGGCGTTAGTCTAGCCTGTTTCTCTGCTTCCCACCCGCTGAGGCGGTGTGCTTTCGGTTCTGTCCTGCTCTTGTGTGAATTCTAGAACCCCTTTAAAAATGGCCAACACCCTGAACATCTCCCTAGCCTACGCCCCCAACAACAGTTCAAAGACACTTCTCCTTTGGGTGGTGGTGGTTGTTGATTTCAAGAATTTAGAAGAATCATTGCTCTGACCAATCATTGTCTCCTGAGTTTTCTTTATTCATGTTAACGAGGCAAGAATCAGACAAAAGGGAGACTTGGTCTGCTTCCCAGAGCAGCTGAGGGCAGGGGACATGTGAGTCATGGCTCCAATTGATCTGCAGAGTTGAAGCCAAACACCTCCAAGAGGGCATGCTGGGCAGAAGGGAAGAAAGCGGAGAAGGGGGCAGGTGTGGCCAAGGGGAGTCGGATTGGTAGACTGACCAGCGTCCTGTGGGGTAAAGCTTCCCAGCGATCCTGGAATGGGCTTCACTTGGGTTCTTGATCCCTCATGTGATGCTGCCCCATCTTGCCCCATCCCAACATAATGAAAAATGTCCTAGGGTTTTTTGGTTGGTTGGTTGGTTTTTAAAATCAAAGAAAATGGTCAGACTGGACCCCCTTATCTCTCTCTCTACAGACTGCTTCATGGACTCTTTGCTGTTGACGTTGATCTCCTGGTAGCATGACCTTTTGGCCTTTGTAAGACACACAGCCTTTCTGTATCAAGCCCCTGTCTAACCTACGACCCCAGAGTGACTGACGGCTGTGTATTTCCGTAGAATGCTGTAGAATCCGGTTTTAGTTGAGTCTTTACATTTAGAATTTGAAAGAAAAAAAAAAAAAGAACATTTCTCATGTGCTTTGTAGCTTTAAAAAAAAAAAAAAGGAAAAACCACCATTTCATCTATATTTCTTTTTTTTTTGAAATAAGTAAACGTACACATCTGCACACCACCACCACCACAGCCCCCAGCGCCCCTGGCAAGATGTGCCGGGCCTGTCCGCCGCCAGGCGCTCCTGCGCAGTGCGTGGGCTTCTGGAGACACGCGCTCAGGCCGTGCTTCCCAGAGCCACACAGACCCCTGCAGACCCCTGGTGGCTTCTCAGCCACCTGACACAGAGTGGAGGCTCCCACTCTCCCCAGCCCTAAGCCACACACTCACTCCAGGTTTGTATAGAAAAAGCACAGCTCTCACTGGCCAGTAGCTGCCAAAAAAGAATCCCTACCATATGTATAAATACAGCCCTATAGAAATCAATTTTCCTGCCAACCCCCTTTCTAAAGATTTCCTTTGTAATTTTTTTTTAGTTTTTTGTTGTTTTTAATTTTGTCCTGATGAGTACTACATATTACATACCAGATCGGCTCTCATAGTCTTTGGCAAACGAAGTTGTGGCTTCTTTTCCTTACATTTTCAATTCCCAATCTTTCAGGTGGACGCTCTCCTTTTGTGTGTATGCTCTCTCGCCAACTTTTCCTTTGTTTCAGTGACCTGTGTTCGCTTTCTCATGTGGGGATGTTTGTGCTGCAGATAAAAAGAACAAAAAAAAAAAAATTTTTAAATACCACAGGATGGAAAAAAAACACACAAAAAAAAATTAAAAAAAAAAAAAAAAGATGGAATGTAGTGTCTACATTAAAGCCACACTTTTCATGACCAGTCCTATGTCATTTCTACTGACTAGTATCCAAACCCCAAACCTCCTCACGGTTTCACTTTTAAGAGTTAATATTTGCTGAAAAAGACCAGTCACAGGCATTTCAAATAAAGAGGAAGCAAAAAAACAAAACACACAAAAAATTAAACAAAGGGGGAAAAAAAAAACTTGAAAAAAAAAGGAAAAAGAAAAAACAAACAAAAAAAAGCCCACGGGTCTTTCTAAGCCTTTCTATTCCCAATTGGTGAGGTTTCTGTGATATCTTACACACTGCCAGTCTACTTCTCTAATGGAAAATTCATGTGTAGCTCAATAAAGAGAATGTTTGTCTGTATTCTCAAGTCTCTCACCCTCTGGCTTCCAGACGACGGTTATCTGGCGGGGCATCACTTGAGCAGGAGAGGGAAGGAGGGATCTGACTCGACCACAGATACTGGGAGGCTAGTAGGCAGGTTGTAAGGGCTGAGTGAGGAATCCCCCACAGAATCCCTTCTCCAGGTCCCCACTCAGTGCTGTGAGGGGGCAGGAGACAAGCAGCTAGCTCTGAGCAGTCAGTGGGACAGTGGCCCAATGCCAAGATGAGAACAAGGAGGGCAGAGGAGTGGGCTACTTCCTGATCAGAGTGCCTTCTTCCTCCTGGCTCCCAGCTCTCCTCATCCTCAGCTGATTGTTTTTTAGGGTAGGGTAGGGAGGGTCTGATAGCCCAAAATCTACTTAATACAGGGTCCTTTTTCTTCTGTAACCAGTGGTCCCCTACAGTCAGAAAACGGGTGGTCCCAAGAATGAGGCCAAACAAACTGCCTGGGCCCTGTGCACCCAAGGGGTTACATCCCCTCATTCTGGACATCTTTAAAAGCCAAGGATAAACTCAGGGCCCATGTGGCCAAGAAGGTTTCCTTCTGCTTTGCCTCCCCTACTGCACCTGGAGGAAACACTGGTGGCGTAATGGCTAAGAGCTATGGCTGCTAACCGAAAGGTCAGCAGTTCAAATCCATCAGGCGCTCCTTGGAAACCCTACCGGGCAGTTCTACTCTGTCCTACCGGGTTGCTGAGTCGCAATCGACTCGACGCCAACAGGTTTGGTTTTTGGTTTTACAGCACCTGGATGCCAGGAAGCCCCCTGCGGACCGAAAACACAAGGGATAACTGAGATGGGCCAGCCTGGCTCACGGAGTTCCAATTTCTGTCTTTTCCAGGCTGTGGGTATCACGAGCTGTCCCCTGGATAGCCAGGTTTCTGCTGTAATAACTAGCCCTCAGTTGAGACTGGGACCTAAAGGGAACAGCAGGCCACAAAAATGCTTGCAATCATATCCATGTGCCCCTCATTAGCCAAGCAGCCAAGTGCTACCCCATGCCATCTTGAGACGAAAGATTCCTCAAGAGCTCAGTTAATTGGAAATCCTCTCCACACTCCCAACAAACGGGACATCCTTGTTCAGGCCTCTCCTTCACAAGTTCTCGAAGTTTTTTAATCCAGTGGGGGTAGGGACAGGTATTGTTACCTCAGAGACTATGGAATAATAAATGTTAGTTCTCTCCTGTCACAAACACCCATGCCAACCAATCCAGGCCCTCCCTGGACCTCTGTGCAACCCAGGCCATGTCTCTTCTCCAGTGCTTTCCCTACCACCCCACCCCCCACCCCCACTTGTTATCTGCAAGTGGAGGCACACAACTAACCACCAACTGATGGAAAGGTTTGCACTCCTGACCACAACTTGACTTCCTAACACTGGTCTTGGGGGACAAGCCAAGATCCAGATGGAGAGCTGAAGGACACTTTCTACACGTGGTGTCACTGATTTTCTCTAAAACAAGCCTTAGTCTAACAGGAGTTAGACTTTCCCCAACTTTCAAGTGAGTTTGCCAATAAAGCCAACAGGAGTATCTCTGTCCTATCTTTCTTAAAAGGGAGGTTAGGAGGAATTTTTTGGAAAGGATCCAGGGGAAATACCAATTAAATTAGAAGCAGGGGTGGGGGGGCAGAAACTATACATCACGTTTTTTCAAAGTTCCACGTGATTCTGATGTGCAGCCAGGTTCGAGACTATGCTAACCAAACAAAAAGAATGGGCAACGAGATGAGGTTTCAGATAACGGGGCCTTCTCAGCCAGGCCAGCCCTGGTTGTTATTGGACGAGCTCACCCGTCACATCATGGTTCCCTTGCCCACATTGTATCCTGCTTTCACAGAGCTCTGACTCTTTTCCTTTCATACCAGAGGATCAAGTCTGCTGGCGAAAGGTAAAGGCACACATTGTCTGCACAGCTCAAGTGGGAATCAGGTCCAAGTGGCTGCCTGAACACACAGGACCTATACCACCACAAGTAATACATCCACGTGGACCAGCACTCTGTGTGTTACTTGTACAAAAACCTCAAAATTTTAGGGGCTGAGGGGAGGAGACTGAGAACACAAGACGTCAACAAAACAGGGCCAATAAGAAAACGGAGTAACAGACTAGTTCCAAAGACCCCAGAGAGGGCAAGGGCACCATTCGCCAGATTGCCCACAACTCCTTATTTCCTGTTTACAAACTTGAACAGCCAGGCCTCAGCTCAGTTACAACAGGGGCTGAGAAGCTTCGGATCCCTGCAGATATGCAGGGTGGTGAAGGGAGTCTGGGGGAGGGGAACCCACTCCATGTAACAGGAAGCCAGCCTAGCTCCTGCTACTGCCCTTAGCATCTGTCCTGGACAGCTCCAGGAAGTGACAAAAGCCAAAAGAAAGCAAAACGCCCAGAATCCCCAACTATCCAGGTGCAAAGTCTAGGGATGAGTTTCATTTTAAGCTACTTAAGACATTTCTCCTGCTTTGGCCACAGTCATACTGCTGTATTTTGATGTCTCCAGACCCTCTAAAATTGACTCTGTACAATTTTTTCTACATATCTGGAACATACGAACATGTGGAATTTGTGTCATCCTTAATGTGTGCGACATGCAAATCAAAGAAAGTTGTAACAATTCAAAGAAAGTAAAATAACTTTTCTCTCCCTACTTACCTTGGAAAAATGAGATAAACAGGAAGGGAATAAAAATTCAGTTATGTCTTCTCCAAATAAATACTAGGAAAAATAAAACTTCCCAATTCAAAAGGATGGAAACAAACTTTCAGCCACAATGGTCCACGCAAAACCAAAATGAGAGTCAACACAGACACCTCTAAAAAGGAGCTGCCTTAGCTTCCAGCCACATACAACACACTAGAAGAGTTTGCTTTTTATTATTATTATTGTTTTACAATAAAAACAGAAACAAACAGCTATGTTCTTAGCAAAACAAAACAAATTAAAAAAAAAATAATCACAGAAATTTACTAACAGCATTTCAAGGTAAGGCTTTTGAAAGATTTATTGAAATAAATTATCTCTGCCTAAATATTTACTCATCACCCTTTTCTCAATTAAACATTCTAAAAACTGGCATTTATGGAAAATACATTTAACTTTGCCAATAATTTTAGATAATACTGGATTCTTCTCAAAAGGACTACCATAAAATTATGCTTTCAAACATTAAAAAAATTTAATTCAATGGGACATAAAACTGAACTGTGTAACTTATGATGGTGTGTTCCAAATCTTTAAAGTTAAATGTATGAAGAATCTGAAAGGTCTGGAAACTGGGTCTGCATCCAAGGCAGGTAGATTCAATGTCTTAACCTTTCTGTTTAATTAAACCAACAGGAACAAAGTTATGAAAATGAAGGGCTTGAAGGAAAAAAAGATACGGTATCTTTTATTTCTTCAATAAAGCCCTCCACAATTTACTCCCCCATCTTGCAAGGTCCACATCTTCTCCAAGGATCAAATCCACAGACTGAACTGCCTAATTTACTTGACCAAGGAATTAAAACCACAAATCAAAGCTTGCTGCCTAGTCCTTTCAGCACGGGCTTTCCCTGTGCCCAGAGGGGCCAGTGAGAGGAGATATACAAAGGGCCAACTCTGTGGATCCCGAGATGCGGGAGCACCAGAGTGAACAGAAATAAAGCCAGCTTTGATTTACTTCCTCAGAAAGTCAGTCCTGGACCTCTGCGACACAAAGAGGGCCCTTCCTCTACTGGACAGCACTAGACTTTCCCCTCCTCTGCGCCAGGCATCAACCAAGAGCGCTTTCTCAAGACGCCCTGCCTGCCCAGGGGCCCAGGAGCCTGCGGGTCTGGCCTCCATAACATCTTGAATGCCTGGCTGTAAGAATAGCAGTTTGACACCAGAGGTCACTGATGGGTGTAGATCAGGCTTAGGCTGAACATGTTCTCCAGACTGCTGCTGCATCTCCTCACCCACCAGACTTGAGGCTGGCAACACCAGCGGTTTTTGTGACTTATGCACAAAGCAGTAATCAAAGCTACCTGCTGCAGGTCTCTGGTTGCCCACGTCCTCTCAACCTCCCCCCATCCCCAAGAAGTCCAGTCAACACCAGAAGAGATCATGCCTAGAATTAAAATGTGCAGTGTTTCTAAGGGAGGAGAAATGTCACATAGAAAGTATTACAAAAAGGATTAACTTTGTCAGCTGTCCAAACACTATTAAGACCACATGCTTTATACAGCGGCAATGCAGTCAAGCCCACTTCTTCACACAGCGGGCAGAACTGGGGAGGCCTCTTCCTCTCGGGCACACGCTCAGGAGGCGGCTGAGGAAGGCAGGATGACGCTAGGAGGTCTGCTGCTTCTGAAGTCTCCGTTCGGCGGCAGCAGCCAACATCCTTCGACGGAGCGTCACAGGGTCAGAGGACGTGCCTTCCGAGGGGAGGTAGCTCTCTGAGGCTGAGTCGTGTTCAGAACTTTTGTTTAAGAAACGCCTACATAACACAAAGGAGTTGCATCAGAGATATGGGAAGTTCTGGAACACACAACAGTGTTTCTTTAATTATTTTGAATTTGTCCATTTTCCAGACACCTTCAAGAAGCTGTCATTCAGCACCATCTCATGGAAAAGACCATCTCTCCCCAGAGAGATGAGCAGAAGTTCTCTTTGCACCAGGGAGAGGCCCAATTACATGGCTGGTCCTCTGTCCATCCCTTCCCCATGGAAAACATGAAGGCCTCACAATCTCAAGGTCTGTGCTCAACATGGACCCACCAGAATAAATACGATACTGACCCTGTCTTCAAGAGTTTAAACGAAAACAAACAAAAACCCCTACACCTCTCCACAGGAACAGCACCCTCTCCTCTGCATCCAGCCATGGGGTAGAGAAGGTGACATGTGGCACGGAGACATGAAGACCATGTTCCCATTGCTGGGCGGAGCAGCAGAGTGGTCAAGAGGGAGGACTTGGGAGCCAGACCTCAGGCAAGTGCTAACCTCTCTAGGCCTCAGCATCCTCAGGCTACAAGTCTTTCCAACGGGTATAACAACAGTGCTTCCTCTTGTTCAGAGAATTAAATGAATATAAGGGCTTAGAACATGCTGGCACAGAAGTGTGGGTGCAGACGTCCACAGGTGAAGACGCTGGCTATCACTGACAGCACCAGCCCATTGACACCAGTTACGCGCAGTATTGCCAGATCCTGTGCTTTCTCAAGACAGGCTTGTGATCTGAATTTTTAAGTGATACGTAATGGTTCTGCAACGTCTGTTTAAAAAGTCACTATGTGGGCCCTACGTGACAAAGGCCTTCAGGCAGTGGTTTCTGACCTGTGATACATGCCCACTAGAGCTGCGGAGTCAACTTACTTCCGAGCCTGCTGCAGGAGGTCATCCTTGCGTTGGACTAGCATGCGCTGTCTCTCATCGGCAGACTTGGAGAAGCGGCTCCCCCGAGCCTCAAAGTCTTCTACCTCACTGGGCTCCACTTCTACCTCGTTGAAGTCCAATGCCTCCTCCAGCCGAGGACTGAGATCCAGGGGCACGCGCTCAGTCTGAACACAGGGAGGAAGCACGGAAGCAGCTGTGAGCACGGGCTGCCTTTGAAGATTGCTTGCCTGGCCAGAGCACCCCTGAACAATGCTTTCTGGACCCGTAGGGAGGAGGATGCCAGGCAAAGAGGCAGGGAAGAGGGAACTAAATTCATGTGTGTGATGGTAGACGTAGATTTTTTTAAGGGCAGGTACATTGTAGCTGGCTTGTGTACCACTAGGAACAGGACGTGACTCACACTAGATGCTCAATACTAATGCAGTAAGCAAATGATTACCAGCATGAAAAACATAAGCACCTCAAAACTGTACTCTCGGAAACTGGTAACAAAGTTAACTGCTTGTCTGCATTCTGGGGATCTTCTGTTCAAGTCTACTAATTGCTCAAAAGTTTGAATCACATGTCTCAGCACATGGACTGTACAAGTTTTATATCCCTACCTGACTCTAAAAACAGTCAAGTGGATAAAAAGTGTAATCTCTAAGGGTCTTTTTTTCTAAACAGATCATGTGGGTCGGTCCTTGTGTAACACGATATTAAAACGGGCCTCCTCCTCAGTTTTGGATGAAGCTTCAAAGGCACATCCTTAAGCTGGTGTCCGACCATCTACATCACTCATGTTACAAGACTGCAGAACCAGGCTGGCCAGTGTCAGCCCATCGCCCACCTCCAGGCAGTGACAGAGCTGAGGTGGAACAGGGGAGAGACAGGCCTATTTTTAAGAGCTCCAGGCGTGCCGTGCTTTTCCCTCACCCACCCTCACCACCTCTCCCTGCCTTCAGCCAGGTGAGAAAGGGGACTTCAGGAGAACCATATGGAGAGCCTGACTCACATTCCTTGGAGTTTGAGGCACTCAGGGACTAAGGACTGACACACACCTGAGAAATCTAGAAGACAGAAATTGGCTGAAGCAAATAAAGAGAGAAGAGAGGGTTGTACTTCCATTGCCTATAAGACAATGTTGTGTGTGTCCCCCAAGATCAGATGTCGATCCCTCAGGAAAGAACCAGCCTGAGGCTGGGCAATGGACTTGGCCCAAGGGGACCACATGGAAGGGTGTTACGACCCTCGTAGAGGCAGGGGTGGTCATAAGTAGCCAGTCCAAGTTCAAAGAAAGTATAGCCAAGGTCTCTGATGCTAGATGGGGCAGGGAGATCTCTAAGGTAACAACTATATATCTATCTATGCGTGCTGGGGTCATACCCCATCCTAACCCCTACTCCCCTGAACTTGACCTTAGAAGAGATTAAGGGGGTTAGAGAAACAGCTAGTGAATGGATGAAGAGATTGAAGAAAATAGAAGCCCGCCTGAGCCCTGCTCCACTGAAGGCTTCTAAGCCTGATAAACGCCTGAGCTGGGGCAGAGGAGAAACTCTGAATTAAACGGAGAGTAGAAGTGATGTGACTAAGGCTTTTATTAACTGACCCTGAAAACATAAAACTGAACCCCTTCTTCAGATGCCAGGCACCATTTTTCAAATGATGCACAATCCATTATGCATTTGAATACAAAACATTTAACTCAGTAACAGATTTGAAAGAGCCTAGCAGTTTTTATTGTTCTCTACTTGCAGGAAAAATATGAGGTGAAAGCAGCCCTCAAGTCACGTAGCAAGTAAGTCTCCGCTTCAAGAAGAGGCTAGGCCCATGCTAACAAAGGCAGTGCCACCCTCAGACCTGGGCCCTGCATCCGGGAAGCCCCACGTATCAGAAACACAAACGGGAATTTCAGAGAGGGCCACCAGCTAGATGCCTAGGACATGGGGCTAAGAGCATGGCGGTGTGTGCTTCTGCCCTGGGAGACCAGAGACAGAGGCGCTGCTTTTGGTTAAGGACAGCCACAAAAAATCACCCAAAGCAGATCTGCCTTCCCAAGATAACCACGCTCTCTCCTCTGCCTCCCTGCTCAGGGACACCTCATTTTTGAGTTGAAAATGTAAGGTGTAGGGGAGACTAACCTGATGGCCTCAGCTCCTGGAGAGCTTGTCCTTGTCAGTCCCCGTCTGGGTTTGGATGGGCCCAGTCAGCCCAGCATCCTGGGCCAAGGCCCAGATTTGTCCTGCCCTTCCTAATGTACCACTGAAGCTCAAGATGGCAGGCTGAACAGCCTGACTCCCTCCCTCTCCAGGACCTAAGAGTGATAGCCAGGGACTGGACTACAGGCCCCGGGGGGAAACACAGGCAGACCACGGGCACAGCTGGATGTATGAACTTTAACTTCCTCTGTGCTCTTGCCCTAAGCCTCACAATGAAAAGGGAGCAACTGAAGAAGACCATGCCAAGTACTATGCTCCTCCCCCACAATCCCTTAGTCTCTTCTGGTGTGCTGACTTTACCTGAGTAGAAGCTTCTCCCTCCTCCTGGTCACTGTTTGGCCTTTCCACAGGACTGTTCAATGCAGGTCTAATGCTATCTGACCGCTGAAAGAGAAACAGTGCCGTAAACAGTACAGAATCATTCAGAGATTAAATGACACAGATGAAATCCGAGAGCACAGAAGGAGGTATGGTCCCCAAAGCTACAGCATCAAAGAAATACAAGGCTCCAAAAATTAAAGAAAGGTACGGCAAAGGAGCCTAAGGCAGAAATAAGACTACCATGTTTGACTTACCAACTGGCTCCACACTGAGTTTCCCTTTCCATGATAGTAATCATGTAACAATATTGACAACGGCAGGTACCACTGACTGAACACTTACTTTGTGCCTGGCACCAAGGTAAGCCCTTACCGTGATTCTCTCATTTATCTTCTAAACATTCTATAAAATAGATACCGTTGTTCTCATTGTTAGCCAGTTCCAGATCTTGGCCAATGCTGCGGTGCTTTGGGTCCCTGCCCATAACCCCCCAGGTCTTACCGCCTCAGTGCTTACTGGCCAGTTCCCATATTTCATTACCTGAGGACTTTTGTCTGCCTGCATGAGCTGGTTCTGCCACCCCAGGAATAGCCCTCAACCAATGACTGATGGGAATTGGTGTATAAACACACAGCCCAGGCCACGGCCCCTCAGAAGGGATAAAGTGTCCTGCCATCGCTCCCACTCTAGCTCCCAGTGAAGCTTCAGTCACCCCGTGGACTCTGCTGGGTAACAAACCCTTTACTGACCGTCTTCCCTTCTCTGTCTCATATCCACGCCCCAGCCAGTGTTTTCTGGGATCACCTTCCAAATAAACTATTTACATTTGAATTCTTGTCTCAGGTCTGCTTCTGGGGAATTCAACTGGACTGCCAGGTAACATAGCTGAGAATTGGTGACTCACATCTAAAGCCCCAACCCACTCAAGTCTGAAGCCTATGCTCTTTCCCTCTTCAGAAGGTCTCAAGTTTTAAGATTTTATCAATAGATTTCCAAATATTTTCCTTTCCTGAAGTTGAATATCTTTTTGATAAATTATTTCCTGGGGGTTTTTTTTTTTGTGTGTGTGTGTGTGTCCGTGTGTGTGTGTGTGTGTGTGTGCGTGTATTTATGTATATATTCCTTGGTCCTGCCAGAAAACCTTGTCTTTAATATGTTAACACTTCTTCTACCCCAAAGATGTTAGGTGACAGACAGCTGTGAATTGTACCTAATAGAAAACAATACCAACGTGCCAAGTCTACTAGGGACACAGGGCATTACACATGGGTCAGCAAACGACAGGCCAAATCCAGTCTGTTACCTGTTTTGGTAAATAAAGTTCTTCCTGAAGCCCAGTCATGCTCATTCACTTACATGCCATCCGTGACTCCTTGAGTGTTCTAACAGCAGAGGTGAGAAAGTGAACAGAGACCATGTGGTCTAAAAAGTCGAAAAGACTTACTATCTGCCTTTTATAGAAAGAGGAAGTGATGCTGTGACCTCCCGGACTGGCAAGGGCAGGCTGGTTTAAGGTGGTTTTTAATTATCTGCACAAAATATTACCCAAATATATTTGTCCTTGTTTTAATCTGAGTATCCTTGGTGGGTCTGGGGAAAGTTATGGAGCTTGCAGAAAACCTTTCATCAAATCATAACTGATATTCAGTTGGTAAGCAATTTGAACAGCAAATCTAGACTGATTAAATCGTTGTGAAGACAGAATCCATTTGTCATGCTTAAAAAACCCAGTTTACCTGTGTGGGAAAAGGTACTTGAATTCGTCCTTCTAAAATGTTGTCTGTTGTTATTTCAACTGAGCGTGTCAGCTGGAGGTCCTGCAGCACCAGGTGGTATGGAACCTGGGGAAACATTTCTTGAATCTGATGAGCCTAGAGAAATACAAACACAGAGGCTGGAAAAACATACACTCTCGGCAGTTACTTTATTGAGACCATGGTGTACGGCAGGAACGGGGCGCTCAACATGACTTCCTGCCTCAAAAACGCAGATAAGGGAGGAGCCTGGGGGCCACAAGCTGCTAACCTAAAGGTTGGCAGCAGTTTGAACCCACTCAGCGGCGCTGTGGAAGAATGGCTTGGTGAACTGCTTCTGTAAAGATTACAGCCAAGAAACGCCTATGGAGCAGTTGTACTCTGTAACACTTATGGGGTGATCATGAGTTAGGGGCCGACTCAACTGCAACCAACAACAAGAAGTCTGACTCAAGATGTGCTGTAAGTGTAAAATATACACCAGATATGATGAGTCGGTACCAAAAAACACAGGTAAGGGGACCACCACACACCATCAAACTGCAGTCCCTTTAGGGTTTTTTCAGGATACTGAACAGATAACTGGAGACAGCATCAGTTTCAAAATAAAAACAGCACAGAAATCCAGCTGGATCCCAAGACAGACTCAACTATAAAATTCTAGTTTTAAAAAGTATTCATTTTTAAGCTCAATATACCTCAGGTATAAAAATGTGTTCTTCTTAGAAGACAGAATTCCTAAAAGGAACAAACTTCTGACACACACAACATGGATGAAAGGCAAATGCAGTATGCTAAGGGAAGAAGCCCGACTCAAAAGGCTGCGTTTATGGTTCCATTTCTATGACACAAGCAATTTTATAGGGATAACAAGCAAAATTAATGACAGAAAACTGATAAGGGTTGCTAAGCGCTGCGGGTGGGGACTGACTACAAAGGGCACAGGGAAGGCTGGGGGAGGGGAGTGGAACGGTTTCATCCTTACTATGGTGGTGGTTACACACTACATGAGCTCACCGAACTTAAAGCTGGATACTACAGAGGAATAGTTTACTACATGTGAATTATACTTCAATTTGAAAAAACAAAAAAGATTACAAAAAATGCAAATTCCTAATACTACCCTGGAGCTAGCGTTTTCAAACTCTACTCTAGAACTGTCTCAGAGTCCACGCAGGGGCTGGAGGGCGGGTGCGTGTGTAGGGGAACTGGCACAGGTCTCAGCACGCCACTGTCTCGCCTTCATCTAAGCACTTCCAGATGTTTTGTTGTGTTTTGGGTTTCTTTTTGGTATTTATTTTGTGTATTTATACGCATATTTATTTACGAATGCTTACGTGCAAGGTTTTATTCGTGGAAAAGTCCCAATGATTAAAACTTTAATAGAGGGGGAAAAAAATAATTCCTTTAGGACACCATAAAGTCTACTATCAGGATATTAAAGCCTAAAAGATGTATCATAATAAACTGTAGAAAGAGGGAGAATGTGTCTCAATGTCAGGACCTTGAAAGAAAAGACCAGAGGCCAGCTTGTGCAAAGCTGTGCTCAGAGTCATCACTGGGGATGGGCAAGACACACAGTGCAAGTACCCAGGACCCCCCATTCCTGTGACCCCCTTAATGCTGACATGAGTATGAGTAGACTGTTTTCTCCCCAGCCCAAATCAAAGCTAACAGGGGAAGAGTCCATAAAAACTCTATAATTTCATAAAATTCCTCTCTGTTCTTAAATAGCTTCCTCATTTCCCCAATAAAAAAAACGCCTGAGATAAATTTTACTAGACCGTAACTTTTCTTCCAGAAAAACCAGTGAAGTTAAATATCGGATCTTAAAAAAAATACATGGTTCCAGTAAATTAGTTGTGCTAACAACAGTCTACTGCAAACCACCATGGTCTAGAGGAAAAATGACCAGGGCCTGCCTAAGAATTCTTAACACACCGATTCCAGGAATGTCATTCTTATTCCTACAAGGGCAACATCCCCACCTGATTTTTCACACGAGGCGGGTAGGGTGATGCACCTGCAGAGTGTCAACAGCTGCCTGGCCCCACAGTCGGCCTCAGAAGCTGCCACGCTCCTAGAACCCCTGAGCCCACCATCTGGGATGGCACTCGTCCTCTCTGCGGTCGACCTGGCCGGTACTTCAGTGAGAAAGCAGGAGCCAGCAGGAAGCCATGCCTGCTTTTCAGACCAAATCTCAAACCGACCCGCCCGCAGCTGCATCCATCCCTCCTCCTAAAGGTGAAGCCTTCTCTCTGGCTCAGGCTTCTCACCCCACCTCCCATGCCTCCGGGACTTGGCTCTTTCAGTTAACACTTCTGTTTCTTCTACGTCATTAATCTCCCCTCTCTAGTGATCACTCCCAGTCACATACCAAACGTGCTTTAGAATCTATCTCTAAAAAAGACTTGTGGAAAAAGAATATGTGCACGTGCTTACACTGCATTGAAGCATTCTAGAAGAAACACGACACAGAAGAAAGTAACCAAAGTTGTTATGGTGGGGAGGCTGGGTGATGGGGGAAGGAGTGAGAGCATGTCTTCACTGTATACCTCTGATGTTTGAAACACCTAAATAGCCTGTTCAAAAACTTTACAAAACAGAATGTAACAAAAAGTTCCTTTGATACTACATACTCTCAAGCTCCCCCTCCCCTTCTTTGCTCCCTTTTATAACACACTTCCAGAAATTGTCTATTTCTTCAGCTCCCATTTCAACCCACCACAATCTAGTATTCAGCCCCTCAGGCCACGGACACTGCTTATTCTGGAGCAGATGAGCCCCTCCACTCTGCCAAACACAGCACACACTTCTCTGACCTGCTCTTACAAGAACTTCCACGGGCTTGACTTCTCCCTCTTAGAAATACACTCTTCCACCTTCTCGCTGTTTTCCTTCTCAATGGGCAGTCACGGCTCCTCCCTCTCTATCAGACCTCTGAAACGCTAGAGGATCAGTCCTGAGCCCTCTTCTCTTTGCAACCTACATTCTCTCCCTAGATGAGATGCTTTAAATACCCCTACAGACTCAAAGCTCCCAAATGTCTACCTCCAGCTTAATCTCTTCATGAAGGTCAGGACTCAAGACACTCAGAAGTGCTGATGTGACCTCTCTACCTGGATGTCTCATCAACACCCCATGCTTACCCAGCCAAACAGAACTGATGAGTCCCTGACCCTAACCCTGTCCCTGTCCTAGCCTTGACCATCTCAGTACATGGCACCACCCAGCTGCTTAAGCCAGAAAACGGTGCATCAGATTTTATCCTTCACTTCTTGTCATCCACATCCAAATTAAAGCATCATCACATCCTGTCAGTTCATCTTACAAAAGTGTCTTAAATCTGCCCACTTCTTTTCACCAACACCCTTGTCCAAGCCACCAACTTCTTTTGCCTGAACTGCAACAGCCTCCTAACTGGTCTCACTGCTTCCATTTTCACTCCTCCATATATTCATTTGGCATCCCTGCGTGGTGCAAACGGTTAATGTGATCAGTTTGTGAAAGTCTGGAAAGTTGAAGTCCACACAGAGGCACCTCGGAAGAAAGACCTGGCACTCTACTTCCAAAAAATCAGTCATTGAAAATGCTATGGAGCAGAGTTCTACTCTGACACACATGAAGTTGCCACGAGTCAGAACTGACTCAATGGCAGCAACTGGTTACAATTCATTCTCCTCCTAGAAGCCAAGTCATTCTCCATTAAATGTCCTGTCAGTCCCCTAGAAACAAACAAACAAACAACAAAAGCCTCTAATGGCCTTCTAATACTTTCAGTATAAAATCTAACCTTGGCCGTGGCCTACGAGTCCTGCACGATGTGGCTCTGCAATCAGCTTGTGTTACAATCTCAGTTCCCAATTCACTGGGCTCTAACTACAACCATCTCTGCTCCCAGTGCTTTCCCACCTCGTGGCCTTTGCACCAACTATTCCCCTGCCTGGTGGCTCTCCCCGATCTGCTTCCTTCCTGTTACAGTTTAAGTATCACCATCTCAGAAAGAACTTCCCTGAAGGCCTTCCCTCCCCACCCATGCTCTGCCACATCGCCCGCCCTACTGCCAGCAGAGCACTCTTCACCATCTGCAGTGATCTTACTTGCCTGTGTGTCTCATCTGTCTCCCCATCTAGAAGCCAGGCTTCTTGAGAGCAGTACTCATGCCTATCTTATGTTCGCTGCAGCTGCTATTCCAAGCACACCATCAGCCACAGGAACAGGCTTTCAGGACATTTTTGTTGAATATAAGAATTAAGATTAAACCCCGAGAGTATGGCCCCTGGACACCCTTTTAGCTCAGGGGTGAAGTCACTCCCGAGGTTCACCGTTCAGCCAGGGATTAGACAGCCCAATAAAACAAAACAGGACTAGCGAGGCACACTAGTCCAGGGACAAGGACTAGAAGGCAGGAGGGGGCATGAAAGCTGGTGATAGGGAACCCAAGGTTGAGAAGGGACAGTGTTGACATGTCGTGGGCTTGTTAACCATAGGGTAATATGTGTACTAACTGTTTAATGAGAAACTATTTGTTCTGTAAGGTACCAAAAAAAAAAAAAAAAAAAAAAAGAATTATCTATGTGAAATCAAACTGACAACAGCAACTCAAAAGGTTTGACGGGAAGCCTAGGGGGCAGTGAGATGAAGATAATGGTGATGGAATAATTTGGAAATGGATAGTGAGAATAGCAGCACAACTGGAAGAATGTAATCAATGTCACTGAATTGTACATGTAGAAATTTTTGAAATGATGTAACTTTGGCTATGTATGTTTTCACCAAAAGAAAACGTCCTCCAAGGTCTAGAAGGGAGAGTGTTGGCATGTCGTGGGGTTGTTAACCAATGTCATAAAACAATATGTGTACTGACTGTTTAATGAGAAACTATTTGTTCTGCAAACCTATATCCAGAGTACAATTTTAAAAAAATAAAAAAGAATTAAGATTAATGAATGAATAAACAAATGAATCAATCACTTTCTGAAATACTAGCTAGGCTTACCCAGGTCAGCCAGACACCCTGCGCCAAGCAGGACTAAAGCAGTTTGCATTTTAAGACTCTTGTGTTATTTTACTACAGTGAGCACCAGATTTAAACAATGGTGAAACATGTTTCTCCAACAATGTAAAATAAACACACAGACCACAAGACAAGGTTCTGGAAAAATACAAAGAGTCTTGAAGTATTTAAACAACACGCTTGAGCAAACAGCATGCCTCAATATCTCAAAGTACATGAGTCTTTGTCTGTTTATTTATTTATTTATTTTGGAGGGCAGGGCCAGGATTTTAAAAAAAACACATTTGGTAGGTCTCACAGAGTTTTTAATAAAAGAAGCATCATTCGCTTGAGTCAATAACACCCCCAAACTATTTTGGCTAGAATCGAGGAGAGTGCCAAGGTATGCCTAGATCACAAGAGAGTGAACCTACCAGTGCTCAGAAAAGCCCAGAGTCATCTGCCACACAAGTGAAAGGAAATTTGGCTTCAAACTAGTTTCAAATTTAAAATCAGAGGACTTTAAGTGATCTCGCTGAATAAATAAAATGCCCCTGAAAAGCCTGCCTGAAAAGCCCCGTGAAGTCACATATACAGCACATATTTCCAGCCTTTCTTCTCCTCCCAGCTACTAATCATCTTCTTTATGACAGCAGTGAGCGGCACTTACCATCGCATTCAGCTGTGAGTTGCTTGCCTGAGTAATGCCAAGAATGTTGGTGGTGTGCATCACTTCGACAGAAAAACTTGGCAGCCAACTCGCAATCCGGGACCCTAAAACAAATGAGAACCAGGCCCAAGTTTTAGAGAGCTGACTTTTTCCCTGTGTTACCTCTCCAGAGCAGGCCCCTCAACAGTAACAGCTAATAGACCCTGGGAGCTTACTTTATGCAGGCCTTGTGCCAAGTGTTTCATACAGATCAGCTCATTTAATGGTCACTAAAACCCCACACGGTATCTCCTAAAAGTATCCCCATTTTCTCTTCTCAGAGATTGAGCTCTAGTCAAAGCACTCAGAGGTAATGAAGTTACCCAAAGTCAGACGGTAGTAAGTAAGGTGGTTAGTATTTGAAGCCAAGGAGGCAGCTCCAGAAAACATCATCACCAGCTTTCCTGCCTCCCAGTGACCCTCGACCCACACAATACCTCCTCCCCCAAATCTACTCTCTAGGTGTAGAATATAAGGAAGGTTTCCATGGCTCTAAAGCTGCTACAACAGGCTTCTGATGAATTTTTGCTCCTCTCTTTCACACTATACACAACTTACTACTCATTTGGAGAGACACCATTTTCAAAATTACTTTCATGAAGTATTTTCTCCTTAATAACCTGATTTCATGACCTTGGTTTTCTGATTCGAAATTTTTTTCAGAGTTCTGTAACACATGCTTGTGGCCTACTGCCACCAAGAAGTCTGTTGCTTGGCTATAGAGGCATTTCCCTAAGAAAAGGGGGGCCCAAGATACAACACCAAGTACTGGCTGTAAAACTTATTTTATGTACTTACTAGGGAGAACTAATAAAGCTTTTCACTAAGTTTTTAGGAAGAATAAGTCATAAAGTAATGGACTGCATGGCCAGGACCCATCTCCGAGATCTGCTAGTCTATCTCAGAAGTCTTACCTGGTAGATGTCTTATTTAATAGTCACTAACCCAGCCCCCTGCAAACCCCACCAGCACCCCTGGCCTAGCCAGTGGGCAGCCCCTCCGATACCCTTTCAGAGATCTGGTCCTTCCTTTCAGGGATTTCACCAGCATGCCACCGCTTCCACCATGCACCACCCTTCAACACTCAGATCAGAGATCTGAATAACACGCCGTCTAACAAAACGCCAGGGATGCCCGTTAGAGAGTAGTAACCAAAACAGGAACTCCCAGAACTGAGTGGTGGTGGGACTGACAAACATCAACAACAGCTCAATGTGGTGTGAACCAAGGAAGGAGGATCGATCAGCCACTTATGCGGGTGCCTGACCTTAGAACTTTAAGTGTGGTTTTTATTACAACTCTTTTCAACACTGCTGGGAGACAAAACAGTCACATTTTATGGACAAAGAAATAGGGTTGCAGCTAAACTCTGCTTCTGGCGTTCCCTGGAAAAGTGACTCAGTGACCTTCATTATGTGCTTAAGTACTCCATCAATGCCATGTGTTATTAGCAAAGGTTACCTATTAACCTGATTAAGTGCTCTTTGAAGGCATGGTTGATTCAGTTTTACTACCTCCACCCTGGCCCCCAGCCTCATCCATATTCACATAGAATCTAGCAAAATGCCTGACATGGAGCAGCAGCTCCTCAGTACTGCCTATACTTGCCAAACATTTTCAATTAAAACTGAGATATACCGTTAGACTGGCCTCTACAGGGTAACGAATAATTAAAACAGCATCCCCTTGGGGGTAACACTCCTTCGGGTATAACTTTAGAGGTTGAAACCAACTAACCATCAAAGTGGAAGAAGTGATTGTGTTGGTTTAAGCGAGGTCGACCTTCAGCGGCTGCCACGGGAACCAGGTTCTCATCCAAGTTCTCTCCTTGATGGTCTTCCCTGACACGACTGTTGTCAGCAATATTAAGAGACATTCTGCATGTTGGGCAGGAGGTATCTTGTTCCAGCCAGGAACGAAGACAGGAGCTGGCAAAAAAAAGTCCAAAATAAGCTATATGAACATGCTTGCCAAAGATTAGACAGGCCCATAAAACAAACACTACACGTAGCTCAACCACATATATGAGACTAAATGGGCACACCAGCCCAGGGGCAAAGATGAGAAGGCAGGAAAGCTGGACGAATGGAAATGGGGAACCCGAGGTCGAGAAGGGGAGCGTTCACACATCGTGGGGTTGGCAACCAATGTCACAAAATAGTATGTGTATTAGTTGTTTAATGAAAAACTAATTTGCTCTGTAACCCTCTATCTAACACAGAATAAAAATTTTTTTGGAAAAAAAAAGATATATGAACATGCTTAATTTCCTTAGCATATTTCATCAGAATTCATCAGAAGTATGCAGAATGTATCAAATGTGTTCCAATTTCCTATTTACCATCAGTGAGATTTAAATGTTGAGAAAAAACAATGAACATTCATTTGTTGACATTACCGCTTTGTCCTACTTCACTCTAATACACTCCTAATGTGTTCTGCTGTGAACACTAATTCATACATGGCCATCTACCAAGGTCCTAGTCATGACCCCTTTTCAGTAAGACTTCACTGCATAGCTCACCATCTTTCTTTCCAACCCTGTGTGGCTACTTCAAAATCCACATGGATGAAATCATCTGCCCTGGTATCTCATGTCCTTGAATCCTCTACTCCAATGATCTTTTCTTTCACTCTATTTTAGTACCTACTGACACAGTCAGAACCTCGGCCTTGTCTTCAATATCCTGACTCTTAACTAAAGCTCCTCTCCTCCCAGCTCATTTCTCTGGGACCCACACTCGGAAGACCTCCCACCCACTGATAACACCACTTGTTCATCAGGCATCAGCCCATCAGGTCCTCACTTCCTTCCTCGCCTACCTTCCCTCACAAACCCCACCTCAACTTCTTCAACCCTCCTCTATCTGTACTCTGCTTTCCCAGTGAGGTGGAAAGTTTCTTTTGCCCTCTTCTTTTAGGAGACCGTGATGCCCTAATTATGGTAGACACTTGATAAACACTTGTGGTGTCAGTTACAGGAAAAGGTACTAGACAGAATAAGGAGTAGAAAACGTGACATCTGGTCCCAACTCCACCACTAACTAGCCGTGTAACCGCAGGCAAATCCTTCAACCTCTCTGGACTAATCCTCTTAACTAAAAAATGAGAAAACTAATGAAGTGATTTCTAAGGCCTCTCACTCAATGCTAATTATGTTATTTTTCTTCTAAGATCTCAAGGAGGCACTGAATAAAAATGCCCACCTGTGCTGTGGCTGTCTTTCATGTTTCTTAGTATCTGGGAGCACATGCACATAGGAAGTTACCTAGGAGAACCTCACCATCATGTGATGACCCTCCAAGTCACTGGTAACCTCACTTTGCCAGAGGCCAAGAAGTAGTAGGCCGCTTCTTACTACCTCTGTGCCTTAAGAGTGGGTGACAGCAATGTTCCAAAACAATGGAATCTGTATCTGTGTATATACAAGTCTATCACATTCTAATAAAGTACCTATAATTCCTGTGATAATTTAAATATTAGCCGAATAAATTATTCTATTTTTTAAAAGTCCACTTTCCCTTAATGAACATACCACTGGTAAAATTCGCCTTGTGGGGGACTATGCAACTATAAGACCCTTGCCCTCCAATACTGCTACACTGTACCATGCTTTTCATAAGCAATTCTACTTTTATTTCAAAGACCACACAAACTTCCCATATTAAAGAGAATAGTCTAAAAACCCCTGGGTGAGTACAACTAGTTAGACATAGTTGCCTCAAAAAAAAAAAAAGCTAAGATTTCCACAGTTGAAAGAAACCAAACTTCAGAGAAAACAGGTATTTTTCTACATAACTGTAATATTCTATTGATGAAGTATTTCCTCCTCCTTCTAAGTATAACATTCAATGTAAATGAATATTCATTGGGCTCTAAAACCTTGCAGACACGTTTTCTATTACAACCAATTATCTCGCTATACTCACCGCCGTTGAGTCAATTCCGACTCATAGCAACCCTATAGGACAGAGTAGAACTGCCCCATATGGTTTCCAAGAAGCGCCTGGGGATTTGAACCGCCAAACTTTTGGTTAGTAGCCGTAGCTCTTAACTACTATACCACCAGAGTTTCTAACTACAGTCTGCTGGAATCTAGACATTTAGCTTTATCACAAACTAAAATGAATTTGCCCTCAGATGATCATCACACGAACCTGCTCCCACTCTATTAACCAAAGCTACAAAGTAAAGTAAACCAAGAGGATGTCCTAACAATGGTTTGTTTTCTCATTCAACCCAAGGGAGACAGGGTTTTAAAATTAAATCCTAAAATTAATCCAATCACATGAATGACAGCATTTCTCCTGGGCTAAAATATACTCTGAGTTCTTCTTCCCACTAGCCTCTCCAAGCTCTTTTAGGAATATCTGAAAGGTTTTTGAGAAATATGCATGAATTCCTTAGTCTTCCCAACCTCAGCAAACAGCACCATCGCCCCACTCAGCTACACAAACCAGAAATCTAAGAGACTTCCTGACACCTCCTATATTCTCACTTCCCCACATCCAATCTAGCACTACATCCTTCCTAATCTCTCTCAAATCTACCTACTTCTCCCCAACAACATTGCCACCACTGTAGCCTGAGCTACTTTGAGTGCATACCTGAACCACTGTAGAAGTTATTAACCAGTTCCCCTGCAACCAGAGTAATCTTTTTAGGCTGCAAACTGCACTGCACCCCTCGTCCCCCACCCACACCACCTATTCAGTGGCTTCTCACCC
Source organism: Dugong dugon (assembly GCA_030035585.1). Classification (NCBI taxonomy): domain Eukaryota; kingdom Metazoa; phylum Chordata; class Mammalia; order Sirenia; family Dugongidae; genus Dugong; species Dugong dugon. The sequence goes on along the minus strand of CM057478.1, from coordinate 62,289,097 downwards.
CTCCCAATGGCCTCCAAGCTCCTGCAGGGTTGACCTTGCTTCTCCTGCCTCAGCTAATACCACTCCCTCTTACACTCTGAGTTACAGTCACACAGGTTCTCATTAGTTCCTTCAACACACCACATTCCCTCCTACTAAGGAGCCTTTGTACAAGATGTCCCTACTGTCTCAAACACTCTTCCATCTGACCCCTCCTTCCACGAACTTCAATTAACTCCTACTCCTCTTAAGTCACTTCTTCCAGGTTTGAATCAGGTTCCTTTGTTACAAGCTCTCAAGAACCACGTTCCTTTTCTTTAGAGCACTTATCTCAACCTGTACATATACATGCATGATGTGATTGCTTAATTCATGTTCGTATCCTCTATTCAAATGTAAGCTCTCTGAAGGCAAAGACCACATCTGCCGTTTTCGTTTTATCCTCAGGACCAACATAGCACCCGGCACGTAATAATCTGCCAAAATATCTGTTGAATAACTGATACTGTAGCTCCAAAGCCCTTCTAATATTAAAAAGGAGAAGAAAACCTATTTGGAAATATGAAATAAGGAGTGGAAGATTAAAGATGTAAAGATAAAAACTTTCTCAATATACAAAATTTACCACAGACACAGAAGGCCAAAAGATACCTCCAGGACTGTCAACATCAAAAACATCAAAATCTATTAACAGAGTAGTTTAAACAGACAGAGACCCTGTGAGATCTCTGAGAAGAAACGATGATAGGCAGTGAGGACTGAAACAGACATAAATAAGGACTCTCTGGAGAGGATTGAACCTGGACCACACACAGATCTATTCCAATCTTGAAGGACTACATAAACTTTTATTTTGTAATCCTTGCAAGCACCAGTCAGTTCTTCTGGACTGTTTAGTGGTCCTGGTCCAGTCCTGATCTCAGCCCACTTCTCTAGTATATGTTGTTAGGCTGCTTTTGGGCAAGTGCAAGATGCAAAAATACGCATTTCCTCTCCCCAGTGAGGTAATAAGCTGTTGAAAGCAAGGATCCGCTATCCTTTTTCTTTTAAATCTTACAGGATTATTTGCTGTCCCTCAGAGCTTAAGCGGAGAAGGAATATGAAGATAGCTAACACATCCAGAAATTAAGATGGTAAACTGTGAACAGGGAACCAAACCAGCTGCCATTGAGTTGACGCCGATTCATGGTAACCCCGTGTGTGTCAGCGTAGAACTGTGCTCCACAAGGTTTTCAATGGCTGATTTTTCTCAGAAATAGATCACCAGGACTTTCTTCCAAGGCACCGCTGGGTGGACTTGAACCTCTAACCTTTCACTCAGCAACGGAGCACATTAACAGTTTGCACCACCCAGGGACTCCAAACAGGGAACAGTCTGGCAGCACAGGGAAGAGACTGAGGGATGGAGGACACCCAAGTGCCTCCCAAGGCCTAGTTAAGGGAATAGCTCTACATCCTCTGCTAGGATTAGTCAAGCCTGGGTACAAAAAGCACCCACATGCCCTGGACAGAACACCAGTCTCATGTGGCCCTTCATGGAGCTCCTACTTATGGAAAAGATGTCCACAGGGCAGTTTCCTTGCGGCCTGCATGGAGTCCCAGCAGATTGCACAGTCGTCGTTATTGACAGCCAGCTCCTCTGGAGTTGCAACTGCAAACCTGTAAACAACAAACCATAGAGCCCAGCAGGAATCTGTCAATTCCACACACATATACCACGCATCACTTTACAGACTTCATCTTTATACAGCACAGTAACAGAGAAATTATATTCAGTGATAAACTTCCAACAATCAGAAGCATTACCCCTGCTTTCTTTTTACATAGCCAGCTAAAGGTTGAGAAATTTGTATGTAACTTTATCTTACTAACGACTCCTGTTAGTGATGACTCAAGGGAACATTCGTGGGCAAAGCAGAGGAATAAACCCCCCAGAGATCCAAACTGTTCCCCGGGACACGAACAGGATACATACTAATCTTGCACTTCAGGCTTGGTTTAGCCTCAGGTTGGCAAGTGAGTGCGTTCTTCAATGAGGTTAAGTGTGTGTGTGTGTGTGTGTGTGTGTGCGCGTGCACACATGTATAAGGAAATGAGTCCCACCGTCACAAAGTAAAGAGGACAGAAGCCCAAGGATGCATCCATTTAACAGAGATGATGATAAAAATAATGACATAATAATAAGAGCTAATATTTACTGAGGGCCTTTACATGCCCAGATCATTCTAAGCATTGTACATGCATTATCTGTTTGAACACCAACGTTCCAGGAAGAAGGTTTTATTAATATCCTTATTTCAGAGATGAAGTAACTGAGGCACAGAGAGTTAAGTAAATTGTCCCAAGTCACACAGCAACTAAACAGGAATTCACACCCAGGCAGTCTGACTCCAGAGCCTATAATCTTAACCACCCTACTAACAGTTCATGAGAGCAAGTTCTGACATGATCTGGGATTTGTTACTATTAAAAAGCTAAAATGAGCAAACTTGGGAACAGCTGGCCTGTGCTTACTTACCTGGCTTCCATGTTTCCAACCACACGCAAATAGTTCTTGTGCCGACGGATTCGACGCTGTACCTCGTGAAACAGATAGCGCAGCTGCATAAAGATCACCAGGCTGGCCATGGATAACCAGATGTTGCCAAATAACTTTAAAAAAGGGAAAAAGAATAAAACATACAATAGAAGTGAACATGAACTGGCTAGCGCAAAGGGTGCAGTGTGTAAAAAGTTCCTAATTACTGGTGAACATGAAGTGGAATAGTTTTTCAGAAAGCAAATGCAAATATTTATCTCATTATCCTAAACAATGTACATCATCTTTGGCCTAGTCATTCCATCACCAGCAATTCCTGAGGAAATAATCAGAAATTAAAAAGCTTTATGTACAAACTGTGTGGCATTCTGGAAAAGGCAAAACTATAGGAAGAGTACAAAGATCAGTGGTGCACATGACATTCTGTGTTTGTCAAAGCCCACAGGACGGTACAACACAAACAATGAACCCTAACGTAAGCTATGGACTTCAGTTAATAATAATGTGTGAATATTGATTCATCAGTTATAACAAATTTTCCACATAAAGGCAAGATATTAATAGGAGAAACTGTGCAAGGGGAAGAGGGGGCATATAACTCTCCATACTTCCTGCACAATTTTTCTATATACCTAAAACAACTCTAAAAAATAAAGTCTACTGGAAAAGAAAAAAAAGCTTTATGCAAAAAGATACCCATCCAGGCAGCTATAAAAAAGAAAATTTGGAAATGAACAAAATATCTAGTGGGAGAATATGTAACTCATATAATATTACATCATCTTTAATTATATTTAATATATACAGTTATGTATTATTATACTTTACATACTATCATAAGTTTGAAGGTTAATTACATGAGAAAATGATATTTAATAGTTAAAAGGAGGACAAAACTACCTTAAGAAAACTGGCCTGTGATTAAAAAAATTTATGTAAAGATGTGAAATAGCAAACAATGGAATACAATCTACATATCCCATTATGGGCACTGGTTAATTAGTTATGAGGAAATTTTTATCCTAAAGGCATTAAAATGGTTTGAAGAATTGTAGCTAACATGTGAAAATGTTCATAATACATTAGTTAAAAAAACACTAAACTACATGTCTAAAATATGTTCTCAATTAATTTATGAATGTACATATTTGAATATATAAAGAAGCAGTAAATACAAGAAAATGCTAATAGTTACCTTTGGGCATTTGTTTTTCCCTTTTTGGAAGCCTCCTTTTTTTACACAAAAGCAATGCATGCTCGGTTTTTTGTTTTAAGTATGTTTTCAAAGTTACTTTAAAAAGTAGACTAGAAATGTGCTGTGTCTTACCCAATAATTTTTAGAAACTATGGGGAGAGATATTCCCTTAGATTCATGCTTTAAGAATTACGTCTTGACCTTGGTCAGCAGTTAACCCCGTCTCCCAGGAGAGCAGCACACGCCTCCAGAAAAGGGCACCAGCCAGAATGGCTCCGTGACACTGCTTGACCCAGTGCAGAAAGAGAAAGGATGCACGGCTGCCTTCAGTGTTAGAGTCTTTCATGTGGTTCATTCAGATCTTAGCCCAAATGTTTCATTTGTTAATGTACTAACCAGGGTTCCTGATTCTGAAAAAATGAGCCCTTGGAGGGAACTTACCAACATGTGAATATGGTGCATGAGGTCCAGGGACAAGAGAGTAAGTTCCATGATGAAATCTGTGTAATAGACATATGTTCCCTTTCCTTCCCATGTCCCTTCATGGTTGAGGTCCCAGAGGTGAATTACGTATCTGCAATAGAAAATAGAGAAAAGCACCTTAATAATTTATTACATCTGCATTTGGTTTTAACATTATATAGTCTGGTTATATTTTATAAAGTGTATCTTTTTTTAAATAATATTTTATTGTGCTTAAGGTGAAAGTTTACATAGCAAGTTAGGTTCCCATTTAACAATTTCTACACAAATTATTCAGTGACGTTGGTTATGTTTTTCACAATGTGTCATCCTTCTCATTCATTCCACTCTGGTTGTACCATTTCCAGTACTGTAGTTTCCCAGCCCCCTTACCTTCTTATCTTCACTTTAGAGTGATTTTTGACCATTTGGTCTCATTAGGATGTTTTTTAAAAGAAGCTCATTACTCACAGATGATACTCTTCATTTTATGAGCCAATCTGTTATTTAGCTAAAAGGAGACTCGAGGGCTATTTTCAGTTTAAAGCGTATCTCAGGGTAACAGTCTCAGGGAATCCTCTAGTCTCAACCAGTCCAATAAGTCTGGACTTCTTAAGAATTTGAGTTTTGTTCCATGTTTCTCTCCCGTTGTATCAGGATCTATACGCTCTATCTTAACATCAACTATATGAGTAGACCTCAGTCACCTCCCTCCCAAATCCCTACTCACCGTAAAATCACATGAGCAGTCCTCACTGTCACAAGAAGAGACTATTAAAAAAAAAAAGACATATTTTTTTCTCTTTAATAAAACTTCAGATTGCTCAAGCCAAAGTTACTTTTATAAAATGATGGAAGACAAAAATGTCTCAGCTCAGCTAACAAAAAGTAGATTGTTCAAGTTCACCAACCATTTTATTTCCTCTGCTTCAAACTTCCATGGAGTATTTTCACAACCTAGAAACTCAACTCTTATTGTGCCTTTTCCTACATATAAGTGACAACCAATGATTACCCGTCCACCTCCTGGGAATGTCTTCTACAGTCTTGGGGTTCTTCCTAACAGTTCGACAATCACTTCTATAGTTATACAGCATTATGTAACCATAGTCAATTACTTAGAGCTGTCTATATACCTGGTGACCCTATACCTCAAAGTATAGCTTAGGTACTACTGTCCTAAAAACGAGTACCTGCTCTCTAGCCAAAGCTATGTGCACTCACCTTTGTTCACGCACAAGGAAAGATAATAAAAGAAGTCAATCAAACACAAAACAAGCCTCTTACAGTATTTGGTATTATAGAAATTGAGATTAAGAAAAATTTCCTCTTAATCTACCAGAGTAGAACTGTTAATTATTTATGTTGGAGATCAAAGGAAACTATTGTTTTGTAAATAGAAAACATTTTATATATGGATATAAAGAATATGATTTAGTTAAAAATATCAAATCTATAACATAATAAATTATCTTTAAAAGTAAATAATAATAAACTAAAATAAAAATATGTACTATAATATGACCCAATAGGTCTAAATTTTTTCAAAGTTTGGCCTAATATTAATTGAAAATTAGAGAACCAAAAAGAGACAGCAAAGTATCATTACAATGGCAATTTATAATAAAATATATCGAAAGCAAACTAACATAAATTGGTGTAAATATAATTTTAAACAGATTTTTTAAAGAGAAAATATATTTGTATACCTTTTATATACAGAAAAGTAGTCAACTAGGATTACAAATGTTTTTATTAAGCATTTAAATGTTCCTTTTCTAATTTTACTTACAGTACTACATTGTTCTCTGAAATGAACACTATTAAGCAAAAATAAAATTTAGCTCTATTCTAGCAAATTCCCAATCAGTAGTTCAAACTTAATAAATGTTTTGATATTAGCTAATTAGCTTTGGTATAGCGACTATTTCATTTTTTCATTAATAATAGCAATTATGGGTAATATAAAGGTATTTTGCCTTTGGCCATAAGAAAAAACAAATATAGCCACTGAATATAAGGACATATAAAAAAAGTTCATTTCTATTGAACAGAAATTACTATTTCAAAAAGTAAAATTTTTCTTCAATTTTAAAATATTCATAGATATCTCAGATTTTCCTTTCAAAATAATGAATACAGTTTACATATTATTCTCTAAAATCTCAATTTATGCCCTATCTAAAAAAACAGGTTATAGATAATTTCATTATTAATCAACACAAATCACTGTTTATAACATCTTAAGGGGAATACACTTTCTGCTTTGGAGTCAGAGGGCTTGGATTGTGCCATCTGCCACTCTAGAATCTGAAGCAGTTCATTTCACCCATTATGGCTCAGTTCTTCATCAGGAGTAATAAAATGAGCCAAACACATAAAATACTTAGAACAACACTTGCCATCTAGAAAGCACTACATATATGCTGGCAAAAATAATTATTTTTTTAGTTTGCAGCAAGGATTATATGAAACAGCAACCATAAAAGCATTCAGTACCAGTACTCGACACAATATTGGAACTCAATGAATACTAGTTAAAATCAAAAAGCAAATACCCGTCAGTCAATTCATTGATGAAAACAATCTGCAACAATCCTCCAGCTTTCTTGAAAATATACAGGAATATAATCAGAGCAGAAACCTCTGTCCAGTATCTTACCTCTGCAGCCATGAAAGCTAACGTGTGCATCCCATGAGTGTAGCCTGTGATGCAACAGACAACTGCTAATCCACAGCAGGAAAGCAGCATAGCAATCAACAGAGACAGGACTCGACCATGGCTGCTCATCGGTGTGGTGGGAGAGAAGGAAAGCTGAAATGTACAGAACAGAGTAGGAAGCAGATTCTTCTTCATGGAAGCATTAAAACTTCACTGAGAAGCTCAAGCAAGGTCAATCTTGGCTTCTCTGCTCTGGTGTCTGTGCTCAGCTGCATGGCCAAATGCAAACCACAGAACAGCAGCATCCCATTACCATATAGACAATCCTCCAACCCACCTAAATCTGAATATTAGCTGATATGTAGAGATCTCTGTAATTTAACAAATATAAAAATGTGCACAATATTTTCATCTCATATTCACGAGAATCCTACTACCACCAGGATTGTAAACCTTTGGAAAACTGTCTAAGGGTGGGCAATTCTAACCTTCAACATTCAACAGGACCCAGAAGAGGGGCATCTTCTTTTGTCTTTCTTTTATCAATCTTGCTCTAGCCCTCCTACCCAAAATTCAACTGGGGGACATTTCTAGCCTGTTCAGGGCTAGGACAACTGAAATGCAATTAGGGTACAGATTTTCTAATGCAATGTTATGTTAAGTAATAGCTTGGAAAGGAAGGCCTGGAGCTGTGAATCCTAAGGAAGTAGGTACAGATAACAAACCAGTTTCGGAGGTTAAAAGCTTGTGTTGGTGAGGAAGGACAGGGGTTGAACTGTGAAAGAGCTTAAGGCTTTGAGAGTGAGATTAACTCACACAGAGGTTCAAGGACACTGGGTAAAGAAAGGGGCAAACAAGTCCTGGAGTCAGTTTAACCAAGGGACAGCCCTGTAGGTGCACATTGCCCCTGAATCCATGAGATTAGATCAGGAGCACTAATGACTGAGTGAGGGTTCATCTGCACAGTTCTGATCTGAAGCTGAGAGGCAGATCTTATACCCAGGCAGAAAAGGATTCTGCTTCTCCAGGGACCAAGGAAGCTGAGAGAAACAATTCAGTCCTGGCCTAGGGGTGGAAATAGCATAAACCAGTCAGAAAGTATCAAGGTAAGACGGGGAAAAATATTCTACAGAGATCAGTTTTTATACAATGTATGTATATGTAGATTTCTTCGCACTGATTGATATAGTCTGTGTAGATGAGCTGACCCCACATGGGCAGTAACATAATACCCTATAGGGTGAGGGAGGAAATCTCCTGAGGAGACACTGATCCTAAATCCAACCTGCTGCAGAAAGCTCCTCCAGAAACAGACAACAGGTACCTGATCCAGGAGCCTTCCCCTTGAGCGCTACCCCTGTTATGGCTCATTCCTACTACAGATTCAAACCTGGGAAACGTTGTGACTATGAGTCGGAATCAACTGGATGGCAACAGGTTTGGTTCTTCTTTTTTTTACCAAGCAAAAAGCTGGGCTAAAAACTCACATATTCAAATCGGTCCTTGCAGAGTTGAACCATCAGATGCAGAAATACAAGCCCAGCAAACCAAAGGCACCACATGACCACCTCTTCCACTGTCTGGACGTTCAGCACACCAAAAATGAAAATGAACTTGTAGAAAATAAAATTCCAAAACTTGTCTTTGAGGTGCTGAAAAGAAAAAAATTTATAAAGGTGAGTACCATCACACTTAACCGAGTTCAGAGAAGCCGGTTTCTATGGAGAAAATATTCTGTACTTAGCTTTCTAATAATTTTCTACAAGAAAACAGAAGGCAAAGAAAAAAGGGGGCACTCTGAAGATGAATAGAGATGAAACCAAAAAAAACAAACTCATGAATAGAGGTGAGGCACCAGAGAATAATTTGTAGACTTTGGACTGTCACCCTGGATCAGTCATGGAATTACTGTCATTTTTTTTTTTTTCAAGCCACTAAAAAGGGTAGTGAACCCTATGGAGCACAGTTCTACTCTGACACACAGTGGGTCGCCATGCACTGGAGTCAATTAACAGCAACTGGCTACATTCTTCACTTTAAAAAATCTGAAGCAAAAAAGGTAAAATGGTAACATTCAATCATGAGTGACGGTGGGGTTTCATTATACTATTTGCTATATATTGGAGGGCTGAATCATTTTACAGTAAAAATACTTTAAAGTAAAAAAAAAAAGAGTAGTGATATTAGTTCAGTCCCTTAAAAATACCTTAGATTTTCAGTGTACAAAAGAAAAGAATGGCAAGGGCTACAAGTATCATTTTTAACACTTCTGCTCTAATCCAGATCAGACTCTTTCTTTTTCGTTTTTTAAAAAACATTCTTCAGATTAAAAAATAACACACGCTCATTTGCCAGTCCAAATAAAGTATAAAAAAGTACAAAAAAATTAAAATAAAATGCTTTACCATTTTTATGCATTTTTTTTTTTTTTTGGTCTCTTCCCATGTACAAAATACCTTAATTTTCATACACTGCTTTCTTTCACTTATCATATTGTGAGAACCTTACCAATGCTGAATAGACCACTGTAATGACCACAGTTGAATAATGAGGCTATTTTTTCCACCACTCAGAAAACATTGTAACGAATGTCTTTGTACCTATGTGTTTCTATTTCTTTAGCATTACTGAATCAAAGGTTACATTTTTTATGATTTCCCACACATACTGTCCATCAGCTTTCCAAAGCAGTTGTGCAAGTGTATGCTTAGCAGTGTATACGTGTACCCCTCCTATAGTCTTCCCTACACTGAGGACTTCCATTTTTAAAAATCTTTACAATCCTGAAAAAAAAAGGGCAATACAAGGGGTCTAGCCCCACCTAATTAAATATACTAGCAAGTCATCGATGGGGTTGGGTGGGAAGTGGGTGAAAAGGATAGCGATAGAAGCACAACTTTTGAGTCTACTTTTTAATATCATTTTGAACCATGTAAATATTTTACAAATTCAAAAGTAAAAATAAAACAGAAAAAAGCAAACCTTGGAATTGAATACAAACAGAAATAAGTGAACCCAAATATATATCAAATTGAAAACATGACTTCTTAAAGATAAGCGTTATTTCAAGAACTTTTGCACACTGTACTCTGACTGTACACTCTTTGTAGTTAAAAGACCAAAACAGAAACTAGAAAGAAAATCGAAAGCATCTCCTAGCTCTGTCCACCAAAATGGCCTTACAATAATAGTATATGTCTCATAGGACTGTTGGGGAGATTAATATATATAAAGTGCTTAGACAAGTGTCTGGTACATAGTAGGCATTAAGTGCTTAAAAAAATAACGATGTTTTTGTTCTAAACTCCACTTAACCTTTTAATATTCCATTTTAGGATCCCATGTCTTTGCCTCCAGTGTTATTCTACTTCTTGAACTTCAAGCACCCAGAGCAAAGACTATGTCAACTCTGTAGAGCTCCAACCGAAAATGGTGCTTTATAAATGCTACTGGATGGCATCAATCATAACATAAGTCAACACAGAACAGCATGAAAAGACGTGATCTATCCTGAAAATACTGAAAGTAGAGTTGGGTAACAAATATGCCAGATATGATTACCTCTAGATATTCTAAAAATATCTGAAATACTCCAAGGTTATGTCTTCTGTAAATTTCAACCAGGTAGCTAACATTTTAGGGAAAGGCAAGTAATATATAATAAGGCCCACCGGTGCTAGGTCAGTCCACTAGCAATTAGATGGCCTGGCTGGTCTGAACAGTTTCTGGCTCACAAATCAAAAATTTTACTTGAAGAAAAAAGAAAAGTATCAAAAGGAGCTTTGTACCCTATAAAAAGACTATGTTCTACTGGACTCTTCTGAGAGACCATTAGTGTTGATATTTTCAAGAAAGTGCTGAATACTTCCTAATGAAAAATCTCTGGGAAAATAAGAGAGTCCTGCTCAGACAGCACTCAAGGGCTCAACCATGCAGTAACTACATTTCACCTCTAATTTAGGACTTGGATTAAAAAGGGCAGGTAAGGAAAGAGTAGAATATAGCCCTTTAAAAAGCAGTAAAGGCATTGTTGTACTTTTAATGTAGTAAGTTCCTGTGTCTTATCACTGTGACAAAATAGTGTAAAATACAATATTTTGCGGTTTTTTTCAGTTCTTGTCTTGAAGGTCAGTTCTAAATCCTTATTTTAAAACGCACCATTCTCCACTAAAATCCTTGGGGAACTGCAAATCTGTAGAACAGGCTTGTAATGTAATTCTTTATTGAAAGTATCCCTTGCCCATTGTCACAGATTAAGTTGTGTCCCCCAAAAAACATGTGTATCAATTTGGCTGGGCCACGATTCCCAGAATTGTGTGGTTAGCCTCCATGTTGTGATTGTAATTTTATGTTAAAGAGGATTAGGGTGGGATTCTAACACCACCCTTACCCAGGTCACATCCCTGATCCAATGTAAAGGGAGTTTCCCTGGGGTGTGGCCTACACCACCTTTTACCTCTCAAGAGATAAGAGGAAAGGGAAGCAAGCAGAGAGTTGGGGATCTCATACCATCAAGAAAGCAGTGCCGGGAGCAGAGCGCGTCCTTTGGACCGGGGTCCCTGCGCAGAGAGGCTCCTAGTCCGGGGGGAACACTGAAGAGAAGAAGGCCGACAGAGAGAAAAAGCCTTCCCCTGGGGCTGATGCCCTGAATTTGGACTTTTAGCCTACTTTAACTGTGAGGAAATAAACTTCTCTTCGTTAAAACCATCCACTTGTGGTATTTCTGTTATAGCAACACTAGATGACTAAGACATCCGTGTATATATATATTCTGAGAGCCGTGTTCCAAGGCCAATCTCACCTGAAACAAGAACAAGCCACCTAATTTTTTCCTTGTAAGCCAATAAATCTGAATTTACTTTTCTGAAGAAAAGAAAAAAAAAAATCACTCAAATTCTTTTGGAAAAGAACTCATATTCTAAAACAGGGATATTTATTTATGATCATTCAAACTAGGACAAATCTATGCTTCTTTAAAAACTACATTCATAAAATTCATGGGAAAAAAGTTATAAAGAACAATACTGGGACAACTGGCTACACTGAATATACACTGTGGATTATGCAGACAAAAGTATCATATAAATGCTAAACTTCCTGATTCTGATAGATATGTTAAGTTTATGTAGACAATGACCTTGTTCTTAGGAAATACACACTGATGTATTTGGAGGTAAAAGGGTATGATGTCTACAACTTAAATGGATCAGAAAAAACATGCATATCTAAATAAAAAGCAAAGTTGAGCAAATGGGACAAAACGTTAACAACTGATGAATCTGGTTAAGGGAGCTATGAAAACTCTTCGTAGTATTCATGCAACTTTTCTGTAAGTTTAAAATTATACCAAATAAAGTGGGGGAAAAACTCTGGTCACAAGAATCAAACCTCCCTATGTCACCTGTGCTTGACTTACCTGCCTCTCGCTCACTCGAAGAGGACCAAACACAATACACTGGATTAGCTTAGCCACCAGCATCAAAACACAGCAAGCAGTATTTACCAGGACCTGCACACAAACCAAAAAGAAGTTTATTTTTTCCTGCTGAGAAATAAAAGCAGCTCTAGAAATTTTATTTTAGATTCTGCCATCGTTTGGAATGACTGAGCTTTTCCAATGCTCTACCAGTGCAAAATAAGTAACATTTGAAGGGGCACACTTTTATGGAGTGGGGGCAGAGATGAGGAGCAGCGAGGAGAGGCACCAGCCTTCTAGTCAGTTCACAGTTCCCTGTCCCAATATGTACACTCCAGCAGGTCACCTTCCCTTTCATTCTTAAATATATGTAGAGACAACTCATCACTGCCTCCCAGGTACAACATTTCCTACATTAAGATTTTGACAGCCTTGAAGAAAACTGTTCTAGAAATTGAATTTGCTCTGAACAGTAAAATCCAGCACCAAATATTCCACCCTGTCAAACAAATAGAAGGTGGGAGAGAGGGAGTTGGTGGTCAGAAAGAAATTATAAAATCATGAAGAATTGAGAACTAAAAATGTGTATATATACATGTATTTTTTGAATGTGCTACAATGGAACAATCTGCCAACCAAAAAAACAGCTGTTCTCCACGCTTGGCAGTGGCCTTAATGTCAAGGTTCTGGGGGCAAATCTGGAAACGAGGAAGAAGAAAATGGGCAGGAGGGGCTGAGAACTGAAAGGCAACCGTGGACACCGATACAAAACTAAGGCCTTCTTCAACAGTCGGTGGGAAAATTTTAAGTCATGGACATCCTTACACCTAAATAACAAATCTAATGCTTACAAAATGGAAAAGCAGGCTGACCCTGACCAAGAGGCCAGTGTGGTATATCACGTTATTGATGTTGAATGATGTGTAAAACTCTGAGTGATCCCAAAAAGCCAAAAGGACCTTGATAAAAAGCATCTTTATCATGACTTTCACTGAAAGCAAATGAAAATGAACACCAGTTCAACACAAAGGCTGCTTCAATCTTTGATTTGCTAAGTTTACAGGAAAGCAGTCATTCTTCCCTCTACTTTTAAAAGAAGCAAATGATTTAAAAAAAAAAAAAAAAGTGACAGAAGAGAAAGCAAACTCCAGTATCCTAAGTCCTAAGATATCTTCAGGTTCCTCTTAGTACCTTACACTATCCACTCCTTTGCTGAAACACATAATGGCAGCTCTGCTTCATTACAAAAAGATTAAACTATGTTTAGCTCTATTCTACCCAGTGGAGCGAGGAAGTGTGTGATATATTTTTAAAGGACTGAAACAAAAATAGTTCTGCAAAAACAAAAGAAAACTATTCAGATATCTCAGTCCTTCAAATAACCAGGGGAAAAAAAAACTAATTATCCAAAATACCCCATATCTCTAATTCATGAATTCCTGTGGAGCAGCCCTATTCGAAACATAGCTTGGAATACTAATTTTTAGGGAGAAGAACAAGATGTTAAAAAAGGCTCATCTTCATTGTGCTCTAAACCAGTCAATCGGAACCTAGGCCATGTTAACTAAGAGTAACGTCATAAGACAAAACCACAACCACAATCTCTCATGTCACATCCCCCAGCCAAACAGGATTTTAGAAGTCAGCCAAGCAACCTCCAGTCTAATCGCAACAATCTGTTTAAAAGAATCCTTTCTGTAGGCATATGAAGTCAAGAGTTAAATGCAGAGTGAAGAAAACCAAAGACTCAAGGGAGCAATCAGTCCAAAGGGCCAATGAATCCAAAAAACAATGGACAATATGAACCACAGCCTACATGACCCTGAGACCAGAAATACTAGATGGTGCCTGGCTACCACTACCAACTGCTCTTACTGTGATCACAACTGAGGGTCCTGGACAGAGTGGGAGAAAACTGTAGAACAAAAAATCAAATTCACCAAAAAAAAAAAAAAAAAAAAAAAAAAAAAGGTCAGACTTACTGGTCTGACAGAGACTTGAGGAACCTCCGAGGCTATGGCCCTAAAATACCCTTCTGGCCTGGAACTGAAGCCATTCCCAGAGACCACCTCCCAGCCAAACAAGAGATAAGCACATAAAATAAACAATAACACTCAAGAGAAACCAATTATATGAGATCAAAAGGGCAGTATCTGTCCAAAAGCAAAGATGAGAAGGCGGGAAGGGGAAGAAAATCAGGATGAAAGAAAATGGGGAATCCAGGGCAGAAATGAGGAGAGTACTGACACCTTGAGGGAACTGTGACCAATGTCTTGGGGCATTCTGTGTACAAATTGTTGAATGGGAAACTATTTTGTTCTGTAAACCTTTGCCTAAAGCACAATAAAGTATTAAAAAATAATAATACTTCAACAATAACTAATAACTACTCTATCTGGAGCTCTCGTAGTGCAGTGGTTAAGAGCTTGGCTGCTAACTAGAAGGTCGAAGTCTGAATCCACCAGCCACTACTTGGAAACCCTATGCGGCAGTTCTACTCTATCCTATAGGGTCGTTATGAGTCAAAATCAACTCAATGGCAATGAGTTTGGTTTTTTGTTTGGTATTCTATTTATACAAAAATGCCTTAATTTCAAAAATACTGGGTCCTTCTAATAGGCATATAACTTCTCAACTTCAAAACTGACAGAGGTTTGACAAACTGCAAACATGGTAAGAAGCATAACTGTAGCATTCCTCATGAAAAGCAAATTCCAAATCAGATGCTTCTAAGTCTGTAAGGAAATATTCTTACAGAATCAGCACTTAAGCCCAGATTTAAATCCCCAGCACCATGCGACAAACCTTCTCACCTCCAATAATCACGAGGCTCGCTTCCGCAAGTCTAAGCAAGTCTAATCTGAACCGCTGCCTTATCTGTTCAGGCAACAGTAAAAGTACTAACTTAATTTTATCTACTAATCAGCCAGTTAATTCTTCCTTGCAGGCAGAGTCCAAACTTAGATCTAAGTATAAGGAGCTTCACTGGAGGGAAATGGTAAACACTTAAATGTCTGTCAGTGAGATTAGTTCAACAAAACTGTAAAACATTCATTCAGTGGAATACAACAAAGCCAGTAAAACTAACTCAGCAGTTCTATATTTACTAGCATTATATAGAAGCTTCGAGATAGTTTATTCCCCTAGAAAACCAAATGTGGAAATGTGATTACTATGCTAGCCTCTGTATAAAAAAGAAAGAATATGTATACAAACAAGCTTGTATAATATCAACTGTCAAGGACATGGTCAATTTGGGTATTTCTTAATCTCCTACTTAAAGGCAGTACTAACTACAAGAAAACTGGTTAACGGCCACATCTGGGGAAGGCAGGCAGATACTGGGGAGAGAGAGATTTACTTTTCACTGTATATCATTTCTATACTTTTTAACTTTTGTACCATGAAAATTTATTCTCTAACTTTTAAATTAAATTTTTAAAAGTTTCGAATCCACTAGACTTATCTGACCAGTTCGCAAGTTCCACATTTATTTTTCTCACTATGTGACAGGACATTGATGAGTAACAAACCAAAACTGGGCAGACTAAGTCAAAAGTTATCCTGTTAGAACACATAGTACTTCTACTATATTAAAGTATTTCAAAGGAGCCCTGGTGGCGCAATGGTTAAGCACTTGGCTGCTAACGGAAAGGTTGGTGGTTTGAATCCACCAGCGGCTCGAATCCACCAGTGGCTCCATGGGAGAAGGCTTTGATCTGCTCCCGTAAAGATTACAGCCTAGAAAACCCTATGGGGCAGTTCTATTGTGGCTTATGGGGTGATTATGAGTGGAAATCAACTCAACAGCACCTAACAACAACAAAGTACTTCAGAAAAGTTTTTCATAGTTACAGCACTCTTAAAAAAAAAAAAAAAACCTTTTAATATTTTTAAAAAACCTCAACAAATGCCATTAGTTTTTATTAGTCTACACAAAACAAAAAGCTTTGCTTGTTCCTAAGCAGTCTGTAACAGGTCAGACAGCAGTAATCCAAGGAACCCCTACTTAATCAAGCTTAGGGAATTCCCCTTACTCTAAGGCCCTGCAAGAAAATTTCCCTCCCAGAATCATTCTACTGTTCCACTCAAAAACAAAAACTAAATTATAAGATTGTTTGGTCTGCTAGGAAAAGGGAAGAGAGTGCTACAAATGGATTGACCATGTTTTGCACTGTGTAATGGTGTAATGGTGGAGGTATTTCTGACCCTGTAAAATGCTGGCCACCACTCAGGTATAACTTATGAGCTTGTGAAATGTGGTTAAATTACCAGGAACTGTTTCAAAGACATGATGAATTTGGATATTTCTTAGTCTCCTACTTAACACCAGCACTAACTACTCCCCAGCCCATCTGCAGGTCAACTTCCTTTCAGGACCATAGGTATTGTTACCTCTCAGCAAGCTCCCAGTGACAAGTATAAAATGCCAATAAAATACAAAGATTCATACCCACTCTAACTACATCAGCGATTGTGTTCCTCTTTTCAAAATATTAGGAAGTGAGATTATGTACCCAAGCGCTCAGCATACACCTACCAGGCCGGCAAATAGCAGCCTCCTTCCTCCAATGCCCCGAAGACTTTTCCTCTAAGGTGGTTATCCAGGTTTATATCCTATTATTTGTGAGGCTAGTCTTATTTTCTTCAGCTGCCCCAACATTTCTGGAGGTAACATTTTCCTCTGTCTTTGGAATACTAGACTCATAAACATGCAAGCCTAGTAAAAGTTGCTTTCAGCTCTGAAATGTTGTGATTATGGGAAAATAGCCACTAAAGCAGGGGTCAGCAATTTTTTCTGTTAAGGCTGCTGTTGTTGGGCGCCTGTCAAGTCAATTTTGACTCACAGCAACCCCATGTGACAGAGCAGAACTGCCCCATAGGGTTTCCTAAACTGTAATCTTTTACAGGAGCAGATTATCAGGTCTTTTCTCCTGTGGAGCTGCTGGAAGGTTCAAGTCACCAACCTTGCAGCTGAGCACTTAACCGTTGAGCCACCAGGGCTGCTTTGTAAAGGGCTATCAGATAGTACACATTTTAGGCTTTGCAGGCCACATGCTGTCACATATTCTTATTTTTTTTTTTTACAACCCTTTAAAAATGTAAAAACCATTCACAGCTCACAGGCTGTATAAAAACAGGCACAGGTCAAACCAGCCACCACAGTTTGCCAATTCCTGCTCTAAATGGTCAGTTCACTTTTATCCTTTTCATTTTCAGTGATTTTTTTTCCCCTTAAGACTTCTATTTAAATTATATGATCTGTGTATAATTAGGTCGAAATCTTAACATTTGTTTCATATTTCTATTTCTTCATTTTACCACGTCCTGCTGTTAACAATTTTAGAATATGTTAAAAAAAAAAAAAAGGAATGAAAATGATGAGTAAGAATAAAGAAGTGTGCAAAAACACCTGAGCAATCGTAGACAATGACAGAATGGCTCAAGAGATACTTTAAAGGAAACGACAGCTTGAACAATGTGAAATGAGCCTAGAAATGAATAACAATGAAATAAAAATTGCTTAGGAATAAAGTTTTAGAATGAAAGTTTGAAAAGACATGTGGAAACAGTGATCAAGTCAAATGCAGGTATTTGGTACAAGAATCCTAGAGCCTCCCTCAAACCTGTTCTCAATGTCCACGCCACAGGCCCACCTGGAGAGGCCTCCTTGGCAGGAGGTGGTTTTAGGTGACTAGAGCTCCTGGCCTCTTCCCATTCTCCATAAACTCAACATAAATCCATCTTACACGCTGCTTCCACAAACCACCCATCCCCTGAAATAATCATCTCATCATGTCAGTCTCCTCCCCCCTCCCCTCCCCGCCTTTCCACGCCCACAAAATACTGTCCACACTCCCTGGTAGAGCAGACAACCAAAAAAAACCCATACCTGTTGTCCTCGAGGTTTACATAATCTGGCCTCCGCCCTATCCCCCATCTCTTCCCTAGGTCAGTTTCTCAACATGAAACCAGTTGCCACTGCGTCAATTTCAACTGACGGTGACCACATGTGTAAGAGCAGAACTGTCTCCACAGGGTTTTCAATGCTGAGTTTTTGGAAGTAGATCACCAGGCCAACCTTTCGGTTAGCAGTCAAGAGTGTTAACTGTTTGCACTCCTCTCAGACATTAGTGTGCCTAACATCACCTTTGTTGTTGTTATTTCCCTGCAGTTGATGCCAACTCATGGGGACACCATGTCTGCAGAGTAGAACTGCTCCATCGGGTTTTCAAGGCTGTGACCTTTCAAAGGCAGATTGCCAGGCCTTACTTCCAAGGTGCCTCTGGGTGGATGTGAACCGCCAGCCTTTCAATTAGTAGGTCCAGCTCTTAAACAATTGTGCCACTAGATTCCAAGGCCCTACCCTTCTCCCTGAAATTGATCCCCTAGCCGACCCTGAGAAACCACATTTTACAAGTACCCAGGTGACACGGAATAAGGATGCCAGAGGTATACATTTTGAAAAAAAAATCTTCAGAGGGAATGCTCATCTCTTCCTTTCTCTCACAGCAGGTTCATGTCCCCTACCTCCTGTTACCCCTGGGGCTCCCTTTCACCTTCCCTACCTCCTTCCTCCTAAATCAGAAAATCCAATGGATTTTTAACTAAACAGCCCAGTTTACTGACAGCTCTTCATATATCCTGCACTGTCTTCCTCACACCATACTGAACTTCACATGCTGTTTTTTCTGCCCGGAAAAATCTTCTTGTTGAAATAACTTCCCATCTTCCAAGACTAGGTTCAAGTGTCACTTTTCATGAGTTCTTCCCTAGGCAGAATTATTCTCTCTTTCCTCTAAACTCACCATATTTTGTTTATATATCTGTTATCAGTTAGCAAATTTTGCCTTGTTATTTGTATATGAGTCACTTTGAGGTTAGGGGGGAAATGTTCACAGTTATGACCTCCAGAGTGCCCAAAACAGTACCTCTGAAAGGTTTTGAGTTGAGTTTATCTAAAACTTCCTAAGATGCTATCCAAACAAAACAAACAAACAAACCCAATGCCTTGTCCAGTCGATTCCAATTCCAATTCATAGCGACCCTACAGGACAGAGTAGAACTGTCCCATAGGGTTTCTAAGGCTGTAATCGTTACAGAAGCAGACTGCCACATCCTTCTCCCGTGGAGCGGCTGGTGGGTTCGAACCGCCAACGTTCTGGTTAGCAGCCAAGTGCTTTAACCACTGTGCTACCTGGACTCCTTAAGATGCCATTGGACCTATATTATTCCAAAATTGTGCTCTATAGAGACAAGTTGTCGAGAGAGATGCCAATATGTTAAAGAATAGCTAACAGGATTTGTTTTGTCTTTTTTGGTCTTAGTGGGCAGTGTTTTTTAAAAAACTGAATCTGAATGCCTTGGGCAGGGCACCAAAAAGATCCATTTCCACAAAGGACTCACCACATATTTACTCAACAATGTTATTTGTCAGGCCACCAAAGGCTTTTGAGATTGTGAACCCCTCGTGGCTGCTAAAGCAGGAACTAAATGGGTAAGGAGGAAAACTTGAGAAACCAAGATGAACATGTGAAAACCAAAGAAAAGAGGGGGAAAATGGTAAGAAGATCAACCAAGAAATGAGGGTATCATCAACAGACAGGAAGAAATGATAAGTCTGCATGAGGCAACACCTCTATTGAAAAAGCTGGGACGAAAGGGAAATTTTCTTAAAAATAGTTTTCACAGAAAAATCAGCAGACTTTACAGAATGTTTTATGAAGAAGTATTAACCTGGGAATTTGAACACGGGCTTTCTAAGAAGAAACTCTTAAAGGAAAAAAAAAAAATTAAACAATACTAGTGGTTGTTATATAAATACAACAGCAGTTCTTAAAGGCTTATTTACATCTTTGACTTAAAAAATATATCAAAGACTACATTATAATCTTAACATTTGTCAAAGACACTTTTCACATCACTTTAAATCGTTTACCTGCCAACTGCAAATGCAAAAGCAGATTTGAAATTAAACAAGAGGCACGAGTTGAGTTCTTTCTCTTCTCCCTTCTTTGGCAGCTTTACAAAGCAGTAGAGGAATGGAACTTCACTCTTCATCACCTTCCACTAACCTCCATCAGAAGGACCAGGAGACTTCATTCCACAGCCCCCAGAGTTCATAAATCCCATTGCTTCCTGGTGAAGCACCGTGGGATTAATTATAACAAATGAGTTGTATATCATGCTATCAGCCTGAATATTAATCTCTCAGTCATTTACAGCCTACTCTCAACTCTAAAAGGAGCCCTGGTGGCACAGTGGTTAAGCTCTAGGCTGCTAACCAAGAGGTTGGCAGTGTGAACCCACACAGTGGCTCCGCGGGAGAAAGACCGGGCCATCTGCTTCCACAAAGATTACAGCCTAGAAAACTCCATGGAGCAGTTCTACTCTGTCACATGGAATCTCTATGAGTCCAAACCAACTCCACAGCACACAACAGCTCAACCCCGAACAGGAACCTTCAGGAGAAAGAGCCAAGACCGAAAATGCAGCAGTAAATCCCCGAGTGACTAAATCTTGGCGCAACTTCTCTGATCGCTGAGTAGTTTACAGAAGAGGCATTCAAAGCCAAGGTGGAAGCAAAATTCTTTAGCCAAAATACAGTTGATCTGCCCAGCCTAAAATTATCTGCTCTAATACATGAGACAAACACGTATGCCTTGTAAATACTGCTTATCTTGCACCAGCAGACAAACTGGAAGCCTTGTTTTAACATGGATCACTAGATGGAGAAATCCGGAGTTAAAATTATGAGCAGTCTCTTGACCCCGAATGTTATGTTATGCTGCCTTCGAACATCAAAGAATACCGTCATGAAACACCAAGTAAAAGCAGCAAAAGACAAAGCACAGCTGTGTCTTTTTTTTTTTTTAAATAAATGGCACCCAAAAAAGACAATCAACTACCAAGTGGCAATAAAAAGTTGTGGGAGACGGCCTCTCTCCGAATAGGAATGCCCAAACACAACGAAATACCTAAAATTCTCCCATACTCAACATTTGAATTCTCCTATCCCTGGTAGCTATGAGTCCGAATCGGCTCCAAGTCAGTGGGTTTGGTTTTTTTGTTTGTTTTGCCCTCTTCTCTTCACTGGAAACCCGGTAACAACACACCCGGGCCAAATCGAGTCGGAAAACCCTTTCAACTTCTCTCCACTTAATATAACACTGGGGGTAACTGACTCCCTGATCCTCACCTCCCCACTGAACCTGTTCCTGAGGTCTTCTAATTTCCTTCCCGAGGGTCCCTCAGATATCCCCACTCTGCCCCCACCTTTTACTTCCACTCCTTCCTCCACCGAATACCTTAACCCCTTCCCTCCCGTTCCTGTGCCGTCCCCCCTTCTGCCCGGGTCTGGCTACTTTCACCTGCGCGCGCGCCCCCACTGCTCCCTGACCCCCTTCCTCAAGCCCCCAACTTGCTCGGAGCGCCCCCTCCTCACACCCTCACCCCATCTTCTTTGCACCGCGGGCCCACCTCCCCGCACCTCAACCCTCTCCTTCTACAAGCGCAGTCCCAGTCCCCCGGCCGCTGGCCACCGGACACGGTGGTCCAGTGGAGAAGCCACGCCCCCCATGGATAATGGGTGACGGGGCGCCCCCGCCCCGCCCCCCCAATCCACCTCCGCAGGGCCCGAGGCAGCTTCGCTCACCCACACGGACAGGCTGTCCGAAAGCAGGTACTGGGCCACGTCGCGGGTCCGGGGACTCCTGGCGTCCGCCCGGACGGATACGGACTGCTCCAACTCGCCGGGCCCAGGCCCAGCCTCGGGCTCGGGCTGGGTGAGGGCGCGGTAGGCGCTGACGATGGTGCCGAGCAGGGCCAGGCCGCTGAGGCCCGTGTAGGTACGGAGGCTGGGCCAGGGAAAACGCTCGAGGAAGAGCAGCGGCATGGCGGCAGCGGCAGTCTCCAGACCCCAAGCCTCCCCGCGCTGCGGCCGGGCTCCTGCGGCGGCCTTGCGAACTGCGCCCCCCGCCTCTGGCGTCGCTCCCGCCGCCGCTGCCGCCGCGCCGGGCCAGGATGGGCCGCTCCTGGCCGTTCGCGCCGCTCGGCTCCGCCCCGCGCTGCTCCCGCTGCTGCCCCTGCCGGCGCGGAAGAGCGTCGGCGGGCTCGGGGCGGGATGCCCGCCACCAGCGGGGCGCGGGCGGGACGGGTGCGGGGTGACGGCTTCGTCCCCCGCCCCCTGGCCCACGCCGTCGCGCTGCCACCTCTCAGGCGTGGGCCTGGGCCCAGTGCCTGAGGGCCAGCACCCGTCTTCATCCTCCATGGACTCCGCGGCTTGGCCGGGCCCGCGGACGTGAAGGGCACCCGCCCCGGTCCAAGTCAAGGCCGCGACTCAGGCCCTACGGCCGCTGACTGGGCGGCCCCGCGTGGCCGGCCAGAGGGACGCGGGAAAAGTCGGCCACCAGGTCTCTGGCCGCTTGTCCCTTCGCACCCCAGTGGGCCTAGCAGCTTCCCAGATGCCTGAAAGAGGAGAGAGTGCTTAGGGAATAATACGGACCGTGATCCCAAAAGCGAGAATATTGATGTGTAGTCTTAAACTTCTCTCCGATAAATTGTGTTAAACTTCTCCTACTTACCAGTACTGTAGTAGTTATCCGTATCTAAAACGAACGTGATTTAGCACGAAATAAAAATGTGTTCCTTCATATACTGCTGGTGGGGATGTAAAATGTTGCAGCTACTTTGAAAAACAGTCTGGCCATTCCTCAAAAGTTAAACATAAAGTTATCATCTGACCCAGCAATTCCACTCCCCAAGAGAAATGAAAACATACAACCACACAACACTTGTAGACATGTTCATAGCAGCATTATTCATAATAATCAAAAGTCATTATTCCTAATAGACAACCCAAATGTCCATCAACTGATGAATGGGTAAACAAAGTATGGTATATCCATGTTGTAGTGTGTCAAGTATATTCCAACTCATAGTTACCCTATAGCACAGAGTAGATCTGCCCCATGGGGTATCCTAGGCTGTAATCTTTACAGGAGCAGATCACCAGGTCTTTTCTCCAGCAGAGCCGCTGGTGGGTTTGAACGGGCAACCTTTCAGCTAGCAGCTGAGCACTTAACCACTGCGCCACTAGGGTTCCTTGGTATATCCATGCAATGGAATATTATTTGCCCTAAAAGAGAATGAAGTACTGATACATGCATGATACAACCCTGAAAACATAGCATAAACCTTGAAAACATTATGCTAAGAATGAAAGAAGCCAGACACAAAAGGCCACATATTGTATGATTTCATTTATATGAAACATCCAGTATAGGCAAATCTATAAAAACAGAAAGTAGATTAGTGGTTGCTGAGAGCTGTGGGGTATAGCTGACTGGTGCCTTGGGGTACCAGCTAAAGGATACAGAGTTTCTTTTTGAGGTGATGAAAGTGTTCTGAAATTGATTATGGTGATGGTTGTCAACTCTGTAAATATATTAAAAACCATTGTATTGTACACTTTAAATGGTGAATTACCTCAATGCATAAATTATATCTCAATAAAGCTATTACAAGAAAAAGTTACAAAAAAATTTTTTTTTCTTATCTTGGAGTTTTATTCCGCATTGTATCCTCAAGGCCCATAATAATGCCTGGCCCAGAGTAGGTCTAGGTGGGTGCTGGGGATGGGGTGGTGTGGACCGTACCTGGTGACACTGTCAGAGGGAGCGACACCAAAATGACTGTCTATAAAATTTTTGTGCAGGATTTCAGCAGAAATTTTTATTTTTTATAAAAATATCCCTGTAGTTAAACCACAAAAACATTTTTTTTTTTTTAAATCGTACTTCAGGTGAAGGCTTACAAACAAATAGTTTCTTATGAAACAGTAGTATGCATATTGCTTTATGACATTGGTTAACAACCCCACAACATATCAACCCTCTAACTTCTCAACCTTTTTTCTTTTGGTGAAAATACACATAGCCAAAGAATCACCATTTCAAAAATTTCTACATACACAGTTCAGTGACATTGACTACGCTCTTCCAATTGTGCTGCTATTCTCACTTAACATGAAGGCTTACAGAACAAAATAGTTTCTCATTTAACAGTTAGTACACATGTTCCCCTGTGACAATGGTTAACAATCTCACAACACATCAACAATACCGTTACTCAACCTTGGGTACCCTATCACCAGCTTCCTTATCCCCTTCTGCCTTCTGGCCCTTGTCACTGGACTCGTGTACCTCATTAGTCCCATTTGGTTTTATGGGGCTGTCCACTCCCAGGCTGAACGGTGAACCTCAGAGATAACTTCACCACTGAGCTAAAAGGGTGTCTGGGGGCCATACTCTCGGCTTTTCTCCAGTCTCCCTTAGGCCAGTAAATCTGGTCTTTTTTTTGTGAGTTAGAATTATGTTCTACATCCTTCTCCAGCTCTGTCCAGAACCCTCTGTTGTGATCCTGGTCAGAGCAGTCAGTGGCGGTAGCCGGGCACCATCTAGCTGTACTGGACTCAGTCCAGTGGAGGCCTTGGTAACTGTGGTCTATTAGTCCTTCGGACTAATCTTTTCCTTGTATCCTGTTCTCTTCATTCTCCCTTGCTCCGGAAGGGAGGAGACCAGTGGAGTATCTTAGATGGCCGCTCACAGGCTTTTAAGACCCCAGACACTACTCACCAAGGTAGAATGTAGAACATTGTCTTTATAAACTGTGTTATTCCAATTGAGCTAGATGTTCCCCAAGACCATGGTCCCCACAGACCTCCACCCAGCAATTCAGTCCCTCAGGGAGTCTGGATGTGTCTATGGGGCTTCCATGACCTTTCCTTGTACAAGTTGTGCTAGTTTCCCCTGTATTGTGTACTGTCTCACCCTTCACCCAAGATACCACTTATCTATTGCCTATTTAGTATTCCCCCACCCCCACCCCTCCCATCCCTGGTAACCAACAAAGATTGTTACATTTTGTGTGTGAACTTTTTCATGGGTTGTTACCATACAGGTCTCATACAATATTTGTCCTTTTGTGATTGACTTATTTCACTCAGCATAATGTCCTCCAGTTTCATCCATGTTATGAGATGCTTCACAAATTCATTGTTGTTCTTTCTCGTTGCATAGTACTCCATTGTGTGTATGTACCATAGTTTGTTTATCCATTCATCTGTTGATGGGCATCTAGGTTGTTTCCATCATTTTGCTAGTGTGAACGATGCTGCCATGAACATAGGTGTGCATATGTCTACTCGAGTGACGACTCTTATTTCTCTATGATATATTCCTAGGAGTGGGATTGCTGGATCGAATGGTATGTCTATTTCTAGCTTTCTGAGGAAGAGCCATATCATTTTCCAAAATGGTTGTATCATTTTGCATTCCCACCAGCAGTGCATAAGAATTCCGATCTCCCCGCAGCCCCTCCAACATTTGTTATTTCCAGTGTTTTTGATATGTGCCAGTAATGCTGGGGTGAGATGGTATCTCATTGTGGTTTTAATTTGCATTTCTCTAATGGCTAGTGATCGCGAGCATTTCCTCATGTGTCTGTTGGCCATTTGAATGTCTTCTTTGGTGAAGTGTCTGTTCATTTCCTTTGCCTATTGTTTAATAGGATTATTTGTCTCTTTGTTGTAGAGGTGTTGGATTTTCTTGTAGATTATGGAGATTAGACCTTTGTCTGACTTGTACTGTCCAAAATTTTTTTCCCGGTCTTTAGGTTCTCTTTTGGTGAAGTCGTTTGAAGAGCATAGGTGTTTGATTTTTAGAAGATCCCAGTTATCTAGCTTATCTGTTGGGGTTTGTGCGTTGATCGTTATGGTTTGTATCCTGTTAATGCCATGTATTAAGGCCTGTAGTGTTGGTCCTATTTTTTCTTCTATGAACTTTATACTTTTAGGCTTTATATTCAGGTCTTTGATCCATTTTTAAGTAGTTTTTGTATACAGTATAAGGTATGGGTCCTGTTTCATTTTTTTGCAGATGGATATCCAGTTTTGCCAGCACCATTTGTTAAAAAGACTGTCTTTTCCCCGTTTGATGGACTTTGGGCCCTTGTCGAACATCAGGTGACCGTAGGTGGATGGATTTACATCTGGGTTCTCAATTCTGTTCCATTGGTCAATGTCTCTGTTGTTGTACCAGTACCAGGCTGTTTTGAGTACTGTAGCTGTATAGTAGGTTCTGAAGTCAGGTAGTGTGAGTCCTCCAACTTTATTCTTCTTCTTCAGTAGTGCTTTACTTATTCGGGGCTTCTTCCCTTTCCATATAAAGTGAATGATTAGTCTTTCCATCTCTTTGAAGAATGTTGTTGGTATTTGGATTGGGATTGCGTTGTATTTGTAAATTGCTTTGGGTAGAATTGTCATTTTCCCAATGTTGAGTCTACCTATCCATGAGCATGGTATGTTTTTCCATTTATGTAGATCCCTTTGGGTTTCATGCAGTAGTGTTTTGTAGTTTTCTTTGTATAGGTCTTTTACATCCCTGGTCAGATTTATTCCTAAGTATTTTATCTTTTTAGGGGCTATTGAAAATAGTATTGTTTTCCTGATTTCCTTTTCATCGTTCTCCTTATTGGTGTATAGGTATCCAACTGATTTTTGAATGTTTATCTTGTATCCTGCTACTCTGCTGAATCTATTCCAGTAGATTTCTTATGGAGCCTTTAGGGTTTTCTATGTATAGTATCATATCATCTCCAAACAATGACAGTTTAACTTCTTCATTACCAATCTGGATGCCCTTTATTTCTTTTTCTTGCCTTATTGCTGTAGCTAGAACTTCCAGCACAATGTTAAATAGGAGTGGTGATAAAGGGCATCCTTGTCTTGTTCCTGTTTTCAAGGGGAACGTTTTCAGCCTCTCTCCATTAAGAATGATGTTGGCCATTGGTTTTGCATAGATGCCCTTTATTATGTTGAGAGATTTCCCTTCTATATCTATTGAGAGTTTTTTATCAGGAATGTGTGTTGGACTTTGTCAAATGCCTTTTCTGCGTCAATTGAGATGATCACCTTTTATTTATGTGGTGGATTATGTTGATTGATTTTCTAATGTTGAACCATCCTTGTATAACTGCTATGAATCATACTTGGTTGTGGTGTATTATTTTTTTGATATGATGCTGGATTCTATTGGCTAGAATTTTGTCAAGAATTTTTGCATCTATACTCATGAGAGATATTGGTCTGTAATTTTCTTTTTTTGTGATGTGTTTGCCTGGTTTTGGTATCAGCATTATGCTGGCTTCATAGAATGAATTTGGAAGTGTTGCTTCCTCTTCTATGCTCTGAAATAGCTGGAGTAGTACTGGTACAAGCTCTTCTGTAAATCTTTTGTAGAATTCTCCAGTGAAGCCATCTGGGCCAGGGCTTTTTTTGGTTGGGAGTTTTTTTTATTATCTTTTCAATCTCTTCTCTTGTTATGGGTCTGTTCAGATTTTCAACATCACTTTTTTGTAGTTTGGGTAGGCCGTATGTTTCTAGAAATTTATGCATTTCCTCTAGGTTTTCAAATTTGTTGGAGAATAGTTTTTCATAATATTCTCTTATAATCCTTTTTATTTCGGTTGGGTCTGTTGTAATGTCCCCCATTTCATTTCTTATTTGGGTTGTGTCCTCTCCTGTTTTTCTTTTGTCAGTCTGGCCACTGGTTTGTTGATTTTGTTGATTCTTTCAAAGAACCAACTTTTGGTTTTATTGATTCTTTCTATTGTTTTTCTGTTCTCTATTTCATGTATTTCTGCTCTGATTTTTACTATTTCCTTTCTTCCGGTGGTTGTGGGCTTTTTTTTGCTGTTCTCTATTTGTTTGAGTTCTGTAGTTAATGTTTTGATTTTGTCCCTTTCTTCTTTTTTGATATGTGCATCTGTTGCTATAAATTGTCCTCTGAGGACTGCCTTTGCTGTGTACCAAAGGTTTTTGGTATGATGTGTTTTCATTCTCATTCGATTCTAGGAATTTTTTGATTCCATTTCTGATTTCTTCTATTACCCAGTAATGTGTAAATAGGGTATTATTCAGTTTCCATGTAATTGATTTGTTTTCCTTGCTCTTTCTATTGTTAATTTCTACCTTGATAGCATTGTGGTCAGAGAAGATACTTTGAATTATCTCAGTGTTTTGGATCTTGTTGAGGATTGCTCTGTGGCCTAATAAGATGTCGTCTATTCTGGAGAATGTTACATGTGCATTGGAAAAGAATGTGTACTTTGCAGCGGTTGGATGGAATGTTCTATATATGACTATGAGGTCAAGTTGGCTGATTGTGCCCTTTAAGTCTTCTGGATCTTTGCTGAGTTTCTTCTTAGTTGTTCTGTCCTTTACTGAGAGTGGTGTGTTGAAGTCTCCTACTATTATTGTGGAACTGTCAGTTTCTCTTTTCAGTGTTGTTAGAGTTTGTTTTATGTATTTTGGAGCCCTGTCATTGGTGCGTAGATGTTTATTATGGTTATGTCTTCATGATGGATCGTCCCTTTAATCATTATATAGTGTCCTTCTTTGTCTTTTATGGTAGATTTTGTTTTAAAGTCTATTTTATCTGAGATTAGAATTGCCACTCCTGCTCTTTTTTGGTAGTTGTTAGCTTGATATATTTTTTCCAACCTTTGACTTTTAATAAATTCCCATCTTTGTTTCTAAGGTGTGTCTCTTGTAGACAGCATATTGATGGATCCTGTTTTCTTATCCATTCTGTCACTCTCCGTCTCTTTATGGGTGCATTGAGCCCATTTACATTCAGTGTAATTATTGATAGATGTGAGTTTGTTGCTGTCATTTTGTAGTGCTTTTTTTTGTGGTGCTGAAGTTTTCTTTGTTCTTCTTACTCTCTTGTGCTGAGTTACTTTCGTTTGTGGATTTTTTTCACAAAAAGATTTTTTGTAAGCCCAGTTTACACGTATCAGTATACCTACAAGACTAAAACTCTATGCTACTTTTTGAACCTTCTAATGCCCTCTGGTCAGAGCTGTCAGTATTACCCAATTACTGTGATGCTTCGAATCACGTGGTTTCATGTGCACACTTTAAGCACGTGCTGTTGTTTTCGTTTCTGCCTCTGTTTTTATAGTCACTGATTTTTTTTTCAAATTTTCTGGTGTTTTAGCTACAATATTGTGGTAATTAGTTATTTGTGAACCTATAACTTTTTTGAGAATGAAGTAGTAATTAAATGAAAAGAAGGATATATAGGAATTACAACTTACAAGTAACATTAGTACAAAAACGTAAGGGATCCTATATGGTCTAGTAAAGGAGGAGGTCCACAGCCGGGGCGGGGGGTACGGGGGAAGGTGACACTATGAGTTACTGCACTGGGTAACACCAACCTTAGTCATGCCACTGGTGGGTCCTCAGTAAGTATTTGCTCAGTCTTACAAACTTTCAAAAGGAAAGGACTAAATTACTTCTAAGGTCTCTTTCAGGCTTAATATTCTAAGAGCCTATTAATTAGATACCAAAAAAGATTTCTCAAGGTTGTTACTATCCACTTTGGAATTTTTAGAAAATTCTAAAATTACTAAAGGGTCTATGATGGAACCCAATTGTTTGGCTTTACCGGCGGTCAAGCTACACACACACACACATTTTATATGAGATCCACATGAATATTAGACTCTAGTTCCTTTTGGTTGTCTATCCAAGGCCATTTGATTAAAATGCTAAATTTTCAACTTTATTGATAAAGAAAAGCTTTAATTTGGAAAATGATGATAGTAATTTTCCAGGGAAGAAAGTGTTCTACTTTACAGGTCAAGATCTGAGCCATGATAATGTTTAAACCACATTAAATGGTGATCCATATTCAATCAAAGTCAAAACACAGACAGTTACAAAATACCACACACTAAACTTGGATAAATATGGAAGAGATCCATAGTTGTGCCCATTCCAAAGAAAGGTCATCCAAGAGAATGCAGAAATTATTGAACAATATCATTAATATCACACACAAGTAAAATTTTGCTGAAGATAATTCAAAAACAATTGCAAGAGTACATTGGCAGGGAACTGCCAGAAATTCAAGCTGGATTCAGAAGAGGATGTGGAACAAGGGATATCATTGCTGTTAGCTGGATCTTGGCTGAAAGCAGAGAATACCAGAAAGATGTTTACCTGTGTTTTATTGACTATGCAAAGGCATTTGACTGTGTGGATCATAACAAATGATGAATAACATTGCAAAGAATGGGAATTCCAGAACACTTAATTGTGCTAATGCAGAACTTGTACATAGACCAAGAGGCAGTCGTTCAAACAGAACAAAGAGATACAGCACAGTTTAAAATCAGGAAAGGTGTGCACTGGGGTTGTATCCTTTCACCATACTTATTCAATCTGTATGCGGAGCAAATAATCTGAGAAACTGGACTATATGAAGACGAATGAGGCAACTGGATTGGAGGAAGACTTATTAACAACCTGCAATATGCAGATGACACAACCTTGTTTGCTGAAAGCGAAGAGCACTTGAAGCACTTACTGATGAAGATCAAAGACTATAGCCTTCAGTATGGATTACACCTCAACATGAACACAAAAATCCTCACAACTGGATCAATAAGCCACATTATGATAAATGGAGAAAATACTGAAGCTGTCAAGGATTTCATTTTACTTGGATCCACAATCAACGCCCATGGGATCAACAGTCAAGAAATCAAAAAACTGGGATCACAACAGAGGGTCCACAACAGAGCAGGAGCAAAAACAAAAACTCAAATTCACAAAAAAAAGACCAGGCTTGCTGCTCTGCCAGAGACTGGAAGAACCCCGGAGACTATGGCACTAAGACACCTTTCTGACCTGGAAAGGAAGTCATTCCCAGAGACCACCTCCCAGCCAAACAATAGGCAAGCACTTAAGATAAACATTAACACCCGAGAGGAACGTACTCCTTACAACAATCAATTATAGGAGATCAAAGGGGAAGTATCTTCCCAAAAGGAAAGATGAGAAGGCAGGAAGGGGTAGAAAATCCAGATGAAAGTAAATGGGGAATCCAGGGCGGAAGTGGGGAGAGTGCTGACACCTTGTGGGGAATGAAACCAAGGTCTTCAAACACTTCATGTACAGACCATTTAATGGGAAACTAATTTGCTCTGTAAACTTTCATCTAAAGCACAATTAAAAAAAAAATCAAACAACATATTGCACTGGGCAAATCAGCTGCAAAACACCTCTTTAAAGTGTTAAAAAGCAAAGATGTCATTTTGAGGACTAAGGTGTGCCTGACTCAAGCCATGATATTTTCAGTCACCTAATATGCATGCGAAAGTTGGAGAATGAATAAGGGAAGACCAAAGAATTCATGCCCTTGAATTATGGTGTTGGCGAAGAATGCTGAATATACCATGGACTGCCGGAAGAATGAACAAGTCTGTCTTGGAAAAACTACAGCCAGAGTGCTCCTTGGAAGCCAAGATGGCAAGACTTCATCTCACATACTTTGGACATGTAATCAGGAAGGTCCAGTCCCTGGAGAAGGACATCATGGTTGGCAGAGGGTAAGTGAAAAAGAGGAAGACTTTCAATGAGCTGCAAGAATGGGCTAAAACATAACAATGATTGTGAGGATGGCACAGGACTGTGCTTTGTTTCCTTTTATTGTACATAGGGTCAATTCAACAGCACCTAACAAACTTGCAAAAGAAACAAAGTCCTATCACCATGGGAAACAAGCTGCTGTTAGTAGATTTACCTTTTGTACAATATACAATACTCCACTATCTTAAATTTCAAAGTTCCATACTCTTCTTTGGAT
This sequence comes from Dugong dugon, assembly GCA_030035585.1. Taxonomy (NCBI): domain Eukaryota; kingdom Metazoa; phylum Chordata; class Mammalia; order Sirenia; family Dugongidae; genus Dugong; species Dugong dugon. The sequence continues at coordinate 62,257,126 of CM057478.1, read as the reverse complement.
TATATTATGAGATATCCACTACTTTCTGTTAAATTTTAGACAACCTATTTCCTGGAATAATCTTAAGTGTACAACAGAAACTTTTTACTTTTAGCTCAGATTACATAAACTATAATTAATCCTTTAGAAGCTTGAATATTTTGAAGATTATGAGAACAGATGAAATTAACCCAAATATATAATAACTTTATTTGTATTTTAAAATAATTTAAAGGTCTCTGTCAGGGTTTTTTCCCTAAGATAACTGGTATTCGCTCTACCAATGTTTTTTCTTCTCCCATTCCAAGAAGGTAGCCAGGCTGTCTCAAGGATTTCTTAGCAAGGCCTAACTCCACCTTCTGAAGTCAACTGATGCTTCTGGTTCTGTGTAACTGCTTCCTATTCCATGAGAATAGAAGAGGAGAAAGTAGGAAACAGAAGGGATAAACGCATACAATGCCCAAAAAGGCTGAACCACAGACATATGAACTGTGTCAGTTGAGCATCAAGCCCCAAGTATGACAAGAAGGCAACGTCACCAGACTTCAAGGAGCTGGTCCGTCTTGAACAAGAAAGCATCAGTGAAGTCCACGATGGAAGCTAGAGGCTCTCCTGATTCCCACCTTCATTTCGGAGTACCATTTAAGTCTTCTGGTTTCTTGTGAAAAACTGGGGAGGTCCCCTGCTCCCAGTAATGACTGATAGACTGAATCTCCTGCCATCTTTGTGCAATGGTGGCTCTGATTTGGTTTGATATAGAGCAATGTGTCATTGCAGACAAACCCAAGTTTAGGTAGAATGAGTCACACTTGCTAAATACAAATTATTGCTATTTGTATTTTTTTTAAATACCTGAAGTCTTTTCATATTCATATTCATATTCATGACCTCATTTGATTTTTTCCACCATCCTGTGAGAAAGGCTAGATGGTTTTGTTGTTACTAACTCGTTGCCATAGAGTGGATTCTAATTCATAGCCACCCTACAGGACAGAGTAGAACTGCCCCCATAGGGTTTCCAAGGAGCAGCTGGTGGACTCAAACTGCCAACCTTTTGGTTAGCAGCCAAGCTCTTAACCACTGTGCCACCAGGGCTCTGGTTTTGTTGTTAAAATTCTCAAAATCCTAGAAGCTGATCTTTAGTCTAATCAAGTACCCTTAAATATATTCCTGTGGAATTCTGGTATCTCACTAGCTATGTGTTCCACCACTAAATCTAACACGGGGGAAAAACTACTGACTCTTCAAATTTGTAGAAGGAAAAAAAAACTAAATTATTGGATATATTCCAATTTTTAGCTTTTCTTTCATACTTGCTTTTCACTGGTTTTTGGTGTCTCCTATAAAACACACAAATAGCAAAATTTTCAGAAAAAACTTTGCAATAACTTTATTGGGTTTCGTTCCACCTTTTGTTCAGATACCAAGCCTCAAGTCTTTGTCGTTGCACACACGTATATTCCTATACCTTGGGTAAGTTATTTCTATTTAAGACACACAAACTAAATTACATAGTATTACATAAGCAGCGAGCATGGTGTGTATCGCAGAACATCATGACTTCCAGGCAAGGTTGAGAATAAACTCTTCGCAAACGAGGAAGCGGAGTCCCTAATAATAACAACAGCACACAGCTCACAATTTAACTGTGTGGCAACTTCTAAATCCCAGTGTTCAGGTTCCAAATCCAGTGTTCCCTTTACATTTCAGGAAGCAGGCTCAGCTGTGAAGGAATCTGCCTAAGAACACAACTAACATGCAGTAGGGTGGAGATGGTGGGTGGGGAGGGGGCAACATTGATGTCCCAGGCCTTCAGGTTCTCACTATTATGCCAAGCTGCCTGTTACTCAACACCCTCTGGCCAATGACGCTGAAAAAGAATGCACAGGATTTCTAATGGCACGCTAAGGTTAGCAGCCACACACATAGGACCACCCCAAGCAATCATAGAGTCATTCTGTTTTATTTTTTTTATTGAAATGACAGTAAGATAAAATAAAAAAAAGAACACTGACCCTTTTAATCAAACTTTTACTTTAGAAATATAAAAATATAACCAAAACTTCTATTTCTTTTATACATTTTCTATAAACTTAATACCAGAAAAGTTCTTGAAGCCAAACTATAAACGATGCTCAAACATTATGTGAACACAGTACCAAGTCAGTTTTTAAATGCACAATCTTTCCCTCAACTGGACATAGTCAATAAATTTTCCCGACTTATCTCTAGTTTTACCAGACAATCCATCACTAAAACACAAAATACACCTGAACTGGCTTAATTTAGACTTACTTAGTAGGTTTTAGTTTTTCACAAAAACAAGTTTGATAAATATAATACAAGCTAATAATAAAATGTGTTTTATGGCTCAAGTCAAATTACAGTATTATGTTTCTCATCACATATTTTAAACAACAAAGGCAAACTGCATGAAAAACGAGTTCAGTTTACCCAAACAGTGATACAAAACAAGTGGAAATAATTATGGGAAGATTTAATCTTATGCTATAGAAGCCGACTTGCATTATAGTCAAAAAAACAATACGCCTTCTTTGGCAAGGTAACATATAAAATTGCAAGCTCTCTGAAGCAGTCCTAGTGATTAGCACACATTGTTCCAAACACTCTGAACTAGTAAAAACAGTAAGCTTGAGGAACTCAAATGTGAAAAAGCTACTCCAAGAATTTCATCTCAAGTGACTAAGCAGTACTAAAAAAATAGTCATTAAAGGGCTGAGAGCATAGAGTCACATCATGTAAAAAAGGGAATTCTAAACTGATTGCTTGCTGGCCTGCTGAATTTGAAGGATCTCTTAACTTCTCACTTCTAATTAAAAATGGAATAAAACAGACTGGCTAATTTGGTTACATTTCATCCAAATACAATGCTATCTTGCTGGAACCCTGAAATGCCCAAAATCATAACTGAATTGTATAATACTAGTTACAAGGGAAGACAGTAACAGCACAAATTCACAGAGAATTATCATAATGCCATTTTAATTATTACCCTACTTTTTAAAAAAATCAGTGGTCTTCATCACTTAAAAAAACAAATTTCATTTTTCTTTAATGCGCTAAGTCATTCTAAGTATAATACATAACAATTAAGCGCAAATTTTAGTTTTTCCTGAATCTACCGAACATTTTAGTGTCATTTAGTAGTTATATATAGAATATGCACTACTTGGATCACTCAAGGAAAATAACATGACATGTACTGTAGTTACATAATGCCAAAGAGGGCTGGCTCTCATCTGTAGACAGCCTTGAACATAGGAGGCATTCAAATATAAGCCAGTTAATCAAGAGCTCATCTTAAAACTATTCAGTAATTAGTATGCTGATAATCAGAATGCACAATTTCAGACCATTAGTTCTTGAAGAAGTGTGATAAGAACTTACGTATCAAAAGAGCTTGGTATTAAGCAGTGCCCTTGTATCCTCTTCTAATGCTGTAGGACAGGTGAATTCCCCTAGTTCTACCATTTCTATCAGGAAACCTAAAACAAGAAAATATTGGGTTCCAAGTACACCTGACCAGTGCAAAAACAGTTTTAAAAATATGTGTGCAGTGTTTGTGTGTCCTCATTCAGGAAGAGGAAGCAATTATTAAATTAGCTAAACTGAATGAATTTTACACTCAAGACTAGATCTCTTACATCTCAAGGTTGGTAACCCAAACAAGCGGAATCAAAGGTTTTCCTCACTTAGGCACTAGTACATGGATGACTGATTCAAGCTCTTATACTGGGAAGAAGTCATCCAGAAAGAACTTCTAGACTGAAGGTTAAGTTACAAAGGACATAACTGGCCTCAAATGAGATGACTCTTCAACACAAACACTCCTTAACCGACAGCACTTCATAAATCACACCAAGAAAAAGCCCATTTCTTTCCATCCCCCCAACTGCAAGAGCTAACATACGAAATGTGGTCACTGTAGCTTTCCACTTGGATGCTAGAAGCAATGGTGGAAAATGGGCTTGATCAACCCTTCCCCATCTTTTTCCTTTCCCCATCTTGCAGGACTCGGTTTATCAGTGAGCTTGCCAGGAAAATTATACTAAATTAGAAATGTGCTAATGTAAAACCAGGGAAGAGGACTATCCACAGAACCAGTGAGTTTTTCAAAGGAAATCACAGGCCATTTTGGGTCACGGAGACTGGTGCTCCCTACTGCTAAGCAGAGGCATGGTTATAATCACTATCTGATACACAACCATGTGAAGGTTTGACATGACCTGAACTAAATGAACGGGAATGCTTTTGAATAGAATTGCTGATTTTCTCAAGGCTAAATAGGGAAGACCATATGACATACCTTTCACATCACCCAATATTCAGATCAGTACTGTCATCAGTACCACAAAGGCATTAAGAACTAATCAAAACTTCATTTCTGTCTACTGAAAACTGTACCAATCTTTGTTTTTAAAAGTAGCTGCAACATACAAGATTTTTAATATTAAGCCTACAGTCAACAAGTCCACAATAAGGCACACACAGTATGTTTCTACCACTAATCAATGACACAACTAGCAAACTCCTTTGCCCTAAAATTCTTTTTTTATTCCCCAAACAAATTCAATCCAAATTTGGCAGTGTTTTAAAGAATTTTTGAACTTTGTGTTTTTCTCTTAGGCTGACAAAAATCTATCCCCTACCCTGCCCCTAGATTTCAGTTGATTTAGATTACTAGAAAATAATTTTGAAATGTTTTTGTTATCACATGCTAAAACCAAATTTTCTTCTCTATGGATATAACTTCAAGTTAGGTGAAATAACTAACTTGCAATGCCTACTGAGCCTCTAAGAGTTCAAAACTAACAGATACACTTTTAGAAACTTCCTTCATGGATCACTATTTTTACCATGCCCTAATAATAACTAAGACAAACAATTTCACAACAGCATACATTACTAATACCACTGTTATGTGAAGAAGAAAAAAATGAGTTCTATAGTAGTCTCTTTTTTCACCAATTCCCATGACTTTCCCAACCTAGCCAATTTTAACAGTTTCCCATATGCTTAAGGTCTGTTGCTTGTGAACCAAGGTCTGGAGACTTATAAATTGTACCACTCAATAATATATGTGAGTTCTGCTGTAACAGAACTCACTTGTGTTGTTTTTTTTGTTGCTGTTGTTGTGTGCCATCGAGTTGATTCCAACTCGTAACAACCCCAAAGAACTCACTAGGGTGTAAAATTTGGTACAGAAGTCGCACTTTGAACTCAACCAAGCAAACTGGGTCCTAAAAGTAATGTTAAGATCCTCATCACAAAAATCTGTAACGCTGTCTTAGAGTATGCCCCCAAGAATGGTATCAGAGCAAGGGTCCAATAAACTTGGCTGAACTAAATCTGCCACTGTCCCTTAACATTCACCAGCCTGGGGAAAAAAATAACAATCCTCACCTGTAAGAATTTTAAAAGTTTAATATGAAGTTAAAAAAAAAAAAAAAATACAAATAGAAAGAAATCCACTTGTTTAATGTTGTACAAAAAAGTATGAGTAGAACAAAAAGTGAATTAAACATTATCACATTTGTTTACACCACTATCTACTTATTCGTATTAACTTTACTATTCAAACAATAGAAAGTAGGGGTAACTCAGGGATTGGGAAAGAGAAAACAAAAAACCTTGTCTACCATATTTATTATTCTACACTGAGGATAGCTGTGCTCACAGAGACGGCTTCTTTTACTTCTCCACTGTGCAGGAATTCAGTTGTATATAAAATTGAACCTGAATTTAAAAAAGAACAATACTCCTTATTAAAAACAGTATTATTTAACCTAGCTTCCACCTTACATGATAAGGAAATTTATCTCAATGCTTCTACTCTCCCTTGACATTTTTGGCATTTTCTACACCAAGACACATTTTTCTCTCACCTACCATATCTTACGCATTAAATACCAGTGAATACTCACAGGAAAAAAAAAATTAACAGTGTAAATTTGATTAATTACCCACTAAAAAGTTCCCTGAAGGCAGAAAGAAGATTTTTACCCATCATTTTACTCTCACCACTCAGCATAGCTCCCGACACTTGTCAGCTAAGTGTTTAAATAAATAAGTAGTATGACTCTTTTTTCATATTCCATACTTCAGTTTGTAACCCATCAGCAGGCCCACGTAGAGGGACAACAACAGATGAAGTCTGATTAGTGACAAAGTAAAAAGACCAATTCTGTACTCAGCAAGCTTTCACAGAATGCCAAAATCACTACCGGAATTGTTTTTAAACTAGTATTTATTGGGTGCTAACCAGGTACCTGGCACTGTTCTAAGCACTTTATATGTGTTATTTTACTTGGTCCTCATAATCTTATGAAGTAGGTACTACCATCCCCATTTTACAGAACAGAGGAAGAAAAAGGCAAATAGGTATAATAATTTGCCCAAGTCCACATTGTCAGCAAGTTCTTGGGATTCAAATCCAAGCACTGACTATAGAACTTACATTCTTAACCATGCTATTCTGTGAGTCCTATCCATGGTTGGTTCTTAGAACCTCAACCTGTGAATCACTCTATCTGCCTAAACACACAAACTCCATGTTACAATTCAGGATCTAATTTCACATGCCCTAATTTGGGCCTCAACACAGTAGGTTCCAAAAAAGAAGAACAATATATTTCATCAAAAGATTCGATTTTCCACATCTTCACATAGACAAGCTTCCTCCTACTCACACCCCAGCCCTCATTTACACATTGCTGACTATTATTTTATCACTTCTTCTTTTGATGAAGACTTCACGCTTAATTGCAGGGAGTATCAAATTAGGGGAAGAGCAATTACACAAATACCAGAATGTCATGCTGTAACTTAGGGTCTGGGGGACATTTTTAGTCTGTCATTAAAAGTCATTTAATCTATGGCTGCACTTAACCTAAGGGTCCATCTCCTGTCTTAGTTTCTTTGAAGACCAAAATTCATAAACTATGCCTTCTCAAGTGGCTCAGAATATTGTAAAACTGAAGAGTTTACATGAATAAATCACGAAACATTCAGCTTTCCATACCTGCTCAAGAGCTGAGGGAGACTAGAAATGATGGGTCCGTATCCTGGTGCGTTGTCATACAATTCAAACAATGGTGCAGCTACCAGCTTGTAATTTTTGGGGACTGCAAACAAAGCTAAAATAAACAGACCAGTATTCATTTTCTATAAGTTTTTCAAATAATTACTGCTTCCACTTCACTTTTAAATTAATCACCAATTTTACATTTGAGGAAAACTTATTTCCGGAGAAAACTTTTAAGGAAAACAATCATTCTCATTAATACATTTTGTGTCTTTTCGCAAGAGTTCACAGTAGCAGCTTTGAAACAAACTGATCCTCTACAAATCCCTGCTATTAACAACCACGAGCACCTTATAAGCACTGGGAGAAAGGGGAAAAGAAGAGACTTGGGTTTGTAATTTATTTTGGATCCCATTATAAGACTATCACAAAAAATGAAATAATTACTTGTTAAAACTCATAGCAGGTCTAAAGATGTATTAAAATATTTTAAAAATCAATTCATTTGTCTCCCAAAATTTTCAATAATTTATCACCCAACAGTAACAATGCTTCTTGAGAAAAACAATACCAGCAGCTAAACAATTATTTTTAAAATTTGACCATAATTTGATATTTTAGGTTTTGTTAAATTTATTTTTCCTTCTGTAGCATGATTGGCACATCTAAAAGAAAAACTAGGTAATTCTGTTAGCTTGGTGTTATGTTTTTAGATTTACAATAAATCCAAAAATTTAAGGAATTTGGAGAAAACACAATAGAGATATCCATGAAATTACAAAAGTTTTTAGACGGCTGTCTTAAAGAATGAAACAACTTACCTTTCTCTTGAAGTTGAACCAGAAACAACTTCTTATGTTCCTTAGGCTTTGTGATATGTGCAGGAATATATGGATACTAAAATAACAAATGAGAATGATTTGTAGTTTCCCCAAGCCGCCATTCCTTACACCTCCATGTCTGCTTATCAACTTCTCCCATTTCAGAGATTTAGCTAAAATTATCACCCCTTCTGAGACCAAGTTCCTCATATTCCCAGCACGATTTTATTTTAACATGTATCCCATAGCTTCATTTCTTTCTTTACGTGCTTACTCCCCAATACAGTGTAAAGTGCTGGGAGAAACAGACTCCCTTCTATTCTTCCCTTTACTGAGACCTAGTAGCTGACAGATACATTAATAAATAAATGCTTTAATAAATATAAAATAATAAGTAGCAAACCAGTTAGGACAATTAAATATGTAGTCACAAAAGTTATAACTTGAGAAATTTATAACACAATAAAGTCTGATTTTAATCAGTGTTCTTAATAAAAGTTATTTGTTGTCTTTTTTCCCCCAAATCATTACCAAGTTAAAATTTCTAGAATCCTGATGTGAATATTTTTACTGTATTAAAAGTTTAAATATAGCCCATGAAATAACTGGCAAGACCTCAACCACATATGCCTCTCCCCTGAACCCCACTGGGGCTCATGATTCAGGAACAGATGAGCTGCCTAAATGGAGCTCTGCCAGCTGGGCAGACCGAACTGCTTGGGGGAATGGAAAAAAAAAAACTAGTTTTTGAGAATTTAAGGGGATGATGAAAATTAGAGGGAAGACTGCTGGCTGAGAAAGAAAAATTTTGATATAGAAAACAAAAATGTCTAAGGTAGGGATTTTCTGTTGTTATTGTTCTGTGTGTATGATATGAAAACCTACGTCGCTGCACAAAAAATTCAGAAAAATCTGCTGTTGCTTTTGGAACTGCTGAGAGGGCAGGGGTATTAAAAAGTCCTAAAAATAGACATAACAGGAGAGTAAGATAAAAGTAGAAGCTGCCAAAAGGAACCCAGTGAAATTGAGGTTATTACGGTTTCAAAATCCATAAGCTAGACATCAATAACATATACTAGGGTTAGGCCAACTACAACCTGTAGGCCAAATACAGACTAATTCTTGTTTTTGTAAATAAAGTTTTACTGGAACACAGCCATAGTCATTCATTTACATATTATCTATGGCTGCTTTCATGCTACAACGGAAGACCTGAGTAAATGCAGCAGAGACCCTGTAGTCTGCAAAGCCAAAAATACTTACAGAAAAAAATTGCTGGCCTCTAATATATAGCATTTATTGCATGTTTACAGTGGCCAGGCACTGTGTTAAGTACTTTATTCTTTCAATTAATCCATTTTACACACGTAACTCCCACTAAGAGGCTAAGTATCTTTCCCAAGAGTACACTGCTAAATAGTTAAGTCAAGATTCAACTACTTCTATTCAACTATAAAAGCCTCAAATGTTATTTCCCACTATGCTGTCTCATTGGTACTTAACCAATATTCAAGTTAAAATAATTACAAACCAGAGCCAACCCTAGGGTACAATGAATTGAGGCAACTGTCCTAGGCAATTGTCCTAGGCTTTGGAGATCCCCTACATTACCAAGAAAATCAAGCACAGTGGCAGCAACAGAGAAACAAAGAGGTAAGAACTGGCATGACTAGCACAGGCTAAGAGACCTATAGTTCACATACAACACAAGTTCCCAAAAAATAACAACAAAGCCAAAGTGAGCGGCATTACCCCGATTTTCTACTCGAGGCCACGCGTTCCTTTTTTGAAGACTTTTCTTCTCCAATCCTGGCCTTGACATTTAAGCCAACTGCACTTTATACAAAAAAACTAAGACAGGGAGATGCTGTTGTGCTTCTTTTCCTGCTGCCACCTAACCAATACTCTGTTGTTATTAACTGCCATCAAGTCAGAGCCAACTCATGGCGAGCTTATGTATAACAGAACAAAACTGTGGGATCCTGAACTATCTTCACAACTGTTGGTGTGTCTGAGCCCACTGTTACAGCTATCATGTCAATCCATCTCATGGAGGGTTTCCCCTGTTTTCGCTGACTTTACCAAGCATGATGTCCTTTTCTAGTGATTGGTCTTTCCTGATGACATGTCCAAAGTAAGCAAGACAAAGTCTTATCATTCTTGGGTCTAAGGGGCATTCTGGCTACTTCCTCCAAAACTGATTTATTCATTCTTCTGGCACTCCACAGTATATTCAATATTCTTTGCCAATACCGTAATTCAAATGTGTCAATTCTTCTGCAATCTTCCTTTTTTCATCGTCCAGCTTTTGCATGCACCATCTGTCAGTTTATCATACTGCAGTGGCCTGCATCTTGCTATGATGCTAGAAATGATGCCACTGGTATTTCATATACCAGCAGGGTCAACACCATGGTAGACAGGTTTCAGCAGAGCTACCAGACTAAGACAGACTTGGAGGAAGGGCCTGGCGATCTACTTCTGAAAATCAGCCAAAGAAAACTTCCTGGAAAATCAATATTCTAGGTTTACTAAATACATAGCCATGTGTTATACCTTATACCCTAGGGTTCAATGAATTAAGGGTACTGTCCCAGGACTGTGGTAGGGGAGATGAATGAAGGTATTCAAGAAGTAGCCTGGAAAACTTCTTGAGTTATCACTGAGCATTTTCCAATTAGATCAGGGTAGGTTCAAGAAACTGTTCTATCCTCTTTGGATATATAGGAACTTCACTATTTCCACATGAAATTGTATTTTCTTCAAGCCAAATTCACGGCAATTCTTAGGTAGTAAGCACTATGACAATTAGGACAACAATGAAAATCAATTCCCCACGAGCTTCCACAGCAACTTACCTTTCTATCCCACTGCTATACAAGTTAAGTCAGAAGGAAGCGAACAGACAAAACAATCTTTTTCTTGGAAAATGTTTTGTTGCAATGCTTAATCTGGAACATCTTGTCATGCAAAGAAGCTATCAAAGTCACAGGGCCTTTTCAAAACAATTCAGGGTTTTTTTTGAAAAGATCTATTATCTTTTAGAGATGTACACTGAAATATTTACAATTGAAATATGATATCTAGAATTTGCTTCAAAATAAGCCAAGGTAAGGGCAGGGGTAGAAGGGCAATGGGGGACAGGGGCTTATGAAACAAGTCTGACCATGAGCTGTTAACTGTTGACATAGTAGTTTACTTCGTATTCTCTCTACTCTTGCGTATCTTTGAAATTTTCCATTAAAAAAAAAATTGTAATTTTTTATCTAAATTAAGGAAGGAAGAAAAGGAAATTTCAAGTCAAATTCTGCTTTAATCTTTCTGGGGGTGAGGTGGGGGACGAAATAAGTTTTTTGCTTTTCCAAAAGTCCAGCAAATACACGAACACTGACCTGAGGCGGTTCAAAATTTGGTCTCCACCAGTTACCAATGCAGTCATCAATGACCCAGTCTTGCAAGACTCCATCTTGACGACCTAGTATCTGTCAAAAAGAAATGATACATCCAGTTAAAACAACTAAATACACACACACATGAACACCCTTCTTAGTGAAGAGAATACTTTCGGCAGCACTCCTAACAGAGACATACGGCTAGTGTAACTTCCACGTACGTCTCCTTTCTATAATTTCTTGTTTCTTATTATCTGTGTCACTCTGCCCAAGACATACACTGTTCGTTCAAAATTGGCAATCTAGTATAGACAGAGTTACCTCACTGGTGTCAGAGTAGAACTGTGCTCCATAGGGTTTTCAATTGTTACTTTTTCAGAAGTAGATCCCTAGGCCACTCTTCGGAGACACCTCTGGGTGGACTGGAATCTTCAACCTTTTAGTTAGCAACTGAGCTTGTTAACCATTTACACCACCCAGGGACTCATGGGGCCACCATAAGTCAAAATCAACTCGACAGCAACTGTTTTTGTTTTTTCATATAAACTATACAGGAGCAACAAATCTATTGTTATGCCCTAGCTATACATGGAAAACCAAATCTGATCAATCACCTAAATCAGCCAACAGCATACAATAGTTTTTCTAGAATCAACCATAAACAAATCGAAAACAAACCAAAATCAAACCCATTGCCGTCGAGTCAATTCCAACTCATGGCAACTCCATGTGTTACAGAGTAGAACTGCTCCACAGGGTTTTCTTGGCTGCAATCTTTATGGAAACAGATCACCGGGCCTTTGTTCCAAGGTGACACTGGGTGAGTCTGAACCCCTAACCTTTTGGCTAGTAGTTGAGCACTTAACTGTTTGTGCCACCCAGGGTCTCCTCCACATTACATTTAGCCATCATGTCTCCTTACGCTCCTCCTGTGTCTGTTTCGCAGACTTTGTTTTTTATGACCTTGACAGTTTTGAGGAATACTGGTAGACTGTCCATCAATTAGACCAGGATTATGGATTTTGGGGGGGAAGAGCAGAGGTAAAGTGCCATTCTCATCACATCATATCACAACTGCATGCTGTCAACATGACTTATCACTCATGTTAACTTGATCACATGGCTGAGGAAGTTTATCATGTTTCTCCACTATATAGTTGCTCTTTTTGAAACATTCTTTTACAACCATATATTATTTATTTTTAAACACTGAAAAAGACCCTATGAACTCCCTCTAATGTGGATGAGAACTTAGATCTTAAAACCACATCTTGCACTCATACCTCCTCTTCCACCACCCTCCTATTATCAATATTGAAGTGAATATTCTGTATTTAAATTAATGACTATGTAAATCAGTCACAACCACACAATTAAAGTATAATTACATTTCCCTATTTGTACAACTATTCTTTCTTTAGAGTTAATAACTTTCATTTCATGTGCTACCACTAATTCATCCCCACTTCTGCAGGAAAAGTTTAAATTCTTCTCAATTCAAACATCAATTATCCTATCAGTTGAACCATCCTGCTCCAGGTTGTTCTAGATGCTCTCTAGCCCCGCTGCATAGCTGGGGCTGTAGGGCTTCCTCTGCCTCTCTCCTGTGTTAGATACTCTCTATATTCTGAATCCTGTATCTTAGTTTATTCATTTTGGTGGCAAACACTCTGGTAGCTTCTTGAGAAAAGGTACAAGATAACATTTTTTAAAACTCTGCAGGTCTAGAAATAACTTTATTTTACCTGTACATTTGATTTATAGTTAGATTAGATGGAAAATTCTAGGATGGAAATCACATTCTCTCAGAATTTTAAAGCTATGTTCCATGATCTTTCAGCTTCCAGTATTATTCCTGAGAAGTCCGACGCCATTTCTGATTTTGACAGCTTTATTTAACCTGTGTGTACCCCTACCCCTTACCTTTGTAGGCTTTTGGGATCTTCTCTTTATCCTAACTGATCTCAAATTTATGATGATATGTCTGTATATGGATCTTCTAACATTCATTGGAGAGAGGGCAGGCCAGTCTTTTCAATCTGAAAACTCACACCTTTCAGGTTTGGAAAATTCTCTTGAATTATTGCTTTGACAATTCTTCCTTTTCCTCTGTCCTTTTTATCTATAGTTTATATTGGTCCTTCTAGACTCATCCACTAATTTTATCTTTTCTCAAACTATGTTCAGTCATTTAATCTTTTTATTCTACTCTCCGGTAGACTTCTTCAATTCAATCTTTCGACCCTTCTACTGAATTTTCTGTTTCTAACATTTTAATACCCATGAGTTCATTTTTGTTCTCTGAATTATTTTTTCTTTTTTAAATGGCACTGTTTCACAGGTACAGTATCTCCTCTTATCATTCCAAGAATATTAATCATAGTTTGGTTGACTGATGAATTTTCTGTTTCTGCTAAGCTCCTTTTGATCTCTTTCATGTTAAGATGCTTTCTCCAAAAGTCTGATACTTGGCTATCTGCTCACAATTAAGGATGAGGCAGTAATATGTTTGACTGTGACCTCTGTGTGCATGGGTGACAGGGCTGCACTATTTCTTTAGGAAGGCTCCCAAATGTCAGCATCTGGAGGTATTTCTTTCTTTGATCACTTTCTCCAAAAACAAAACCTCCAATCTTCTGCCTAGGGTACTTAAACCTAGTTGTCAAATTCTGTTAGTCTAGCAGAAGCCTAGGAGTCTAACTATTCAGGATGTAGACTTTCATTCATTGTTTCCTTCCTGAAACTGTTTTCTTGCTTAGGGTTTTCTGATTCAGTGTTAGTCTTTGCCTGACTGTAGAGAGTGTGGAAGCTAATCTAGGTATAAAAATACATCCTATACAGACTTTTGATCAAAACTGTTTTAAGGCCATGCCTGCTCCCATTTTCATAGGTACCTGGCACCTCAAATTCCTCAGCCTTTCTGGTGTTCTGCAGTGCTGGATTCTGGATCGCCCGCCAGCTAGGCTCAGATTTCTGCTAAGTCAGTTATGATCTGCCCATTTACTTTCTAGCTTCCAAAACATTTTCTTGCAATTGTCTCACTTTGCACTCTCTCAATCCTATCGGTTTATATATATATTTTTAAATGCCCTTACTGACTTTTTGGTGGAGTTTTGAGAAAAAGGAAAAGTAAGCAGGTAGGTTCAATATACCATATTTAACTGGAAGTCCAAGTACATCATAATATTTAAGAGTTACAGTGCATTTGAAAAAATACCATAAAGACAAACTAACAGGCCAAAAGTGACAGAAATATAGGTGATTTTAGTTTTGTTTTTCTTCTGCTTTTCAGTGACCGCCAATGACTCTGCACTGAGTATATATTAGTTTTGTAATTAAGGGGAGAAAATTGCATGTTATTTAAAAAAAAAAAAAAAAAAGGAATAATGAAAACAACCTACAAGTCTCAAAACCCTCCAATATTTATTCATTTCGTTCCAAGTCTTCACAGGCCGACATTGGAATGATTTACAAAAAGTAGGACAATTTAGGCAAAGTATAAAAGATAGGTGCAAAAACGAAAATAGGTACGTAGCACGAATGTTTCCCTTGTCAAAGCTCTACAAAGCCTGACTCTGGAACAAGACTGCCTGCATTCAAATCTCCAGCTCAACATACTAGCTATGCAACATCAAGTTATTTAACCTCTCTGTGTTCTGGTTTCCACATCCGTAGAACGGCATTAGTAACAGAACCCACCTCCTAAGAGTGTTATGATGATTAAAGGAGTTATTGCATGTAGAGCACTTAAAACTGTGCCTAACACGGAGCAAGTACTCAATAAATGCTGACTTTTATTAGCATTATTGTTACATCAACATTTCAGTGAAAAACAAAGTTAAGATAAAGCAATTATCAGTTTAACTTGCAGAAAATAAGCACTGTACTCACAATCTTGGGTTTAAGTTTCATTTACTGAAAACTAAATATTCAAAATAAACACCCTTTTCACAAGACATAAAAGGCCTAATTATCCACTAAATTGATGGTATTCACATGGGCAAAAATAAAAAACATCAAAGTGGTTAAATAGAAAAATACCTCTGTCATTAAGCGTTTTAGTCCTTCAACTTCATCTTCCCCTGGATTAAGTTCACCACCAGGTCTGTATAAAGGTTAAGAATTTCAGCTTTCAACTTAACACAATTTGGTGACAACAGGAAAAACAGTAGTTATTTTTATCAAGTAATTCAATCATGTATTTTCGTGTCACATGCTAAGGCAATCAAAGCAAACAAATGTTGCAAACAATGAAAAGAATATGCTAGAAAGCTGAATTTATTACGTTAATTAACCAGCTTAACAGTACACAAATCCTAATTTTCAAACAAACAAAGTATATACCATAACACAAACCAGATGGAGAAGAAAATCTAATTGCTAGCCACCAGTGCATCCCAATCTCTTTTCTCTGGAAGCAATCTGGTGATAACGGAGTCTAGAAATGCCAAGAGGCAATCGCCCCATTCTTTAGCCCTGAGGAATAGATCATTTTTCAAGAACTTCAATCTAAGTATTTAAGACCTCTCTTTAGCTGGTCAAATAGTTGTGGTCTATATATAAACTCAGAGATTTATGAGCTTTGAAAATGAAAGTCATTTTAAGAATAGGAAACACTATTCATGCTACAAAGGAAACAGTACCAATGATTCTTAGCAGTTCTGTCATTAAGTCTAGAAACTGAGCTTGCTAACCTATTTTAAGGGACTAATCTATTCTAAGCAGCTTCTAACAAGCTCAGTCATTAAATCAACAACACACAGATAGATGCAGATTTCTAGTGAGGCAATAAATGAGCACTGCACTGGAGAACTGCTCATGATTTTCTCTTTCTAAAGACTCCACTAACAGCAGTGTTTATTGAGAGAAATGACTAAGGGCTAAAATTGTATTCCAAAACTACATGACTGACAATCCCATTAAAAGCTGTCATGCTGTTAATTTCCAACACTTACAATTTGAAGAAAGTTGTTCCCAGCTGTAGCAGTAACACATGGGGTAGCCGGTGCTCATGTACAATCAGAACTCCTTCTACAGTTCTCCTCATTCCAATTTTATCAAATTCCTCCCTCATGCGCTGAAATCTGGCTGCAACAGAGCTGTCCTTCTCATATAGGGGCTCCTTTGTACCAAAAGTATAATTGGTAAGAGGGTACCTATAATCCAAAGACAGACATCTAACATGAGACCTGAAGATCAAAATTTCTTTACCACAACAGATACCAATCACATATAAACAGACCACTGCAAAAACTGTAGATATTGTACTCAGAGACAAAGGACTTGTCCAAAGTTACACAGCTAGTTAATAAAGACAGCAGAGATTAGAATCCAACTCTCTGGACTTTGAGGTCAGAGCTTTCTATTAGACCAAGCTGCTACTCCTTACCTGAATATCCAAGTCTAGATAACACCTTCTTGCCCGTTGCCATCGAGTGGATCCAACTCACAGTGACACTTTCCTTAAGGCCCTTAAACGCTTAGAGAAGGGGCTATCTGGTAATCCTCTCATTTTAAATCATAGCTGACATACCGGCATTACCAACCAGGCTAATGTCTCCTTGGCTTTCTCTAACTACTAATCATAAATGTTATTAATTATAAGTGCTAATAACCAATCTCCTTCTTTCTATAAACTGAAGCACTACTTTCTATTGTATCTCCACAGTTATTTCTTATTTGTCCCAGTCATCTATCAGACTTTTCTGGCACCACAACCCTTTCTTTCCTCTTCGGCCCAACTTTTCAATGTTTTTTCTTTCCCTTGTAAACCTAGCAAGAAGCCATTTTAGCTTTCTGCATTTATTCTGTTGAGTAGCTTTATTCTCCCCTTCTCCTTATTCCCATCTTCTGCCCACCTCTTCCTTTACCAAGAATTCAAAATATGGCTCACAGTGTTGAAGACAATTTTCATCTTGCCTAATAAAGTTCAAATTTTTTCTTAAAAATAGTTTAAAATCCTATATTTATATTTCATCATGTGTAATAATCCCTTGATTACACCAAATGCTGAGGAGGAATGCTTTGGCCACGCCTGCCAATCCCCAAGGTATCTATTCTATCAAAAGGCCTTGACATTAATAATCAACTACTGCTTACTACGTCTCACTACTTTGGACATCTTATCAGGAGGGATCAGACTTGTCTCTGGAGGAGGACATCATGCTTGGTAAAGGAAAAGGTCAGCGAAAAAGAGGAAAACCCTAACGAGATGGACTGACAGTGGCTGCAATGATGGGCTCAAGCATGACCATGATTGTGAGGATGGCGGAGGACCAGGCAGTGTTTTGTTCTGTTGTGCACAGGGTCGCTATAGGTGGGAACCAACTCAACGGCAACCAGTTTGTTTGTTTTTTTAAGACTATAAAGAACTTCTCTAGTAGACCCAATGCTGAATCTAACATCGTTGGCATCAGCAGCTATCATACATCACTATATGCCAGGCAATTTTTTTTTAAAAAATTATACCTATTAACATTGAGTTCTCACCACCTGAGAGTAGAAAGAAATAGAGACAGCCATAATATCTCCACTGCAAGAGCCAGCTCCCACATCAGTAAGATGTCATCAAGATGAAATGTCAGAATTTTCAGCTGTGAAATCACCGTGCCAGCCCAGTCACATACATATTATATTATGTCCATCATACGGTGTGCTTCCTAAAGCAAGGCCCAAATCTTACTTCCTCACCACTGTAAGTCAGCACCGTGCACAGTGCCTGGAACAAAACAGGCACTCATGCAACATTTCCTTAAAGGAAAATACATTAGGGGTGGAGGGAGAGACTTGTTTTCAATTTAATAGATCATTATACATTCATATGAACTGAGTTCACAGCACAAATGATTATTGCTGAATACTGTATTTATATAGGAGAGGAAAAGTGCTGTAAATTTATCAACTCTTAACCTTAACGCAGCAATGATTAAAACATCTCACCTAGTTAAAATTTCATCTAGCTTTCGCACAACTATTTCACCTAGTTAAAATTTTAAAAACTCTACATAATGGCTCGATGCAAACTGATTTGGATAGTAAGGAAAATGAAGGAAAAACAGTATGTCCTAGTTCTGACTACCACTGTAGGTAATCCAGAAGCTGTGCTTTCCACATTCGTAAAAAGAGAACATTTACCTTTTCCATTTCATGGGAATCTTGTGAAGATTTTTTTTAGTGATATAAAATTGAAATGCTATATTTTATATTAATGCAATACTTAGACAGATAGTAGCTTATACATACACAACTATCAACTAATTCCAGGTTTATAAACCCAACATTTTTATTATCTTAATTTCCAAGCCAGTACCTGATTTTCTAAGCAAAACAAGGATAAAAGCCATTTTTTCCATTTCAAATTGCTTTTGGTTTTTCGGGAGAAAAGTTAATTTATCTGAATATAAAACAGAAACCTAAAGTGTCTTACCAAAATACTAGTATCAGTAAATCCTTGCACCTTGTAAAGACTGACCAGCAGAAAGTGATCCCTATCTTCCATGAGGGCCAGCACCAAACTGTACACTGTCTCAAAAACAAACTCTCAGAAATGATTTAAAACAAACAAAAAAAGCCAGACAATTTCTTTAACAAAACACATCTCAAATGCAAATCACCTGCCACAGCAAGATTGTGTTTGAGAGTGACCTCGAAATGCAGTGCCTTGAAGTGCTTAATCAGAAAGGTGTTGAAGATAAAACACAGCCCACAATGGATTCTCTGGGACAACATCTTAGTACCCTCCACGGTCTGAAACCCCAACCATTAACAGCGCCCACCCTCCCAAGCTGGGGCCTACTAGATGCCTGGATGCTGTGGCTGCAGCAGAGACGACTGAGGTGAGTGGACAGGACAGGAAAGATAGTCACGAACAGATGAATGAAACGTGGCCTACGCATAAGCGGAAATAATACACAGCAGTTAATAAGCAAAAACTGGACGTATACATTATAGTTAAGATTCCGAAAGCTTATTGTTAGAGAATAATGAACACTGCAAAAATAATGCTACGGTATACCGTTCGTATCAACTAAAAAATATACAAAACAATACCATACACGTGATGTGAAAGCATAAACGCTGGACCAGAAGGATAAACATCAAATTTTGAAACTGGCTACCTCTGGGGAGCCGGGGGAAACGATGAGTTCAAGGCAAACTTCAGTTTGCCTATAGTGCTTTATTTATTTTATTCTAATAAAAACTGCAGCAAACGTGACTGAATACAGGGAAGAAGGAAAACCCTCTCGAGTAGAAAGGACTCTAACCCCTTGGGGTTGGAGTACGAGGAAAGGGCCAGAGAAGCGCGCACCCGAGAGCAGGAGGCGGGAGAGAGGCGTGAAGCCAGCCTACTAGTCGGGGGCGCGCCGGAAGAAAAAGACAGAAGTCTTTAGGAGCGCTCAGGCGGAGACGATGCCGGCGAAGGCCGCGCTGGAGGCGAACCGCACTTACAGGTTGATGGTGCGCTCCAGGGTGAGGGGCTTCGTCTGCTGGATGTACTTGTTGCCGAACTGGTTGACGCCCCGGGGCCAGCCGGTCTGCGAGCGATTGGGCGGCACCACAGACATGCTGGCGAGCTCGGGCACTGACGGCTAGCGGAAAGCTGGAGGCAGGGAAGACTCTCCCCGAGCGGGCAGCGGTTATATGCGTCAAGCTCAGCAGCCGCCGCCCGCCATTAACAGGAGAGCGCAAGAGGAGATGTACGCACGCCGGAAGTGCATTAGGAGCCTCTGGCGGCAGGAAGTAGAGAGGCGGTGGCTTGCCTGGCCGAGCGCCAGTGGGCCAATCGCTGGGTGGGCTGGCCACAATATCTGAAATTCTCATTGGTAAAGCAAGTATAGGTCCCGCCTTCTCTTACTTTCTATTTCCCATTGGGCGACGCTGAGGAACATGGGAAGGGGGCATTCTGGGAATTGTAGTCGCCTTAGTAAAGGTGCTGCTTGGTGAGTGTCGCGTGAGTCTGTACCCGATAAGTAGATGAGTGGGAAACGGCCGGCGGAGCCCGGCCCTGCCCGGGTAGGGAAGAAGGGAAAGAAGGAGGTGATGGCGAAATTTTCGAACGCTGTTACGGAGGAAGCTTTGAAAAAGCAAGTGGCTGAGACCTGGAGCCGCAGGACGCCGTTTAGTCACGGTAACCGGGCCCTTGTGCGGGAGGGACGTCCGCACAGGGACCCCGGGGCTTTGGAAGAGTCCTGGGACTTCAGCCGACCCTTGGGAAATGGGGCCGGGAGGGACGAACGTGTTGAAGAGAGTGTGACTTTGGCCACTTCCAACCCTCCTGTCTCGCCTGCCACTCTTTTTCATTCCAAGTTCAGTTTGAATTTAGAAACCAGACAGGAGTTACAAATGTAGGCTGGGAAGTGAAGGGGAAGGAGAGGGGACACAAGTTTATAGTTGAACTCTGAAATCAGAGATTACTGTTAGAATTCTCCGCACTGATTTTGCGTCTTTGGGTAATTGACTTAACTTTTTTAAGCCTCAGTTTCTTATTTTGTAAAATGAGACAATTAAGAATAGCTTTCTCCTGGGAGAGTTGTCGAATGGAATTAATGAGCTAATGCATGTGTACATAAATTAATGTTTCCCTGAGTGAAGACCAATAAACATTTGGATAAATATTTGAGTGGCTTATGTGATGTTTCCTCTTAAGGTTGTCCCATGGTAGCCTAGCTAGGGCATTTGCTGTGAGCTTCCAGACAGCAGGCACCTGATCTTAAAAACATTTTACAAACCTATAGTTCGGACTATGGAGCCCTGCAGGCGCAGTGGTTAAGAGCTCGGCTGCTCATCAAAAGGTCAGTTCAAATCACCAGCCGCTCCTTGGAAACGCTATGGGGCGGTTCTACTCTGTCCTATAGGGTCGCTATGAGGCGGAATTGACTCCACCGCAACGGGTTTGCGGTTTTTTTTTTTTTTTTGTTTATAGTTCGATTACCGAGCCCTGGTGGTGCGTGGTTAAGACCTTGGCTGCTAACCAAAAGTTGGCGGTTGGAATCCACCAGCTCCTCCTTGGAAACCCTATGGGGCAGTTCTACTCTGTCCTGTAGGATTGTTATGAGTCGGATTCGACTCTATGGCAACAGGTTTTTGGTTTGTATAGTTCGGCTACAAAGAACACTGGTGGCGCAATGGTTAGGCTGTCAGCTGCTAACCGAAAGATACGAGGTTGGAACCCACCAGCCGCTCTGCGGGAGAAAAGATCTGACAATCTGCTCCCGTGAAGATTACAACCTAGGAAACCCTCTGGGGCAGTTCCACTCTATCTTGTAGGGTCGCTATGAGTCAGACTGGACTCAACGGCACACAACAACAACATAGTTTGACTATGTAGTCTATGAAAATAAGTGTGTTGACCAAGGGAAGGAACTAGTCTGAACGATTCCAGCCATGGCTGCAAATGTGACATTAGAGGATAGAAACTCTGCTTTTCCTTCTAAAGGATTTTTGTTTCAGTTAACTTCTTCATAGAGATGGATCCTACCTATGTGCTCTGGATGCGCGTACAAAGTGATAGCTTAGTTTTTTAAATGTAAGCTCTGTACTCTCAGAAACTTCTCCGTTTCATTTGTAGAATAGGGGTAATGATTAAGTCTACCTCAGAGTCGTTGAGATTAAATGAGATAATGAATGTAAAGCACCACTGTACCTGGCGTCTGGTAAGTGGTGGTGGTAGTGGTGATGATGATAATTATTAACAGAGGAGCATATATTCTAGCCTGTCAGAAGCAGTGGATAAAGTATTGGGGTAGAAATCAAGGAATTGGAGGTGATACCTGACCTGATTTAAAAAAAAGAATAAGAAGAAGAAGTATGTGCCTTGTAGCTTTCCCCAGCAGGAACTTGGGGAAGAAAAAAGCAAGGTTGCCAGTCAGTATTGCTACTCTCATTTTTAATTTGCTACTCTCACTTTTAAGTTTGGGGAAATAAGAATTTTATCTAAAATACATTCAGTTAATAAATAATCATTGAGCTAAAAAAAAATGTCAAAAAAGAGCAAGAACTTGGTTTTAGTGACATCACGTGTACTCATCTTAATGGCTAATATTTTAAGTACAGTATCTTTAAAAAGTAGCACTGAGTGGATAAAGAAGAAAAAAGCTTATAATTACCTTCCTGCAAATTTTAGCTTTAGATACTAGGTTCTCCAAACTTCATGACCATGCCCTTTTGTATTCTCTTTGAGATGACACTTGGGGGCGAAAATATAAAATGGAAAAAAGCCATAGATAAATGTTTTCCTTCCAACAGAAGCCATTGTCGTGGACGTGAACCCCTTTCTACACTGTGTGATTCCAGACTTCATCCAAAGCCAAGATTTCTTGGAAGCACTTCAGAAGGAACTTTTGAACTTAGACTTCCATGAAAAATATAATGATTTATATAAGTTCCAGCAGGTATTTATGCCCATCACATTAGTTCTTCCACCTCAGAAATTCAGTATCTATAAAATTATTCGATAACCTTTAGGCTTGAGGTTTTAGACTGTGTTTGCCTTGGAGGGTCCTTGCCTTGTCATTGTTAAAAAAAAAGTCCCTTCATTTAACATAAGCTTACTATTAACTATGTGTGAGGTGCTGTTTATTATATGGGAGTCTTTGACAGTTCTTGCTCTGTAAGACTTTAAAATCTAAAGTAACAGGAGTGATAGTAATTGTGATAGAGATGGTCAAGAAATACTTTAAACCAATAAGTAAGTACATTATAAGGAAAGAGATTAAGTACATTTTTGGGAGTAATATGATGAAGAGAGTTGTACACTGGAAGATATTAACCATTTAAAAAAAATTTGAGTTTGTATCTTTTTTTTTAAGGTGGCTTGATGTACTGCAGTATGCTCTGTAGCGTAGTATGTTCTGTGGAGAGTTAGAGTCATTATTTTTTTGGTGGGCAATTTAATTTGGCAGAAAAGACTTATCTAGAAATCAAGGCTGGTTTTCCTGCTCTTAGAAGACAGGGCCTAGTCTAGGTGTAGATCCCCAGTGTGAGGGGGATATCTCTCAGTACACGGAGTATATCACTTTTGAAATTCCTTTATAAAACCGCAGGGACATAAGCACTTAAAATTATAAAAATTAAAAAGATGAAGAATTATTTTGTTTTTCTTTGCATTTTCCCTTTGATTTCTTTTTATCTGAGATGAGAGTACGTAATGGGATTTCTCTCTTGCTCTTATTCTTACTTTTACACTAAAGCTGATTTGTGTGGCCAGCTGGTTGTGTCCCCTGTGCCTCTGTCTGTCTTTTGGGCCATGCACACATTACTGAATTCGTCTGGTTAAATACAGGAATGATGTGACTCTTGTAATTCAAAAAATCTAATGAAAATTCGACTGACTTTCATAGTAAGGATGCATAGGTTAACTAAAAAACACAATTGTTTGCCTTTGTAATTATATCAGCTTTGGTAATATGAGGCCTCTGATTGATTTAGGGTTAAATGCATCTCTGATTATTTAAATTGAGAAATCAAACTGGTTTTTACTTAATGCAATTTTATAGACGAAAATACTTCCAAATGTGAAGTCAATGAGAAGCAAAATAATAAAAAGGGCCCTGTATGATTTAAAAAAAAGAAGCAGCCATTACTTTCCATTCACATTAGTGCTTGGTGGACCTCTGCTCTGAAGGATTTTTATTTTGTTTTAGGTTTTGTTTTTAACAATGCTCTCTTTGGACTGGATCCCTTCATCCTAAGACAGTCACATAAAACTTGTTTTCAATCTTGTGTCCCTTCAAACTTTGTCTTTACCCCTTTTTCTTTGCAGTATGGGTTGACTTGATAATTGGGTCTCTGACATCTTCCAACTCCTCTAAACAATTTTGTCATTAGGAGTTGCCCAATAGTCTATATTTTTTAAAATAAGCCTTATTGAGTATACTTTATGCCATGCTAAGTGCTTTATATTTATTAAATCATAATAATTAACATAGCATTCATAATATGAATATTTACATTCATAACATCTTCATAATAATCTTATGAATGAGGTACCTTACTATTCCTGTTTTACAGATGAAGAAACTTTGTTAGTTTTTCCTTCTCTTGTGGATTATTCCCTTCAACATACAAAAAAGAGCTGTTTTTCTTAACAAAAATAAATGCTGCCTTAGCCTAATTTTCTCTTTCAACTAAAACGATTCCTCTTTTGCTCTTGACAGTAAAAACCCCTTATAAAAGTTGACTGTACTGTCTCAAATTCCTCACCTCCCATTCTCTGTTAAACATACTTTAATCAGGCTTTCACTTCTACGACTTGACTGAAACATTTGTGAAAGTCACTCAGAATCTCCACGTTAGTAAATCTAAGCTACCTTCATTTCGCACCAGGATGATTCTGCTAGCATATTAACAATTCTCCCTCCTTCTACCCTTGCCCACCTACACAACCACAGCCTTTGTGTTTTGTTTTTTTTAATGTAGACAGGCTCAAGAGAATTGAAAATGTGCTCACATAAAAATGTATACACAAATGTTCATGGTAGCATGATTCATAATAGCCAAAAAGTAGAGACAGTCCAAATGTCCATCAATAGAAGAGTGGATAAACAAAATGTGACATATCCATATGTCAAAAAAACAACCAAACCAAACCCATTGCTGTTGAGTCGATTCCACCTCATAGCCACTCTATAGGACAGAGTAGAACTGCACCATAGGGTTTCCTAGGAACGGCTGGTGGATTTGAACTGCCGACCTTTTGGTTAGCAGCTGTAGTTTCCCATAGCTCTTAACCCCTGTACCACCAGGGCCATAAAAAGGAATGAAGCACTGACATGCTACAACATGGATGAGCCTTTAAAATGTTATGTTAAATGAAAGAAACCAAAAACAAAGAGCCACATATTATATGAAATGTCCAGAATAGGCCAAATCCGTAAAGACGGAAAGTAGATTTAGTAGCTGATATGGAAAAATGGGGAGTTAATGAGCGTGGGGTTTCCTTTTGGGGTGATAAAAATGTTCTGGAATTAGATAGTGATGATGGTTTCACAACCTTGTGAGAAAACTAAAAACCACTAAATTGTACACTTTAAGATAGTTAAAATGGTGAAATTTATGTTAACGTGAATTTTTACTCAAAATGTAAGTGGGATCATGTTTCTGTGCTCAGAATCTCCAATGGCTTCCCATTTCTTTAGTAAAAGCTAAAGTACTTAGAATAGCTCTAAGGCTTATTACCTCTTTGGCCTTGTCTACTGCTCTTCCCTTCACTCTCTCTGCTCCAGCCACATAGCCCCCTTGCTATTTCTTGAATAGGCTAGGCGTCCTTCACACTGAGGGCTGTGAATCCTCTGCCTGGATATTCCTTTGGCATACCTCCCAACCTCCTTCAAGTCTTTGCTTCATCTTAGTGAAGTCTACCCTAATTATTTACAATTGCAAACACCCACCCATTCTCATACTTCCAGTCCCTCTTATCCTGTTACATCTTTTTTTTTCTTAGGTACTTATCACCTTCTTGTATACTGATAACCTAGTTTTTATCTTTATTGTCTATCTCCCTCAACAAGAATTTACACTGCACTGTAATAACTAAAGTATTTGTTGAATTAATGAGGCACAGAGAGGCTGAGTAACTTGCCCAAGTCATACAGCTGCCAAGTGGAGGGATCCTGTATCAAACATGGGCAGTTTGGCTTCAGAGTTCAGACTCTCAACCACAATGCCAGGGTTCTCACTAAACTACTCTCTGCGTGTCTAATATATAAAAGAAATCCTGTTTTTCTCTCTTCATGATCAAGTCTGATGATTTACAGAGGAGAAGAGAGCCTCACATCACTGCTTTAAGGTAAGCAACTAGCCATGTTTGTTGAGTGCCTAACATGTGCCAGGCAGGGTAGCAAGCACTTCAAACGTAGTGTCATATAGTCTTTGTAGACCTTATTATCCCTATTTTATAGAAGAAGAAACAACCTCTAAGAAATTAAGTAATTTCTTCAAGATTAATCAGTGGCCATCAAGTCAATTCCAACTCATGGCCACCCCATCCATGTGTGTCATAGAACTGTGCTCCATAGGGTTTTCAGTGGCAGATTTTTCAGAAATAGATCTCCAGGACTTTCTTCCAAGGCACCTCAGGGTAGACTTGAACC